>CM029496.1:37124110-38324110 GCA_017140595.1 Eucalyptus curtisii | reverse complement strand
CAAATTTTAGATCAAACGGACATGTTTTGGATCTCAAACCAAACTGATTTCGGAAAATAGACTTTTTGGAAACAGACCCAGTTTTGGTGCTGGATTGAGCGATTTACTGGGCTAAATCTAGAAGGATCTGGGTGAAGATGCCTTCATAAAAATGTTCTTTTATGTGTCATTTACCACATACTAAAGTTTGGGAATTTTTCGAACTTGTTTGATTTGGTTTCTTGATTTAAACTTAGAGACGTGCGAGTTGGCCTATTCTGCCGGTTAGAACCAGTTATGAGTTGTAATGGTTCTTGAGGGTTTGATTGCTGGAAATTGCACATTTGATGATATATGGTTGGTTTGTAATATGCCTAGAGTTTATGCTTGATGATCGTGTGAAAGTTATGAGATATGTCCCCAGCGTGTGTTGGTGGACGTTATCAGTTAAGAGAATCCGTCACCAGCGTGTGTTGGTGGACGTTAAAAGTTAAGAGAACCTATCCCCGGGGTGTGTCAGTGGATATTATTCTTTCCCGAAGTGTGTCGGTGGATTTTACTTTTTCCTGGTGTGTGTTGATGGATTTTACCCTTTCTCGACGTGTGTCGGTAGTTATTAACCTTTCCTGGTGTGTGTCGGTAGTTATTAGTCTCTCCCGTCATGTGTCGGTAATTATTAGTCTTTCCCGGTGTGTCGGTAATTATTATTCTTCCTCGGGGTGTGTCGGTGGATTTTACCCTTTCCTGACGCGTGTCAGTAGTTATCCATCATTCCTGGCTTGTGTCGGTAGATTTTACTCTTTCCAGGCGTGTGTCGGTAGTTATTAGCCTTTCTCGGCGTGTGTCGGTAGTTATTAGTTTTTCCCAGCATGTGTCGGTAATTATTATTTTTCTTTGGCATGTGTCCGATAAAAATTGCTCGTGTGGGTAGCAATAGTTAATTAATTAGAACTCATGTTGAGTTGAATTGATGGATCGATGTGTGTCAGTAGTTCTTGCTCGTGTGAGCAGTAATTTAATTATAATTCTTGCTTTAATGTGTGTCGTTAGTTCTTGCTCATGTGGGCAGTGACTTAATTATAATTCTTGCTTTAATGTGTATCGGTAGTTCTTGCTTGTGTGAGTAATGATTGGTTTGGACGTTCCAAATTGGTGTGTGAATTTGTTATATACACATGGATGTGATAAGAACCGTGCTGACCTGCAGGAAGGAACTAAGGCCAATGTAAGCCTCTGTGATTGTGTGATTGTGCGATTGTGCGATTGAGACATCTTAGGCGTATTACCCTCCTAATTGGGGTTTAGAGTGTGAACTCGCTGAGATTCATATCTCACCCCGTCGTGGTTTTCATTTTTCAGGACTGTAGGGTGGAAGGCCTGGAGCCGAGCTGAGGTGATCTAAAGTTTAGGTCAGATAGAACAGTTCCTTTTGAGAGTCAGTCTTTGGAAGTCTTGTGATGGTAGACTTTTGTATATGACTCATTTGGCCTATATCGGTATGTTTTGTTTTTTAATATGATGTCCTGCTTTTCTATCCCAAGATGGTTGATGTTAGGGGATTTGTTATTCGCTTCCGCATGTGCAATAAAATGAAAGGGTCCGCGACTCGTCTTGGAAAATCGCAAAATTTTATCGACCACTGAGGGATGGGCACACGCTTGAGGATCGGGGCGTGACATCCCCGTTTAAGTGGTATCAGAGCTTAGTTCTATCTATGGAGTGATAACGTGCGATGGGTCCTTAGGATAGTTAGTAGGAAATGCCTTTAAATTCATGCTGATGCATGCTTGTGATAGCTGATTGGTAGAATTGTTTGTTTTTATCGCTCAACTTCTAATTCAGTGTAGAATTGGAAGGCAGGTCTTTGTAGAAAGCCTGCAAGATGAGCGATCAGGAGCAAAGGACTCCTAGTAAGAGATCTGTTAGGCTTGCAGCTCGGGGTAGAGCGCCGACCAAGGTTGGTACTCGAGGAGGCCGAGGTAAAGCGCCAGCTGAGGCCAACGCGAGTAGAGTAGCACCACCTCTTGTTGGTGCTGGGGTAGCAACCCCTGGTGATCCTAGAATAGATGGGATCATGCAGGCACTTGAGGTTATGAGAGACTTGATAGGGCAACAGGCCTAGAATCAAGCCGTTGCTACTGCCACCGTTGCCGCCGCCGCTGAGGCCACCCCCGCCGCCGCACTGTCGCTGCACCTTTCGTTGCTCCTACGAAATTCCACTTGGGAATGTGGACGCTTGGAAGGCCGATTCACAAGTTAGTGGAACAGTTCTTGAAGCTGAATCCTCCAAGGTTCATTGGTGAAGGAGACCCTAAAGTCGCGTCGCTCTGGATCCAGGATCTCAAGAAAGTGTTTGTACTTCTGATATGAAATAAAGAAGATAAGGTGGTATTAGCTGTGTACTGTCGCGACCTCTTTTTTCTGGCGCCCGCAATCAGGTACAAGCGCCTAAGGGAGGCTAATGGCTCGGCTGAAATTAGTTATGCCCGGACTCTCCCAAATCCACCAATTCACGACTTTAATAGTCTAAGTTTTTTAACCTGTAAATTAATTTTTAAAACGGAGTCGCCACTAATCAATTTGGGGTGGGTTGATTAGAAACCCATGCGAAGTATTGGGAGAAATACTTGCTCGCGCAACCGAGAGAAATTAGGATCGGGGACTTGATTACACTAGTTAATCACTAATGCCCTTTCGGTACCTAATCTTGTTTAAATCCCGAGGTTTTTTGGATGTTTGAGGGATTTTCCATGCAATTTAGGGAGGAAAAACATTTTTTAGTCTTTTTCTAATTTTTTGGACATAAAAGGGATTTTTTTGGATTTTTTTGGTATTTTTTGGAAAGAATACAAGTCTTTTTGGCTTTTCTGAATTTTTTGGCCTTTTCATGAATTTTTGGCCTTTTTCGGATTTTTGGCATTTTTTTGGAAAATATGAAATATTTTTGATTTCTTTCTTGATTTTTTTTGGAAAATAAAACATTTTTTAACATTTTTTTAATATTTTTCGGTTTTTCGGAAATTAAAATATTTTTAAATATTTCTTCGAAATAAATTATTTTTGATTTTTTTTTTTAATTAAAATATTATATAAAATATAAATTATTATAAAAATTCGACCCGAGTCGGGTCCGAGAGTTGGATCCGACCCGAGCCGGCGACCCGAACGCCGACGAGGGCCCGAATCGGATTTTTGCTCGTTTTTTTTTTTTTTTTTTTTTTTACTTTACTTTATTGAAACGGCGTCGTGGCCGGGCGTTCGGGGACACCGGCCCGGCCCGAGGACCCGCTCCGACAACCCGCTCCACGACCCGGCTCCCCGCGAAAACCCTACCCGAATCCGGCCCGAAACGCGACCCAGTTCTTGCCGTGCCCAAATTGCAAACCCTACCCGGTTTTCCGGTCCGGATCCATTTCGCGACTCGGAAAATCGCAAACCCTAGGGTTTGCGAATTTGCTCCGAGGACGGAACCGAGGCGTTGGCGGCGATGGTGACTACGACGGCGACGGCGACGACGGCTAGGTCAACGGGAAACGGCTACGATGAACGGCAACGGTAACGGCGACGGTTTTCTTTACCTTCTCTCGAACGGGGACGGCGACGGCGACGGTGCCAGATCGAAGGTAGCAGCGGCGGAGGCGTTCGACAGCAACGAGGGCGAGGATAGACTGGTGATGACCACGGCAAACAACGACGGCAGCGGTAGGACCCAGACTCGGCCGGAACCAACCGAAGCGTCCACTCTGCGTCTGCGTGTTTTCTACACCCCCCCCACACTCGGATCTCTCTCGCCTCACGCTCGGATCCCCCTCGCTTGCTCCGGGCGACCTCAGATCTCGGCCTGCTTGTCCTCGGCCCCCCCTTTCTGAAGTCTCTCAGTTGGGAGGCTTCGAGGATCTGCAGTCCTCAACCCTTCGCCGCCTCTCTCTCTCTCTCTCTCTTCCTTCCCTCGGCTTGCCCCCTCTGTCTGCAGGCTCGCTTGCACGCGGCCTCCCCCGATGTCTCTCGGAGGGATGCCGTTTGAGCTCGCGACCTGCCTCTCTCTCGCTCGCTTTTCAACCTCCTCCGAAGTCTCTCAGGAGGAGATTTCTAAGCTTGCGATCCACTCGCCTCCTCCGACGACGACGGAAATGGGGGCCTATTTATAGGCCAAGGGGCGGCCGGTCGACGGAGTTCGACCGTCGGTCAGCCGTCGGTCGCCGCGGCCTTCGCCGGCCGAACCGATGTCCCATCCGACGCCAGCTGCCTCCTTGCTCCACGTGCGCTACTGTTCCTCCCTTCTGCTCCGGCGTCGCGCGCGTCCTTCCTCTCCGGCGCGTGCTGCTTATCTGATTGGAGAAGACGACAGCAGGAAGAAGAAGACAAAGGAAAGGGGCTGGGCTGAGTCAGGTCGTGGCTGGGCCTCGCGGACCTGCGCCAAAGAAAAGAGGGAGGGGCTAGGCTTTGAAGGCCCAGCCCTTGTGGCTACTTTTTTGTTTTGTTTTTGTTTTGCTTTGTTTTTGTTTTTTTTTGTTTTTATTATTTATTATCCAAAAACGACAAAAATTGATAATTAAAAAAAAAAACCTAATTTTAAAAAAAATGAAATTTAGGCGTCAACAGCTGCCCTCTTTGAAAGTGAGTTCGCAGAGGTTGCGTTCAAAGACAAATTGATGCCTAAATTTTATCTATGCATGCGTAGCAGATTTTATTTCATTTGGGACCTATTATTCTATGCAGAAAAATAGCGATATAACTTTACATATACTAAGACAGATAAGAAAATACCTGGTGTTACTTACCGGGAGTGAGTGAGATAGGGTGTGAACCCTGAGTTTGGCAAGTATCAAGGCGTCATCTTACCTGGTGACATGAGGAGGTTGCTTCTTCAGGACCCGAACCATTCTTCGGTCGCCTGTTAGAGCAATCAGTGATTTGTCGAGGACCCGAACCTTTCTTCGGTCGCCTTGACGGAGAATTGCCTTCTTAGGACCCGAACCATTCTTCGGTCGCCTATTAGAGCAATCAGTGGTTTGTCGAGGACCCGAACCTTTCTTCGGTCGCCTTAACAGAGATGCGCCGACCTTTCTCGGGGCATCTGTTTGTGGGTGCCTCGATCTTTATCAAGGACACCGGTTGGTACCCGACCTTTCTCGGGAGATGCGCTGACCTTTCTCAGGGCATCGATTTGTGGGGTGCCTGACCTCTGTCATGGACACCGATTAGTACCCGACCTTTCTCGGGAGATGCGCCGACTTTTCTCAGGGCATCGATTTGTGGGGTGCCTGACCTCTGTCATGGACATCGGTTGGTACCCGACCTTTCTCGGGAGATGCGCCGACCTTTCTCAGGGCATCGATTTGTGGGGTGCCTGACCTCTGTCATGGACACCGGTTGGTACCCGACCTTTCTCGGGAGATGCGCCGACCTTTCTCAGGGCATCGATTTGTGGGGTGCCTGACCTCTGTCATGGACACCGGTTGGAACCCAACCTTTCTCGGGAGGATGCACCGACCTTTCTCAGGGCATCGGTTTGTGGGGCGCCTGACCTCTGTCATGGACATCGGTTGGTACCCGACCTTTCTCGGGAGATGCACCAACCTTTCTCAGGGCATCGGTTTTGGAAGATACTTGGACATTTACAGGCATTTGAAAGAGTACCTGGATATTCGCAAGTACTAACCTGGAGGATATTTGAGCCTTTGCAAGCGTTGAAGGGGTACTTGGATGATCACAAGTACTAGATGCTGGAAAATACCTGATTGCTTGCAAGTGTCGAAAGAGTACTTGGATGATCACAAGTACGAACTCTTGGAGGAAACCCAGACATTTGCAGGTATCCAAGGGGTACTTGGATGATGACAAGTACAAATTCTTGAAGAATACCAGGTTGTTTTCGAAGGTCTTTTGGTAGATGGAATATCGAGGACGTACCTGAGATATTCTTGAAGGTCTCTCGCCTCCTGGCAGTTGGGAATATCGAGAACGTACCTTGGATATTCGTGAAGGTCTCTCACCTCCTGGTAGTTGGGAATATCGAGGACGTACCTTGGATATTCGTGAAGGTCTCTCACCTCCTGGTAAATGGGAATATCGAGGACGTACCTTGGATATTCGTGAAGGTCTCTCACCTCCTGGTAAATGGGAATATTGAGGACATACCTAGGATATTCGTGACGGTCTCTCACCTCCTGGTAGTTGGGAATATCGAGGACGTACTTTGGATATTCGTGAAGGTCTCTCACCTCCTGGTAGTTGAGAATTTGAATGTAGCACGAGGCTTACCTAGATGGTTGCAGGCACACAGGTGTACAAAGTAGTGGAATATTTGGATGAACACAAATATTTATCGATACAATCGGGGACCACTCGGTGGTCCAAGTGTAAGAAAGCATACCGGGTAATTGCATGAGCACAATGTAGTGGAATACTTGAATGGCTGCTAGTATTCAATGGTATAATTTTGAGGACAATTTGGAGAGGTCAAGTGTCACGGAAAGGGAGTACCTAGACAATGAGAGGCACTCAAAGGTAGTGGGATACTTGGTCAGTTGCAGGCATCCTAGCTATGAAGACAACTCGAACAAGTCGAGTGTCAGGAAAAGGGAGTATCCAAACAGTGGCCGGTACTAAAAGACAAAGGGACACTTGGACAGTCACAAGCATCCAAACTTTAAAGACAACTCGAACAGGTCGAGTATCAACAAAGGGAGCACCTGAGTAGTGGCAGGCACTAAAAAAAAAAGGGGATACCTGGACAGTCGCAAATATCAATACTCTGGGGACGACTCGAACAGGTCGAGTGTCAGGGAAAGGGAGTATCCGAACGATGGCCGATACTCAAAGACAATGGGGATACCTAGACAGCAGTGGGTATTTCAACGATAAAGGGATACTTGGTCAGTCACAAGTATCAATACCCTGGGGACAAATCGAATAGGTCGAGTGTCGATAAGAGGGAGTACTCGGCAAGTGGTGGGTACTCACAGACAATGGGATACTGAGACAATTGCAAGCACCCAAACTCAAGGGACGACCCGAATAGGTCGAGTGTCAAGAAGAGTACCTAGACAGGGGTAGGTACTTTAAGACAAATTGGGACAGGGATATGCTTACCTGGCAATATCTCTGATCTCTGAGAGTATGTCTACTATTTGCACAACATGCACACATGTACACAATGATTGTATATGCTGTAAATTCATAAATTCAAATGTGATTTATGCATGACAATTTTGTCAGTTTTGTACCATTTGAATTCCACTGGGGGAAAATTTTGAAAGACAACCTTCATTCTAAATGTAGATATCTTGAGCATGCCAGGTGAGGGACTTTCAGTCTGAAAGGACTTTCCACTCACTCTCATGGAGAAGGCTATCCTGACCATTGATGCAGGATTTATAAGGACCACACATCTCACTGTCATCATGTCAGCAGGGGTCCGAGTACTCTCGCAAGTGGTACGACTTTACCAATGTGAGGGCTCTTTGTTGAGACCGTACTATAGGCTTGATTGATGGCTTATCAAGGGGGACCGTCAAGGTCAAGACTCTTGAAGGAATTGCTGCACGATCATCTTCGGGTTTTTGCAAGTCAAGAATCCTGCAAAAAGAGATAGAATAATCTTGCTCGTACTTCTTCGAGCGATGTTTATAGACATATGAAATCCTACGTTAATTGAAGTGCCCTAGTCGAAGAGACTTTTACAATGGGACGCAATGTAGGCTTACCGATGTGTAAAAAGGTGAGAGCTGGTGGTTGTCTTGGCATTTGTCACCGGTTTTTCTTCTCACTGTCAGATGGAGGTTCTATCAATTGAACCACAATAGCAACAAATGGCTGTATTTTTGACTGGGAGGCATTGGCCTTGCTTTTACCAGGCACACTGCTTTTTTATGCCCCTATTTTTTATTCCAGTTCTTCATTTATGGGCATTGACCTTGCTTTTACCAGGTACACTGCTTTTTCACGCCCCTAGTTTTTTTTATTGCTTGAGGAACTAATCTAGACAAGTTCAAGCAAACGCCATTGTTAGACGTTAAGTCTTCATCTTTTTCGGCGCTCCGATTTTTTGCTCGAATGGCAGTAACTTCTGTTTTACCTCCATGTGAGGGTGAATTTACAGACTCAATTGAGTTGTACAATGGATACAAGTGCGTAAAGAAAGAATTGCTCTTTGTCATTCTAAGGCACTTAAATTAACGCGAGTGTTCATATGCAATAAAGACACCCGAAGATTGATGCAAGTGCGAGCAAGAAAATTTCTATCCCTTTTCTCACCTTGTGATGCTGATTTGCCTTGTCTTTGACATGCTCCAATGTGGGGTGATTCTTAATGAGAGAAGCTTCACCAGTGTATGGGGCTCGAAAGGGGGTGACCAAGGAAATGCCTCTCACTATTTTGGTTATCGTACCATTCGCGAGAGAACTCTTTACCCTGCAGTCATGGAATCTTCTGCACTCATCTCACAAGTGTATAGATGGGGGACTGTGTGTAGGATACGGCTTGCCTGTCATCATTCTGGCGCGCCTCATCTAGCATGCTCAATCAATCTTGTATTCTTCACTTAGTTGTCTGTTCTGATAATCCTCAATGGAATCAGCGATTTGGACAGACGAAATCATCATGCAAAATCCATTTGGAGAAAGCATGCAGCATTTTTAAGTATGAGAGAGTTTGTATTCTCAAAACAAATGAATGGTTTTGACTTGAAAAAAGACCCTATTGACAACTTTAGGGGTATTCACTTGGTGAAATTGTATTTACAAATGTGTTGAATTTTGAACATCAAAAGAGTTATTCACAAATGGGTGTCAATGGATCGTCCCTATAGGAAAATGACACAAGAATGATCAGCCAAGGATTGGGAATTTGATTTGTTGATTTGACGGGCCTTTATGCTTTTGCCCCTGTAAAAGAGAAGATGTACAAGTAGATCAATTAGTCTGGCCAAAATCAAATGTGAGTTGAGGCCCGAAGATTTTCTGTCATTTGTTTTGGCGATACTTGAGACGCCATTTGGCTTGGGAGTGCTTATCGAGTTTGACATATCTTTTCTTGATTTGTTATCCTTGTTTTTGATCGAGATGATCCTACAAAAGATAGGAAAGAACGTCTCAGTCACGATTTTTCTCAGGAGTTTAAACAATCGGGAGCGATACAACATTACCCTTCACTGATTTGCAGATGATTGGATGGACCTGAAGTGCGAGTGGGACACGAAGTCCTATGTCTTTTGCTTCGTTAGGTCATCTGCTCTCTCGTAATTTGCAGGCGCAAAGAAGCAAAATTTTTTTTTTATTATTTTTTTTTACCAAGCGGCTAACTGCCGCGTCGGGATTCGAACCCCTGACTTCGGACCATTTTGCTTCTTCCCAAGTACCACTCGGCTAGAGGCGCCAACGGTGTCCGTAGGGCGCTTCTTTTTTATTTAACCAAACCGGCTCTTGGACGACACGTCCTTTCATACCAAGTTAGGTAAATCGATATGGGTCACTTGATTTGCCCAAATTAACCATTAAGCTTGTTTCTTGAATCCTATGCTTCCTGTCAATAGGAGAAAAAATGTCACAAGCGAGTCCAGATACTGGGAGTGTTGGAAACGATACCAAATTACTCTTCCCCAGAGTTTATATTTGCTGATTCCTAGGGATATTTGAATGTCGATGACGGCCTCATCGTCTTGACAAAGTTCAATGTCTCTTCCGATTGGCTTTTCTCATTTGTGGCCATGTATGCATGATTGATGGTTGTTGATTCATCTTCAACGCCTTCCTTTTGTGGAATTTCTCCTTCTGTCTTTGACTATAGTTGTATTAAGCAAAGAGTCACGTACCTCAAGCTTCTATGGAATTTGAGATGGACAATAAAAAAAACCTCCAGTTTTCTGATGGTAATTATGTTTTGGAAGAACATGTGTCTGGAACACGAAGTGAAGCTTCCAGATTCTAAAGGCGTTGTCTGGAGTAGGGGGCTATAGATCGCCTTGACTGTCTGGATTTTTTCCCTGTTGATAGTAATGAATTCAAAGGAAGAGAAGAAATTTCTTCCTTGTGCTTCTTGGCTTGTCGAAGCTGGAAATCCCTTCAATGAAACTGCATCGTCTAATTGTTCGGGCATGTCGGGGGAGAAGATAATGCTCCGTCTTGAGAAGGATTTGGATACGAGTGAGGTGGAGTGCACAGAGCTCCTGAGGACGGCTTGCAAAAGCAGCATGGGGAGGTTATCCCGCCTCGAGCTATCATGGTGTGCATGCTTCGAGTTTAACCGTATGCCTATGCCTATTACCTCCTATTTTTTGTTTCCTGTACATAGAAGAGAGGGGACGTTATTTTCAAAATTATGTTTAGGGAATAAAACTTACCCTTTTGGAAACAGGATGATCCTTTTTGTTTGCCCCCGCTTTCTTGAAAGGATGTCTTTGAATTCGGCGAGTTCACACAATGTGCCAGCTTCAAATGCTTCCTGTCATACTAAGTCAAAGGGGGATGATATTCTGAGACACGAAATGGATGAGTTAGAAAAACAAACATGATTTAACATCTTGTTTTGACAAAAACTTTTGTAACGAAATGTTTTTTGTTTTCAAAAGTATATAACTTTGGGGGGAAGAAAGCATGAGGAAGCCCAGCCCTCAGTATTTTCCTCGGATAATATTTTCTTTTCATGGTTGGATAGCATCACCGGGCTGGTTTGGGATATCGCCTCATGCTCTCAAAATATTTTCAACTTTATTTAATAGGTGAATTTACATTTTGGAAAAGTGTTTTCAAAAGTCAGTTCCTCAAGCGGAACTGATGTCAAAAATAAAACAAGCCAAGCTTAAGGAAGATGTACAAGTTCCCACGTAGGGGAGTGCGCAAGGAAATTAAAAAGGGTTCTACTTGAGTGGGCTTGCACCCATTTCCCTTGACGGTCCTTCGTTGATGGTGTCCATGAAAATGTCTCCCAACATAATGGTCATGTCATATGGCCCTTCTTTCTCTGTTGCTAAGGGTGGCACTTCATTGCCTGAATAATACCCGGCCTCCACCAGCTCTTGATAAATGTTAGTGGTATGTGTTTCGACATTTCTGCTCTGACTGTCTTCAGAACTGAATACCGCGTTTACTTTATCGGTGTGATTAGGGAGTGGGTTGCTCTGGAATGAGAAAGCTTTAGTGTCTAACAGGTTCTGGATTCGACTCTTGAGGATGAAGCACTCATCAGTCGAATGCCCCACTTCTTCCATGTGATAGTCGCATATCTTTGACGGGTCATAGTTGGAAAAACTTTCAGCGTTGGGTCGTTTTGGCTTAATCGAAAGGAGGTTCTTTTTCCGGAGGACTGCCAATACCTGTGACGGAGATCCAGGAAGAGGAGTAAATTGTCTCTTGTTGTTGTAACGCTGGGATGGCTGACGGCTGGTGGTCTGTTGCTGTCTTGCACTTGTCTGACTTGTTGGAGAATGATTGTAGGTCGCATTGACATCTACCAGGAGTTCTTTATCTTTCTTCATGCTGAACCTGCCCGTGGATGCAGGTTCAGTGAACCAACCATCCCTCAATCCTATCTCGATTTGCTCCCCTACTGGAATGAGTTGATTAAATGATTCGGCGATCGTGGTTACCATTCGATTGCGGTACTCGTAAGGGAGGGTTTTGATAAACATCTTTCTCAGCTCGAAATCGGTTGGTTCAGGACTGATTTGGGCGGCCAGATTCCTCCATCGAATAGTATATTCTTTGAACGATTCGTGCTTTTTCTTTTCGGTACGCTCAAGATCCTCACGAGAAGGGGTAATGTCCATTATGAACTTATACTGCTTGAGGAATGCCTCACTCACTTCGCTCCATGTTTCGAGGAGATTCATGTTCTTTGTAATGTACCACCTTAGGGCAGGGCCTATTAGACTTGATTGGAACAACTGGATCATTAATGGTGCATTATTAACGTATTGGGTCATTCGAACCAAGTACATTTGCAAATGAGCCCTAGGGCAAGTCGTGCCATCGTATTTCTCAAACTCAGGCATTTTGAATTTTTCCGGCATTTTGACATTGGAATAAATGGAGAGGTCCGTCAAAGTAGGATCTTGGAAGCCTTGTAGTTGTTTCAGCTTCTCCTCAAGCTTTTCGAGGCGTTTGTCATGCTCAGGTTTAGACAAACTGTCTGGCTTCGTTTTCTCAATCGCGGTTTGGTGCGGATCATCCTCCAATTCGGGCATGTTATCATCGGTATCTCCACCTTGATCAGCCCTGGTAGATGATTGTGGCAACAATACCTCGATTGAGGCCGGGCGGGAGTGAGTTTGCCCTGGATGGAGTCTATCGCTTTGAAAGTTGTTGAAGCACATTGAAGACTTGTTTCATTTCGCTTTCTACGACCGCAATACGGCTTGGTACATTTTCTTCAGCCATTCTTGCTCTTGCTTTTGAGCGAGTCTGGACCGGTGAACGTTGACGTTTCGTGATTACTTGGTCATGAATAGACAAGCATGTGTGAAGACAAGGCGTAGATAGGGAGTCAGTCCATGATGACGACCTAATTCTACTCTTTTTGTTTATTCATGAAAAGGTAGAGGATTTCCTAAGCATGGATTGGAAAAAGGGCATGTGACATGTTAACATGAGCTAAAAAGTTATTCAATTTGAAAGGCGAAGAAAGCATGAGTTGCAATAGATTTTGAAAAAGATTTCTATCCTTTTTTTCTTTAGGCAAATGAAAATTCTTGCGGAAAAGAATTTTGTAACATGCTTGAGAATAAAAACATCTACTGAAAGTAAATTTTTTGCAAAAATTTTTTAAACTTAAAAAAAGAAGAAAAAAAAACTTTATGACAATTACTTCCAAATTTAAATGACCGTGATATTAAATCCTACACTAATCATGGACTACTCAACATATACAGGAAGGTAAGTAAATTGCAAAGTATACGAAATAAAAACTTACTTTACAAGAGAAAAATGATGACAATCACATAGACATGCGCATGATATGTGCGGCTCGATTTCTAACTGAGAGGGTTTGTTGAAATTAAAAAGGTATCCACCGTCGCAGTCTCGCGTTGGCAGCGTACCCTCTTAACCTCGGCTAAGAAATTCGAGGAAAAGAAAGGCAACCTCTACATCGCAGTCTCGCGTTCGAGGTCGTATCTTTCTTAACACCATCCTAGAAATCCTACGGCGGCCCAGGTCCGGCGGCCGAGTTGTGTGTGCCATGTGTAGTGTTAAAACAATAAAGCATGCATAACAGTTTATAATCACAAGATATTTTATTTTAAAAAGAAAAACTAAGATACTAACCTGCAAAAAAAAAAAAAAACAAAGTCAGTAAAGCATTTAAACAAGATAAAAACGGCCTAAATCCTCAAGTCCCCAGCGGAGTCGCCAAGCTGTCGCGACCTCTTTTTTCTGGCGCCCGCAATTAGGTACGAGCGCCTAAGGGAGGCTAATGGCTCGGCTGAAATTAGTTATGCCCGGACTCTCCCAAGTCCACCAATTCACGACTTTAATAGTCTAAGTTTTTTAACCTGTAAATTAATTTTTAAAACGGAGTCGCCACTAATCAATTTGGGGTGGGTTGATTAGAAACCCATGCGAAGTATTGGGAGAAATACTTGCTCCTGCGCAACCAGAGAAATTAGGATCGGGGACTTGATTACACTAGTTAATCACTAATGCCCTTTCGGTACCTAATCTTGTTTAAATCCGAGGTTTTTGGATGTTTGAGGGATTTTCCATGCAATTTGGGGAGGAAAAACATTTTTGAGTCTTTTTCTAATTTTTTGAACATAAAAAGGGATTTTTTTGGATTTTTTTGGTATTTTTTGGAAAGAATACAAGTCTTTTTGGCTTTTCTGAATTTTTTGGCATTTTCATGAATTTTTGGCCTTTTTCGGATTTTTGGCATTTTTTTGGAAAATATGAAATATTTTTGATTTTTTTCTTGATTTTTTTTTGGAAAATAAAACATTTTTTAACATTTTTTTTAATATTTTTCGGTTTTCTGGAAATTAAAATATTTTTAAATATTTCTTCGAAATAAATTATTTTTGATTTTTTTAATTAAAATATTATATAAAATATAAATTATTATAAAAAAGTCGACCGGGTCGGGTCCGCGAGTTGGATCCGACCCGGGCCGACAACCCGAACGCGGACTTTTTTTTTTTTTTTTTTTACTTTACTTTATTGAAACGGCGTCGTGGCCGGGCGTTCGGGGACACCCGACCCGGCCCGACGACCCGCTCCGACAACCCGCTCCACGACCCGACTCCCCGCCCTACCCGAATCCGGCCCGAAACGCGACCCGGTTCTTGCCGTGCCCAAATTGCAAACCCTACCTGGTTTTCCGGGTCCGGATCCATTTCGCGACCCGGAAAATCGCAAACCCTAGGGTTTGCGAATCTGCGGCACCGAGGACGGGAACCGAGGCGTTGGCGGCGATGGTGACTACGGCGGCTACGGCGACGACGGCTATGTCAACGGGAAACGGCTACGATGAACGGCAACGGTAACGGCGACGGTTTTCTTTACCTTCTCTCGAATGGGGATGGCGACGACGACGATGCCAGATCGAAGGTAGCGGCGGCGGAGGCGTTCAACAGCAACGAGGGCGAGGATAGGCGGTGATGACCACGGCAAACAACGACGGCAGCGGTAGGACCCAGACTCGGCCGGAACCAACCGAAGCGTCCACTCTGCATCTGCGTGTTTTCTACACCCCCCCCACACTCGGATCTCTCTCGCCTCACGCTCGGATCCCCTCGCCGCTCCGGCAACCTCGGATCTCGGCCGCTTGTCCTCGGCCCCCCCTTTCGAAGTCTCTCGGTTGGGAGGCTTCGAGGATGCGATCCTCAACCCTTCGCCGCCTCTCTCTCTCTCTCTTCCTTCCCTCGGCTTGCCCCCTCTGTCTGCAGGCTCGCTTGCACACGGCCTCCCCCGATGTCTCTCGGAGGGATGCCGTTTGAGCTCGCGACCTGCCTCTCTCTCGCTCGCTTTTCAACCTCCTCCGAAGTCTCTCAGGAGGAGATTTCTAAGCTTGCGATCCACTCGCCTCCTCCTCCGACGACGGAAATGGGGGCCTAATTATAGGCCGAGGGGCGGCCGGTCGACGGAGTTCGACCGTCGGTCGCCGCGGCCTTCGCCGGCCGAACCGATGTCCCATCCGACGCCAGCTGCCCCCTTGCTCCACGTGCGCTACTGTTCCTCCCTTCTGCTCCGGCGTCGCGCGCGTCCTTCCTCTCCGGCGCGTGCTGCTTATCTGATTGGAGAAGACGACAACAGGAAGAAGAAGACAAAGGAAAGGGGCTGGGCTGAGTCAAGTCGCGGCTGGGCCTCACGGACCTACGCAAAAGAAAAGAGGGAGGGGCTAGGCTTTGAAGGCCCAGCCCTTGTGGCTACTTTTTTGTTTTGTTTTTGTTTTGCTTTTTTTTTTGTTTTTGTTTTGTTTTTATTATTTATTATCCGAAAACGGCAAAAATTGATAATTAAAAAAAAAACCTAATTTAAAAAAAAACGAAATTTAGGCGTCAACATGTACCAACTTCAAGGCAACGCGAACATTTAGTGGAGAGCCGCCAAGGATACAGTGTTTCCTGAAGGTGTGATCCCGATGTGGGACGCCTTCCTTAGAGCATTTAACGATCAATATTTTTCGGGTACTGTCCGAGAACAAAAGATGGAGGAGTTTCAGCGCCTCCACCAAGGGAGTATGACAGTTAACCAGTATGGGGTCAAGTTCGCAGAGCTTTCACAATATGCTCCGAGGTTAGTTGAGGACCCAGAAGAAAAAGCCCGAAGGTTCAGAAACGGTCTTCGTTCTGAACTAAAACAACCTCTGCTATCGTTGGATTTGAAAGATTATCAGGAAGTTTACTATCGAGCTCAGATGATAGAAAGAGGATTGAACGAGCAAGCTCCCTCGTCTGGATTGAGGTTTAGCTCTCACAGAGAAGGAATTCACTATGGGAAGGGGCCCATGATTAGAGGTAGATTCCAAGTTCCGCTCAACAAGAAGGGTGGGATCGATAAGTCGGTGCCAAGGCAAAATGGCGTGTGTCATTTCTGCGGAAAACAACACGGACCGACCCCATGCCATTTTGAGATGGGTACGTGTTATGAATGTGGCTAGCGGGGTCACATAGCTAGGAATTGTCCCCGAAGGCAGATGGGACTACAATAGTTACCGCCACTACCATAGATGGGTCAGAACCGAGAAATTGCACCGCAAAATGCACTGCATAGTGGATTGAATAGGCCGCCAGCTCAGAGATGAATCGAGTCGTGCACCGATTAGGAAGGGCAATGTTCCCAGAACAATTTTGTCAGAGTAGGGTAGGAGAATTTTGGTTAAGTTTATAGAATCTCAGTTGTTGTAATGAAGTCATAAAAAGGAGAATCACCGACTATAGCTGTACTTGACCAGTTCACTTATGTATAATTTTGACACCATACATAAAAAGGTTTGGCTCGAGGAGCCTTTGTTGTAATGAATTGTTGTTGCAATATGATGCAGTTTGACCTGTTGATGGATGAAAATTTCGAATTTGTTGGAAATCGAGGAGGACCCTCGATCCCTTTGATCTCGTCACTTGAGGCAACCCATTAGTTAGACGGGGTTTGCCAAGGTTATTGGGCAACTGTCATAGATATGATAGTTGAGGAGCATGAGAGACAGTTGAGGTCAGTACTTCAGACTCTGCGAGATCATGGATTGTACGCCAAGTTCAGTAAGTACGAGTTTTGGTAGACTTGTATTGCTTTCCTAGGTCACGTGATTTCGGGCGAAGAAATCTCTGTGGACCCAACTAGGATTGAAGTAGTAATCAGTTGGCCGAGACTGACGACAGTGTCATAGATCAGAAACTTTTTGGGTTTAGCCGAATACTACAGAAGATTCGTGGAGGGATTTTTAGCAATAGCTCTGCCTTTGACTCGACTGCTAAAGAAGGAAGAAGAGTTTGTGCGGACAGACAAGTGCGAGCGTAGTTCCAAGAGCTTAAGCAGAAACTGACTACCACACATGTGCTGACCATTCCATCTAGTCCTGGAGGATACGAGGTCGTTGATGCGTTGAGTTAGGAGTCTTCAGTTGCACATATGCTGGTTAGAGAATTGACCTTACTTGGTAATGTTCGAGATTCAGTTTTCAAATTTGAGATGGGCTACTTTCTAAATCTTATAGCCACCCTCAGAATTGAGCCAGATGCTCAGATTTGAATCAAGGCACTTCAGTTGACAGACCCAGACATTCAGAAAATCCTTCAAGAGGATACCGATAAGAGAAAGGTTGATTTTCTCAGAAGCTCATCATAGCAGTTACAACATTCATCATAGCAATACGAAGGTATATCAGAATATGTGTCAATCCTATTGGTGATCTAGTATGAGGATGGACATCACCAATCATGTCGCTAAGTGTCAGACGTGTCCGCGAGTGAAGGCACATCTTTGTCAGCCGAGAGGGCTTTTGCAACCTCTCGAGATTCCCGAGTGGAAAAGGGAACATGTCACGATGGACCTTGTGATGAGCTTGTTAAGGAAACAGAGGGGTAATAATTCCAATTGGAATAGGGGTCAACAGATGGATGAAGCCGACTCACTTCAGTGCAATACGAAAAGATCTTGATTTGAATATGCATACAGAAGTGTATGTGTGTTAGATAGTTTGTCTGCATGGAGTGCCAGTGACGAATTTATATCGGATCTAGACCCGAGGATTCCCAGTTTCAGCAAAACAGTCAGATGGTTCCATTTGAAGCAGGACAAAGCGGAGTGTACAGAACTTCAGTTTGTTGGGATGAAGTCGGGGAAAAAAAGATCACAGGCCTAGAGTCATTTCATCAGTCAGTGATTGCAATTGCCGTGATCAGAAACATATTAAAGACCGCTCAAAGCCACCAGAAATGTTGTATCGTTGAGCATCGAAGGCCCATAGAGTTCCAAATTGGTGATTTCATCGTTTTGAAGGTGTCACCAATGAGGGATACCTTGCGCTTTGGCAATGAGGGAAAACTGAAACTGAGGTACGTAGGTCCCTTTAAGATTCTGAAAAAAAAAAAATCGAGATCCTAATGTATCGTCTTGCGTGGCTGCAAAGGTAGGTGCAAGTGCATGACGTCTTTCACGTGTCGAGGTTGAGAACGTATGAGCCTGACCCGACCCACATGCTAAATCTTAAGGAATTAGACATGGACGACAGAGTGTCGTACGTGGAAAGCCTAGTTCAGATTGTGGTTCAAAACAGATTCTGTGTACCAAGATGGTCCCCTTAGTCAAAGTGGTCTGACAATACCACGGGACTAAAGAAGCAATCGGGGAAAGTGAGACTCGATGAGACGACGATACTCCCACCTTTTTGTTTAAGGATTGGTAAAGGTTTAAATTTTGAGGACGGAATTTTTATAAGAAGGGAAGAGTTGTGATATCCTGGATTTTCAGTCCTATTTTCAATTGAATAAATCAGGCCTTTCATCGATGCGCCTATAGTGCTATTCTCAAAGCCAATCACTCGTGAGATAACTAGACTATCTGGGGAAGTCATTAAGAGATTTTAATGGAATAGACTTGAGAATTCGACCAGAAATCGACTGCTCGACCGTGCTAGTCTGCAAGGGTCATTACGGTATTGTCAAAATCGATAAGAGATCAAGGATAGGTTGATTTGACTGAGATGTGTGATCAAAGTGTGGGTGATTCCACGTAATTGCGAAATTCTCGTCGATTGGCACTAGACCGATTTTCTATCGTTTTGGATACCCTATGCCCGTAATTGAAATCTTGAGATTTTCACGATCACTAAGAGTTGCCGATGTGTCGAAGAGGTATATTACGGCTCGAAGAAAATCAACCACAAGTCATTTGCACTAAAAATTTCTAAAAGTTACTCGGTAGCCTAAATCACGCTAAAATTGCACCGAATGGAAATTAACCGCGAATTTGAGTCCGATTTCAAAAATTGAAAGTTCTGTCATGTCACAAATCATTTTAGGAATGTCGACTCGCCTTCCGAAGATTTTTCTGCAAACCAAGACATTTTGGGAAAAAGTCGAGGTAGGGTCGTTTTTGTCCAAAAAAAGCCGGGGATCGTTTTTTATCGCACAATGGGAAACAAGTGGGATCAATTGGTGAGGAAAAATACCAATTTGATTATTGACTTGATAACAAAATTTATCAAAGCCAAATTGGATTGAACCAAGTGAGAATAAGTGTCCAATTGAAGCCAAAACCTAGCAAATTCCTATGCCTCCCTTGCCAAGCCCTTTTGGACCAATTCAAGAGTCCTAGGAAGAGCCTTGGTGGCTGAATATGAGTCATGGAAGATAGCATTGGCTGTGGTTGAGTCAAGGGAACAAAAGAGAGGAAAATGTGAGCTAAGTGGCCCCTCCAACCCCATCTTGTTCCTCTCTCTTCAGTATCCTTCTTCTTCCTTGTTTGGGGCTTTCTCCATTATTGTTGAAGGAGAGAAAGCTTGGAAAACCAGAGGACACAGCCAGCAAGCCAGCCGAGCAACCTCCTTGGCCGTCCGAGCATTGCACGCCCGCCGGAGCAGCCAGCTCGTCGTCACGCGTCCGCTCGCCTGTGCTACCTGTCCGTGGGTCCAAGGTCATTGTCCAGCCATGCCAGCCACCATTGGAGCCACCCAAGGTTGTCAGAGTCCTCGCCGTTGGCCACCGAGCACCCTAGCCGCCTCCACTAGTCTTGCTTCGTCATAACCAGCCTTGTTTCTTTTTGTTTTAGTTCAAATCAAAAGCTGAAATTGTGGGTATTCCAACTCAGGTTTGGCCTGTTTTGAGGTGGTTCCGAGCCCTGAAACTAGGCCCGCTTTGAAGGAAGTTGCTCCCCGTTGCGTTCCTGTTGATTTGAACCAACCGGCTCGCCAAACAAGTGAGTTTGCTCACTAAACCTTATTTAGTAGGTTAATCATGCTTAAGGGTTGTTTAGGTTAGCTTAAGTATGGATTAGTGATAAGTTAGGATGGTTAGATTAGCCTTAGAATCGATTAGTGTTAAGATAATTAGTGAGATTTGCACAATTGATGATGGATTAGTCGAATCCAATAGAATTACTGCAGTTCGGATTTCTAGATACTCGTCGTTTGCTATTTTTGTAAATCGAAATGGGTTACGAATTTGAGGTTGATGTCTGCTTGAGAAATGTTTTGGAGATCCTTAGCTACAATATATATGTTTCTCAAGATTTTTAGTGATCTAAAAGAAGGAGATATCAGCTCCATCATTTTCAAATAAAGTCTCAGTTTTCGCTGGAACTGGTGACCTTTTAGGATTCTAGGGGTTTTATCAACTCTTAGAGTTCGAATTTCAAAATGATTTCTTCATAAAAGTTATTTTTCACATCTTTTAGTTTAACATACTCAAATTTCAGATCAAACGGACATGTTTTGGACCTCGAACCAAAATGATTTTGGAAAATAGACTTTTTGGAAATAGACCCAGTTTTGGTGCTTGATTGACCGATTTACTGGGCCGAATCTAGAAGGATATGGGTTAATATGTCTGCATGAAAAATGTTCTTTTATGTGTCCTTTACCACATACTAAAATTTGGGAATTTCCAAAACTCTTTTGATTTGGTTTCTGGATTTAAACTTGGAGACGTGCGAGTGGGCCTATTCTGCCGGTTAAAGCCAGTTATGAGTTGTGATGGTTCTTGAGGGTTTGATTACTGGAAATTGCACATTTGTTGATATATGGTTGGTTTGTGATATGCCTAGAGTTTATGCTTGATGATCGTGTGAAAGTTATGAGATCCGTCCCCAGCGTGTGTTGGTTGACGTTATTAGTTAAGAGAATCCGTCCACAGTGTGTGTTGATGGACGTTAAAAGTTAAGAGAACCTATCTCCGGTGTGCGTCATATTATTCTTTCTCGGAGTGTGTCGGTGGATTTTACTTTTTCTCGGCGTGTGTCGGTAGTTATTACTCTTCCTCGACGTGTGTCGGTGGATTTTACCCTTTTTCGGCATGTGTCGGTAGTTGTTAACCTTTCCCGGTGTGTGTAGGTAGTTATTAGTCTTTCCCGGCATGTGTCGGTAATTATTATTCTTCCCCGACGTGTGTTGGTGGATTTTACCCTTTCCCCGTGCGTGTCGATAGTTATCAATCCTTCCCGGCGTGTGTCGGTGGATTTTACCCTTTCCTGGCGTGTGTCGGTAGTTATTAGCCTTTCCCAGCGTGTGTCGGTAGTTATTAGTCTTTCTTGGCGTGTGTCGGTAGTTATTATTCTTCCCTGGCGTGTGTCGAATAAAAATTGCTCCTGTGGGTAGCAATAGTTAATTAATTGGAACTCATGTTGAGTTGAATTGATGGATCGACGAGTGTCGGTAGTTCTTGCTCGTGTGAGCAGTGATTTAATTATAATTATTGCTTTAATGTGTGTCGTTAGTTCTTGCTCGTGTGAGCAGTGATTTAATTATAATTCTTGCTTTAATGTGTATTGGTAGTTCTTGCTCGTGTGAGCAGTGATTAAATTGTGATTCTTGTTCATGTGAGTAATGATTGGTTTGGACGTTCCAAATTGGTGTGTGAATTTGTTATATACACATGATTGTGATAAGAACTGTGCTGACCTGCAGGAAGGAACTGAGGCCAAGGTAAGCCTCTGTGATTGTGTGATTGTGCGATTGAGACGTCTTAGGCGTATTACCCTCCTAATCGAGGTTTAGAGCGTAAACTCGCGGAGATTCATATCTCACCCCGTTGTGGGCTTCATTTTTCAGGACCATAGGGTGGAAGGCCTGGAGCCGAGCTGAGGTGATCTGAAGTGTAGGTAAGATAGAATAGTTCCTTTTGAGAGTCGGTCTTTGGAAGTCTTGTGATGGTAGACTTTTGTATATGACTCATTTGGCCTATATCGATATGTTTTGTTTTTGAATCTGATGTCCTGCTTTTCTATCCCGAGATTGTTATTGTCAAGGGATTTGTTATTCGTTTCCGTATGTGCAATAAAATGAAATGGTCCGCAGCTTGTCTTGGGAAGTCGCAAAATTTTATCGACCACTGAGGGATGGGCACACGCTCGAGGATCGCGGCTTGACACTAATCCCCAGTTGGTTCAATGTCGCTATTTTTAACCGTCAAATATTCACATCTTAAGTAACATTTGCATGAACTAGTCAATGCTGGATTCATTTGAGTTGTGAACAAAACTATTTCTCTCAATTCACAAACATATCAAAATCTGCAAATATTCAAATTAGCAAGACAAGGAGTACAATACAAACACCCATAAAGTCAAGCCTTCGAAATGCATAATGGAGACTCAAATGCTTACAACCTATTAAATAAAGGTTCTCAACTCTTACATTATATTTTTCCATCACAAAATGCTTAGAAGAATGATCTCTACCGGGAAAACGATGGGATAAGCTTACAAACAAGCTCGAACAACACACACTAATAGTATGAGTTTAGGTAGAGAAAAAGAACCACCCCAAGGAATGCCACAACATATGATCCCACAAAACTCCACAAGAAGGCTTCTCTCAGTAGTCATCCACCGTGGTATGATTTAAAGATGTTGTTGTCCCCCTGTTCCTTATTTGAGTCATCACAGCTTGTTAATGGTGCTCCACAAAGAAGAGGGTTACCTTCATAACTTACTTTATCAAAAGTTCCAAATTGATTTTTTTGGTCTGGTGTCCTGCCTGACAAGTTGTTATGAGCTACTCTAAAATTTGATAAGGAGTAGAGCTCTGTTAGTTGTGGAGGGATGGGACCAGTTAAGCTATTGTAGGATAGGTCTAAGCTCTCTACTTCCTTTAAATTGGAAAACATTTCTGGGATTGGTCCTATCAAATGATTGTGTGACAGGTTCAAGGCTCGAAGTTCACTCAAGAGGCCGACCTCTGGAGGAATAAAGCCCTCCAAATTGTTCTGTGATAGATCGATTCCGGACATTAGTTTTAGAACGTTGCTCTTATAAGATTCCAATCTACTCTTTGTAATGAACTTTACTTCTTCTAATTCAAACTTATAGACATCTATGAAAAGTTCATTATAATAGAATATGGTGAATTTTCCCTCATAGTCGTGTAATGACCCAAACCACTCCGAACTCTCCATGGTAGAATATGTATCCATGGATACCCCACCCTTTCCAAATGTCAAATCTTTCAAACATGAAGAAATTTGTCAGAAAAATTATTGTTGGAGAGATCCAATATGTTCATATTTTTCAACGAACATAGACCTAGAGGGATTGAACCTTCAAAATCGTTTCCTTGCAGTAGAAGAGCCTTCAAGTTCCGAAGTGAACCGATCCAACTGGGAATTTCACCTGATAATGCATTGTGTCTAAGATCCAATGTGACAATCGATGAAGCTCTAGAGAGAAGATGAGGAAAATTCCCAACAAGTGTGTAATTTGCTAAATGCAAGAACTTCATACTTGTAACATTGGCACATGGGGGTATATTCGGCCTAAGGTTGTTACTTGAAAGGTCTAAAAGAACGAGATGATGTAAGTTGCAGAAGCTCAGTGGTAAAGGACCTTCCAAAAAATTACTTGATAGCATAAGCATTTCCAAATATTTAATATCTCCAATCCAATTAGGAAGTGTTCCAGATAGGGAATTGTTACTTACATCCAAAACTTGCAAGGAGCTTTTTAATATGCCAGGCGATATCTCCCCTGTGAAACAATTGTTATCCAGATATAAATATTCCAAATTTGTCAAGTTAGAATTCCTCGGTAGCATCTGGCCTTGCAAATTGTTGCCTGACAATTTCAATGTAGAAAGTGACGTACAATCTTTAGTCAGTGCCTCTGGTATTTCTCCAGTGAAACCATTATTCGATAAGTCCAATGTAAATAGCCGGTCCATACTACCCATTGAGGAAGGGATTCCACCTTTCAAATAGTTGTTTGACAGGTTCAAATAGAGCAACTTCGGGAGGATATAACCAAAATGCGATGGAAGCTCTCCTTTAATAATATTAGCAGACACATCGAAAATTGATAAGTTGATAAAATTCACATTGGAAGGCAAATAAAATGAACCTGACAAATTGTTGCCTTTGAGTTCCAACTGTTTTAGATATGGATTGTTGTCCAATAGCCAATTTGGGAAATTTCCTATCATTCCATTGTGGTTGAGTTGAACAACCATCAAGTGATGCTGTCCTTTCAGAAAGCTAGGAATTACGCCATTTGCGTCTTTGTTGAGCACACAGTTTGATAGACTAAATGCCTTTAGCTGAAATGAAGGAAGCCAATTGGGCTCTTCTGTGTTTACTACGAGACGATTATTGTAGTGGATGAGTCGGAATACCTCAAGGTTAGAATTATTAGCCAAGGAAGCAAGCGAAAGTGAGCCTTCAAATGCATTTCCAGAAAAGTCAATATATTCAAGTGACTTGAGATTATAGAGGAGAGATGAAGGAATGACCCCGCTAAAATTGTTATTTTGAACATCAAGTGCACGGAGTGAGGTCATATTGCAGAAGCATGAAGGAAGAGGACCCCAAAATCCATTATAATTGATATTCATCTCTTCAAGGTTCCTCAATTCACACAAACCTATTCAAGTGGACATTGTAACTTATGAGTATCATCACTAAATTGCACATTGTATGATTAAAACACTCAAGATCACAGTTTGTCTTGAGACAGGAGGATAGAAAAAGTGTGCAATCTAATATCCAAAAATACAAACAGAAAAATTGGTAAACTGGAGCTTTGGAGAGGAGTCGACATCACCACAGCACTTGATTTCCACTATTCTATATTACAACAATTACTTCCGGAGTTTGACAAATTTTGAACTGGATTGGAAATGCACTCTAAATTTGATATTATTCCTAGGCTTATGGCTTAATTGCATGGGAACCTTTGCTCGAATTTTATAATAATTTCTGATTTTTTTTTCTAATTTAATTCTGTACTTTTCCAAAACAATACAATGGGATTCTCCCTCGGGTGCAGCGCGAGATCACTGTGTTCTTTTGGCTGACATGCCTGCCAAGTCAGCAGTGGGCCCCCACCCCCCAAAAAAAATCATTTGGACTCGTGAGTCACTTTTTTTTTTCTTTTTTTCTTTTTTTCCATTTTCGTTTCTTCATCTTCTTTGCTCTTTCATGTCCTCCGAAGCCACTCACCACAGCAACCCCCGTCCTCCACCAATGTCCCGTCCACATTGTTAAATTAATGTCTCGCGTTTGAGTGTTTGCAAAACGCGGTTCGCTTGGATGAGGAGTTCGTGGGACAAATTTAAAAAGGAGGAAATAAAATTGAAAAAAAGGATGGGCACACGTATACGGATTCCTTCTTCGGAATTCTTGCTGGAAGTTGTATCCACGGTGGGGCCCAAACATACAATATTCCACGATTTCCTTTTAGCCGATGAAGTCTTCTCTACGAAGGAGTTCCCTGCACGTGAAAGAGAAAGAGGTGGGCCCAGGTCAAACTTTGACCTGGGCACACGTATAAAAGGATTTTATTTTCTTTCGGAAGGGCTGCCGCGCGAAGCAAAACAAGCCGCACGTCCACGCCGTTGTAGTCTCCGCCTACGTACGTGAGAAGCCGCACGTCCACGCCGCTTGAAGAAGAACCGCAAGATCTTGAAGCCTCGCGAAGCCGTACGTAGAGTGTTTTGTCGCGCGGTAATTTTGAGCCATGAGTTTATACCCAATCGAGTTGTTTATTTATAAACACTTAGGGTTTTGGGTTAAATCTAGGTGTGGGAAACACTTGAGCGATTGAGCGATTGTAAACCCCGATTCTCCGATTTTAGTGGATTATTTGTCTTTTTGGCTCTCCCCGTGGACATAGGTACCGATACTCGGACCGAACCACGTAAATTTCTAGTGTCCTTATTTTTCTCGTTTATTTCTCTGGCGATTTCGCGTTAACGTAAATTGCAAGATCCTGGTAATTCCGCATATTATATCCCAACAATTGGTATTAGAGCTTGAGGTTGGATTTCTTGATTGTGATTTGGAGCTTTTGCTTGTCTGATTATTTTCTGGAAATTCTGTTACTGGAATTATGTCTGAGAGGAAATCTGATATTGAGAAGTTTAACGGTAGCAACAACTTTGTGTTATGGAGCATCAAGATGCGGGCATTACTGACAACACAAGGTTTGGCCAAGACACTGGATGGTGAAGATGAGTTGCCGATTATAATGAAAGCCTCAGAGAGGGTAGAGTTGATGGAAAAAGCAAAGAGTATAATCCTATTAAATTTGACGGATGAGGTCTTACTAGAGGTTGCTGAGGAGAAGGATGCCGCAAAGCATTATGGGCAAAACTTCGGGCACTCTATGTGAAGAAAGGTTTGAACAATCGCTTGTACATCTTTGAAGAAGATGTTTCAATTTAGATATACTTAAGGTATGTCTATCAGAACCCACCTAGATGAATTTAATAAACTCATGTTGGATCTGAAGAACATCGGTAAGTTACTTGATGATGAAGAACAGGGCATGATGTTGTTAGCCTCTTTACCAGAATCATGGGAGCACTTTACTGATTCACTGTTGCAGGGGCGTACTACAATTACCTCAGAAGAGGTAAAGTCCGCCTTATTCTCTAAGGAGTGGCAGAGAAAGTTGCGAGATGACAGTCCGGCGTAAGGAGCAGCGCAAGCACTGACGGTTCGGGGTAGAGAACAACATCGAGGGCCTAGTAGCAGCAGAGGTAAAAGTAGATCAAAATCACACCATAGAAAGTCCAACAGACGCGTGAAGTGCTTTGAGTGTCACGAGGAGGGGCACATCAGGAGAGACTGTCCTAAGCGGAGGAATAAAGTTGATAGGCAGAATGCCACTAGTGTGGCAAACGTAGCTGAGGGGAGCAATAGTGATGCTGAAGCTGTCTTATGTGTGACTGCTACTTCGTCAGGAGACGAATGGGTTCTAGATTCGGGGTGTTCTTATCACATGACGCCTCATAAGAACTGGTTTACTACTTACCAGGCTGCAGATGGTGGTAGGGTTCTTTTGGGGAATAATGTAGTCTGTAAGGCTGTGGGGATAGGGACAATTCGGATCCGGATGCACGATGGGGTGGTGCGTACATTGACAGATGTGAGGCATGTACCGGAGCTCAAGAAGAACCTTATTTATCTGGGGACACTCGATGACATTGGGTGTAGGTACACCACTGAAGGTGGAGTACTGAAGATCTCTCGAGGTGCCATGACAGTGATGAAGGGGAAGAAAGTGAATACTCTCTATCATCTACTGGGAGAGACCGTGACTGGAACCGCTATAGTTTCATCAGGTGAGTCAGATTCTGACTTGACTCAATTATGGCATATGCGTTTAGGGCACATGAGTGAGGCAGGTATGACGATGCTGAGTGAAAGGGGTTGTTGAAGGGTCGAAGAAGACGGGAAATTTGGACTTATGTGAGCACTGCATCTATGGGAAGCAGCACCGAGTTAAGTTTAAGACAGCTATTCATTTGACCAAGCGACCTGTTGAATATATTCATTCGAACGTTTGGGGCCCGTCTTCGGTTCCTTCGAAAGGAGGTGCCCGTTATATGCTGACTTTTATCGACGATTATTCGAGGAAGGTATGGGTTTACTTTCTGAAGCATAAATATGATGTGTTTGATCGGTTCAAGAAATTTAAGGCATTGATTGAGAAGCAGTCAGATAAGCAAATCAAGTGCCTGAGAACCGTTAATGGCATGGAGTTCTGTGGTAAAGATTTTACTGAGTTCTACGAGAAAGAAGGTATTGTGAGACACCGCATAGTACCTGGGACACCACAGCAGAATGGCGTTGCAGAACGGAAGAACAGAACTTTGCTTGAGCGAGCTCGATGCATGCTTTCGCATGCTGGAATTGGCAAGGAATTTTGGGCCGAAGCAGTGAACATGTCATGTTACCTGGTTAATAGATCTCCATCATCTGCTATCGAGTGGAAGACTCCTGAGGAAGTATGGTCGGGGAAACCTATTGATTACTCCGGATTACGTATATTCGGATGTCCCACGTATGCTCATGCGAGTGATGGTAAGCTTAAGCCGAGGTTGAAGAAGTGCATATTTCTGGGTTATGCATATGGGGTGAAAGGCTACCGGCTGTGGTGCACCGATCCCAGATCACCCGGTTTTCTAATCAGCAGAGATGTGATCTTCGACGAGACTGCAATGCTTCAACAGAGGAGTTCCGAGACACAACAAGCAGAGAAGACAGATCATGGTGTCATTAGTGAGGTGGAGCTTCAGGTGGAGACTCCGGAGACCTCGAAGGTAACAGAAGTTGAGCTGAGATAAAGCCGCAGTTCTCGAAGTCGGTGATAGTGAACAACCAGCAAAGCCTCAGCAAACTATAGCCGCAGATAGACAGAGAAGGCACATTAAATCACCGGTACGTTATGGTTATACAGATATTGCTTATGCATTAACTGTAGGTGATGAGGTGGAGACAGATGAGCCTTCGTCTTATTATGAGGCGATGGCTAGTTCGGAGTCATCGCAGTGGCTAGGGGCTATGAGTGAAGAGATGGAATCACTCCATCGAAATCAGACATGGGAGCTGGTCAAAGTACCCAAGAGCCAAAAGATTGTCGGAAGTAAATGGGTCTTTAAATGGAAAGAGGGCATTCCCGGTGTCGAGGCAGTGAGGTATAAGGCGAGACTTGTGGCGAAGGGGTATACACAGCGTGAGGGCATTGACTACAATGAGGTGTTCTCTCCTATGGTAAGACATACTTCTATTCGTGTTTTACTTGCCTTAGTTGCTTCGCAGGATCTCGAGTTAGAGCAACTAGATGTAAAAACTGCGTTTCTTCACGGTAATTTTGAGTCGTGAATTTATACCCAATTGAGTTGTTTATTTATAAACACTTAGGGTTTGGGGTTAAATCTAGGTGTGGGAAACACTTGAGCGATTGAGCAATTGTAAACCCTGATTCTCCGATTTTAGTGGATTATTTGCTGCTGGCTCTCCCCGTGGACGTAGGTACCGATACTTGGACCGAACCACGTAAATTTCTGGTGTCCTTATTTTTCTCATTTATTTCTCTGGCGATTTCGCGTTGACGTAAATTGCAAGATCCTGGTAATTCCGCATATTATATCCCAACACACATTATGGTCCATTCCACTCTCAGTTTTGAGCATCACAGCCTCAAAATTCAAAATTGAGGCCATACTTTAAATTTGAAGTCGTCGTAGCTCACGCCAAAGGTCGCGCGGGTCTTTAGGGGGTGGTAATGGTTACCGAACTTCGTGGTGCGATGGGCCTGAGGGCCGTGGTGGGCGGAGGCAGCAATGAACATTAGTGCTAAAGATGCCGAATGTGTTTTTAATATCATAATTGTTTATTCTAATCTATACATTGTTTACCTTAATAAAGAATAAAACATTTTTAAATAATTTAATTTATCCATTATAAGATGTGCTTTCTTTGTTTGATTTTATGCATCATTGGTTTACTGATATAAGTTTTCAGTTTCTTATATAATTTGCATGGCCTAGTTGAATTTATTAGCACTTGCAATCCCCGAAGTTTGACCACCATTGTGGTTAAATATGTGAACTCCAAGGATTTTTGGGATTTTGATTCCCGATTAACCTTAGCATTTAATTTTGTTATAATTAATGTACAATATTTGAACTCCTCTGGTATATTGTTATTTCAGACTCTTTTTATCTTCTAAGTAATGACTCCATACATCTGTTATGTTATCACACTATTCTTCAGATTGGCCCGTTAAAGAAGTTGCATAGAAGTAAAAGCATGGGGACTAAACTTTAATCTTCAAAGATCAGGGATTAAACTGAAAAATGATCGAACTTTTAAGGATAACCAACATCATGATCCCACAAATTAAGACATCGAGCATGACCTACGTTTCGTTATGGTTTCCATAGGCATTTAACTAAATCAGTCCAACTTCAAGCACAAGCCAAAAAACTATATGATATCACTTATCTAGATACAAGTCATTGGCGCCAAGTTATTTGAAGCAAATGTGCGACCAAAATATGATCTCTGGAGGACGTCTAATAAATGCAGTCATGCCTTCTATGTTCAAGACAACCTTACGTTATTATATTTTAAAAAGGTGATGAATGAAAGTAATTTCACAGAAGTACCTTCTAGTAACTTCGAAGATGCATTCAATCCACAAGACCCGATGTCTAAGCCCTTGAGAGATGTTATCCTCTTAATGTCCGTGAGGGCATCATTATAGACCAAATTGTTCCCTTTAAGAAGCAGCACCTCTAGATTCACACCTGTAATTGACAAAAGGTTCTCAAAATCGATTGTTATATATGCAGACAAGGCCTTCACATGTACCTTCAAGAAGATTGGAAGACAAATTTTGGGCCTCCACTGAAGATTGCTTGTACAATGAGGGGACTTTTTCAAAATAATTAAAAGATAGATCCAGCCATTTCAACCTCTTCAGCTGTAGCCTTCCGTTGAAGTCTGATTATGGAAAGATCCACGCATACTCAATAGTTAATTAATTATTTACATATATCAGATGTCTAACTATCTTAAATTTATCAAGAATAACTATATGCTTATGATGAGGAGAATTGGTTTTTAAGCAAAAACCGATTGGTCCGACATATCCGAGCATAAAAAAACTCTTAGTCACATGAATTCGTAAACCAATTACATAAACGAGTAACTTATATCTTTAACCTTGTCTATCATATGTAGTTAACTAGCACTAGTAAAGCTAAGAAAATGTTCCCTCATTTGCTCCCATGTGACAATTGACTTTATTTCTATGATTGCTATATGACAACATACATTGCATAATGTTGCCATGTAACTTGCATTCGACCTAGGACCAAAAAAAAAAAAAAAAAAAAAAAAGAACATTGCATTTGATCAACAGCCATCAATCTATTGATTTGCCATCTCTAAACTTCCATCTCTTATTGAGATTTAAATTTTAAAACATGAAGAACGAGAAAATAATTTTCAAAATATATTCTTGAAAATATAGTTTATTTTGCCAAGAGAATGTTTCATTACGTGCTCACCATGTGACATTTGACTTATCTCCATGTGGCAAGATACATGGCCTGGTTTTGTGATGAGGCCCACCTTTGAGTACTAAGTATTAGTTCATGTCATCTCTAAACTTCTATCTCTTTTGAGTTTAAATTTCAAAACATGAATCAAGAGAAAAGTTTTCAGATATATTATTGGAGATATAGTTTATTTTGCCATTTCCAAACTTCGAAATCTTTTTACTTTAGAAGTCAAAAATTGCATAAAGAGAAATTATCATGCTCCTAAAATATAGAAAAAATTCTTCCAACAAAGAAATCCGCTGCATTTAAATCTCAAGAAATTGAAACAACCTGGTGATAAATTTTACTTTAATGAGCCATTGATAATTTAAAAATATAATTTTTTATTTAGGCAGTACAATTTTGTTAATCAATATAATTTTTTTATTTAGTCAGTACAATTTTGTTAATCCGTTTCTTACTTTCAATTAGAAGGACATTAAACAAAATATAAAATCCTATAACTTCAACGATTACAATGAAACTTTTAAACTTGCAATATGTCTTTAATCATAAATTGTTCAAAATCATGACTTCATTTAAAATGTAGCATATTTACATTCTATTTAGAATTGAAAAAAATAACTCGAACAATTTATTTATTCTCTTAGTTTCACTAATTTTAAAGATGGAAGTGGAAGCTTTTGGTATAGGGTGCAGATACTTCCACGGCCTAAGTGGCGGGGATATGTTTAAATTTCCTCTTAGACCTCTCTCTATCCAGGTTGTCGCTTTCTTCTTCAGGGATCGCTTCCCATTCCAATTCCAAAGTCAGTAATACTCTACTTAGTATTTTGGAGAAATAGGTAATGGAAAATTGAGAAGAAAAGTTACTTAAAATTTAAAATTTGCATCTTCTTCCATCTCACATAAATTTTAAACTTTCCGACATTTTCCCCCAAAATTTTCTTTACTCACATTTTCCTCACTTACCAATTAAAGCGAAGGACAAGGGGATTTTGGTCCATAAAGGAAAAGGCCGTGTTCCCAGCTTTTTAGGCCGCGGGAATAGGCCTCTCCTTTAGTAGGTGAGTGCGTGTTTGTATATATATTGTATAAAGTAAAAAATAAAAGACATTTTATCTTCATCCTCCCTTCTTTGATACAATTTTCGCTTAGGTCACTCAGTATTGCTTACTGACCGATGCATCCAATTGATTCGGGAGACAGAACTTGAGCCAAAGATTCTAAACAAAATTCACAAGTACTGAAAAAATGCTATATAATTTAATTCACGTATTTATTATACCATTATTTTCATGGCGTTCTTAGCTTGATATTATCTATGGAAAAAAAAAATCATTTGGAATTTAACTTTTGCTATATTTCCGCGACTTATGAAACATTACATTACATCACAACATGCTTTCTTCCTCTTACCAATCTTTTAACTTTTAATTAATGATGTTTCACTTAGTTATAAATATTATAATTTAATAACCTGAGCTTCTCTTTTATGTCATAACTCCTTTGACTGACGTAATTAACGATTCATAACTGTGAATAAATACATGCCCGAGCGAAGTGCGAATCGAATAGCCAGTTCTTATTATGAATTCTAGCTAGTCCAACCTGACATCTCCAGTTAAAAAGTCAATTCCTCGTAGATGTTTGACATCCATTCAAATAATTATAGAATGTCAAGATGCTTGAGTTGAATAACTTTTGACTTTGCTCTCATTTTTCAAGTGACTGATCTCGTCCTAATTTGTGAACTCTAAAATCTTGTGCTTATAAAAGGTAGTACTTACTATATGTTAAGACTTCTCCGAAATCATAACACGACATACTATTATTGAAGAATAAAAAAAAAATAGATTAGGCTATTTCTAAATGTTGGATCATGTTCGTTCATTATTCGTTAAAGTACGTTGTGAAGTACCTCGGGAGAATTACCAAAAAAGTCCTAAACCTATTGCAATTGTGCCAATTCAGTCCTAAACTTTTTTTTTGGCCAATTTAGTCCTAAACCTTTTACAATTGTGCCAATTTAGTCCATCTGGCCAAAATTGGCCGAAATTTTTTGTGGCGCCGACGTGGACGTTGGTAGGGACAGCTAGCCGGGAACGCCGATGTGGCAATTTTAAAATTTTTCTTTTCCAATTTTAAATATTTTTTTAATTTTTTAAATATTTTTTTTTTTTTTCTTTTTTTCCCCTTCTTCTCCTTCCTCTAGTCGGCTGGCGCCAGCCAGAGGTAAGAGCAGGCCAGGTCAGCCTCGTCGGCCACTAGCGAGGTTGGCCCACTGGCCACTAGTGGAGGCGAGCCTCGCCCAGCCTCGGCGAGGCAGCCGTCACTAGATCTAGCGACAGCCGGCGAGGCTGTCGTCGCCATCGCCGCCCCGCCGCCTCCCTCGTCCCCCGATCGTTGACACGATCTCCCCCTCCGAGTTCAAGCGACCCTCCCCAGCCGTGACCGTCGCCAAGCCCCTATTCCAACGCCTCTAGACCGACGAGAATAAGATCGAGCTCTCCGCGGGTTCCTCGACTGCACCACGCAGCGCGGCAGGGCCTCGCCCTTGCCAGTGGCCGGCGAGGGCCGAGCTCACCAGATCTAGTGAGGCTCGGCCTCGCCCAGCCTTGGCAAAGGCGAGCCTCGCCCAGCGATGGCGAGGCCGCTGTCCCCAAATCTGGCGACGGCCGCCTCGCCATCGCTGGGCGAGGCTCACCTCCGCCAGTGGCCGGCGGGGTGAGCCTCGCCGGTGGGCGGCGAGGCTAACCTCGCCGGCCCTCACCTCTAGCCGGCGCCGGCCGCCCGGAGGAAGGAGAAGAAGGGAAAAAAAAAAAGAAATAATGAAATAAAAAATTAAAAAATATATTTAAAAATTTTAAAAATTTTAAAAATAAAATAAAAAATTGCCACATCAGCATTCACCGGCCAGCTATCCCCAGCCGTCGTCCACGTCAGCGCCGGCCGGCCAATTTTGGTCGGATGGACTTAATTAGCATAATTGTAAAAGGTTTAGGATTAAATTGGCCAAAAAAAAAAGTTTAAGACTGAATTGGCACAATTGCAATAGGTTTAGGACTTTTTTGGTAATTCTCCTGAAGTACCTCATAAGGTGATTTATGACAAAGTTGTTACTTTTAGTATGTAGAGTTAGTTCACTTCGATATTTTTATGGCTGGCTAGACTCCGAAAAGTGTGAAATTTGTGTTAATAATTGTGGATGACTTCTTGAGAAAGACTTTGATTGTTTGATCGGAGGCACAAATTTTATGTTGTTTTCAAGATTAGATAGTGGAGCACTTTGATTGAAGCGAGGAGAAGTAAGATGATTAAGATGTGTGGATTCATAGTGGTATGGAATTCTGCTCAAAGCTTTTAGATGAATTTCGTAAAGAAGAGGCCATAATGAGACAACACCTAGTGCTAGTGAACCATAATATGTTGTAAATTAAATGTTTCGAATAGTTGGTTCCCCTACCATGTGATTATTTTGTATTGTAGAATTAGCCTTAAAGATATGGCTTGTTACACATAAAGTAAAGTTAACCATAAGAATAAGACACTTATAGATTCAATGAAACCATACAAATATTCTTTAGTAACACATCAGGTTTTGTGACACCTAAAGAAAGAGAATATGGACTGACAAAGGGGATGACACATCGGGTATTGCTCTCTAAAAAGTGTTATATGTTTGTTATTTTTATATTGAATCCATATCAGTAAAGCTAAAAGTACTTGTGATTATAGAAGGCTCTATGTATATTCATATCGTAACCACCATGAATTGGTGTTTGAGACTTTACGGGATTGGATTGACTATTAAGAATAATTTCTAAACCAACATAAAGGTGCACACATACAGTACAGTTTTAATTAATACAGTCTAAATGGAAGAATATAAGAGTTATTCTAAGATAGGTTACATTAATTGAGATTAAGATTTATCATTTTATAGGATTACTCTAATAATATAAGCTATAAAGATTCCTAATTTGTCTTATATGAGACTGGTTTATGCAGGCTGAGTAGAGCTAGGCTTGTGATGGGAGAATCTATGGCTGAAACTCTATAAATAGTGTTTAAGTCTCTCCTCTAACCCTAATGCACAAATAACCTCACATAAGGAGCAATTACATAATATTAATTGTGAGGAGTAGTCTCATTGAGTTAGTGTTATAGAGAATAACAAAGGAGAAGCACTTGAGAATCATCACTAATCTACAACAAGAATGATGGATTTCAAATCAGATAGATAAATCCCATTTTCTGGATTATTGTGTTCTAGATTATAGTTATGGATATCTTGAGGTGCCATTTTGCGGCTTACATGAGACATGGAGTGAGTGAAAAAATTAGGCTGCACTTTCATCATTTAGGTGTGGATATAATCCGTAAACAAGTGGGACCCACCAGAAATAATATGGTCCACATACTATTATATGGAGTGTCAGCAAAAGAGAAAGTGGAAAAAGCACGCCTTTTAAATCTATGTTATATTTTGACTAAAAAAAGTATCTATATTGTATTTCTTTATTTGTAATGGAATCCCTTCCTCCTCGTCCTAAGTGTACGTAGGTCACATGGATAGAATCATGTAAATCTAATCGATGTGTAATCTATTTTCTTCTTCTATGTATGTCTATTTGTGTTCAATTGCCTTATTTGCACAACACTTACTGTGACTTTCCCTATCTAAATAGATGGGATAAGGACACAAGTATCACAACTTTCATACGATATTCACTTGAGTGCTACAACTTTTTTTACGATCACTTAAATATCATAACTTGGGACAATGCCCACTTCAATGCCATAACTTTTTTTTTCCGAATACTTGAGTGACATATAACATTTCAATCGATCACTTGAATGTCATAACTTTTTTAATTTTTTTAATACAAGTCTTGTGTCAAGTCAGATTTCCGGCACTTGGGTTATCAAGTGATTGATTCAAAGTTATGTCACTTAGTAAATATTTTTTAAAAGTTATTACACTGAAGTAGTTAAAAAAAGTTATAGCACTCAAGTAAGTACTATACAAAAATTCTAACACTTATGATGTCTTTATTTCTTAAATAGACTATAGGTTGGCCTAGAAAGCACTCACGGTTATTATGATTTTCTTGCATGTCTAGATGCAAGGGTTGGCCTGGGATTTTGGAACCATTTGCCTTCTTATACGGGGCACGAGTCCATTGTGCATCCAGATAAATAAAAATCTTTGGTGAAGGTAATTAAAAACAGAAATAAGAAATTCAAATAATTATAGGAGAAAAGAAGAAAAAGGAAATAAAGGAAATAAGTTATAATATCATTTGGACACTAGAGAAAGGAAAGATCAGAAGAGCGAAGAAAATAAATGATGCATTATCATTTTATTGTACTTTTATGTATATATAATTTGAAGTATTTTAAATTTAAAATACATCGAAGGTAAATGGGGGGAAGAAAAAACAATTGTTTGACAAAAGTATTAGTCTTCTCACTCCGATGGATTTAAAAGATAGCTATCCATGATTCCTCCAGGTATGTTCTCATCTTTTTCTTCTTCTTTTTCCGGTCCGTTTCTTTCCTTCTATCCCAACATTATGCGGCCTTTTAGATCCTTTCTGTCTACTTTTCGTGATGTTTAATTTCAATTCTTTTTTTTTTCTTTTGTAAACCTTTTGGCTCTTGAAATTTGACTTCTATTTATTATAAAACGCTCAAAACCTTTCCAAAAATGTAAATATGGATGTTGTAGAATGATAAACTTGATTTTGTTTTTTTTTTTTTTTTTATTTTGAATCTTGAGAAGAAGTCGCAATAAGTAGATTTTGGTCCACTTCCAAACAAGTGCAAAATTTTTGGGGCGAAAAATTCAAACAAGTCCACCTTTTATGATAATAAAAAAAGTTGGAATTTGGTAAATTATTGCATATTCAGCTAATTCTATTTTTCTTCCTTCGTACTTATCATTGTTTTGCAGATGAGTCTCATAGTTCATTTATGATATGTGCAATCAACTACTTTAAAAATTGCATCATTTGTGCAATCATCTGTTTCTCATTAATTCACTTAATTCACTTTTATAGTTCATAGCAGCATAGTATGACAATTTTTCATTGTTCAACAAGTAAACGATGACTTAGAATCATAATTGAAATGAGTAAAATGAAACAGATAACTGTGAGAGAGAGAGGGATTCACCTGAGAGAGAATTTCTACGTAAATCCAACAGTTGAAGTTCCCCCAGAGGAAGGAATAAAGACGCGTTAATAACCCAAGGCCGAGGCAATTCTGTACCGCGTGTATAATTCAAATATAGTTGAATCACCCGAAAAGTGGTGTTATCGCACTCCACGCCTTCCCAACTGCAACAATCACCATTGTTGTCTCGCCACGATGGGAGAGAAGACCCATTTGGGTGGTTGAAGGCAGCCTTAATCGTGAGAAGTGCATTCCTCTCTTCTTCCAAGCACCCCATGCTTCTTCGACTCGCCACCAAAACCAACAACACCCACGTCCACATACACAATAGAAGAAACTTCATGTTTGTATGGTTTTTTGTGGGTTAACAGTTTCTTCTGCTTCACCGTGTGCAAACTCACGAGGGTCATCTACTCTTCTTTTATATGTGCAGAGTCTTTCGCTTTCCATGATTATCACGGGTGGGCCAGCTCCACTAAAAAAACCATGGCCACAGTCAAAGTCTGCCGGGGCCAATTCCATGGAACACGTGATTATCACCATTGACTTGACCCACAAAAAGAGAGATCAAGATTATAAAATGACAAAAAAAATATTATTAGCAAATAAAAAAAATGTGCCCAGGAATTATTTCGTAAAAAAAAAGAATTAGAGATAAATAACCAAGTCTTGATATAGTTAATTTTCAGTGCAAGTGTTGTTTTGCCATAAAATATCAAATAAATTGGTATTTGTTTGGACTCATTGAAGGAAAAATAAGGCAATTTTGATCCATTTGATAAATTGATCAAGACAATATAGGTCAACATTCAATATAAATTATAATTAACATGAAATATCAAAATTGATTAACAGTCTATAGAAAACAAAGTCTTAAGGTCATGCAACACACGAATATCTTACTAGTATTAAATAAAAATATTTGAAACGTCATGCCAAGACAAAAGCAAAACGATTGGGTTGTTTATGGTGGATTCAACCATGAGCAGGGCATTCCTCTCTATTCTGTCTTTCGAACCACCCTATGAGCTTCCACTTTCCTCCAATATCGACACCACCAAAATTCCACATGTACATGTACAGTACAATGAAGGACAATTGAATTCTTCTGGCGTTTTGTGGGTCATAAGAAACTATTGTATAATCATAGTTATATGCTAATATAAATCTGGACCATTGAAGATAGGGGATCTCATGAGATCTGATAGTCCAAATTCGATTTAGAATATATTAGGTTCATGGTATACTTGTTCATGGCCTGTGGGTGATATGTTTTTTTTTTTTTTTACTAGGGACCTCTTTGACTTAAGCATGGGACGGATCTTATCCTCCCGCATGTCCATTGAAGGTTGCCATGGTCCAGAAATATTTATAGGAAGAGCATGCCAACAATTTGGATTTTGTTGAGAATTAAGGACATGAAAAAAAAATGATAGAGAAGAAGGCGGGCAACATAGTTGATTTATTCCCAAAAATATTCCAAGGACTTGATCATTTTGTACGGGCCTTTATCTGGATGTTCATATTGGGTCTCAATTAGTGTCACCTTTATGGTGGTCAGGTATCTATGATGTGCAATTACTATTAGAGCAATTTTTCTATAATAATGTTGGGTTTTCATAATTTAGTTATTCATCGAGCGTTACAATTTATTCAATAGTCACTAAATTGGAAGTTTCTTTCCTTCCATTTCTTTTCTTCTTTTTTTTTTTTTTTTTTTTTTTGGGGGGGGTGGGAATTCACGTATAATTAACTTTAAGGGCTAAATTGAATTGATCCAAGGAGAGATATGATGGCAGTTCTTTTTCCTTCCTTTTTTTTTTTTTCTTTTTATCAAATCCACATCTAACTTCCTTCAAGGGCTAAATTTGTTGGTAAATACCATTCGATAAATCGTATTTGATCATCTTAAAGACAATGGTTGATATTACAACTTTCCATTGTGAAGGACCTACAACTCTACATATCTCCTTGTTAACTCACTATCGATCCCTCTGCTCCTCTTAGCTTCCTTTGTAATGATTTATCGAGCAGAGCATCTCTACTTCCAAGCACCCCATCAGTTTCCACTTACCTTTTTGAAAGGGATGTCCATTATTAAAAATAAGTGGCAAGACCTTGACTAAATTTATATTTCCTTAATGTAAAAGCAATATGAGGATGATGGAAAAGAAAGTAGGCCCAGTCACTCAATTTCTCTTTTCACCCCCGACAAAATGCTAGAATAATTTCTTCTTTTTCTCATAAAGCACTTGGCCAATACTCCGAAAGTCGGTCAATGCAAGGCAGCTGGACCTTTGTCCCTACGCGGATTTGAAAAACGGATTGGAATTTTCTTACATGTGGAGTAATCGGTCAATGCAAGACAGCTGGACCTTTGTCCCTACGCGGATTTGAAAAACGGATTGGAATTTTCTTACATGTGGAGTAATCAGTCAATGCAAGGCAGCTGGACCTTTGTCCCTACGCGGATTTGAAAAACGGATTGGAATTTTCTTACATGTGGAGTAATCGGTCAATGCAAGGCGGCTGGACCTTTGTCCCTACGCGGATATGAAAAACAGATTGGACTTTTCTTACATGTGGAGTAACTTCATTTGGTAATGTTAACCATTTGAATGCTCGAGTCATTTGAGGAAATTCATCCAAAACACCATAAAATAATTTAATATATAATATATTATAATTGGATTTTCGTAATGTAGAGATTTATCCATTAATGGTCATTGAATTGAAAATTTGTGACATCCGGCCATCGCTTATCAAAAACTGTGCACTCTTGAAGACCAAGCCTATCATTGCCATGCCATCTCATCGCGCCTCCACGGCACCACAGTATACGACACCGTCGAACCTCCGCCACCTCACGCCACCTTGCAGCCTCCATGTCACCTCTTCAACTGCATGCCTCGGTCAAACGACGACACCTCGCTGCCATCTCATTGTTCTCCACCACCTAGCACCGCCATTGGATGCGCCACCTCACCCCAAAGTTGCCAGTCGCCTTTCATACAAAACTTGACAATTAACCAAAGAAGATTAAGCCAAAGCAAGCCATGTACTTGCAATTTTTGGCAAGCTGTCAAGAAGATGCATGAGGATTCCCATCCAAAGTACACGTTTAGCCCCAAAAGCTGCCTCCTTAGGCAGTCATGATAAGGAATGTTGACCAAGGGAGACCTCCAAAGGCGGTAGAAAGTGGGTATAAAGCCAGCCCTTCACCCATTTCGTTACATCTTCAGCAAAACCCTCACCAACTTTCTTCTTCTTTGTTCCCCAACTAGAGCATCACAGTCCCTCATTTCACCGCGCTACAGCCATGATCTGTCCTCATTCGGCCCTCATTCCGCTCGTGCCGTGTGACATCCAGGTTCTCACTTAACAAAATCAAGCGCTTGGGAGTGCGAAACCCATCATTGCCCTGCCATCAAGCCACGTCTGTCTCTCCATCCATCCCTCCCATAATAATGACAGATTTTAATCTTAATTAGTGAAGAAATAATCACGAGATTAAGGCCCAAATCAACCATGTCCCAAGCCAATTGCCGCCTCTCATGCAAAATTTGGCAATTAGCCTAAGAAAGTAGCAGCCACATCCCCTCCCTTCATCAGCAAGCAATTTCCCATTGAGTTGTCAAGAGAGTAAATGAGGAATGCCCAAGCCAAGACACGCCTAACATCCAGCGTCCTTCCCTAGTGCAGTCACAATGTGAAAAATTTGACCCGGCTCCCAAAGGCAGCCACGTCCCCCATCCCTCTCCTCCTCATTGCCGCCAAAGAGAGAACATCGGCTAAGGAGTCCAAAGGAGTGGTGAAAACAGCCTATAAAAGGCCGAACCAGTGTCACCTTCCTTTACTTTCACAATTCCAATACCTCACCCTTTCTTCTTCACGTTCCCTCATTCTGCTGCCCTACTGTCGGCGCTAAGCCAGGCCACTCACGTCGCTCCGTCGCCCGCGTCGTTGCCTCAAGCTGTCTCGGGCCGCCGAAGAACAGCAGAGATTCGGGACCTCCAGACCTTGCCAAACTGTGACGACGTTTTTTTAGGACCTGAGATAAGTGAATTACTGCCCGTTTATGCTACATAGGTTAATTTCCATACGTTGAGGTTGATTTCCTCAAGTTTTAGTCGCCTCGATTGATTTCGTGCTTAATTATGTTCATCGACAATTTCGGAATATATGTGTCGCCAGTAGTGTTAATAATTTAGTACATTGAGTATATTAATATGTTGTTGGAATGCTGTATATTGAAGCGTGCATTGGTTTGAGCTTAACTGACATGAGTCATGAATGAATCCGATATTACGACAGTTTTTGGGTCAATTTAATATAGGCCGAATTTTGCTAATTTTGTGCAGGTCTTTGTGGTACAAATTTGATGAGGTTATGGCTTGTTCTATGACATACTTTAATTTCAGATTTTTTGGACTTTGTATGTGCAAAATATATCTCAAAAACTATATAGGTCCGAAATTGTTTTTATAAGCCGTTTCTGAACCTTTGTGCAGTTTCCATTTTATACAGGATTTTTGATAAACAATTTGGACTGGTATCCTCATAAAAGTTGTAGATCACATTTTAGACTATAATGTAAAAATTTTCCATGATTTTTGGAGTCCAATTAGGCGTTCGAAATGTCATTTCTTTAACCTGTTGTAATGTGGCTTTATGCCCTATTTTGATCCGAATTACAGAAAATGATTGGGACCAACACAAGCTAAACCGGACTTTGACTTCTTAACAAAAAAATGTTTCTAGGAGTCTCATCCATGTCGTGTTAAAGTTTCAAATTAATTACTTGGCAAATGCCTTTGATTTCTACAAGCGGGCACGCTGCCCTTTTTTTGCTAATTTTGGCTAAACTCCCTTTTATAAACCGGTCTTTTGAATTGGTATTGCTCACTAAATGTTTGTATCACTTCTCTAGTTTACTACAGATAGTTGATGGTGGATATTGAAGTACTCCTATGCATTTAACTCGTGGATGACATGTTTAAATTGAATTATTGAATTGCTATATCATGATATGAGTGTGTGGTGAATGCTGTTAGTCCTCGTCACAACGATGCTTCGAGTTGTAGTAGGAATGCCTAAGGGGTATAATAGGGTTCCCTCGGATGCTTGGAGATGTAACATAATTCCCTAGATGTCCTTATGATGCCGGTATGTGTGCGAAATGCTTGGAGAGATGTAACACTATTCCTTTCGGATGCTTAGAGGGTGTAACACGGGTCCTCTAGATGCCCCAAGTATAGTAGGGATGCCTAGAGAGATAACTGGGTTCCTCCGAATGCCTAGGGGGTATGTTGACATCTAATTTTTAGTCAACGCGTCATAATAAAGTAAACTGAGATTAAGGCTTCCGATCATGATGGAGACCATTTCTTGACCAAAAAAAATATTATTTTTCATTTATTTCTTTTTCATTGTCATTTTAAGCAATTTTCTATTCGTTTCCAACAAAAATCTGAAAAGTCAAACAATTGACTTTCAGGTTGGTTTTTTAGTCAACCCTTTGATCAAAAGTCAATCTTGGGTCAAAAATTGGTTTTTCACCTAAAACCGGCACTTCAAGAACACTTCTTCATGATCAACACTCTTCCATCCACGGCCACAAGTCTATATATATAAGTGAGACATTTATTCTTTTGCCAACTTCTCATAGGATTCTGTTTCCTATCTCAAACAATTTTATTCAAAACATATCTCTGTATGTTTTAAACAAAATCCAAATCCAAGTGAAAGTTGAACTTTCCTATTTCAGCGGCCAAATTCTCCAACGCGGATTCAAACTTTGGGAAGTTGATCTTTGGATCTTCTTTGCTCAATTTCGAACGTCCGTAACATATCCAATTCAGAATATTCAGAATTTCATTTTGAACTCAAACTCGAGACATATTTTAACAGTAAGAATGGTGGAAAGTAACACACTAACACTAGCTTGTAATAAAGATGTTTTTTTTTTTTTTGATGACCTGGGAACCGCCGTCGGCCGGCAGCCTAGACGTATCGAGACATATTTTAACAGTAAGAATGGTGGAAACTAACACACTAACACTAGCTTGTAATAAAGATGTTTTTTTTTTTATGACTCGGGAACCGCCGTCGGCCGGCAGCCTAGACGTAAACCCGGGGCGGACTGAGCCACCACCACAGACCCAGCCGCGTTTGAGTCGCGCGAACGCGACGCCTCTGGGATTCGAACTCCTCCCCTTCGTGAGGGGGAGAGAGCCTAAAGCCAGATGCGCCACCGCGGGCGGTGGTCTTGTAATAAAGATGTTCATATGTATCCCGGAGGAAAAAAATGTTTGGCCTTGATAACGAAAATTTATCTAACAGAGATGAAAATTTTAGGGGCTAAATCTTCAGTTTCTAGCGATTAATTTCCAAAATAGTAACAAGGTTGAGTTTCTAGAAATTATTGAGGCAACAACAATAACAAATGATGTTCTCTGTTCTTGACGAGGATGGAAGCGGTGACACACTAGCGTCCGCAGCGTGATGACGACGACGGCCATGTACATGTCTATGCTTTGGTAGCTCAGAAAAAAGAGCCACAATAATAAGAATAATAATAATATCACCGCCAACATTTTTATTGCTCGACGCAAAGAGTTCACCCACCTTATTTTTCATATTTGTGGGTGCTCGGTTTTGGGGCCATGAGAGAATTCAGAGGGACTTCGGAAGGAAGAGGGGGGGGGGGGGGGGGGTCACATTATTCTTGATGATTGCAGCAAGTGTAGCTGGGGCGGATTGCGGGACCCCATTTACATTGATGGAAGCAGAAGAAAGCACAGATGTTTTGCTCGAAAAACTCTTCTGCCCAAACTAGTCCTTGAAAACTATTTCACGGCTGGCTTCAACACGTGACCAATAACAATTTATGTCGAAAGTTAAAAATGTTTATGTACAAAATCCAGTTTCTAGGTTAACAGTATCGTGGGTTTATCCAATGCTTGAGTTCATCTAATTTGGCCGAGTTAAGGTCCATGTCCTTCCTGATTAAATTGATATGTGTGCACTAACGAATCACTTATCCAAGTACTGTTCTTACTACTAGATATCATGTGAGCATAGATATCATGTGCTTTAACAGCCGCAAATGATATGCACAACTTCACTTGCTTCACTATAATTGAAAAAAAAGAAAGAAAGTGGAATGCATTAATCACTCGGATCGTTGTTTGAATCGCCATATCTTGTGATGATCATTCTAACGTGTTGAGGAGTAAGCATTTCACTAATCGATATTACATTTCTCTTATCTTGTACGCTACGTCTATGAATATAAGCATTCTAATTGGGACATTTATGTGATATTTAGTTCAAGTAAGCAATTATCATCTGCTCCAAAGTTTTTTCGTGCAATCGACTCGGACATGGAAATGAAAATCGACAAGAATCGCTACCCTAACTTGTTGAAATCAACTTGCACCGTGCTTCGGTCAAAGTTACACTTGGCAGGATCCTTTAAATTAGAAAAAACAGATGAATCAAATCAAAAAGAAAATTTAGAAAATAGAAAAGATACTTACTAGCAACGTCTCAATTGCAATCACGTCTGTTGGAACAAAGAAGGGAACGCATTGGGCATGCTAGAAGTGAGTGATCAATTGGCTTATTTTTTTTAGGTCATAAATCGATTGGCATTTAACAGAGGTGTTTTGTGGCTATTTTGGACGCGGTGCTATTACGCTGCACTGCAATAAAGGTGAAGAACTTCCTCTTTTATGCTCCCCGTTTCGCCTCCTTCCAGTCAAGGAATGATAGGTGGCTCCGCTTTGCTGTCGAGCACGAGAAGAGGTGTCGATCACCCTGCGCAACAACAACATTTATATGCTGCTGCAATTTCTTTTCAGCTGCACCACGCCGGTAAGTTTTCACGTGTCCCTTTGCCGTTTTTCGATGATGGATGCTGTGAATTGCTGTTTACTGAAGAGATTGCGCATTGATGATGCGGAGTTGGAGGATAATGCGATCACGAGAGTTTTGAACGGCTGCCCTGTTCTAGAGTTCTTTGAGTTAAAAGGCTACTGGACTTCGAGGACATTAAAATTGAATCAAGAGATTTGAGAGAGTTGTTGGTCGATTCTCCCAAATTTGTTCATGGTCAAGATTTGATCCTGAAAATTTCAGCTCCTCATCTTCCCAAGTTGCACATATTGGGCGATTCTGTGAAGGGAAAGTTCGAAGTAGATAAAGTTTCTTCCTTGGTTGAGGCTAACTTAAATTTCGATGTAAAAACTTATGCAATCAGTCAAGTATGCGATCTTGTCAAGGGGCTTCCCAAAGTATGCATCATGTCATGAAATTGGTGATGGGGAGCCAATGCCCTTCAGGTGCCAGCTAATTTATTTAAATTTGAGCTCTGTTATTTCTAGTTCAAGTTGCGGACATTCATCACAGATTCTGCCATTTGCTTAGAATAGATTGTGATATTGTTTATTAGTGTTTGATTATACCATGCTCATAAATTGTTAGTTCAAAGAGATGAATTCTTGCAGGATGAGGTTTTTCTTTGTTTCTTTCTTTCTTTGTTTCTTTCTTTTTTCCCCTTTTGTAATAGGACATCTTAACCTGATATTGCCATTGTGGAACCAGCAATACATTCATACTTTTATAAGACTAAAATCTGAAGTGCCGTGAAAATTTTTCCTTGAGAAGCATTTGCTGGTTTTTTGCTCATTTGTCTAGTCTGTCGGCTATTGTGAGAGATCGTTGGAACTGCAGGCATGTCTTATGAATGAACTTCTTTAGTGCTTGAAGAATTAAAAGTGATTAGTTTTTGCTTCTTCGACTACGACTTACATGCCTAGGTGCTGTCGTTAACAGAGACGAGAGGATTGTTTCTTCCGCCCTTAGAACGTCTGCATCTGATGTTCCTATCGCAGCGCACCATGAGGGAGCTCCCGAGATAGCGAAAATTCTCGAAAGTTCGCCGTGCCTGGTGTTATTCTTGCAAATGACTTGCACACCCACTTTTTCGGCGATAATTACTAGAACCCTACCAATTCACTTTTAGGAAGCACATGACAATCATTCTATTTCTGTTCCCGAATAATTTTTCTATTTCAAACTTATTTTTGAAATAAAAATCCATTTGGTGACGTAATTTCATTTTTCTATTAAAAAAATTTTACTTCCATTTATGTTCCAAATAAAAACTCATTCCATCCCTCATCCTCTCTACTAGTTGGGCACCCACCCATTACTGCTGCCTGCTGCCTACTGCCGAACGCTAGTAGTTGGCCGCTGGCCACTAAACGCTGTCAATCACTAGCCGCCATCATCGTCCGCCATCACCAATCACCGTCCGCTGCTGCCCATCGCCATCTGCCACCCCTTGGGAATGAGAAATTTTGTGTTTTGAAATTTTATTCCGGGAACAAAAATTTTGTGTCAATACAAATTTTTATTTAGAAACTCATCCAGAAATAGAAATAGAAATAGAAAAAATTATTTCTCTTTCAAAAATTAATTTCTAACTAGAAAAGTGATCATTCCCACTCGTAACAACAGAATTGCGTGAACATATATAATGTGTGAATTTCAGCCTTAGGCTGCATATGATCCTCTCATTTGTTTTCTTCCCGTGATTGACAATTATCTTCGTACTTCTATCATTTTAATTGATTATATGGATTCTCCGGCGATTTATGTTTTTTTAATATAGCAACTGCTTGGTGCCCAAAAAAATAAAATAAAATGGTAGCAACTACTATTTTATCCTGTCAAACCTCAATATTTATTCATGTAGTTTCAATTGTATCGCTAATCATTTGCCATGATGTTCTAGTTCTTTGGCCAGAATGTCGGCCGTCGCAACTTTGACGCAGAAGAATTTTGGAATTCTACAAAGCACAGGATCTACGGGTGTCTAATGCATCTAAAGAATCTCGAGATTGTTGATCCCGGTGCCAGTTGGCTGGTGTGGGAACCTGTTCTTTCCCTGCTCTAGTCTCTTATCCAGAAGGCACCCTGGCTAGATAAAATACAGATCAATAGTAACGATTCCAGAGTGTCCAATGCAGTTGACCCATGGGTGCTGCTCGAAGTGGCTCGGATAAGTTTCTCGCACCCAAATCGTTTTCCCAGTTTGAAGGTCATTCTTGATTATCCATCCCTTCCAAGGATGCCCTTCTACAAGCGTGCCTAAATGTGAATTTTACATCAGCTCGGATGTCGCCTTCTCGTGATTGCACTGTTAATTTAAGCAACATGTACATTAATGAGAAATTGGACGGAATTGGAATGGATCTTTAGGGTTTTTGTGAGAGGAGAGAGGTTGATCAAATGTTCTATCTCCATCCCAATTTCCTCTTTCGTCTATGCCCAGTTTCTTGATTTTCCACGTTAGTCGTAATTTAGTTTTCGTTTTACTTTTCTAAAAAAGTGTTGGTCGGTCACCTTGGTTGACATATACTAGAACTGGCCTCTTATTTGTTCGTCTTATGACATGTACGGCTCTACTTTTAAAGAAAAAAATGAAAACAAATCCAATTTGCCCCTCTAATATAGGATAATAATTCGCGGTGATGCCGTGTCGTTATGTTCATATGAATCGAGCGTTTCAATGTCAGATAATTTGTGTGTATATATTGGTTGAAATGCTAAGATCTAATTGATGTGTATTTCCCCAAATAATAATTGAAGAACGAGGAAACTTTCCAAAATCAAACGCCCTTGATTGAATTTCATCATTTTTCCTCTTTCATTTCTCATAATCTCTAGCGTGCTTAAAAAATTATTGAAGAGAAAATAATTTCGTTGTCCATAAAAATATTTAAATATGAATCACAACGACAATGAAAATATTTTCAATTGATTAATTATTTTAAGTGATACAAATAATATTTTTTAGGAAATAGTTTACAAATAATTTATTTTCGGTGAAATAAAGAAAATAAGTGGACATTCCCATAGTTGCGCATAATCCAATGGCATTCAACAGTGATAAGTCACACAAAAAGGGGTAATTCCACATAGACAAATCCATCCCCGCGCCCGTCCTCACTCCCTCTCTCCCGTGTCAGTCTCCCCCCTCCCCCCAAATCTCACCCCGGGGCGGCGCCGCTCCTCCAGCGTCGTCAAGAACCACAACTACACGTCAAAGCACCGCTAAAATCCTGCAAAGACTGATATCTGCTCAAACTTAAATCCCGGCCCCAAAACTTTCAACCATGCAGAAAAACCACTAAAACCTCCGCAAACGCAATCTCCAACTGCTAAGCGAGTCGTGAAGCTCTGGACAAGAGAAAAATCGCATGCCATCAGTTTAGCTAGCACAAGCCCTATGTAGCATCAACTCTCCCTAGACATCCCATAGGGTAGCATAATTCGACGAACCACTTCATCATTCCCCAACGTATATAGGAAAGTTAGTATGAGCCAATAGAAAAAACACCGTTGGATAAAAAGCAAGCAATACAACAATCTTCTTTCCCAAAATATCATAATTGCCTTTGCAGTCAACAACTTGGAACATTAGAGCCCTAAAAAATTTAGGACATGGGGACGTATGCTTATTTGGGAAAGAAGAAATTGTGCCACTCAACTATTGTACCGGCAGTCAACCAACACAGAGAACATCAGAATAAAATGGGATAAAGATAGGACTGAAACACCACCTATGGATCTACATGGAGACGTATGCTTTTTAAGTGGTCTTAAGCCTTCAAAAAAAAAAAAAAAAAAAAGGAAAAACGGAAAAACAATGACTACAAATCCATAGGGGGCAAAATCAACGAAATAAATGAATTATCATTTGTTTTATTTTTACTATCATTATCATCTTCTTCATTGAGCCATATCCTCGAGGAAGTCAATGGAGAGCCGAAGGAGTCCCATGTACGCAAGCTTTTAGGACCGGTAATGCAGTAGATGAAAGCAAATAATAAAAAAATAAAAAATGCTTATTTGCTCATCTGCCGTGTGAAGATATTATGCTTTGAAATGTCAGGTGAGCTATCGGGAAACTTCATAAACTTGTAATCGATGTGTACCGCAACTTATCGCCCGGCGCCCCACCTAGCATATAAACCAGGCATCAAGCTCGAAATGTGCGATATCGATTATGTCGAACAAACGGTGACCGGTAGATAGAATGAGTAGAAGAGAGAGCATTGGTGTTTTGGCCTTTTACTAATGCTTTAACACCTTACGAGACGATCCGATTTTCATGAATTAGTGGTTCGAGGGTGGCTAATTATTTAATTGATGTACAAAAAGAAGTCTAGGTCTAGATGGAACCTCGTACATATTAGGGATGCATAAAATTACAAAAGATGCACCATTCATATGAGAATTTAATAAATCTTCTCTCATCCTGATTCTTGTGTCACGGCCTTGGGTTGCCATGATTAAAGGACTTGTTGGATGGATGAAGACTGCCCAAGATAGCCTAGGGTTTTCCCCTCGAGTTTCTGGAATGTTTTTAGGGATGGGCGAAATGGTAATTGCGTTGAGCTCTAGAATTCTCTAGGCATAAATGCCGATTGTTGATAGGTTGAGATACGATCTTGTCCACCGGATCGAAAATCTATCAACGGTTATAACGGGAGGGCCTCTAGTATAAGAAGGGTGCTCCCCTCATTGTATTCATCCAAATATTCAATGATAGAGTTCTCTTTTCTTTAGAAATTCTCTCTCTAGAATTTCTTTACGATTTGGATAAGCGAATGAGTAAGGTCCATTATTATATATCTCATCATATCATAAATTAATATTTACCACCTGTCGCTAGGAAACGTGAGGCCCAAATTAACCCCACCAACTGGAGGAAAAAATTCAAATTGCTCTTTTTCCTTTATCTCTTGATTGAAAAATATGGACAAACCCTCTACAAAAATAATAACGCAAATATTTCCTAACCCAATTTCAACTTTCCTAATTCGACAAACCTTAGATTGATCAATGCCATAAATATATTTGGAAACTAAAAACAAGGATTATTTCATGAAACACTGTCAAACAATATTTGAACAAAAAGATGAGTCATAAACAATCTTACTAAGATTTCCGTAAGCGCATCCTTCGAACTTTTTCTATCAAGATTCAAAAAAATCAAAGGTAATTATCTTCCTTGAATACAAACCTCGCATCGATATTAACGCACCAACCGTCAAAGTGTCTATCCAGTGACCATACCTCCAAAACTCTCCGAGCTCGAAAGAAACGAATGCATCCAAACAAGCGTACTCGATTTGACGATCCGTGAGCGTCTTGTTGTCCCATTTGCCCATTGTTATCTCCTTGGGCTTTTCGAGCTCTCTACCGAGGATGGACTTGGATAGCCTTTTGAGACCCACGAATTGCCAAAGTAATTCACCAATCTATTCACTGCCAGTGCACGGATGTCAATGGTGCATGACACGTCGAGTTCATAGTTTTTGGTGAGTTTCCTGGCATCTTCGTCCACACCGACTCCAACAAAAGTGTACTTCACGTTGGCAAGGAACACGAACAGTGACGTGGGAATGTACATCGCGTGAAGGGGTTGAAAGATGAGGCACTTACGATCGATGCAGAGTTGGAGGATGGCAACTCGATGAGGATCGTTACTGGGCTCGGAGTTTGGGCACCACTCGGTATTGAGGCCGACAATTAGTCGACTGAGCTGCGATGGTGAAAGCGCTCAATCTTCCGACGTCGGGCTGGTCAGTGACCCATGTTGTGATCGTCTCTTCGTGGAAGAGAATCAAGTGAACAGAAAACATATTGATTCAAAAGATCGAGTGAAGGAGCGACGCAAGGAGTTAACACGAAAGAAATCATGCAATATATAAGTGATGGCCTAAGTTGAGTTAAATTAGGAAATATTATCAAATGTCGAATCAGGAAAGTCGAATTAGGGAAGAAGAAAGTCTGAATTAGGAAAGTCAGAATTAGGAAATATTCGCATTGTTATATTGTTAAACTGTTACTATTTCATCGGGAGTAGAAACGATCGGGCAAGTCAAAACGTTTTGCTATTATTCGCTTGGAAATCGTTATTCATTTGTTCTGCTCGGCGCCCCTTCGATGGACTTCTGTGTCCTGTTCTGGATTTTGTTTCTTGCCTCCGATTCATCCAATGATCTCTCCTCATCCTCGTCTTCCTTCATCACAGAGGTCCGACTTTGGGGTTTCAAGGCGAGTCGAAAGCGATGCCAAGAGATTTGTGATTTCCTGGAGGAAGCTCCCGTTCATGGCGAGAGTGGAAGTGAAGAGAATTGTTGTTCTGTTGGCCCTCGCCGACCCTCGCATGAGCTTGTTCCCCGACCATGCCGACCATGCGAGACCATTTGAGCTCGCCCCACCATGTCATCCACTTGGTGTCACTGCCGCCCGGACAAAAGATCTACCGCCGTCCACTGAAGAGTATCAAATTCACTCTTCCTTTTTTATTTTTATTTTTCCTTTCTTTTTCCTTTTTCAATATTTCCTTTCAGTTTTCCATTTAATTTCTTTTTGATTTTTTTTTCCTAAAATGACCGACCACATCAGCGCCCCCTCTCTTATGAAACTAATTTAAAAAAAAAAATCACACACATGCCAGTTTTTTCGTAGTCAAATTCAACAGAATTAGTGGAATGACTTCCTTGTACAAATTTGACAAGTCTTAGAATTAAATTGCAACTTTGACAATACGCTCCCGAGATGCAGCTATAGTCAATCGAACAGTAATAGGATATTTCATTTCATTTTATGAATTCTCCCAATGCCAAAGATGCTTAAATCCTTTTGAGTTTTTTTATTTGGTTCTATCGTGAATTTCATTTTATTCTATGAATTTTGTGCAACTTTCTTATTTCAATCAAAGTGATGCATATTCTTATAAATTATGCATATTTAACATGTTCACATCTTTTATGTTATGACCTCGATATGTGGTTAATAGATTTGTGGTGAGGAAATAAAATTGCACCGACAAGATAATCCTGAGTTCAATTCAAGTGGTCAATTTATCTTAACATGGACGTATAGTTTGCATGAGAAAAATTAACCGAGTCGATGCTTCAAAAGAAATGAAATGGTACCAATACAATTTTTTTTTTTTTAAAGAATTTTGTTCACCACGGCTCTCGGAAGTAACTTTGATAGGATCGGTCGACATCATGATCCAAATGTGCATAAAGAAATGGAATGTAAAATTCAACAATGATTTTTTTTTTTTAATATATTGACAATTGGAGAAGCATGCCATATTCAAATTCCAATGCTCGACCGGTAAAAGAGAAATTCTGAAATTAACAATTGAGAAATTGAAGAAAGTCTGAATTCTCTCTCTCTCTCTCTCTCTCTCTCTCTCTCTCTCTCTTACCTGAAATACCAGAAACCGAGAGGCGAGCAACTTGAGGAATCTTCGCCCTCCTTTTTTGCTGCCAAAAACTCGGGTGTTTTCTCTTCTTCTGTCGATTATCCGATTCTGATTTGCTCTTACCAGCTCTAGATCGTCTTGTCCTGATCTCTTCATATGGATCCACATAAAGACATGCTTTTAAAGTGGTTGCAAGCCTTTAAAACGAAAAACAGAAAAATAATGACTGCAATGGTAAACATGCATCAAGATCACATGGGGCAAAATCGATGGCATGCCTCCCTTACAAGATAAAGTAAAGGCCACAAGTTTGAGAGTAGAACCGTAGGCTAGCTCAATTGTGTATTAGTGTGGGCTTGGAATGACTTTGGTTTTACTTGTTTAGGTATCATGTTGCATTTTGCATTTGTTTTGCCCAACATTGGACACATCAAATTTTAAAAGTACGCGGATGTGTACATTAGAAAGCATTTGAAGCTATGAGCTTTCATGATTCTTTCAAATTACAACAATTTTTTTCCCTTTCACCTTCCAGTGGTACATTTTTAAGGCAAGTAAAATAAAAGCAGGCCTTTACCTTCCACAACAACTCAGGCATGCCAAGTGCAGGCTGTGCTATCGCTAATTCAAATATGGCTCTAGCTCGGTCGGTTTCACCCAAGGATATCTCCAATTCAGCATACATGCTCCAAGCTTAACAGTTCTCTGGTGACCACTCCAAGTATATTTCATATAGTTAGCGGCATGGATCTATGTTGCCAAGTTACAGCTCTATCTCGATGTCTTTTTTACATATCTGTTAATAACCAAGCAAAAAACTTGTTTAGAACAGGTTAGGGAGGAAAAATTAAACGACAAGAATGAAAAGAGACTGACTTAGAGACTATTCTCTCTCAGTAAAAACTTTATCCAATCCATATTACCTTATCTTTAGGAGCTTTGCCGACTGCATTGCCTAGGATCTGCCTTGCACCTGTAAGATTCATTATCTCAAATTGAACCGCTAAGAGCCAAACTTAGGCAAATGAGAATTTCTGGTGAGGAATCAGCTTGAGAAACTCTTTGCGAGGATTCAAAATTGAATGAGAAAGCTTCACCATGACTAAGATCTAAGTAGCACCGACACGCGACACGCGACACATGACACAACAAGTCGACACATCATTTCTAAAAAAATAGAGAATTTCGACATGTTAGGACACGTTATATATTAAATGTATATTTTTATATATACATAATATTTGATTAAAACAAATAAAAAAATAATAAAAAAATTACAATGAATTTACACTAAAAACATTAATCCACAATTTATTAATATAATTCATTGTTTCAATTTGATAAATTCAACTATATTCCAATAATCCATAAAATTTGGAGACATGTTGTAAGAGAAAAGAAAAAAAAACTTAGGGAGTGAATTATGTATCACAAGAAATGAGAATCAAAAGAGAAAAGAATATTAGGGTTTTCTTCTTTCCCAATTTGTTATTATTATTATTATTATTTTTCATTTTTTCACGTATATATATTTTGACCATTCATTTATTGAAAATTTTTAAAATTAACTTCGTGTGTTGGAATCGCGTGTCGGAAACTTGCATTTCGGAATCCCGATTAGAGTGTCAGAAAGTGTCGAGAAAGTTAATCAGGTGTCGGATTTTCCGACACGTGTTAACCGAATGTCGAAAAGTGTGAGAGCTTTTTAATAGTATCGATGCTTTTTACACTAAGACTAGTCTTTAATGCTGGAAACAGAGGGAACAAAAAGATGCGATGAATACTTGGGGATACATGCATTCAACCCCTCATAATCATTACATCATATCTATATGGATTTAAGCCAAAGGTGGGATTCGTCTCGCATTTAGTAGCTTCCAAGAAATATTCTTAAATAAATCATATATATTGTGTCCAGTTGGGGCTGAAAACGCAAATCAATTTAACGACCGCATGTGTGAAGAAATGCATCTAATCCATCGTTCTCCCTCTCAAATACGCATTAACGGTCACCCTCACTCTTCACCGACGCATGCTCATCCATATTCCAAGTCCGGCTACATTACATCTGTCTCCACAAATAAAAGCTTCCAGCTCCTATATATTGGAAGTGAAACCTGGGTTTCTTCTATCTGTATGCACGTGAATTGATTTGAGAACAATTCTAATGTGTATCTAGCAACAAAGCAACAAAGACTAAAATCACTCTAAATGCAACGTAGCGGCGTGTGCATAATCAAGTTAAATCATTGAAAGACGTATCAGCTAGGACCAGTCTCACGTTGAGTTGACAGCTTATATTTATCATAAAAAAGACAATGCTGTGACACACAAAACACATCTGGCAAGAAAAATAAATCGAGCCAAAACTTAAATCCCGGACCAAAACTTTCAACCATGGTAAAGCCTCCACAAACACAATCTCCAACCACTAAGCGAGTCATGAAGCTCAGGAGAAGAGAATATGACACGTCATCAGTTTAGCCAATACAAGCCCCCTCTCCCTAGACATCCATAGGGTAGCATAATTCGACGAACCACTTCATCACTCCTTAACATATTCAGGAAAGTTATTATCAGCCAACAGATAAATCTCCCTGATCCTTTTTGAGAACACAAACAGGAAGGATGCGAGATAGATCCCATCCCAGTCGAAAAGGCGAAAAATGCAACTTCCACAACACAAGGGCTTACATGCCTGTATTTGTCCCGAGAACGCTCCACATCTTCAGCATCAAGCTCCTTATACAATGCATAATTAATCCTGAAACATCAATGGAAACACCGTGAGGCATATTTCATCTCAAAAGCAAATATGAGCATACCATTTCAAAAGTATATACCCACCACAAATAGATATAGCGTTGCCAGTACAGCTTCTCCTCAGCTGGTGGCACATGGACACATGGGTGATCGCAAACTCATAAAACCGCCCTAGCCCTCTCTTTATTGCCCAAATTAACACTCTCTTTCAAGCGAATGGAATCAAACCATGAATCATAACTCAACCGATTCTTTCTGACCTCATCCACATGCTGCTTTTCAAAAGCTACCCACTTTCTGTACAGATCCTCTGCCCTTCCATTAGGAATATGCATCTCGCCCTCTGGGTCACCTTACGAAGCTCCTCAAATTCCGCGAATGCCACAAACAACATCTCTGCTTCCTCATCATCACCTGAACCCGTGCCGGCATCCTTTTGTTTGACCCTGGTGGGACTCTTCAGACGACAAAGAGTCCGATCGAAATACTCTATTGCTTTGCTGGTGTTTAATGTCGATGAGCTCCTTGATGCTTGTAAGAATGTGGATGAAAGATTGAAGAGAGAAAGTTTTCTGTATTCTCTCTATATTTATGTACGTACAATGTCAGTGTTTATATTACAAGACATGTATAATGAAAAAGGCAACTAAATAATGTACAGACTAGTTTTGATATAAATTGAATCTTTGGTTATCTTGATTGATCTGATGAATATTTAATGTGATCTGAAGATATCTTGCGTATCTTCCAACACTCCTCCTCAAGCTGGTGGCTTGTAGATATCCAAGACACCGAGCTTGCTTAAGAGATACGCGTGCTGACTTTGACATAGAGGCTTGGTGAATACATCTGCAGGTTGTTCTTCTGTTCCAATCCCTCGTGTCTCGATTATACCTTCCTGTATTTTCTCGAGTGAAATGGCAATCCACTTCTATGTGTTTCGTTCTCTCATGCACAATGGGATTTGATGCTAGTTTAAGAGCTGCATCATTGTCACAAAATAATCTGGTTGGTCCCTCGATTCGTACTCCAAGGTCCTGAAGTAATCCCCGTAGCCATACTATCTCACATGTCGTTTTTGCCATAGCTCGGTATTCTCGCTTCGCCGAGGATAAAGAGACTGTTGGCTGCTTCTTGGTTTTCCATGAAAGTAAGGAATCTCCCATCTTAATGCAGAAACCGGTTATGGATCTCCTGCTCATCGGACAAGTAGCATAATCTCGCATCACAATACGCTGTCATTCTCATGTCACATTTCCTGGAAAGAAGAATCCCGAGTCTAGGACATTTCTTCAAGTACTTCACAACTTTGAGTGCAGCGTTCATGTGAGACTGCTTTGGCTTGTGCATGAATTGGCTGAGTGTCTGTATAGCATAACTAATGTCTGGCCTGGTCATAGTCAAATATATGAGTTTCCCGACAAGTTTTTGATAACTTAATGGATCTTTGAGTACTGGATCTGCTTGTTGAGACACTTCAGCATCATAATCTGCCATAGCCAATTTAACATTTTGCTCAATTGGAATCACAGTTGGCTTACATCCTGATAAACCTGCTTCTGATATGATTTTCAATGCAAATTTTCTCTGGCTGAGAGATATTCCTTGATCTGATCGTGCAATTTCTATTCCAAGGAAATATTTGGGTGTACCCAAATCTTTTATGTGAAAAGTAGAATGCAAGTATTCCTTGAAAACTTAGATAGCCACTTCATCGTTTCCCATAATAAGTATATCATCTACATATATCATTAAGTATATAGATGACGTACCTTTAGTCCGTGTAAAAACGGCATAGTCAAATCTGGATTGTTGGAAACTGCGGCTATCGGGGACTCAAAGCAAATTTGGCATACCAGTGTCTGGAAGCCTGCTTAAGTCCATACAGGGATTTGCGGAGACGACATACTCTATTCTCCCCCTGTCTCCGTAAACCCTGTGGAATATCCATATAAATTTATTCGTTTAGATCTCCATGTAAGAAGGCATTGTGGACATCCATCTGGTGCAACGGCCAGTCCTGAAAGGCTGCTACTAAGAGAAATGAGCGTACCGTAACATCTTTAGCGACGGGAGAGAAGGTTTCATGATAGTCAAAACCTTCCTGTTATGTGAAACCTTTAGCCACTAATCGAGCCTTGTACCTTTCAATCGATCCATCTGCTCGATATTTGATCTTGTAGACCCATTTGCATCCAATTGCCTTCCGGTATGGGGGTAGAGAGAAGAGTTCCCATGTCTTATTGTCCATTAAAGCCTGCAATTCTGCTTTCATAGCTTGCTGCCATCTCGGATCAGTGCTCGCCTCATCATAATTGGATGGTTCTCGCTCCTCAGAAATGCGAGAAATGCAACAACGATGCTCCGCCGACAGCCGATCAAATGAAACATAAGAGGAGATGGGAAAAAGAATACCTGGCGAGTTTCGGACTCCACACACATAGTCTTTCGTCCAAGTTGGTGGACGTGTAACTCGCCGGGAACGTCTAGGTGGGGTATTTGCAGGTGATAATTGACCCGACCCAGTATCAATAGGAGTGGATGAATGATCCGCACTAGCATTATTTGAAGTAGAATCAAGCACAACTTCATCATTTGAGATGTGGTTCGTGGGTTCCAGTGGAGTTGCCAAGTCCATGGCTGATGCAGAGGAGTCCCTTCTATCTGTTGATGCAGGAAGGAGAACATAACCTGGATCATTTGCAATTTCTTCAATATGAGGTGAAGAGTGATGTCCTCGGTTATCTGTCCTTGGTTCTTGTGTAACAAAAGGAAATATATCCTCCTGGAACGAAACATCTCTACTAACAAAGAATTCCCTTGTAGATGAATCATAAATCCCGTACCCCTTTTGTAAGTGGGATACCCCATGAATGTGCAACGGCGTGCACGAGGACTCATTTTATCTCTAGGTCCCACTATAGTGGCATAACATTGGCAGCCAAAAATCTTCAAATGACTCATATTTGGCTTCCTCCCAAAGAGCAATTCGAAAGGACTTCGACCGTTGAGAATCTTGGTCGACATTCTATTGATTAAATAAGCTGCAGTTAGGACACAATCTCCCCAAAATTTGTCGGGGATGGAAGCTTGAAACTTCAAGGCGCGAGCAACATCCAATAAGTGACGATGTTTCCGTTCCACTACTCCATTTTGCTGTGGAGTATACGTGCAGGAACTCCAATGTAAAATCCCTTGAGATGTGAGCAAGGCAGTACACTCATGGTTAAAGAATTCCTTCCCATTGTCTGTTCTTATTCGGCGGATTGTTTTGCCAAATTGAGTTTTCGATAAAGAAAGGAAAGTCCTTAAATGAGATATGACTTGACCCTTAGACTGCATGAGAAAAATCCATGTGACCCTTGAATGGTCATCCACAATGGTTAAGAAAAAACGGGACCCATCATGAAACTGTGTATGGTAAGGACCCCAAACATCAATATGAAGTAAGGAAAAGGAATCATCTGCACGATTTGTGCTCAATGGAAAAGGAATACGAGACTGTTTGGCAAGTGGACAAATATGACACGATTGAATTTTCCCGATTTCCCCCACCATTAGCTTTGTTCTTTGGACGAGAGTCTGACTTAGATGTATAAGATGCCTTGTACTCTACGAGGGATTTAGCCACGGTTATGGCCATTGTGAGGTTTCTTACATTAAATTGCTTGAGCTCTTGTTTAGTCCACGGCTTGATGCCACTCATGAATTGGTGGTACACCTCCATCTCGTTCATTGAAGGGATTTGGAGTAGTAGCTCCGAAAACAACTTCACGTAGTTGTGCAATGCACCCTTTTGCTAAAGACACTTTAGTTCATCGCGAGCTTCCTCTTCCGCATAAGTAGGATAGTGGTTCTGTTAAAATTCGTCGACGAACCAAGCCCATGTTGTGATACGATCCTCATACCTATAATCTGACCGATGATACCACCACAACAATGCATTATCACTTAAGTACGTGGATGTAGTGTTTACCTATGATAGGTCATTGTTGATCCCCATGGCTTAGAAGTACTATTCCATGTATCATAGGAAATTGTCCATGTCTTTTGCCACTCGCGAGCCTTTGACCTCCTTGGGCTTAGGTGTGTCCATCCATGGACCAGCTTGCACGGTGATCACCTCGTTTACGCATGCCACTTCCGATTCAGCGAGCTTTCCCTTGAGCTTCGCTATTTCCGCGCACATCGCCACCATCAAGGCCTCCAAGGACTCGTCCCATTGTAGGAGTTCTTCTCTCAAGGTCCCCAGCAACTCGCATTGGAGCTCACTATGCTGGCCTTGAGCTCTTACACCTTGGCCACAAGCTCTTTCTTTTCGGGCTCCTCTCCATCGGCGGCCTGGGTCAGGTCATCGATCAATCATTAGACTTCAATGACGAACAACTCTATCTTCGTCATCCAATGCTCTAGGTCCCCCATAGGATCCCTTTGAACTCGAAACGGCACGATTCTTCCTTCTCTTGGTAGCACCCTTCTCGGCGTTCCTCCCACGATCATTACGAGCCTGCTATTTTCGCTACAGTAAAGTAAGGTCCTCTATTTTATCGAAAGGTGCGTGCAATTTAGTATGGAATGGTAATTTATGCGTGGTATTTATCGGTGACTAACGAAGTAAATGTTATATTTCGATGGACGCTATTTTACAAGTCGAAAGAAAAATTTACAAATATCATTAATTGCTTATCACAATGAGAAACAGACCTGTCTTCTACAAATAGGAACGACAAATAGGAAAGGTAATACATGGACTTTAATTATCTATTACGACACAAAAGGGAAAAATTAGTACATAGAAACTCTGATTTACAAAAGGGCATATGATTTATGAAACAACAGAAAATATTCTTACAAACAGAAAGGTGACTTACGAACCGATTAATTTATGAAGCTATTACTTAGTCACGGTAGAGTAAAGTATTCTGCTACAAATATACTAAGAATTGGTAATTTACGAACGAATGATACTATTATACCATTCGGATTAAAGGATAACTTACAAGTTGGATACATTACTTATTATAAGATAAGAAATATCACTACTTACGGAAAGTAGAGAGGCAATTCTACAAGATTCAAAGTTATCTTATAGTTATTTATGACACAATGAAGAATTTTAGTACTCAAGAGACGGAAGGTTAAAGAAAATGAAAATTTATCTTACAAAGAGAAAGAAAGACTTTCGCCGATTTATCTTACAAAATTTATCTTACAAATTTATTTTAGTACTCAAGAGACGGCCTTAAGAGCCTGGCCAGAATCGGAGAAAAGATCGGTCACGTGACAGTGACCGATCTTTTCTCCGATTCTGGCTAGGCTCTTAAGGCCGTCTTGGAGTCTTGGGATCATCCCTCCCCCCGGTTTTGACCCAGAACCTGGACCGCTTTTGCTGGCTGAAGAGCTCCTCGGGTTTATTTTCGATTGCTTCTGCATGGGAGTTAGTCAAGCCAAAGAAGGGTGTGGTTCCTTGGTTTGCCTTTGACTGGAGCAACTCGGTCATTCCGCGGTATCAATTCAACCTTTGACTTATTGTTAAGAACTGACGCCCTATCCAGGTTCTTTTACTTTCTTATGGAAGGATTGACAACGTCACTTGTGCTTTTTGCAATTCTAGACCAAATTCTATTGATCATCTATTCTTTGGGTGTCGTATCACCGCTGGTTTAGCTTCTTTTTGGGCTGTGAGATGCAACCTCCCTTGGCAGAACAGGACTTGGGCGGACAACCTCCTTTGGGCTATGAAGTTTCGCTCTGGTAATGACTTTTACCAATGCATCGCTCGGTTCTCTTTTGGAGCCATTTGCCATGTAATTTGGAAGAAGAGAAACAGCATCCTCTTCAGGGAGCAGGCGTTAGCAGTCCCGGCCTTAAAGAACCATCTCATCAAAGTCGTCGAGGATAAGGCATTGACCTTTAACAATGTTGCGGCACCTTGCGGAATAGGAGGATGTAGCGCTGCTGGGGTTTTGACCCGATTATTTTTGCTCCTGTGGAGTCCAACTCTGCCCCGTAGCTTCGGTTGTGGGTTGGCGTGTCTCTAGCTTCCCCATTCTGTGGTGTTGGGCCAGCTTTAGGTTTGTGATGCTATTGCTGCTCGACTATTCGATTCGGTGAAGCTAGGGGATGCTTCAGTGTCTTCGCAGGTTGGTGGTTGCGTGTTGATAGGTTCGCCGTTGGCTGTTGGTTTCTCCTCTTTGTTGCTGTTGTTTGGCTGGTTGCTGCTGCGTAGCTGTTGCGGTTTCACCTAGTTTAGGAGATCTCTTCTTTCCTTGTTGGTGGCCGTTGTTGTGGCTGCTTTGTTGCCTCTGTTTTGGCTTTTCGTTTGCTCCTTTGCTTCTTGTGGTTCTTTTTCTCGGCACCCTTCCACTCGTCTTGATGTGTTATGTCTTCATGAGTGTAAGTTCTTGGTGCTGAGTCCTTACTATTTAGCTATATAGCTTTTGGTTAAAATTCAATATATCTCTTACCTTTACAAAAACAAAAAAAAAATACTTTCGCCCTAAACTTGTTTATTACGATGGATTAGGATGATTTAGTTACGGTACAACATTTTCGATGTTCCTATTAATTATGGAAAATGATGATGTACGAGGACAATTACTTACTCACTAGTAGGATCCTTGAATTTATGAAGTGTGAAAGAGTGTTACTTTTCGTTAAGGTAAGTTAAGTTAACTGCGATATTTTATCGGAAATTATGAACACTAGAAAATTTAACCTTATGAGACTTAAGGTAAATCACTGCGTTTGAAGGATGATTACTAACTTGACGTTTAGAAAGACTTACAAGAAGATTATGACTATTGGAGGGAAATTACTAAGCATAGATACATTTAGTCACAACAATTTATGGCCTTTTACTGTGCTAGTTCCTTCATTAGTTAATAATGTTAACATTTTCAAGTAACGTACTCCATAGTGAAATTATCTTTCGTGAAGGCTAATTACTAATTATAAGAAGAAGAAAAAAAACGAGTGATGATGACTATTGATGAATTAGAACCCACAAAGTTGAAGGATTTACGAATCCAAAGGGTGACTTACGACCTATATTCGCTATTTATGATTATTTAAAGAATATAGTCGCATCAAATTTACTGAGACGGAGCAGTAGGCAAGTAGAATACGAATATATATTTGAACCCTCGTACGGTCCTACACTCCTTTATTGTAATATCAAAACGTCACCGCGGCCGCCAACCGAGTGTTACCTCAGAACCATCATTTGGTTGTACCTTCCGGGGAATGCTTTCGCATGGACCACCGGGCCGGCATCACGACCATCAGGCCTGGGGTCCAACTCTCGAAGGAGTGTGGCGGAACCCCACTGGAGAAGGAATCTTTTTCGAGCCCCTTTTCCTGGCTCTACCTAGTCTTTCCTAGGTGTCACCCTTTCCCACGTCTCCTTAGAGGTTATTTTCCCTTGGAGACCGCCCTCAGGGTGGCGGAAGCCTTTTAAGGACTTGCTTAGGTCCAACACTCCTTTACTGTAATATCGAAACGTCACCGCCTGCCCAGCTTCGCTTCGGAATTGATGAGAATATTATGAATAAAATCGACACGACATCCTCGAAAGTCTAGTTTCGTCGCCCTTCAAGGGCTTCCTCTGTCTCGTGCAGATCAAAAGCCACCCTACTCTCACTTAAAATGCATCCATAATACATTTATCTTAAATTAAACCTTACTGATATATCAACTCCATTAGCTTCCGTCAAGTCCATGTTATTAATCGGGAGTAAATTTATTATAAATATATTAATTTAAGTATTTTTTTTATAATCTAAAAATTAGTTTTGAATAAATTTATCAAATTTATATGAACTTGAGGTTTTTCAGGATAATAATTCAAAAATAAATAATAATCATGGAAAATGTGGAAATTCCTATTTTACTTTGGCAATTGAAAGAAAAATTGTTGAAGGATCAGAATCAACTCTTGAAAGTTCCCAGTATTTAAATCCGGGTTGGTCTGAAAATGTCGAATTCATGGCATTGAAGTGTGATCTGAAAATTGGTTGGTGGCCTAGCATGTTCCCCGCATCTAATACGGGTTGGTTTGAAAAATGTTGAATTCGTTGCACTAGATCGATCTGAAAATTGGCTATATACGGGTTGGTCTGAAAGTGTCGAATTCACTGCACTCCATTCATTCCCATTTCCTACTGTTATATTGCAATGGTTCGTCCATGACAGGATACGATTGAGATGCAATGATTCATTTTGATATGATATGATGGAAATACAAATTTTTAAGAGGTGTGAAGAGTTATCTATTAAGGGCAGGTTAAATAACTTCCCACATGACTTGATTGGGATAACCAACTCAAAAAGAAAGAATGTTACGAAGAAAGTGAACGTCCCCCCACCCCCCTCTCTCTCCCTCTTTTTGTCTCCTCCCATCTAAGAGAACAACACACATAAAGTCTTTTAAGATAATCGGTGTTAACGCTATGAAACGAGAATACTTTCATTGTGATTTTATTCAGAACATTGTGAAATCATAGGTTTATCCATTGCGCGCTAGTGATTCAACATATATTCTTGGGTAATCGCTTTTGTTGCGTAATGAAAAAAGTTAGTCATTTCTTTCGCCGACTTTTTTCCAACTTTAGTATTAGAGCCAGGTTAGGATCTCTGCTTTGTTTTTCCATCAAGTTTTCACTTGCTATTTGATATGGAGATCGAAAGGTTGAACTTCATATCGTCTGCATGTTTATTGCTCGGAAATTGCAACATAAATGGTTGAAAACAAACCAGATGTGAAGAACAGATTTGGAGGATGAAGTCAACCGTTCTATTATGGTCGATTCTTGAAATATTTTTTTTGGAGGAAATCAATTTTGATCACATGGGATGCAAGAACTCGTTGAGACGATCAAACCGGCAAATGGCACGTCATCAGAAGATGCAGGATGCACCTCCACATGCGGCTAGAAGTTGTTGCGTCAGCGGCCACGTGCGAATCGGTGCCTAGGGCACTAATGTCATCGGTAGCCCAACCCAATGATGTCACCATCTAATCCGATTAGAGATCCGACTCAATCAGCAACTCAACTCGATCTGACTCGACAACTAACCTAATTGACCGATCAACGGTTGAATCAGTCTAACCAATCGACTAGTTGAACCAGTCGAATTGGCTTAGAGTTGGATTTTGGCTTGGCGCATGCGCCACACACTCAACTAGCGCTTATGGGCGCGTGTGAGCTTCGATAAGGGCATGATTGGTGTAGTGCTCTACATTGTGATATAATTATTTTACATGTTTGAAATTTTTAAAGGTATAAAAATGCATGTTGAACCCTAAATATGCGTATTTTTTAGGTATAAGTGTATTGATTATTCCTTTTTATCTGCATTTCTCTATGGGACCGCATACAGATTGTGTAGAGCTTGGTTCAATAATAGTATATATATGGTTTGACATACTTGTAATTTTCTAGTTCCAAGCAATCTCAAACATTAATTGGAGATCGTTGATCTTTTCATTACATCTTGAATTCTACTTTTGATTATAATTGTTGCATGAATGTTTTGTATATTGGTTCATATTATGCTATACATTTTGAATTTTAATAGAAAATGTGAAAATTACATGAGATCATATAATCATATTTTCTAATGGGAGTTCATAAGTTAGAAAAAAATTGAAGGAATTGCCACCTAAACTTAAATTTGAGCAAATTAAAAAAAAATTAATGATAGTAAGAAAATAGTATACATAAGTTGATTAGGAATATAGTCAATTTTCGTTTCAGCATCTTTTGTTAAATTATCATTAATTTAATTTATCTTTACTTCAAATTAAATGTGTATTATTGTGAAAAATATGTTAATATTGATTTTACATTTATTATGTCTAGAAATCGATCATGGCCTTGATATCTAAGACCACTGCGTTGATCTTAGCTGGGAAAGTGAACAGTGATAATTACAACATTCGCCATCAGCTGTCAGATATTCCCGCGGGAAGTATGTCTGGGATCATTATTGTACGGGGTTGGAGGGCTCAAATGGGAACGAGAGTGAATGGAGGTTGACATAATCTTTGCTGACATCCGAGAGAGACAGAGAGACGCCTCCAAAGCTAGGGGTATGGGCATTGTGCTTGCTATTCCCTTGGGAAGTACTTCGCAGTTTAGGATCATTATTGTACGAGCATTAGAGGCCTGCAAAGCTAAAAGTTCCTTTTAGGATAGATTGCTTCTTTTGTTATCATTTACATTGCATACTTGAATGAAAAAAGAAAAAAAGAGGTGACTCTTTGTTTTCGAGAGCGGCAATGAGATAAAAAAAAGTTATTAAAAAAAAATTGAAGGCGCTAGAAAGACATGTTGTGATGGCTTGGGATCTAATTAAACAAATAAACGGTGGAGGGTCTTGCGGTGGTCCCTAGGGCTGGGGGGTGCTAGGTGTTAATTGCGGACGCAAGAGTATTAGTTGAGCACCACCAATATATTCTTGAAAGAGATGAGTTCCATCGAGTTTCCTTTTGTATATCTTCTTTCATGTTGATGAACATTTAAATGCTCACAACTCAACAATAAATATTCAAGAAAATATGAAATGTAAATAAAGAGAGACGTACAGGAAGGGAGAGAAAGAGAGGGACAATTATTTCGAGAGTCATTTAGTTGTTGGGAATTCAAAGTCGAAGCTCGGAATGTGAAGTTAATGTGACACTAAGCTTAATAATTGCTACGTGATCCATGGATGGCCAGAAAGCAACTTTAACTCCACTGTAACGGCGACTTTGCAGTGCTTTGCTTGCTTCACTTACCAATTGATTGGAATTCGTTGATAGATGATTTTCCCCAATTCAATTTGACCGGATCTCAAGAGAAGGAATGAATTTCGATCCAAGAATTGTGAAAAGTAACGCACTATAAATAGGTTATAATAAAAAATGTTCACATGTACCTTGGAGGACAAAAAATGGTTGGCCTTTACCTAACAAAGATGAAAATTTAGGGGGCTAAGTCTTCAATTTCTAGCAATTGATTTCCAAATAGTAACAATGTCGAGTTTCTAGAAATTATTGAGGCAACAACAATAACAAATGAACCACCACCCGCAGCGGCGCAGCTAGCTTAGGCTCTCTACCCCTCACGAATGGGAGAAGTTCGAATCTCAGAGGCGTTGTTAAGGATTCTTACCTGGAGGACTGTGGTGGTGGGTCCTGCGACACACGGGCGTCCGTGGCGTAATGACGACGACGACCATGTACATGTCTATGCTTTGGTAGCTCAGAAAACAGAGCCACAATAACCGTCAACATATTTGTTGTTCGACGTAAAGAGTTCACCTACCTGATTTTTTTTATATTTGTGGGTACTCGGGTTTTGAGGCCATCAGAGAGTTCAGAGGGTCTTCGAAAGAGCGGGTGGGTCACAATATTCTTAATGATTGCAGCAAGCGTGGGTTGGCGGATTGCGGGACCCCATTTACATTTATGGAAGCAAAAGAAAGCACAGATGTTTTGCTCGAAAAACTCTTCTGCACAAAGTAGTCCTTGAAAAGTATTTCACGGCTGGCTTCAACACATGACCAATCACAATATTTGTGTCAAAAGTTAAAAATGTTTATAGAAATCCAGTTTCTAGGTTAACAGCATCGCGGGTTTATCCAATTCCTGAGTGGATCTAACTGGGCCGAGTTAAGGTCTGTGTCCTTCCCGATTAATTTGATATGTGTGTATTAACGAATCACTTATCCCACAAGTACTGTTCTTACTGATAGATATCATGTGAGCATAAATATTGTTATTATGTGCTTTAACAGTCGCAAATGATATGTACAACTTCACTTGCTTCATTATATATATATATATATATATATATATATATATATAAGAGAAAGGGGAATGCATTAATCACTTATATCACTATTTGAGTCGCCATATCCTATGACGATCATCCTAACGCATTGAGAAGTAAGCATTTCGCTAATCGACGTTATATTTCTCTTATCTCATACGCTACGTTCATGAATATAAGTGTTCTAACTGGAACATTTACATGTGATATTTAGTTCATGTATGCAATTATCATCTACTCCAAATTCTTTTCGTGCAATCGAATGTTGTTGGACATAGAAATGAAAATGGACAAGAATTGCTACCCTCACTTGTTGAAATCAATTTGCACCGTGCTTCAGTCAAATTCCCACTTGGTGGGATCCTTTAAATTTAAAAAAAAAAAAAATGAATCAAAACTTACTAAAAACGTCTTAATTACAATCACGTCTGTTAAAACAAAGAAGGGAATGCATAGGGCATGCTAGAAGTGAGTGATCAATTGGCATTAACTGAGGTGTTTCGTGGCTATTTTGGACGCGGTGCTGATACGCTGCACTGCAATAAAGGTGAAGAGCTTCCTCTTTTATGCTCCCTGTCTCGCCTCCTTCCACCAGTCAAGGAATGATAGGTGGCTCCGCTTTGCTGTCGAAGACGAGTCGAAGAGGACTCGATCACCCTGCGTAACGATAACATCTATACGCTGCGGCAATTCTTTTTCCGCTGCATCTCGGTGAGTTTTCACGTGTCCCTCTGCTGTTTTTCTATGATGGGCGCTGTGAATTGGTGTTCACTCAAGAGATTGCGCAATGATGATGCGGAGTTGGAGGATAATGCGATCATGAGAGTTTTGAACGGCTGCCCTGTTCTAGAGTTCTTTGAGTTAAAAGGCCGCTGGGCTTCAACACATTAAAATTAGATCAAGAGATTTGAGAGAGTTGGTGATCGATTCTCCCAAATTTATTCGTGGTCAAGATTCGATCCTGAAAATTTCAGCTCCTCATCTTCCCAGGTTGCACATACTGGGCAATTCTGTGAAGGGAAAGTTCAAAGTAGATAAAGTTTCTTCCTTAGTTGAGGCTGACTTAAATTTCGATGTAAAAATCAATAGTTTGAAATGCGTGATACCGTAAATGTAGTTATGTTGAACAGGCAGTGATCGACAAATAGAATGACAAGAAGAGAGAGCATTAATGTTTTGGCCTTTCACTAATGCTTTACACCTTACAAGATGATTCAACTTTCATGAATCAATAGTTCGAGAGCGGCTAATCATTTAACTGATGTACAAAAAAGAAGTCTAGGTCTAGATGAACCATGTACATATTAGGAACGCACGAAATTACCAAAAGATGCACCATTCATTTGAGCATTTAACAATTTTTCTCTTGCCCTGATTCTTCTGTCACAGTCTCAAGGTTCCTAGGACTAAAGGACTATGCCCAAGATTGCCTAGGGTTTCTCTTGGAGATTCTCAGGGTTGGGCAAAACGGTAATTGTCCATTCTCTCTAAAGCTTCTCTCTAGAACTTTTTCTTCGTGATTTGCTCTGCAAAAATAATAATGTGAATATTTCCTTACTCAACTTCTCAACTTTCCTAATTCGACACAGCTTAAATTGATAATATTTCCTATTTTTAGTCAACGTAGGTATAACCGAAGCCTCTCTATATATGTTTCATGATTTCTTCACATCAACTTCCTTCTTTTGATCTATCTTTAAAGGCAATATGTTTTCTATTTTCACGATTCTCTTCCACAATGATAAAATTACAAGATGAGTCACTGACGAGCCTATCGTCATTAGCCATTGGATTCGCAAGATTGAGCACCTTCACCATCGTAGGCTCAATAGGCTAATTGTTAGCCTCAATAACGAGTGGTGCTTGAGTTATGAGCCCAATAATGATGCTCACCGAGTTGCAACTCTCTAGCTCTGGGTCAGCCATAAGTGCATTATCTTCCAACCCCTTCACATGATGTAAATTCGCACATTGCTCTTTGTGTTCCTCGCCAACGTGAAGTACACTTGCGTTGGAGTTGGCGTGGACGAAGACGTGAGGAAACTCACCAAAAACTATGTACTTGACGTGTCATGCAACATCGACATCCATGCATCGGCAGCCGAAAAGTTGATTAATCACTTGTGGCAATACGTGGGTCTCAAAAAACTATCCGAAAGATCCTCCATAAAAACTCGAAAAGTTGAAGGATTGAATAGGTAGGACTTCACGGATTGTCAAATCGAGTATGGCTGCTTAAAGTTGAAGGATTGAATAGGTAGGACTATAAGATGCTCACGGATTGTCAAATCGAGTATGGCTGCTTGGACGCGTTCGCTTGGTAGAGTTGTGAGGGCATTGTCGGTGAATGGAGTCTTGGTTGGTGTGTTAGGATTGATGAGAAGTTCATGTTGGAAGAAGATATTTAGCCTTGATCTTGAATTTCGCTAGAAAAAGTTCAAAGAATGTACTTATAAAAATTTTGCAACTAGTACGATTGTTTACGGCTTATTTTTTCATCCAAATAATTTTTTACAATATTTCATGATATAATAATCATTTTTATTTCCAAATATATTTCTGGTACTGAGCATCTTTCCTTTTATTAAAAAAAAGGTTAATTTCATTATCCGTAACGAGGGATACGTTACAATTCCCATTCTACATGCTGCAAAAACTCGAGAAGTACTTCATATTATTAGTCTATAATGAGAACTAATCATTGATATCATATGTCTTTTTCACTTTTCAACCAGTATTTTGTTAATCAAATTTATTTACATTTGTTAAGTATTATTCTTTTGCTTTATTGCATGGTGCTTTATTTTTAATGACCCGAGTGAACAGCATATTCTAATATAGAATTACATACAAATTCACAATTAAAAGAATACACGTAAACAGAATCCAAAATAATCGAATATGGGATCTTGCGCAGTTCTAAAACTTTATGAAGCTAATATAAGTTTGAGTTTGGTAATTCAGCATGGTTCAATAACTAATTTAAGATCTCTTATTCTTCTCAAGGGATGGAACTGGCTGAACGAATAAAAGCAACTCTACCTATCATATCCTGTGTTTGATGCATACTCATAACATAATAAAGTTGAATATAAGAGGGATATAGACCGAATAAAATTATTTTATGGAGAAAGTAGAACAATGGTGGATAGGATTTCTAATATTCATAATAGGAAAGTTATTTTTCTTCAATAATAAACTTTTTAAATTAACTAAATTTAAATTATATTTCAATATAAATAATTATTGAATATAAGACATTCAATATAACAAAAAAATTAGTTTTTAAATTTTAATTTATTTTCATTTATATATTCGAATTTAATTCTATCTTATAATATAAATTCAATATAAAAATATAAAAATATATTTATATTCACTACATATTTTAGAAATTTTAGTATTATAGGTATATTAGTACAGTTTAATAATTGATAAATTATATTAGAGAATAATGAAGGGGGAAAAAAGAAATAAAGAAAAAAATAATTAACAAAAGAGAGAAAAATAAAATATAAAAGTAAATAAATATAAAGTAGATAAAAGTATTGCAAAATATTTTTACTATCTCCATTTATGAACTTTTAAGTTTATTTACACTAATATACTGTTTATAACAAAAAACAAAAAATGCACATGATGTGATATCAATAAATCCAACATTATTACTGTAATTCAATAAACAGTAAATAGGATATAACAAAATCTCCGGATTTCCGGATTTCATATCTTATCTTATCTAGTCCTATCCTGATTAAAAAATCTAGACAACCAAACGTAGCATATAAGAATAACGGTTTGTTCTTGACTAAAAAAAAAAAAAACCAAATAACAGATAATTTGAATGGAATTTACTTTTTCGAGAATTTGTTGCTTACAATAAGTGTTATCCTTGCAGTAGTCCAAAGTTTATTATGCTAACAAAACCCTTGAGTATACTACTATAAATACACATCATATCCTTTCATATTTAGGAAACATAAATATATTATTTTTATATAATTTCTTGAATACTAATAAATGGGCAGAATAACACTAAAAGTGCCAAAAATCGTATATGATATTTATTTTACTACTAAAATTTTTCATCGAATTACTTAAGTGCCAAATTGAAGAAAAAACGATCGCTAAGGGTGTGCATGACAACCATTTTGTTTCTCAATTTTTTTTTCCCGATTCTCAAGAACATCTTTAGAGCAGAAATCCATTTGGTGATGTAATTTTATTTTTCTATCTTCGAAACATATTTTTACTATAGAGATAGGTTTAGAATGCAAATCAGAAGTACTTTTTTTTTTTGGAATAAAAATGAGAAATAAAAACTCAGGAAAATTTCAAAGAAGGGACTGAAGTAAAGTCATTTTTTTTTAAATAATGGTCCAAAATGGACTTTATCTCAATGAGAGCCTATAAGAGCCACTTTGTCTCAAAAAAGAGCCTAAGCTCGCCAACGGGCGAGCACTTGATTTTTCTGGCAATTGAAATGGGGCGTTTTCGTCCATACCAAAATTTGGATAAAGATTAAAAAGAAAAATACTATGAGAAATTTGAGATTGGCACCATCTCTCAAATTGCTTCGTTTCTTCGTCCTTTCTTCAATGCCATGAAGGTCCACTTAATCAAATTCGCAAAATAAGTTGTTGATATTGGTAGGGTTCTCTTGTTCCTTTTTTCCTTTTTTGTATTCATCTTGCACGGGATTAGTTCTTGAATTTATGCGGAAGAATGCCCAGATTGAAAAGTTCATGCATAATCCTCTTGAAACCATTCAAATTCAGCTGAGGCGAAAGTGAATGGAGAAACCCAGTTCTGTTTTCGGCATCATCCCATCTATTACTTCTTCTCCACCGTGATTGATATCCCTACAAGGACACACGCGCATACTCATGGACAGACTTTCTGCAAAAAATAAAATAAAATTGAGAGCAGAGAGAAAAACGCAAGCTCAAGTTCCTCGACCATCTGCCACCCCAGTCACCTCCACACAAGTACGGGTAGTCGTCGAGCGGACCCAAACCGAGAGTTCCCTAGTTCGCGGCCATCCCCATGACTGCAGATCAGAAACTTAAATTTGCCCATCATCTTCACTTCAATTAAGCCAAAACATCGATTCAGAAATAAAGAACGGTCAAACATCTCTATTTCTTCGAGTTATGAGCCGGGCCGGACCCTATGCAATTCGTTTATAATTTAAAAAATCGATTTCAGAAAAATATAAAAAAATTATTACATTGGTGTATAGAGGAAAAGATTTTCCTTACCAAAGAGTGAAAAATATTTTCAAACTTATTTTCAGGTTTTAGCCGGACACCGGAAAATATGATTATTTTTCTAGAAAATGACTTCCTACAAAATATTTTCCAGAAATGCTATATTTTTCGCAAAATGAACAGAGCCTAAAACTCGCAACACAAACTATTTACTAAAATGAGTTATTATAGCAAGTCTTTTTTAGCTTGTCCGCCATTATTAATTACGTCCTTAGAACATTGTTATGATAAGAATACCCGTTGTAAAGAAGAAAACGAGAAGACTGGCTTTCTTATTTCTTCTTCGTTTTCCAAAAAGGTCTTGAAAGGGGATAAAATCCTACTTATTTTCATATTCATAAGTTTAATAAAATATAGAGATATTTTAATAATATGGATTGAGTACGGATCGAATTTGGATCACTGAATTTGTACTTTGTATAAATGAGTTAATTGAATTAAATGGATCGGATCATTTTTTATTCAACTCGCCCATTTATAACCCTACGACGAGGTTACCCTCTTTATGTGCCAAGCCATTAATGGCCTCGTTTTCTTCTCCTGTACCACTGAACTCTACCGAAGAAGACTGCCCTATCTTTCCCATCAACTTCTTTTAATGCAAACATCTGCTGATAGCGAAGAGCTGTTCCGAGTACTATTTCTAATCACGGTGTGCCATTGTTCTCCAAACTTGGCCATTAAACGATGGCAAGCTTCCCTCTATTCCGTTGTTGTCACTTTACTTCCTCTTTCGTCTGTCTGATGCCAAATTTCTTGTTCTTCCACGTTAGTTAATCGATTTCATTTTATTTTTCTTAATGAATGTTAGTCTATGCATCTATAGATTGGCCTTTTATTTGCAGGTTTTATGTGTGGCTATGCTCTTTGAAGGAAAAATAAAATAAAATTTTCCCTTCTAATATAAAATGATAACCCATGATGATGTGACCAGTTTAATTGTTCGAATCTAATTGATGTGTATTATGCTCTTCTCCCTCTCCCGCCAATTCCTATCTACTTTCAGGCTAATTTTCTCGGTGTTGCATCTCAGATTGCTCAGCTTCCACTTTTAAGTGTGTTCAGAGGATGCGATCTCTTGAAAGAGTCGCTTCTCGCATTTCATGCGACTGTGCTGCTAAATTTGTTCCAAAATATGGTGCTTTGCATCGTTTCCCAGTTATAGTGCATTCCGAAACTCTACTTTTTCATGTACTTTTCCGCTCGAAATGGAGGTCGTCTTGGGAGATTTCGGTCCCTCATTCAACGGATGTTTCATAACATGAAGTAAAGAAGCAGCAAGGGTTGGATTTGGCAAAACTGATTCTAACACTGCAGGTCCTTTTCTATAAGGAAATCTACGCTGGACAGGAGAAGCCGGACACTGAAATTCTTGGTGGAGAAAAAAAGAGAACATGGACAAACAAGATAGGACCCAAAAGAACTGAATGATGCCAGGCAACCATTGAATACTTTCTTCTCCTAGTATATAATCCACATTACGTCCTTGTTTAAAAAGAAGTGATGCTGCTCTTGCCAGCTCAGATGAAAGGGTACTTAGCAAGTAAGCTTTGTAGAATCTCATGTCATGGTTTATGGTTTACATCCTTCCACCTAACATCAGTTAAAAACTAAGGCTGTTTGGTCCACTAGATAGCCGCACGCAAAGTTCTAGTAGATGATTGAAACCGAATAATAATGCCAATTTCAGACTAATTATGTCTTCTTGCGGTCGATTCATTTTTTCTCAACAACTTCCATCAGCAACGTCATTTGGTTCAAAATCTTCGTTCAGTCCCGTACCATGACAATTCACTTGCATTAACAGGGTAAAGAAAGAAAAAGAAAATCACTTTCACTCACTGTATGTATCTGACAATATTTCCACAAATTCGATCAAGTTGCTCCCAAAGACAGCACAAATTTGGACTAAAAAAGTAAAGGAAATCCAAGCTATATCACGAGACTAAATGAATTCTTAGGACATTGTGACATCTCACCTTATCATCACGCTTTCACTCTGGGATTGTGCAAGGATACAAATGAAAAAAGAAAACAGTTTGACAAAGGAATACACAGCAGAAAATGCTCGTCTCTCTCCCCAGATATCTCCATGCTTTCCTGCTCGCAGAAGAAAAAGAACCAAGGCACATTACACTGACAGTCTGTGAATCTCGTCACCAAGCTAATGAAGAAACTGCATAGCTGGTGCTCTCGCATCAAAACTCTAATGCTCAATAGTTGGAGCCACAGTATGCACTTTTCTGTTCTGTTGCATCATCATAGATCACTCTCTCTGCAACATGAAAGTCAATATTGTCATTTTATAACAATCATATAACTGGCACATAACGTAAGAATTGAAGTTGAGAACTTCATTTTTCTCCAAAGCATAGTGTTGCATTCTCATTTCAATTTGCTTAGTGCTCAGCGATATGAATGATCAAAGTTACCCAATACACCAAAATGCGCTCCGGCCTAGCAAATTCAAAGCTTACTGTAAGAAATATTATTATCGCGTCAAAGCTTTTTGGCTCCATATATGACAGAAAAAGATAAATCACACTAGAATAGGCTGTGGCTTTTTTCTTGTGATTGCTCAGACACAAGCCTGATAGCATAGGACAAAAAATCCCTCAAGACTGAGGCAGATACAGCTAACCAATCCTTTCCGGTGCTAAGCATGCACCAAATATGTCCAACATAATATGGATTTTTATTTCTTGTGCCAGTTGATGTCCAAGTCTGGGAATTAGAGCAACCCTAAGAAAATGACCATGGATCAGTGGTTCCCTGATGCTAGAGCACGCCCACATGTTTCGCAGATCACACAGAATGACAATGTCAATTCTGAGTATACATATCATCAGGAGAATTCCTTGATTGACTCCTCTATAGCTCTTTTAATTATGCTAAAAATCATGGTTTCAGGGATGATAAGTTCGTGTAGTACCCAGCAAATAATACCTTCAGCGTTACATCATTTTACTCTATCTAAAGGAATCTCTCCACTATCGTGCCTCTCCAAAGCAATTCAGCTAGCCCATATTCCTTATAGAATTTCTTTCTTTTGCCGGACGGAAGCTTGTTATAAGATCCTTACTACTGAGATCTTAAAAATGGGATTTCTTTCCGATGAATGTGTTACATGTGTAAGCATGCTGGTAAATCCTTTGAACATCTATTATTGCGACTTCACCTTCAAACTTTGGAATCATATCTTCAGATTTTCTAAGGTGGCATGGTTCACGCCAGGAAATGCCATTCAACTATTTAGCTGTTGGAATGCCTATGAGAGTCAATTTCTAGAAGTCTGAAAGGCTGCACCACTTTGTCTCATGTAATGCACTAAGAAAAGATGCAATAAAACATTGTTTTGAGGGTTCGGAATCTCCAGTTTCTTTTTATTGTGCTCTCGAATCAATTTTGTTCTTCTTGTTCTGATGCAGTATAGCCTTGAGATGCTTTGATTTCATTTATTTACTTCTCCCTGTTTTTGAACATTTCTTATGCACTAAATTTTTCTCAATTAATAAGATCCTCCGTATCCATATGTGAGAAAGAGAGAGAGAGAGAGAGAGAGACCTGAATTAAAATAGCCTAATTATCTCTGTGGTTCTTGAGCGTTTATTCTCTCTGTGTTTGCACCTTGAATGCATGCATATGTATCCAAAATAGAAAATAGCAGTCTCATACCTTTTGACGCTTTGAGTTGGGAGGACACTGGTCAAGATCATTCCACCCATGTGATGTCCCAATATCAGAGCTCTCAGCCTGCAAAAACACCTTGTTTCCAGTACCTTTTCCTTTCAACAGTACTTTTGCAATGAACATGACAAGGCACAATCACCATGACAACAAGGACGAATGATCACAAGTTCACCATCGTCCTTGTTCTCATATAAATTTTTCATCACCCAGTAGACAAATATCTGGGGTAAAGGATGTAATAGACTTTCTTGCGCTTTTTGAAATAATTTGCCATTATGTGCAACTAATAGAAAACGTGAGCAAGCAACTGGGGAAAATGCTCACCTCAGGCTCAGTGGATGAATCTTGAGCTCTCCTGCATGTTGTCATGTTTGATTCTTCACCGCTCATTGGATTTGACCCAGCAACTGCATGTTCAGATATGAAGGGCATGATCTGGTGAAGCAAATTCGATAGAAATATTCCATCATCACTTGCTCTATTTTCTGATTCTGGAGAATTCATGGCGCCAGCTGATGTCCCCGCATCCTGAGAGGCAGATCCTATCACCGTCCCATCAATGCTGGAACCCTCTACACGAATGTCGCCACCAGGAAACAGGCTCCTCAGAAACTGAACAACACTGCCAGGGACTTGTCTCTCAGTTTCTCCATTAGTGTGTGACCCACCAGAGGAAATAATATTAATATTTACACTCCTAGAAACAGATGGTTCCTGCCTTCTTAGATCGGTTGGAGATGAACCTGCAGAAAGAAGAGATTCTCCTTAGAGCCATAAGGAAATTCTCATTGCCTTAGTGTTCAAACATATTAGAACCCCACACCCAAGCATATCAACTATGCAAGAAAACATTCATCTGCTGAACCTAAAGAGTAGAGCATTTATTCCTGAATAATTGTCTAAATATGTTGAAAGAATATATCCAACCCCTGCACAGAAATTCAACTACCACTACTTAAACCTTCGTCTACCAGACTGCAATTGATCAATATTGTCATTAGCAAGAGTAACCAAATCATTCCATTACCATCTCTTCCAGGATCTGCAGGGGCTTGCTGGTGAAGCAAAGGCTCAGGTATTGCTTGCTGTATAGTTTCCACAAGAGTTGGATGTTGCTCAGAGGAAGCATGGGATCCTCTTTCACCAGCCACACTTCCAGCATGTTGAAATCTTCCAACCAATGGATAGTATATCCCGGCCGAGTTACTGGGAGAATCTGAGGACAGTCTACTGAAGGGAGCTGGGACTGCTGCAACCATGGTTCTGATAGGCACCACCCGCACACCAGACTCTCCAGTAAAAGATGGAGTTGCAGCCTCAGAGGCTGCTGAAGATGACAGGCTAACAGGATTTTCCCCACTGGGGTTTGCAGCAGCTGCTGTAGCAGCAGCACTAGCACTTCTTGAGATCGATGGTTGCTGAATGCTGACGCTTTCTTCTCCATTAGCATTTGATCCAGCCGTTGGGGAGCCTTAGGGTAAGAAAAAATGGGAGCGACATATGACATTATGTTATACACCACAAACTACACAATTAACATTACTATGATATGCCTAATCCAGCATGCAATAAGCAGTCTATGAATAACACTTGCGAGTGTACCTCTTCGAATTTGGATATCAATACGCCTTGGGAGGAACCCTCCACCAAACCCACCCCCCAAGCTGGATCCACCATGTACACTCCCCACTGGAATGCTACTAAAATTTGTTCCCATCTGAAATGGTACAGGCTGGAGCCAGAGGAATACATTCAATCAGACCGTCTGATAGTAAAAGAAAGCCAACAGGAAAGTAAACATAATGCTTGAATAAGACGTGTAGGACATTGCCTGAACCATTAGAGGATTAGGACCAGATGGAGAAATGTAAATCGCTGGTCCAGCATTGACTACAGCTTCAGACTGCATACAAAAAGCATTTAGGATCATAAAATCTGATTGATTAACAAGTAAATTGTAGTCTACTTACCGCTGTTTGACCTAATCTCAACGTCATGGCTGTGCGACCGAGTTCCAGTATATAAGCACCTAGAGAGTGAAAAAGCACCCCCATTCTCATGGCAGTACTCTGAGTGTTTGACCGCATCCCTCGATCAGTAACACCCCCCTGATTTTGAAGTTGACTCGCACATAGCTGCAATTTTAGATATTGAAAACCGTACGTATTGGTGCAAATCACATTGGATTTTGTCTAGAAGGATATAACACTTCATTGCGGGTAACAAAGGAGTACAAAACACTTTCACGGTAAAAAGACGCAGCTTTCTTCGATTAAGCAAGCATCTATTCAAAGTATTCCATTTCAACAACCCATTAAAAAATTAAACAATATCAATTTACTCTATACATACTTGTATATCATGCTACAAAGAAAAGTTAACTAAGAATAACCTGTAAACATTCTGCCACTTGTTCAATTAGCATTTGTCTAGTTGAGAGCATAACTTCAGCTAAAGATGCAGGCGTTGGAAGACCTTCTGGTATAGCCCCTGGTTGTGATGCAGAGTTTGGGTCTCTATTGTCGGGTCTATTTGAAGCAGACATTCCATTGCTTCTACCTGCCAATGCTGTACTTCTGATCATTTCGTTCAGCCAGCAAAACATCACATCGTCATCATCATAAGGAGGAACTTACCAATGTCTTCAAATTCACTCTTTATATAACGTAAACACTGGGACATAGTTGTCAATGAATCAGGTATAACCTGAAAAAATGACCATGCAAAAGAGTCTATTGTACCCTTCATTTTATTAAGAGAAAGGATAAGAGACCAGGAACTTAAATAAACTAGAGTTCCATACTCACTGGAGGTTGCCCCATAGAAATAGTGGGAAGTCCAAAAGCACCAGGCCATCTGCCAGATTGACCTCTCATGCCAGACTGTTCGGATGGCACCTGGCCTAAATGTAACGTACTGCTGGCACCTGATGTTCTCTCAGATCTCTGTGAATAAAGAAATTCCCAGGGACACCCGCCCACATTTAAAACCATAATCAGGTATTTTGACTATAGAGAGGTTGACATCAAAAGAGTTCAAAGACATGTACCCCTTCATTGCTGCTCCCCGGATTCGTAATTCCAAAAGAACTCAGCACAGCAGACACGATCTGCTCAGCAGGACGAGCAAACAACAGTTATCATAACGAAGACAGAAGCACCTAACCAAACTTCTCCTTTTCGACTTAAGTATCATATTCTCACCCGACCGATTTCTGGGGGAACCCCATCCCCTTGATCAGGCAAATTGAAAGTCTCAATCACGACACCTGGAGCTACATGGCTACTGTGACTATGGCTTGTGTCTGAGGGATCAGTCGTTAGAGGAGATAAAAGACAGTCAGTCACACTTTCCAGTGGTTTTTAAATTTGGGCAGAAGTAAGATGAACATTGTTTATAAACATAAAATATACCCATTTTTCCAACCAAATAGAAGTAAATTAAGATGAGAGTTCACTAAGGTGCAGCATGAAAATTGAAGTTAGGGAAGAAACATCAAAGCACAGTGGGCCAAAAAGAAGAAAAGATAAGATTACAAACAAGATAGAAAGGATATCCACTAAACTTGTCCCATCAAGCTAACTAGCTCTAAAAGGTTGACATGCAGTCAGAAGTATTCTAAGAACCGAGCCATCAGGCCGCAGGGTGCAGCTTTAAAGTTCGGTGGACAAGTCAATTTCAAGATAATTGACTCAGTAGATAAATGACAATTTGATCTAAAAAGGAAACCAAGGTCACACTATATATATGGTACCGACTGTATATATAGATAGATAGATAGATAGATAGATAGATAGATAGAGCTATCCAGTTCATAGAATCCTCGTAGAATGCCGACCACACCCTAAGTTTGAAACTATGCTTAGGTCCATTAGATCAGGCAAAGCATTAAGCTGCGTGATATATCTCTATCGAGAAAAAAGCTTCTAGAACAACTCCGCAAATAAAAAATGTTGCACACAAGATTCACACTGGTTTTTGAAACTGGATGACCAAGCAATAAAACCCCATCCCACATTTTGTGTCCCCATCTTTTCAATATCGATTGCTAAAAAGAGTAAAGCAACAAAATCAAAGGGGAAAGGAACCAAATAGAACGACAAACCGGCAAGTGACCAGGCCAGAATTTAGCATCTAATAGGTCTTAGACAAAGAAACAGGTCATTTGCTATTTATGGTCATTTTCTACTCCATATATATGCGATTATTGTGTGCCCTATCAATCTTCACATAGTATTTGCATGTCCTAAAAACTTGTTACAAGAGAGACACATTTAACTGCCACCTGCTGGTAGATTACACCACAGAAACATGTATATTAAACGGAAAATACTCATTATTGACAAGAATTCATGCCAAATGCTAATTCTCATTTCAAAGGAACTCCCAAATTCATGTCGTAGTACAATATTACACAATTTATGTATATTTGCATCTAAACTGGTATCTCATAGAAAGACCATAAATAGAGTACAGTAGTTGCTGATTCAAACCTGCTAGCAATAGAAGTTTTCATCAAAAATGGGGTTGCTTGAAAGATTTTATTTGTTTAGATTAGTTATTGCCCTGGGTATCCAAAAGCTGTCTAATGATGGATTGAGAGAAGACACATGCTATTAAATCAAACTTAAAGATACTGAACTCTGTATTTGAGCTTTTTTCCTTCTTGGTTTATTTAGCTACTTGTGGATACATTAGGCTGTTAGCTGCAGTGCTGCGATCAGAGCGGCGCATCGTTAATCTTGATAATCATGCATCTAAATACCAAACTTTGCAAAGTAAAAGGCCACTATCTCTGGTGTGAGTATATGCCAAAAAATCTAACTAGGTCAAGCTTGTTTGACCAACATTAACGTGGATATCACCATAGACTTGTGTGCAACTGATTGGCTGATGTTATATATAAGCAGGAAACTTCAAAAAGTCTTCACAGAATTCAAACCTGCATGAGTGGGTGCCCCCTCCAATGACGGTGGAACTGGTTGCCTCACGACCAGATGCAATGTGTGACCATCTTCAACATCTAATAATAATGTTAAGTGCATATCCAAGAGTTCGAGCAGCTAAATCTGAACCAGCACCCTTACATGCTTCTTGTTGTACAAGAATGCATTGGAATCCTCCCAATTTGAGGAGCAAATAAATTGAGAGTCCAGCTTACCCCTCAACTTCATAACATATCAGAGAAGTTTCTAATGGTTGAAAAGCTCTTCAGTGACTTGTGACTCAACCACTTTTTTTCTTTTACCGTGATGTATCATGATCTAAAGGGTAAAATCCTCTTATTTTACCTCTTATATATATAGAAAATCTATGACATCTGGCATAGGTACTCTGGTCTGTAAGTGAATGCATTTCTTTTTTTTTTTTTTTTTTTTTTTTTTTTTTTTTTTGGTTGGAGGGGGAGGGGAGGGGCGGTTATTGCTAATCATATGATTCAATTGGTGACCAAACCTAATGCAGAATGGTGGATCATGATCGCATCTCAAGTATAATAAATCTGGAGGAGAAGATGATGATAAGAAACTAACAACAAGAAGATGATATCTTGCGAAATGAACTTCACCATGCTAATAAGGATACGGTAGGCAGACAGGAGCTGATCATCCTTCAATACCTTCCCACGGCATATCAGACGCTGCTGCTCAGAGACAACCCCAGTGACTGAAGCTACCTGCTCTTTCAAAGCAGGGACTGAAACCTGAGGAGAAAACAACAGAGCAAAAAGTTAATGCCTCCATGAAGGAGAAAAGGGCCCAAACCAAAGAGTCCCCAAAATACCAATGACATTTTCACAAGGGAAATCCATAAATAAGCCAGTTTTTTTAAAAAGCAACACACAACAAAGTGAGACACTGCAAATGATACTTATCACAGTGTTACCATCACTAAAAAAGTCATTATCTCCAAATCAAACAGTTTAGAGTAGCAAAAGTAAAAACGGCATTGAGACAAGGCACACCCAAGTAGGAAAATGGCAGTTCCATGTATGCTCAGAGTCAGTGATTACCTGCTTATTCACTCTCAATGAGTAAGTCTGTGAATCCAAGGTTTTAATTTTGATCTCGATGGTGCTTTCTGAAGCTTCAGCCTCATTGATTCTAGGAATTTTAGCAGCATCGTTACTGCCCATTCTTCTCAAGGTATAGAAGCACCTGTAAAGAAACAAGTGAATGGAGCCACAATTAACAGTAGAAGACACTCCACACTCTCATCAGTCTCTCAACAAAATCCACAGGAACAAGAAAAAAGTAATCGATTTCGTCAAAAAAGCAATAGGAACCCAGACAAAGCAACTGAATTTCGTTCCATTGATGCATCGGGCTAAGATCACTGTCATCAAACAAACGATCCCACGCACAGAGCCAAGAAACCTTCTTGCTAACCTCGCGGGCCAAGAAAGGCCAAAACTTTACGATTCCCACCACCGGAAGACACCATCCCAAAATCGACCCAAATCAGTTTACACCCAAAAACGCCAAGAAATCCCCCCCATTCCCGCTAAAGAACCAATCCAAACACGATCGACCCTAGGGTTTCCAAATTCCACGAGGAGCAGAGCAAATCCACGCGCAGAACGCAGCCATTCAACTCCAAGAAGCGAGAGGCGACCCGAAACGAGCGGGGGCGCGCACGAATTACGCACCCAATTGACCAAGAAAACAACTTTCAATCCCAGAACAAGGTGTTCAGAGCAAGAAACCGCGCTTACCAGACCCCGAAGCCTTCAAGAAACTCGGGAAATCCCGAGGGAGGGAAGAGAGAGAAAGCTCGAGCGAGACGAGCGACGAAGAGGGTACGTACGAATTCGGGAGCACTCCCCTCCCTCCGTCTCTCCCTCCCTCACTCTCCCTCTCTCTCTCTCTCTCTCTCTCTGGTTGGGTTTCGCAGGAAGGCGCAATGGAAATTGCTTTGGTTTTGTGTTGGTCCTGAAGAGATTACTGTAGCGAAATCACTCCTGGATATTTACCCATTTGGGAGGAGACCTTCTTTATTTGACATCTTGACTTTGGTTAAAGCACCAAAATCAAATGTATCCGGCAATATAAAAAATTGAGACAAACAAAATTAAGAGGGAGCCCCCTTTCACTCGAAGGCCGGCAAACTACTGGAGCTCATGGCTATGGCGGTTCGATTGCCCACTGATTAAGAAAACATCACACTTAGTAGGGGCAAGTCAATTTACCCACTAGGTGTGTTGTAGCATCATCATTATTTGAAGCTCGCATCGGTCATGGCCACTCGAGTTTTAAGCCCAAAGCCATCCTAGTTGCCGGTTAGGGTGATCGGTCGGTGGCCCAATTTCCCGTTACAACTCCTAGTCCCAAACTATTAAAACTTGGAATCAAGCCCGCACATTTCATTTTGTGTGAAAAATCTCACTCTTCTAGCACATTATAAAAAGGTGTTTAAGATTCTTCATATTGTAGGACATGGTTGTTTGCTACCAAAGCACATGTTGGTCATGTTATTGTATATTAATGTTGTAGATTATGGTTTGATTTATCCGTATGTGCAACAATATATTTTTTAGCGAGAAGTGTATTGAAAATTTCAAATCTTGTCACCAAAGTGCAATTAAATTCTAAAATATTCGAAATATACAATCAAATACTTTTGAGCAACTAATTGATTTTTTTTTATTCCTAAGGATAATTAGCCTAATTGCATGCTCGATTGACCTTGCCCATGATTGAATTGATGATCGATAAACTTGAATTTGGATTAGCAATGCTTGACTCTTAGATGAGTAATTTAGGAATGGGGATTAGATTCCAATTATATGCTAGTGACTTAGCTTACTGATGAAATACAAGTAGGGTTAATAATCACTTAGCATTAATCAATAAACTTCTTAGTTGATTACAAGGTTGATGGGTAAATCAAATTGCATGATTAACATCAAATTACCAGACCAAGCCTGAAATTCTTGATTGATAATTAATTGGATGAACATTCTAATTGCTTGGATTGAGTAATTGCATTGTTGAATGTTTGAATGGAATTGACATTAGAGGCCGACGGCCGAGAGCTTGGAATAGAGGTCCGAGGTGGTGATTGGACTTAGGTTTCGTTAGTTTAGTTTTGATTAGACTAGTCTAGTTAATAAACTTAGAAATTAATAATCAAAATAATCTAGAGGTTTAGTTGTTATAGCCTAGCTAGAAAATAAATTTAGACTTAAGATCGTTATTTCAATGGATGATTAGCTTAGCTTAGATTAGAGTTGTTCCTTAATTAAATAAGTAGAATTTAGGCTCATGTCAAGGATTATGATTAGCCTCTACTTTCAATCTTATGAGGGTTTATGTCCCAAAGCTTGTAGTCTCGCGTCAAGGATTATGATTAGCTAAGAGAATGTATCACTTTTTCAAAAATTAATCGACGAAAAATATTTTGATTCATGAAAATATTTAGATGTAAACTATTGTTGATAATGAAAACATTTTTTCTTGATTAATTATTTTAAATGCAAATGATCATTTTTAGAAAAATATTTTATAACTCACTCATTTTTTGTAAGATAAATAAAACTTGATTGTAAATATTTTGATTATTAGAATAAATATCCTCATCACCGATTAGTTTGACCACGATAAATTTTCTGAACAACAAAGCTGGCCTCACTAAAACTTTAATAACCCAAGACAATGAAAAATAGTCAAACTCGAAAACCAACTCGACATACGCAAATTACTTTGACAATATAAACACAATGAAGGTTGAAATTTTCTTTCTCAAATTTTCATTTTTGCACGAATGTGATTTTGGCTCTCGTTAGCATGGAATTCATGTCGCCATGCATTCGATCGGGCTAAATATCTTTAGTTAAAACTACATGTAGACAAATACCTTGAAACACTTTTTAGAAAGACACACATAAGAACACAAATTTCAATACTTTGTTTCTTTCGTATCGTATAATAAATGCATTGAAAGTTCAAACATAGCGTCCAACAATTACTCATTAACAAATGACGAGAGCCTTTTTTCAGTTAGCTTTGGGTGACTTACGTCAAGAATATAATCGTGTAGTTTGATCTAATTTATATGCACGTCAGAGTTATGATCTAGATTGTTTTGCCAATTCTCTTCGGTGACACTTATATGCATGTACTTTGACATCACAATTCTTATGTGCATGTGCGGCATGAGTTCCAAGGACGCTCTTGAGTTAGTTTTAGACCATTTGTGCGATTCAGTAGCTAGCTATTGTAATTCTAATCGACCATGAGAAAGAATTGTGAAATGCCTTCAACAATGAACAGTTTGGATCGATTTTGTGTTTAAGCGTAAAAGTTAAACTATCACCTTTTAAAGTTTTATAGACGATAAAAACATCATCTATGTGTACAAATTTTCTTGTTGAAAAATCATTTAGCATTGTCCTTATTGACCATAATAAAAAATGATCCTAACTCCGCCACAAGATTCTATCACGTCGTGATTTACATGTACGAGTATCGCCACATGACACGATCACACTTTATACCTGACTTTATAATCGAATGAGGACACACGGTGGAGTTATAGATAACTGATCGATAGAGGACTACTGATAGCGGAAATTGAATCTAGGCAGGGTCTATACGAAGTGCTCTAACTTTATCAATTTAGTCAATCCTTCATCTACATAAGTCAACTCTCTCTCTCTCTCTCTAGTAAACATTGACGGCTGAATTGTTGAGCTAGACATCGAGAGTACATGTTTCATATATGGCCCCGCATAGACTGTGACATCCTGAATTTCAAGATTCTTTGAATAAGTTGGGCTTTTCATTGACGCGCCTATAGTGCTATTCTTTGAGATGGCCACTCACGAGATAACTAACCTATCAGGTAAAGTCGTTAAGGGATTTTAATGCAATAGACTTGAGAATTCGACCAGGAATTGACTGCTCAACCGTGCTAGTGTCACGGGCCGATCGATTGGGATCGTGACCGCGCGGCGACTCGGGCAACTTTGGATCACCCAAGCCAAGCCTTGCTCGATCGAACGCCTACCCGCTCGCTTACCCGGATCGTTGAGAGAGAAAGTTAGAGAGAGGAGCTCTGAAAGGAAAGGGAAGCTTTGATATTTCTGAAATGGATTGGATGATTACAAATGAAGGAGGATACCCCTTTTATAGTTGAGGGCCTCAGATTACATCCGTTGATCTACTTTTCATCCGGCGGGCGAGATCGCACCGCCTCAACTACCGACATAATGTCTAACTACCGTCTACCGACATAAATAACGGAACAGACTTCTAGAGTGTGGCTCAATGACGGTTTCGCCCGCCCTTGGAATCTTCGGGGAGTAGGCTTGGTGGGAATCCGAGTGAGAGCAGGAGGTCCACGGGTGAGTCGTGGTAGTCCTCCAAGAACCTCTTGGGTCGACTCTCTTTAGGCCCGTGACACTAGTCTATAAGGGTCATTACGGCACAATTAAAAATCGATCAGAGACTAGAAATAGGTCGATTTGACTGAGATTTATGATCAAAGTGTGAGTGATTCCACCTGATTGCAAAATTCTCGTCGATCGGCACTAGACCGATTTTCTATTGTTTTGGGTACCTTGTGCCCGTATTTGAAATCTCGAGATTTTCACGACCACTGAGAGTCGCCAATGTGTCAAAGAGTTACGTTGTGGTTTGAAGAAAATCGACCGGTCAATTGCACAAAAAATTTCTAAAAGCTACTCGGTAAACTAGGTCACACTAAAATAACGCCAGATTGAAATTAACCGCGAATTTGAATCTGATTTCAGAAATTGAAAGTTCTGTCATGTCACAAGTCATTTTAGGAACGTCGACTCATCCTCCGAAGGTTTTTCTGCAAATCGAGAATTTTGGCGGAATTCAATTTAGGGCCGTTTTCGACCGGAAAAGTCAATGAACCATTTTTGATCGGGTAATTAGGATGCAAGTTGGTTCTATTGGCGAGGAAAAATGTCAATTTGATCAAGGACACCTCAATGGGATTTATGGGGGCCGAATTGAATTCAATTGAAGGAGATTTGGTCCAATTTGGGAGAATTTGTACCCAAATTCGTAGGTCCCCATGGTGCACCACCTTGTGGACCTCTTGACAAGTGTGTTGGGAAAGTTTGGAGTGGATAAGGGCTGCTGGTCCATGGCAGAAGAGGTGGGGTATGTTGGTTGAGTTCAAAGGGGACAATTGAGTCTTCTAGAAGGCTTGGAGGGACCCCCTTCTCTTCAGCCTTATCATCTTTCTCCTCAGACTTGCTTTCTCCATGTTTAAGGTGTTTGAGCTCCCAAAAGTTGCAGAAAAACCAGAGGAACTGAGCTAGCCCCTCCCCTATCGTCGCCGGCGGGACGCTCATTCGCCGTGCTCGCTCGCCGTCGCGCGCCACACGCCAGCCGCTAGCTCATCGCGCATCGCCCCTCCTCCCCGTGCGTCATCCGCCTTGGTCTCACCATCCCCGAATTGCCTCAGGCCACCGTCCAGCCCGTCGAAGCTCCTGACCGCCCGTTCCGCCGCCGTGAAGCTCCGCCAGCCCCTCTGCTCGTCTGCCTAGCCGTTGGTCCACCAGCCTTAGCCGTTCCAGCTCTGGATTAGCCTCTCGGCCCAGCAACCAGAGCCGAAACCTAGCAACCCCAGTGGGCTTCGAGGCCCGCTTTGGAGCCCTTCCCGGCCACGTAAGGTGTAGCCGCTTTGGAGTTTATTGCCCATCTCCGCCTTGCCGTTGCCGTGAACTCATTAGAATCCAAAACCGGTGAGTTTACTCACTAAACTTTACTTAGGTGGTTAGTTAGAACGGATTAGCAATTTAGTTAATCGTTTATGCATGTTAGGTGGTTAGAGTAGTGTAATTAGTAAGTAGATAAGCTGTTGTATTTATCTAGATAGGGTCGGAAATTTTCTGGGCCCGATTCGGCATTTAATTAGGCTTTTCCGGCCTAAGTGTGCATTTTTGCTATTTATTGGTATTTATTTAATTAATTTTGGTAATTATTTATTTAATTATTATTTTCCGGAAATTAGATCGGGATAGCCGGTGACCAGAATTTCGTGCTGATTGCAATGGTGTGATTGGTTTATTTAATTGACTGCTATTTTGTGCTAATTGAGTGGAATTTATAATTTTGGGAGTTTATCCCAAAATTGGGCATTTTCAATTTTTAATTGGGAAACACCGAGTGTCGGTTTATAACGCCAAAAATATTTTGGTGGACCATATTAAGTGGTGGGATTTTTGAAAAGGAAAATATTGTATTTTGGCTAAGGCCGACCGTGTACCCACACACGATTATTTTTATCTGAAATGATAAAAATGGTGGCATTCTCAGATGATAACAACAGTATACTATATCAGCCTACGAGCCTTGATATATCAGTTTAGTGTGAGCAGTATACTTTATCAGCTTAGAGTGAGCATTATCGATATATTATATCAACCTACGGGCATTGATATATCACTTAGCGCGAGCAGTATACCTTAACAGCTTCTAGTGAGCATTGTGAAAGTGCTAGTACGTGCACCTAGAGGGGGGTGAATAGGTGCAAAAATAAATTTTGCAGAATACAGTGTTGAATTTTGCTTTTAACCTGAGTTTGACTAATAGTAGACTTTGCAGAAGAATTCAGATTCTAACAAATAAACAGAGTTGTGAACAAAGTAAAAGAGTTCAAGGAAGAGAATAAGAACACAAGGTTTATAGTGGTTCGGCTTAATCCAAGCCTACGTCCACTCTCCCTCACTGACAGCCCACCGGCTGGATTTCACTATGAATCAAAAGAGTCGTTACAGTATCATGTCCTTGATTCCACAGTGTAGAAACTCAGCTACACTTCCTCAAGGTCTCACAAATGTCTAAACTCTCTTTTGAGTACAAATTTTCGCTCAATAGTTGAATCAGTAAAGAACAAAGAGCTTCAGACTTTGGAATTTTTCTATCGCGCACACTCTCAAATAACTAGAGCATCTTCCTTATATACTCCTCCATGCCTTCATATCCGTTGGCACATTCCAAAGAAGTTCTTCCAATCTACTCGTTGGACAGAATCAATTAGGGAGATCTCGAGTTACTTAAGGAATGTAAAGATAGCCCACCAATCCTGCTCGCCCATACAATCAAGATCTAGGTTTCCATAAGTAGAACCTTCCAAGTATACTTCACCAATCAACGGACCCAAAATATCCGAATCAAATTCAAAACGAATATGAGATATTCATATGCTATCTCCAACCGTGAGAACTTCTTTAGTCGCTCGAATCAAATCCTTAAAGAAATACTCGATTCTGGATAAGTCTTCTTTGTCGGTCTAGAGACTGTCAATGAGAGCAGACTTTAAATCTTGAGTCTGGCGGTATGGAGGTCTTCAGACTTTGACAAAAGAGTCTGCAAGTCTTCAGACTAGACTGGTGGAAACGTTTTGTCAGCTTCAAAACAATTAAGAAAGTTTTCTCCAACACATTGTCAGTATACTATATCAGCCTACGGGCTTTGATATGTCAGCTTAACGCGAACAGTATACATTATCAACTTAGTGTGAGCTATATTATTTATCAGCTTAGCGTGAGCTATATTATCTATTAGCTTTTGGTGAGTCTTATCGGTATACTATATCAGCCTATGGGCTTGATATATCAATTTAGCGCGAGTAGTATACTTTGTTAGCTTAGAGTGAACAGTATCAGTATATTATATTAGCCTAAGGGCCTTGATATATCAGCTTAGAGTGAGCAGTATACTTGATTAGCTTCAATAAACTATACCAATTGTTGTCAACTTATGGTGAGCAATGTTCAACTTGATTGAATTGTGTGGATGGTATTGATGCTATAAAGTCGAATGAATCGACTGATCAATGTTTGATGTAAATTGAAATGACTGGATGATTATATGAATTGCACTAACATGTAGGAAGGATCTAAGACAAAGGTAAGTCCTCTGACCTGTGTTTGTGCTTAGGTAGCCCTTGGGGCGTATTTCCTTCCTAGTCGGAGTTTAAGGGGTAGACTTGCTGAGACGTTGTCTCACCCTGTCGTGAGCTCAACATTTTCAAGTTCCTGATGGAGAATCCCCCAGAACGTCATGGTCGTCCCATGAGGGTTACCAGCGAGTCTCTAGTTATCCCAACCCTGGAAGTTTTTGGGTGTCACGCTCCGATCCTCAGGCATGCGCACATCTCTTACCTTGGTCAATTTTAAATGCGATATCCCAGGACTACGTATCGCCAACCCTTTCCTTTTCATAAGCACATGCGGAAGCAATTATAAATCCTTAGACAGTAAAGCAATGGGATAGAAAAGTAGGGCCATAATTTTTCATAATGAAATTCACAACCTTACTTTTATACATGAGACAACCCATAGTATTTTACCATACTATTCACAAAGGTCTGATCTCACACCTATCTACAAGAACACAAGGTTCACATAAAACAGGATAGGATCTCAGTCCTCATCCGGGTCGTACTCAAGATCCTTCTCTAGATCATCTTCTTCTTCAAAATCTTCCTCCTCCTCAGGTTTCACATCAGGGTTCTCCTCCTCAGATTCCTCCTCCTCAAACTCTTCATCAGGGTCCTGAAATGGTTATACAATAACCATTGAGACCACGTCTCAGCGAGTTCTACCCCCTAAAACTCGATTAGTAAACCAATACGCTATCCGGGCTACCTATGCACACACGGGTTAGAGGACTTACCTTGGCCTTAGATTTCACCTGTAAATTAGCACAGTTCAAATAGGCACCCATCATAATATTACGGATCGAAACATCGATCAAATCGACTTAGTCGATTACATGTTAGTTGGACCATCTCTTGGTCACTCCCAAGCATATTATATAATTTCCAGTATAATACCTAGTCACCGAACCACGTATTTTCCCTCAGGCAACGATTTTGCCAAGACAATGTTCCAATCACCCATCCCACATATTTTCTAAGGCGCCGTTTTCGCCAAGGTGACGTACAATAAGCACTTTATGTGCATGCTCTCGGGCGTCGATTTCGCCGGGGTGATATATTTAATCACAGAGGCAATATAAACCAATTAAGTGTATTCTTTTTTAAGCATTCCAATTACTTTCGGTCACACGGGTATGATACTCGACACACAGAAATACGACCACCCATGCACAATCTACGCCACACGGGCACGTTTTACGCCACACAGGCACGATCAATTATCGCCACACAGGCATGATATATATTCAACAATTTATGTGCATTCTCTAAGGCATCCTATATGCCAAAGCGATGTAATAATCGCCGAGCCACGCCACACAGCATTTCTTCTAATCTTTTATCATACCTGATAATATCGTGCATGAGCACATAGTTAGCCTTAGCCAAAATATAATATTTTCCTTTCCATAACTCCCACATTTTTTGTAGTCCACAAAAATATTTTTGGCATTATCAACCGATGCCCGGTTATTTTTCAATTAATAACCAACCTTGATTAATTTAGGAATAATTCCCAAATTCATAGATAATTCAATTCCGCACCAAATAAAGCTCAATTAAATAAACGGACCGCACCCGACAATCAGCACGAAATTCCAGTCACCGGCCATCCCGGTTGAATTTCCGGAAAAATAAATAAATAATTAAATAAAATTTGAAAATTAATAAATAAATACTAAAAATCCAATTTAGGCCCGTAATGCCTAATTGGAGCCCGAGACGGGTCGGGAAAAATCCCAAGATGCATTCAATAATTATTGAAAGCTCTCTACTTGCCAATGACTAAGTCTAACCACCCAACATGCATCATTAAGTCACTAATTTAATTGTTCTAAACTAATCTAACTACCTAATTGCACTTAATTAAATCTAATCAACCCCTAAGCATCATTAGCACACTAAGCAGGGATTAGTGAGTAAAACTCACTTGTGCAAAGCGAAGACTAGAACACCGCGACGGCGGCCGAATTTTGAATTTTCGGCGTCGTCGACGGGCACATGGACCCGGCCCAAAGGCCTCGCAAGCCCACAGCAAATGCTGGGCTTGGCTTCGGGCTTGGGCTTCTTTGCGGGCCTCAAGACTAGGCTGATCTCTTGGGCTGAAATAAGCTGAATTCCACGGGCTGCTGCCAGGCTTGAACACAACCGAAGATGGGCTTAAGACTGTTGGGCTTCACGGTTTGAAGAATTGTTGGACTGTTGAAATTCACGGGCTGAGACGCGGGAACAGCTGGGCTGGAATAGTTGGGGTTGAACGCTGCAAACCGAAGCAAAATCGGAGGAGCTGGCGTCATTGATGGTGTAGGGAATTCGGACGAAGCAGGAGAGACCACGTGAAGCTGCAGGAATTTCACTCGGTCTCCATTGTTGAGGGTTGACCGGCGTGTTTGATTGAAGCTTGGAGGACGTGGCAAGTGGCTTCGCTGGGATCTTCGACCGTGGGAGCTGAAGAAAACGAGCAGCTTCGGTGGGTTGAAGAAGCTGAAGACGCGTGGCCTTGGGGATTCGGTGGTCTCTTGGTCAATCTTCGGTGGACTCCTCTAGGTGCACAAAGAAATGAAGATGGCAGGTGTATGGGTCAACAAAAGGATTTTCTGTGGGTGTTGTTGACCAGCGTGGGGCTTCGTTCGTGGCTTCTGTGGCTGAGAGGGAGAGGGGGAGTGGAGAATTTTGGTGTGCGTGAGTGCTGGTGTGAGAAAAATGAAATGAAAAAGATGAGGAGCGGCTATCTTTGAGGAAAAAATGAAGTAAAAGCAAAAGCAAAAACATAAGCAGAACCCAACAGGAGTCTCGCTCGAGCGAAGAGGCGGTGGGGGAAAAGAAAACGTGCGCATGAAGAGAGGGGCCAAAGTCAATGAGTTATCTCCAAAAATTCAACGCTTGGTCCCCCTTTAAGCTTGCATAATTATCCCAATGTTTTCCCCTATTACTTTATTGTTTAAAATCCACCATTTATCCCATTTTGAAGCCCAATTTGTTGCCCCAGAATCCAACTCCGAATTTTCTTAAATTTTGGCTCCAATTTCTTCTTGAAATTTCCCAAATTGAGGTCCAATTTTGGTGAAGAAAAATCCCACACAATCTTCTATAAGTCCCCGACATCCAATGGCTCAGCTTAGAAGTCTAAATTTTCTTTAATTTGGCCCATACGAATTTCCGCTAATTTTCCGCAACGTCCGAAACGGTTTTCCGTAAAAATCTCGGATCTTTGAAAATTATTCAGAGGATGAGTTGACGTTCTTAAAATAGATCGTGACATGACAGAACCTTTAATTTCTGAAATCAAACTCGAATTTGCGGTTAATTTTCATTCGGCGCGTTTTTAGCGTGACCTAGGCTATCGAGTAGTTTTCAAAGATTTTTAGTGCAAATGACCCGTGGTCGATTTTCTTCGAGCCACAATGAACCCACTTGACACCTTGGCAACTCTCTATGGTCATGAAAATCTCAAGGTTTCAATCATGGACACAGGGTACCCAAAACTACAGAAAATCGGTCTAGTGCCGATCAACAAGAATTTTACAATTAGGTGGAATCATCCACACTTTGATTACACATCTCAGTTGAATCGACCTATCCCTGATCTCTGATCGATTTTGACAATGCCGTAATGACCCTTGCAGACTAGCACGGTCTAGTAGTCGATTTCTGGTCGAATTCTCAAGTCCATTGCATTAAAATCTCTTAATGACTTCCCCAGATAATTTAGTTATCTCACGAGTGATTGGCTTTGAGAATAGCACTATAGACGCGTCAATGAAAGACCCGATTTATTCAATTGAAAGCAACACTGAAAATTCAAGATGTCACATTGGGTATATGAGCTGGTTGTAACTACTGTCTGGATCGAAGAGGCTCCACATCATAAGGTACCTCATCGATTCATAGCGTGCTTTCGCTACACTCCCAATGGCGTCAGACTAAGTCCCCTTAGGACTTTTGATATCCCCGCTATGGTGATTGATGCTGCCTTGGACGAGGATCAGCTTACCCTCTTGATGGCGCAATGGAGAACCCGCCGTCTTGTCCTAACCTTGTGGAGACTGACGAATCAGCGAACGAGTTTGACTAGTTAGTCATAAAACAATTTGTTTTGAGAATCGACCTTTTCGTAGACTTGTATATATCGGCTAATAGTGTATATGATTTAGTCTGGCATGTATAAATGTGTGATTTGGTTTTCGAAAAATGTGGCTCTACTTTTCTATCTCATCTTTGTGTTGTCTGGGGATTAATTATTCGTTTCCGCGTGTGCATTAAAATGAATGGGTCGGCGACGCGAAATACGCGTCCTAGGTTGTCGCTATTTAATCGACCAAGGAGGGATGGACACGCACTCGGAGGGTCGGGGCATGACATAAACATCACACTCGGCAGGTACAACTTAGACAAACAAAATTAAGAGAGAATTATAGTTCGCTCTAGCAATCATGATAGCCACTCGATCTCACCACCATCATCGTCGCTCAAGTTCTCAACTCGCGGCAATTTCTGACATATTGCAGCTCGCAGCTATGGCGTTTCAATTATACCAACTGGATGTATTCTTGAGAAAACATCACACTTAGTTTTTTTTTTTTTTGGGGGGGTGGTTTCAATTCCCACCAGGTGTCATTGTAGCACTATCGCCATGGAGAGTTTGCATCATCATGGCCATTCGAGTTTTAAGCACAAGGCCATCCCAGTTACTAGTAGAGGTGATCGGCAGATGACCCAGTTTTCGGTTGAAACTTTAGGTTCCAAACTAATAGAATCGGAATTAAGCCTGCCCATTTTATTTTATTTTTTGTGCGAAAGATCTCACTCTATAGCAAAATGTAAAAGTTGTACCCTCTAGCTACACAAATATATGTTAGTTAGGATTTTTATTTTTCTTAATATTGTAGAACATGGTTGTTTTCTCCAAAAACACACTTTGATCATGTTGATGTTTATTAATGTTGTAGACTATGGTTCGATTTCTCAATATGTGCAGAAAACTTTTTTATTCCAAGAGAAGTTTCAAAGCCAATTTAGAACCAAATCAACCCCGATAACAAGTTCTCGAGTAGAATCAGTGGCTCCAACCCTACAATCAGAAATGGAAGTAGTCCTAGGTTGAATCAAGGTTTGTGTAGCTAGGAACCAAGCCAGTCCCATACAAAACCGACCTCGCACCATTTGGGCCAGGTCGGTCGTGCTGGTTTTTGAGATTAGCCGGATCTAATGCACAAGTCTAGTTGCTAGAGCTCAAGCTTTGGGCTGATGGCCATGGCCATGGCCGCTAGCTTGAGCTTGAGAAAGAGACAAAGAAAGCAATGATTTTCGGGTCGAAAAGTAGAGAGTAGTGGTGATTACTTTCATGTGTTAAAAAAAGTCCATGAAGATATTGGGCACAATTCCAAAGTCCACGAAAATATTTCCTCATATTCACCACTGATGAAACAATTTAGCGAGGGAATCCAAGGTTGCGTTTTTTAAACCACTTTCCCAAAGGCCTTTGGGCCTCTAAAGGGCCTTGGGCAGATATTAAGGCATTTGACAAGTATTTTTTTTTAACACTTTTGAGAGGCGCATTACATTTATAAAGTTCTCCAAAGGCTCTTAATCCAATTCAAGTCCTACCCAACTTTTGGCTTAAGCATTTCGGGTATGCCAATGCATTTTTTTTCCAACTATGCCGTCAATACTTTCAAAATTTCAGTTTTATGCTAACCAGTTTAATTTCAAGCAACAGCCGCCTAGGGTCGTGTGACTTTAGCATTGCAAGTGGATTTTCTTTTTTCTTTTCAAATTTATTTATCTAAAATTTATACCTAAGGTCCTTTACAAATCTAGGTTTTTCCAAACAGCATTCAAATCATCATAAAGTACTTTTTGAATACACCTAACCAAACATTATTTGTATTTCTAAAGAATCCTTTCACTTAAAGTCTTTATATTTCTTCTCGGCTTTAGTATTCTAGAGGTTTGGCCAAATAAGAAGTCTTATTAATGTATTTTTTTGATGGATACATAGGTTCATAACTATAGCATGCAAATCTCAATACGAAAACCATCGAAATTAGTTATCAACTAATTTTATATTTTGAAATCTTTTTCAAGTGTTATTAGCACCTTTAACTAAATAGTTCATGTTATCAGCAGCTTTAATTCCAATAACTGTACATGGTATCCTTCCTAAGCTATCTCACTTCCTAATGTGTGGCGAGTTTTTTAGGGCAGAGGCACATTTGGTAGCTCGAGTGCAAGGCCAATTTATCTTATATGACATTTGGTGGTACACTTTGGACGAAATAAATCCTCATTTGTCATAATAAAGAGCCAGCGAGTGTGTCTTGCCTCTAAGGGTGAAATACTTTTTTATCCTACCCTGATTTGACAAAAATATTAAGAAATAATAATGACGAAAGGTAATTGAGCAAATACTAACGGTTGACATCTAAATTTTGGCAATCTTTTAGTCATATTATTGTATAGAAAATTACGAAGTGATCCCGGCCTTCAAATAAAAATATTATAAAATAGCATTTGCATACTAGAACAATTTTTTAATAAACCCATATGAATTGTGTTCTAATTGGACTTGAGCTAATGGACTTAAGCAGTGAAACTCTGAACTTGGTTAAATTATTTGGACTAACCCCGCAGGAGCAGTAAATTTGGCCAAGCTTATCGAATATCTTAAGTGGCTGAAAATTACATGTGAAAAGCTTGAAGAAAATAAGAGGATTCAAGAAAACAACGATTTAAAGATAAATTTCCCAGGAGAAAAATGTTCTTCATTTAAAGCCATAATACACACTATTATTCTACAATACATAATTCTATTTATATTAAGAAGACAACTAGATTTCCTATTCTATACTTCGAATATCTAATCTACAGATTGACCGGATCAATTTATCTACAATTGGAATAATCGGAATCAAATCATATCTACCACTCTAATCTAATCTCCCGATAGCAAAATCAAATCATACTCTAATATAATCTTCCGATGGCAGAATCAAATCATAATCAAATCATACTCTAATCTAATCTTCCGATGGTTTACCAATATTATCAATCTTATCAGAGCTCGTGGGAGAAATTAAATTAAACTTGATCAAGTGTTGAACTAATAAAATCAATATATTTGAAGATTGATCATTGGAAGATAAGAAAGAGGAACACTTTGGTTTCCTATCTTGAATATAGCGCATACCTCTTTCCTTTTGCACGACCCCATTCATTTTCGTGAACATGCAAAATTCAGAAATTATCTACGTAAACAGAAGAGCAATGAAACGACTATAGTAATGCTCATTCTTTTATTAAATCATTGAACTTATTACGATGATATCGTTACATCCACAGAACTGGTACTCCTTCCCTTTTTCAGTACATACTCTTGTATTCAACTCAATCTCCATCACCTTCAATGCTTAGTGGTATCGAACTCGTCATTATGTGGAGGGGCAGCATGCGAAGGAGCTTAATCCAAATGAATCCCCTCTGAGTCTTGTGTGTCGAACTGGTTGATTTGTGAAGGTGCGGCATCAGCAGGTGTATAATCCAAATGAATCCCCTCCGAGCCTTGTGTGTCGAATTGGTTGATTTGTGGAGGCGCGGCATGAGCAGGAGCATAATCCAAATGAATTCCCTCTGAGTCTTGTGAGTCGAGCTAGTTGATTTATGGAGGCACGGCATGAGTAGGAGCATAATCCAAATGAATCCCCTCCGAGTCCTGAGTGTCCCCAAGCTTTTCTATTCAAAGGAAAAAAAGAGGGCCACAAAGAATGGTCAACTCAAAGGAGAGTGCAACATTCAGTCAACATTTTTCTCAGGGAAATGCCAATAACATACCAAGCATCGTCCATCTTTGCAGAAGATGAATTCTCCAACTCTGCCGGCTTCAACTTGCGGCCTATATTTTCGTAAAGAAGAAAACGTTGTTGCTCAAAGTAAATCATATGCTTTGCGCGAATCATTCAAATAAGGTGTCTGGTCACTTTTTAATGCGTGCATAAATAAACATGGCTTTCCAAGTACCTAAGAACGATGAGGAACAAGAGAAGTGTAGAGAGACTGCTATGAAGGCCTCATTTCGATGATCCGAATTGGAGGGGAGTGATGACCAGTGCTATATTTGACAAGCTTTTGATCTCGTGAACGATGTAGCGGGTAATGTAGAAGGCTTTTGTGTATATGCACTGGGCACATTTATATGGCCCTGTTTGGTTCGACTTTGGGCGAACATCCTTAGGGAAATGCAAAGGTCTTTAGTCTAAAGGAGTTTGGCGAAACGTAAATACTGTTTGGTAAACTAAAATTGAAAAGATGCCTTGACATGCACCTTGGGGTGAATGCTGTTTGGTAAATACATACATTCGGAAAGTCCTTTCATGTGCCAATTTTAAAATTTTGCAACTTTAATTTGTTAAAAATCAAAAACAAAAATCAATGATAGTAACTTTTATATATTTTTTTTCAAGTTGAGAGTAATGTATAAGAGACAAATTAATAAATTTTTAAATAAAAAAATCACATCAAACTCAATTAAAAATAGAGTAATTTCATTACAATAAACATGACAACATATGTCCGAAAGAAAGAAATAAGTTATCATTAAATATTACAAACCTCCTTAACTATTTATCAAGTTCATGGCCATTTCATCACATAAACATGCCATATCAGGGAATGCATTATCATTTGAAACACGTGTCCCCTCATTTACAACATCATGGCCAACTGAATATCCATACTCGGGATCTAAATCTGTTGTTTCACGGCATTTTTTCTTATAAAATTGTGCGAAGCTATTGTAACTATGACAATTTGCACTTGCTTTTCATAAGGATAACTTAACATAGTAGTTAAAATCTTCCATTTCATTTTTAATATGCTAAAGGCTCGTTCAATTTCTAAGCGAAGCGAGGAATGTGTATGGTTGAACACTTCTCGATGACTTGTAGGTGTAGGACCTTATCGAAATTTTGGCAAATGATATCTAACTTTTCTATATGGCCCCAAATAACCCGTGAGATTTGGATATCCAGCATCTACTAAATAATATTTACCTACACAAATATAATTATAAATTTAATTAATATATGCCACATAAATATATATGTGGATGTACATAAACCATCAATTAACCAACTTGGACGAGAATGGGGAAATTGTGTATCACGTCTTTCAATGGCATTATAGAATATACGAATATCATGAGCTTGTCCCTCCTAACCGGCACAAACATATATAAATTTCATATTAAAATTACATAAAGCCAATACATTTTGAGTAGTATTTCCTTTTCGACTAATAAAACGAATTTGATCATCCGTGGGTACCACTGCTGGGATATGTGTACCATCCATAACTCCAATGCAATCTTAAAAAAAAATAATGGAAATATTACATTATTTAAATTTTGTTTTTCGTTTTTATTGTACAATCGTAACTTACCTTAAAGATGGATAAAATCGTCGATCTTTCTTAATCTTCTCCGGAGCTTCCCGAAATTGTCGATCAATTGGTTGGATCAAATCTTTTCTCATATCACATACTTTTTAAAAACTAAACTAAAGTGCCTACTTATGGTTTCCCCAGAGCGTTGAAATCGCTTTTGTGCTACCCTGTTACCTATACCATGTCCCAACATATAAAGAAACATTACAATCATTTATGCAACATTAGTATTCCTAGATCCTTTAAGGTCATGGTGTGTTGCTAAGTCACGTGTTAAATTATTAAATACATCTCTATGCATTCTAAACATATTATAGCATCTTATTAGATTAGTATCTCCGGTCATTAACTCTCTTATCCATGCATGACATGTACATGATGAGGTCATAGAAGGTTGTTTGCAATGGTACGTTGCTTGATAAGAAATTGAAACATTAGCGATTGAGAGAAAATCCAAGAATTCATCTTCCTCTTGTTCACGATTTTCCTTTTCTTGAGAATCATCCATAATTGCCTAACATAACAAAAAATAGAGTTGGAATAAGAGAAACAATGAATAATCTTAACAATCCATTAAGAAAAACTATTTGATTTTTTTTTCACAGAGGAAAAATCATCACGACAAACTTGTATAGAAATTGAAGTCAGCAAAGAAAGAGGAAAGCAAGATCAGTGAATAGAGAGGAGACAGCGAGAGGAAAGAAGAGATGGACAAACAATCATTCTCTCAAATGCTATGATCTCTCACCAAATCAAAACATGCCACTCTAGCTATTAGATATGCAATTATCCACACAAATTTCCACAAAGAAAATCTGAACTGGACAAAGGCAAGTGCAAGTGCGAGTGCAGCGTGACGGGAGAGCTCAAGGGCAGTGACCGTGAAGGAATGACGTGAGGAAGAGAACTCAAACCCCTGCCAACAGTGAGGAACACAGCTTCAAGCACGAAAGAGGGGGAGTCGTCAAGGTACAAGAAAGGCGAGGGAAATTTCTACATCCCAACAGAAATGAGGAAATCTTACTTGGAGAGAGGCGGGTGCAAAGGCGACAAGCACTCGAGGGTGGTGGCCGTGAAGATCATAGTGTGAGGAAGAGAGGTGAAGGGCAGTGAGCATGAGGGTCGGACACGAATAGTCGTGAGGCAGAGAGAGGCGTAAGAGTCTAAGAGAAGAGAAGGTGTGAGAGTATAAGAGAAGAGGAGGCGTGAGGCTACAGAAATGTAAGGAAGAGGAGGCTTTTAGGGCTTTCTATCTAGAAAAGGGCAAAAATAGATTTTGTTTAATAGGACAAAATGGGCAACTGACATATTTTCATTAAACAAATGAAGTAGCATTTTGAGGATGCTACTTCTTAAATGCACCTCTACCCCCCCTCATTCCCCTAAAGGCATTTGGAGTCTCTTGGAGATGCAATTACATCTTCCCAAAGCCCTAAAAAAATTGAATCAAACACCACTTGCATTTGGCCAAATCCCTTTAGAGCCCCAAAGCCCATTCCAAATACTGAACCAAATGAGGCCTATTCTGCAAGGCTTGTACTTCCTTAGTTCTTTTCTTCTTCTTCTTCTTCTTTCGGTTAAATTAGCGTAGTTTGGAATTGCTTTCCATTTCTTGAAATGATTTATTTCCATTCCATAAATTAAAGATGAAGTTGTTATGGCACAAAGATGCCGTAAGTTGGTCAAAAACTAAGGATTTGTTACTCTATTTACAAATACACGAGCAAGAGTAATCATTTACAAGCCTGTTTCGTGATTCTTCAAACAATCCTTTAGATAGGTAAAGCAATTACACATCTTCGACTGAAATCAGATTGGAAAAAACGAATTGAGACTATTATTTATGGATGATGCTAATGGTGGCACCCCTTCATTAGGAGCTTGCCTCCACTTAGGCTTCATTTGTTTTGTAAAAAATAAATGATTTAAAAGACCTTTTTTTGAAAAATGATCGCAAGTATCGCTTACAAAAAAATGATTGAACGGAAAATATTTTTGTTGTCTATGAAAACGTTTAGACATAATTGTTGCTGATAATGAAAAAAAATTATTGACTATTTATTTTAAGCAATATAAACGATCATTTTCAAGAAAAGATCTTCCATCTCATTTATTTTCTGTAAAACAAGCGGATCATAATTGCAAATATTTTCATTATTAGCATAACATTCTCATCACAGGTTAATTTAAACCCAATAACCTTTTGAACAACAAAATTGGCCTCATTGAAACTTTAGTAACCCAAGTCACAACGAAAAATAGTCAAACTTAAAAACCAACTCGACATATGCAAATAAGTTTGACAATATAAACATAATAAAGGTTGCAATTTTCTTTCTCAAATTTTCATTTTTGCACGACTGCGATTTTGGGTAAATTTTCTTTCTCAATGATTTTGACTTTAATCACGTGAAAGATGTAGGGGATAATATGTAGAAGGCATTTGTGTATATACATCAGGCACGTTTATATATACCCTGCAAGGCTTGTACATCTTTAGTTCAGTTGGGGATTACTTTCCATTTCTTGAAACTATTTATTTCCATTCCAGAAATTGAAGATGTTATTTTTAAGGCACAAAGATGTATAAATTTTGTGGAAAACTAAGGATTTGTTACTCTATTTGCAAATACACAAGCAAGACTAGTCATTTACCTGCCTATTTTGTCCTTCTTCAATCTATCCTATAGATAGGGAAAAGCGATGGTTTTTGGGATATTTTCATGTATTAGAAAAAGTCCACGAAGATAACCGGTAATTTCCAAAGTCCACAAAGAAATTTTCTTATATTCACCACTAATAAAACGATTGGGAGTCTAAGGTTTCGTTTTGGGAGCCACTTTCTCGAATGTCTTTAGGCCTCTAAAGGGCCTTGGCTAGATATTAAGGCATTTGACAATTTTTCTTTTTTAGAAATTTTGAGAGATACATTACATTTCCAAAGTCCTCCGAAGGCTCCTAACCCAACACAAGTCCTACCCACCTTTCGGCTTTAGCATTTCCGGAATGGTAATGCATTTTTTTCCAATTATGCCCTCGCTAAACTCTCAGAATTTCAGTTTTAAGCTAATTAATTTCACCTCAAGCGATGGCCGCCTGGGTCGCACAACTTCAACGTCACGAGTGGATTTTCTTTTTCTTTTCAAATTTATTTATCTAAAATATATACATGAAGTCCTTTATAAGTCTAGTTTTTTCCAAACAACATTTAAATAAAAAATAATTCCCAAAGTACTTTTTGAATACACTCAACCAAACAATATTTGTATTTCTAAAAAACCCTTTTACATTAATTCTTTAAATTTTTCCAAAAGCCACACCAAATGTAGCCTTAGTATTCTAGAGGTTTGGCCAAACAAGAAGTCTTATTAATGTACTTTTTTGATGGATATGGAGGTTCATAACTATGGAATGCAAATCTCAATACAAAAACCAACGAAATTAGTTATCGTCTAATTTTATCTTTTTAAATCTTATTTTAGCGTTATAGCAGCTTTTAACTCCAATAGGTCATGTTATCAGCGGCTTTAATTCTAGTAACTGTACATGGTATCCTTCCTAAGCTATCTGACTTCGTAATGCGTGAGGAGTTTCTACGAGCAGGGGCACACTTGGTAGCTCAAATATAATGCCAATTTATCTTATCCGACATTTGTTGACACGCTTTGAACGCGATAAATCTGCATTTGTCTAAATAAAAAGCCAACTAATCTGTCTTGCCTCTAAGGGCAAACTACCTTTTACCTCATCCCGATTTGATTAAAATATTAAGAAATAAAAAGAAAAGATAAGTGAGCAAATACTAACTATTGACACCTAAATTTTGATAATCTTTTAATTCCATTATTTTATAGAAAATTAGAGATTAACCCAACTTTTAAATAAAAAAATTATTAAATTGCATTTGCATATTAGAACATTTTCATAATAAACCCATATGAATTGTATTCTAATTAGAGTGGAGCTAATGGACTTAAGCAATAAAACTTTGAGCTTAACTGAATTGTTTGTACAAAGCGCGCAGGAGCACTAAATTTGGCCAAGCTTATTGAATATCTCAGTGGTCAAAAATTACATGTGAAGAGCTCATGGGAGCAACTAAATTAAAAGAAATTGCATTCTCAAACAAGTTTTGAACCGATAATATCAATATATTTGAAGATTTTAATCAAGGGAAAAAAAGAAAGAGGAATACTTTAATTTCCTATCTTAAAAATATATCAGAGAAATGATTGGATGACGATCTTTAGTCTATTGTAAGAATAAATATCTATTATGCATCACAAAAAATCAAATTATAAATAATTATAAATTAGTATTGGGCTCACTTCTTTAAAAATTTATGTCTTACAACAAGTTGTTATTTTCACAATAGCCCAAAAACTGTCATGTAAGTAAATTCCAATATATTACATAGTTCTTTGATTCAAATTAGGAGATAAGGAGGTTGGACATGGACTCCATATAGAGAAGAGAAAAACAACACAGGTGAAAGAGAGAAAGAGCTCCTTGCACATGCCCCGCCATGCTTCATATCAGTCAGGCGCATCAGGCCGCCTTGTCCGATCATTACTCGTCAATAGTCCTGATGCGCAGCAGCTATTCCTCAATGTTTTTTCGTTGCTCTCGCTATTGTGACTACTTCGATTTTCCTAGTTTCGCTTTTGCCACGCCTCAATGTTGCTGTCATTGTCCTTGGTCGCTACTCGGTCGATTTCTGAAATCCTTGGCTTTGTTCACGGCCTTGTTGATTTCCTTTCCGCCTATACCAGACCTTCCTGACCTTGTCCCATTCATCGTTGCTTGTCTAAACTCGCCCCCCATGCTATTGCTGCCTGTTCTGCTTGCGATTGGTGTCCCCGTTGTTGATATCTAAATTTTAACGACCTATTTAGTCAGTATTTTGCATAGAAAATTGGGAGTTGATTATGATCCCTAACCAAAAATATTATTAATTTGTTAGCCTACATAAATTTGCGACGTCTATATTTAACATTCACAAATTTAAAAATCTAACGAAAAAATTACCAAAAAAATCTTTAAATTTATTTTAATTATGCCAATTCAGTTAGAAATAATTTTTTTTGTCACTCGAGTCCTAAATCTTTTTTCTTTTTTTTTTTTAGTCAATTTAATTCATCTAGCCAAAATGAAATCCTTTGAACCATATCAGCAATCCTTTGATCACTCATAGTAAAATGTCCTTCCCAGTGCATTTGGGATTTATCAAGGCTCATTTAAGTGGTGATTAAGACCTAATTGTAGCTAAGGTCTTCCTCGCTCTTTCCTTTTGCACGATCCCATTCATTTTCGTAAACATGCAAAATTCAGGATGTATTTCCGCGTAAATGGAAGAGCAAAGAAACAACTACTGAAATGTTTTCTCTTTTATTAAATCATTGAACTCGTTACAATGAAATTGTCACTCGCACAGAACTGGCATGAGCAGTAGTATTAGAGTCCAAATGAAACCCCTACAAGTCTTTGAGTGCCGCATCCATCACAACACTGTGGAGACCTAATGATTCCCCTCCAATTCTTGGGTGTTGCATCCATCACTGCATCTCGGGAGGCGGAGGGGAAGGCGGAGGAAAAGGAGGAGCATAATCCAGAATCCCCTCTGCGTCTTGAGTGTCCGCCTACTTTTCTGTTCAAAGAGAAAAAAGAGGGCCAAAAAGAATGGTCGACTCAATGGAGAGTGCAACATTAAGTCAACATTTTTCTCAGGGAAGTGCCAATAACACACCGGAGCATAATCTGTCTTTGCACAAAATTAATTCTCCGACTCTACTGGCTTCAACTTGCGGCCTATATTTTCATGAAGGAGAAAACGTTATCACTCAACGTAAATCACATGCATTGCGTGAATCATTCAAATAAGAAGTTGGATCACTTAATGTGTGCATAAAAAAACATGGCTTTCCAAGTACCTAAGAACGAAGAGGAATAAGAGAAGAAGAGATACTGCTGATGAAGGCCTCATTTCGATGATCTGAAATGGAGGAAAGCTGTGACCAGCGCTGTATTTGACAAGCTCTTGATCTCGTGAACGATGTAGGGGACACTGTAGAAGGTGTTTGTGTACATACACCGGGCACGTTTATATATACTCTGCAAGGCTTGTACATCTTTAGTTCAGTTGGGGATTACTTTCCATTTCTTGAAACTATTTATTTCCATTCCAGATATTGAAGATGTTATTTTTAAGGCACAAAGATGCATAAATTTTGTGGAAAACTAAGGATTTGTTACACTATTTGCAAATACACAAGCAAGACTAGTCATTTAGAGCGCGTTTGGTAACGTTTTTGTTCAAAAATTGTTCTAATTATTTCTGCTCTAGGGAACAATTTTTAAACAGAAGAATGTGTTTGGTAACTACACAAAATTTCTATTCCTGGAATAGAAAAAGAACAGGAACACGTTTGGTAAACTTGTATAATTTTTTTGTTTCTTTTAATTTTTTAATATTTTTATTTTATTTTTCCTTTTTCCTTTTTCCTTTTTTATTTTTTATTTTTTATTTTTTATTTTTCCTTTCTTATTTTTTCTTTTTTATTTTTTATTTTTTCTTCCTTTTGGCCGGTCATCGGCCTTAGCCATGGCCGGCGACCGGCCGATGAGGGCCGGCAGCCTCGCCCAGCCATGGTGAGGCTTGCCGGCAGCCCCTGGCGAGGCCGAGCCTAGCCAGCCACCGCGAGGTCGGCCTCGCTGGATCTAGGCGAGCTCAAGCTTGGCCAACCAAGGCGACGACAAGCCTCGCCGGGGCCGGCGACGCTCCAGCGAGGTCGCCGAGCCTCGACGGCTGATCGCCGACCATGGCCGAGGCCGGCAATCGGCCAAAGAAAAAAGAAGAAGAAAAGAAAGACAAGGAAAAAAGAAGAGAGAAAAATTGTTTCTCGGAAGTGTTCCCGAGAATAAGAAACAAGTTTTTCTTATTTCTTGTTTCTGTTCCAAATTTGTTCCCGGGAACAAAAGTGTAAACAAACGTGTTTCTGTTCTTTTTCTGTTGCCCGAAACAAAAGAACAAAAATTGTGTTCCGGAGAATAGAAACAAAAGCCAAACAAACAGGCCCTTACCTGCATATTTTGTGTTTCTTCAATCTATCCTATAGATAGGGAAAAGCGATGGTTTTTGGGATATTTTCATGTATTAGAAAAAGTCCACGAAGATAACGGGTAATTTCCAAAGTCCACAAAGAAATTTTCTTATATTCACCACTGATAAAACGATTGGGAGTCTAAGGTTTCGTTTTGGGAGCCACTTTCTCGAATGTCTTTAGGCCTCAAAAGGGCCTCCTCGGCTAGATATTAAGGAATTTGACAATTTTTCTTTTTTAGAACTTTTGAGAGATGCATTACATTTCCAAAGTCTTCCAAAGGCTCCTAACCCAACACAAGTCCTACCCACCTTTTGGCTTTAGCATTTCCGGAATGGTAATGTATTTTTTCCCAATTATGCCCTCACTAAACTCTCAGAATTTCAGTTTTAAGCTAACTAATTTCACCTCAGGCGATGGCTGCCTGGGTTGCGCAACTTCAACGTCACAAGTGGATTTTCTTTTTCTTTTCAAATTTATTTATCTAAAATATATACATGAAGTCCTTTATAAGTCTAATTTTTTCCAAACAACATTTAAATAAAAAATAATTCCCAAAGTACTTTTTGAATACAATCAACCAAACACTATTTGTATTTCTAAAAAACCCTTTTACATTAATTCTTTAAATTTCTCGAAAAGCCGCACCAAATGCAACCTTAGTATTCTAGAGGTTTGGCCAAACAAGAAGTCTTATTAATGTATTTTTTTGGCGGATATGGAGGTTCATAACTATGGAATGCAAATCTCAATACAAAAACCAACGAAATTAGCTGTCGTCTAATTTTATCTTTTTAAACCATATTTTAGCGTTATAGCAGCTTTAACTCCAATAGTTCATGTTATCAGCAGCTTTAATTCCGGTAACTGTACATGGTATCCTTCCTAAGCTATCTAATTTCGTAATGCGTGAGGAGTTTCTACGAGAAGGGGAACACTTGGTAGCTCAAATATAAGGCCAATTTATCTTATCCGACATTTGTTGACACGCTTTGAACGCGATAAATCTACATTTGTCTGAATAAAAAGCCAGCTAATCTGTCTTGCCTCTAAGGGTGAACTACCTTTTACCCCATCCCGATTTGATTAAAATATTAAGAAATTAAAAGAAAAGATAATTGAGCAAATACTAACGGTTGACACCTAAATTTTGATAATCTTTTAATCCCATTATTTTATAGAAAATTAGAGATCGACCCAACTTTTAAATAAAATTATTGTTAAATTACATTTGCATATCAGAACATTTTCATAATAAACCCATATCAATTGTATTCTAATTGGAGGGGAGCTAATGGACTTAAGCAATGAAACTTTGAGCTTAATTGAATTATTTGTACAAAGCGCGCAGGAGCACTGAATTTGGCCAAGCCTATTGAATATCTCATTGGTCAAAAAGTACATGCGAAGAGCTCATGGGAGCAACTAAATTAAAAGAAATTGCATTCTCGAACAAATTTTGAACTGATAAAATCAAAATATTTGAAGATTTTAATCGAGGGAAAAAATGAAAGAGGAATACTTTAATTTCCTATCTTGAATATATTACAGAAATGATTGAATGACGATCTTTAGTCTATTGTAAGTGTTGACACCTAAATTTTTGCCCAAAAATCATTTCCAAAAAAAATGGGAACTTGCTTTTCCACAAAACTATTTCATGTCAAATTCTTGCATATAGATTATCTAGGTGTTTAGTATAGTTTTTTCTAAATGGAAGATGTTTTTCCTTAAAAAAAAATTTAAAAAAAAATTAAAAATTAAAAAAATTAAAAATATAAAAAAATTATTAAAAAAAGATTAAAAAAAAGAAGAAGAAAAAGTTGGGGCCAATGATCTAAATGTGACTAGCCAAGCCTAGGAGGTCAAATTGGAATTAAAATGGCAAGTTGGGGCCAAAATGCAATTTTCAAAAGTTGAGGGACCAATTCGCAAATTTGGCAAAATTTCACTTGAACCCTTAAATCATCATCTTGGTCACTAATTAAGTTGAAATTGAACTTGGGCCAGGTCGAATGAATCAAATTGGGCCAAAAGGATCAAATTTGCCTTGAATTGGGTATTTTCGGATAAGAAAATGGCTAACTTTGAGGGACTTTCTTGCAAAATTGGGTGGGTACAATTGCAAAATATGGTCGAGATCTTAAACTACTATACATGAGCTTACTAATTGATCAAAAACCGCAGCCAAATTGATGGATTAAAGCACTCAAACGAGCTACCAAAACCCAGCCCACGGTTTGGTCTCAATTCGGAGCTGCTGAGTAAGCAACTTGGTGGCCCCACCATATCCTCCTCAGCTGCCCAACCAGCCCGATCTCTGCACGTGATGGAAGGCCATTATTGGTACTGCAAGTGGACAAACTTTGGTCAGGGATAAGCTGCTAAAGGCACGGGAAAATCGCACCAAATCCGCACACTCAACATCTGCAAGATTTGAAAATTCTGGCCAAGTCAGAAAGTGGGTGGACAGCTCAGTTGGTAGGCTTGGTAGGTGGACAAAAAGCCGACCAAGAGATTGATGAATAGGGTGGATAACATCTATGAAGCATGCTATTTTGAGGCACGAGAGAGAAGAGACGAGAGGGAGAGGAGAGAGCTCACGGCCGTCCCCCAAACAGGTCCTCAGAAGCAACTCCAGAAAATCGAGAACCCAGAAATTCCAGATCAACCTTCAGAGAGAAAAGTGAAATTTTCACACAGCTACGGCCAAAATTACTCAAAACCTTCAACTAGAGAGTGAAACTTCACTCAAAGATCTTTCCATCCATAGGTCGTACGTCCCAAATGGAGTTCGGGAATGCCTCCTAAAGCCCCCCAAAAAAACACCCTCCTGGCGGGCCAAGAAACACTCCGAATTTTTTCCAAGTGTTGAGCCCGGTTGGTCACGAGTGAGGGAAAGCGAGTGTTTTTGAGCAAGTTGAGAGACAAATGAGGAAATCCATGACTTACAAGACAAACTAGAATACATATAGTTTGGTTTTGTTTGGATTTAGCCAACAAAAGAGGTTCTAAAGCTTGATTTTGGAGGTCAATGAAAACCTTCCTTATCAGTTCTTTCTTTGCAGATCTTGTTTTCCAGTTGAAGAAGCCCACTTCCACGTGCCTCCCGAGGATAAGTTCTTGATTTCCTCGGCCAAGAATCACCTGAAAAAGAAACTAGGAAGCAAGGTAAGTATCCTAGATGTATTTTTGTTCGAGTTTGAACATGTTTTAATAGTGAAAAATCAAGAGGAAAACTAGTCCAAGAAACTGATTTTCAGGCTGGAATTTTTCTAAGTGTTGAAATCTCTTCAAGAGTTTTGCATGTATACTTTTTGGAGAGGTTGTTTTGATGTGTTCGGTTGGTCATTCTCTATGATATTTGTTTCATTTGAAAGTTCATGTTACCTACTTTCACTCGGATTAAGTAGTGTTTCCCTTAGATCTCGTATGTGATAAGCGTCGGGGTTTGAATATGGGCATTCAACCTGTTTGATTGACTTGGGTTCAAACCCAGATTTGCAAAGTCAGTTCAAACCCGCATATTTGATGACGATTTCAGCTTGGTTTTCGTGTGTTTTAAGCTGTAATTTCTATCTAATCTTGCTCCCTACATGTGGTAGTATAATCTCGATACTTTAGTTCCACATAAGATTGCTCATGCGTTGAGATTGAAGGCTGCAAACATGGCCCGAGGAAGCTGGTTTGGGATGATTTGATGCACGCCAAGTGTTCGACGAAATGCGCAAACCAAGTTTCGATTTTGAAACGGTCGATTTGAGCTTGGTTCTTGTTATATTCATGTACTGGGCAGTCCCATATTAGTGTAAATCGGCATATATCGGTTTAGGGAATCAATTTTAAATAAAAATAAAAAAAATAAAAAAAAAATATGAAAATTTCAAAAAAATTACAAAAATGATAGATGATATCAAATTATGATAGAAATGAAATCTAGGAAATTTTCCTAATTTTTAAAGGTCATTTTCTTAGTTTAATGATATTTTGGTATTTTATAACCATTTTTGTAAATAATCTATTTTGCGTAGATTAAAATTATTTAGAGTAATTTCATGCATCCGAGTAATTTCATGCATATTTAAATTCCCATTTTGCTCACGGGGTCCTGTCCCGGGCGTGATAACAAGGCCATGTAATATTATTTGCCCGATTTATATCGGGTTTTCCTTTTCTGCATTTATTTTCAAGTTATTTCAATTTCTTGGATGTTTACTTATGCACCGCTTTTCATTAATTTGAGTGTAAATTTCTCTTCCAAATTATGTTAGGGTTAGTCTAGACATTAAAAAAAAAAAACCTACAAAAACATTTGCTTGGACACTTAGCGGTTTCATAAAGATTATAATTGGTAATCAAGATTGTGTGGCCATTTAGATTAAAACCTTTCAAGTTAGTGGTACCGCAAGGGCGTTAATAGAAACATTAGCGTAAACAAGTCCCCGTTCCTAGAAATCTCTGGTTGCGTAGGAATCGAGACAACACTCCCGTGTCTCGATTGGTTTCTAGCCGACCCCAATAGGCTAGTGGCGACTCCTAGAAATATTTAGGTTGTTAAGAACTAAAAAACAAAATCCAACGTCACGCGAGGTATGGGCTTGGGAGAACCTACGCCTAATTTAGGGCCATTGGTCCGCCTCTTTAGGCAAATACCCCTAAACCGTTCTTTCTTTCCCCCGGATGGAAAAAAAGAGGTCGTGACAGTAAGAATAAAGATTTATTATGGATCACAAAAAATCAAATAATAAATTACTATAAATTATTATTGGGCCAACTTCTTTAAAAATTTATGTCTTACAACAAGTTGTTATTTTCACGATAGTTTAAAAATTGTTATGTTAGTAAATTCCAATATATTACATAGCTCTTTGATTCAAATCAGGAGATAAGGAGGTTGGACATGGACTCCATATAGAGAAGAGAAAAACAATACAGGTGAAAGAGAGAGAGCTCCTTGCACATGCACCGCCATGCTTCACATCTGTCAGGCGCATCAGGCCGCCTTGTCCGATCATTACTCGTCAATAGTCTTGATGCGCAGCAGCTGTTCCTCAATGTTTTTTCATTGATCTCGCTATTGTGACTACTTCATTTTTCCTAGTTTCACTTTTGCCACGCTTCAATGTTGCTGTCATCGTCGCTGGTTGCTGCTCGGTCGATTTCTGAAGTCCTTGGCTTTGTTCACGGCCTTGTTGGTTGCCTTTCTGCCTATACCAGACCTTCCTGACCTTGTCCCATTCGTCGTTGCTAGTCTAAGCTCGCCCCCCATGCCGTTGCTGCCTGTCCTACTCGCGATTGGTGTCCCCGTTTTTTATACCTAAATTTTAACGACCTATTTAGTCAGTCTTTTGCATAAAAAAATTAGGAGTTGATTATGATCCCTAACCAAAAATATTATCAATTTATAAGCTTATATAAATTCACGAGTGATGTCTATATTTACAATTCACAAATTTAAAAGTCTAACGGAAGAATTACCAAAAAAGTCTTAAACCTATGGTAATTGTGCCAATTCGGTCATAAACAATTTTTTTTTGTCACTTGAGTTCTAAAGTTTTTTTCATTTGTGTCAATTCAATTCATCTGGCCGACATGAAATCCTTTGAACCATATCGGCAATCCTTTGATCACTCAGAGTAAAATGTCCTTCCAAGTGCATTTGGGATTTATCAAGGCCGATTTAAGTGGTGATTAAGACCTAATTGTAGCTAAAGTCTTCCTCGCTCTTTCCTTTTGCACGATCCCATTCATTTTCGTAAACATGCAAAATTCAGGATGTATTTCCGCGTAAATGGACGAGCAACGAAACAACTACTGAAATGTTTTCTCTTTTATTAAATCATTGAACTCGTTACAATGAAATTGTCACTGGCACAGAACTAGCATGAGCAGTATTAGAGTCCAAATGAAGCCCCTACAAGTCTTTGAGTGCCACATCCATCACAACACTGTGGGGACCTAATGATTCCCCTCCAATTCTTGGGTGTTGCATCCATCACTGCATGGGGGAGGCGAAAGCGAAGGTGGAGGATCAGGATGAGCATAATCCAGAATCCCCTCTGAGTCTTGAGTGTCCACCTGCTTTTCTGTTCAAAGAGAAAAAAGAGGGCCAAAAAGAATGGTCAACTCGATGGAGAGTGCAAAATTATGTCAACATTTTTCTCAGGGAAGTGCCAATAACACACCGGAGCACCATCTGTCTTTGCAGAAAATGAATTCTCCGACTCTGCCGGCTTCAACTTGCGGCCTATATTTTCATAAAGGAGAAAACGTTATCACTCTAAGTAAATCACATGCACTGCGCGAATCATTCAAATAAGAAGTTGGATCACTTAATGTGTGCATAAAAAAACATGGCTTTCCAAGTACCTAAGAACGAAGAGGAATAAGAGAAGAAGAGATACTGCTGATGAAGGCCTCATTTCGATGATCTGAAATGGAGGAAAGCTGTGACCAGCGCTGTATTTGACAAGCTCTTGATCTCGTGAACAAGGTAGGGGATACTGTAGAAGGTGTTTGTGTATATACACCGGGCACCTTTATATATACTCTGCAAGGCTTGTACATCTTTAGTTCAGTTGGGGATTACTTTCCATTTCTTGAAACTATTTATTTCCATTCCAGATATTGAAGATGTTATTTTTAAGGCACAAAGATGCATAAATTTTTGTGGAAAACTAAGGATTTGTTACTCTATTTGCAAATACACAAGCAAGACTAGTCATTTAAAGCGCGTTTGGTAACATATCTGTTCAAAAATTGTTCTAGGGAACAAAAATAGAAAAAACTATTTCTGTTCTGGGGAACAATTTTTTAACAGAATAACGTGTTTGGTAATCGCACAAAATTTCTGTTCTGGAATAGAAAAAGAACAGAAATACGTTTGGTGAACTTGTATAATTTTTTTGTTTCGTTTAAATTTTTAATATTTTTATTTTATTTTTCCTTTTTTTATTTTTTATTTTTCCTTTTTTTTTTTTTTTTTTTTTTATTTTTTATTTTTTCTTCCTTTTGGCCGGAGGCCTCGCCCAGCCACGGCGAGGCATGCCAGCCGGCGAGGCCGAGCCTCGCCGTTCGACGCAAGGTTGGCCTCACCGGATCTGGGCGAGCTCGAGCTCGCCCAACCAAGGCGAGGCCGAGCCTCACCGAGGGCTGGCGACACTCCGGCAAGGTCGTCGGCCATGGCCGAGGCCAGCGATTGGCCAAAGAAAAAAGAAGAAGAAAAGAAAGAGAAGGAAAAAATAGGAGAAAGAAAAATTGTTTCTCGGAAGTGTTCCCGGGAATAAGAAACAAGTTTTTTTTTTTTTTATTTCTTATTTCTGTTCCAAATTTGTTCCCGGGAATAAAAAATATATATTTTTTGTTCCTCGGAATAAAAATGTAAACAAACACATTTCTGTTCTTTTTTTGTTCCCCGAACCAATAGAACAAAAATCGTGTTTCGGAGAATAGAAACAAAAGCCAAACAAATAGGCCCTTACCTGCATATTTTGTGCTTCTTCAATCTATCCTATAGATAGGGAAAAGCGATGGTTTTTGGGATATTTTCATGTATTAGAAAAAGTCCACGAAGATAACGGGTAATTTCCAAAGTCCACGAAGAAATTCTCTTATATTCACCACTAATAAAACGATTGGGAGTCTAAGGTTTCGTTTTTGGGAGCCACTTTCTCGAATGTCTTTAGGCCTCAAAAGGGCCTCCTCGGCTAGATATTAAGGCATTTGACAATTTTTCTTTTTTAGAACTTTTGAGAGATGCATTACATTTCCAAAGTCCTCCAAAGGCTCCTAACCCAACACAAGTCCTAGCTGCCTTTTGGCTTTAGCATTTCCAGAATGGTAATGCATTTTTTTTCAATTATGCCCTCACTAAACTCTGAGAATTTCAGTTTTAAGCTAACTAATTTCACCTCAGGCGATGGCCGCTTGGGTTGCGCAACTTCAACGTCACAAGTGGATTTTCTTTTTCTTTTCAAATTTATTTATCTAAAATATATACATGAAGTCCTTTATAAGTCTAATTTTTAAATAAAAAAATAATTCCCAAAGTACTTTTTGAATACACTCAACCAAACACTATTTGTATTTCTAAAAAACCCTTTTACATTAATTCTTTAAATTTCTCGAAAAGCCGCACCAAATGCAACCTTAGTATTCTAGAGGTTTGGCCAAACAAGAAGTCTTATTAATGTATTTTTTTGGCGGATATGGAGGTTCATAACTATGGAATGCAAATCTCAATACAAAAACCAACGAAATTAGTTCTCGTCTAATTTTATCTTTTTAAACCTTATTTTAGCGTTATAGCAGCTTTAACTCCAACAGTTCATGTTATCAACAGCTTTAATTCCGGTAACTGTACATGGTATCCTTCCTAAGCTATCTAATTTCGTGATGCGTGAGGAGTTTCTACGAGCAGGGGCACACTTGGTAGCTCAAATATAAGGCCAATTTATCTTATCCGACATTTGTTGACACGCTTTGAACGCGATAAATCTACATTTGTCTGAATAAAAAGCCAACTAATCTGTCTTGCCTCTAAGGGTGAACTACCTTTTACCCCATCCCGATTTGATTAAAATATTAAGAAATTAAAAGAAAAGATAATTGAGCAAATACTAACGGTTGACACCTAAATTTTGATAATCTTTTAATCCCATTATTTTATAGAAAATTAGAGATCGACCCAACTTTTAAATAAATTATTGTTAAATTGCATTTGCATATCAGAACATTTTCATAATAAACCCATATCAATTGTATTCTAATTGGAGGGGAGCTAATGGACTTAAGCAATGAAACTTTGAGCTTAATTGAATTATTTGTACAAAGCGCACAGGAGCACTGAATTTGGCCAAGCCTATTGAATATCTCATTGGTCAAAAATTACATGCGAAGAGCTCATGGGAGCAACTAAATTAAAAGAAATTGCATTCTCGAACAAATTTTGAACTGATAAAATCAAAATATTTGAAGATTTTAATCGAGGGAAAAAAAGAAAGAGGAATACTTTAATTTCCTATCTTGAATATATTACAGAAATGATTGAATGACGATCTTTAGTCTATTGTAAGAATAAAGATTTATTATGGATCACAAAAAATCAAATAATAAATTACTATAAATTATTATTGGGCCAACTTCTTTAAAAATTTATGTCTTACAACAAGTTGTTATTTTCACGATAGTTTAAAAATTGTTATGTTAGTAAATTCCAATATATTACATAGCTCTTTGATTCTAATCAGGAGATACGGAGGTTGGACATGGACTCCATATAGAGAAGAGAAAAAAATACAGGTGAAAGAGAGAAAGAGCTCCTTGCACATGCATCGCCATGCTTCACATATGTCAGGCGCATCAGGCCGCCTTGTCCGATCATTACTCGTCAATAGTCCTGATGCGCAGCAGCTGTTCCTCAATGTTCTTCAAGCTTTAGCAGATGGGACAAAACTTATTTTCAAAGAGAATCTTTTTCCATCTCGAGGAGATACTCGTTTATTCAGTATAGGACCATCCATAGCAGTTATATCCATTTTCGTTACTCTCGCTATTGTGACTACTTCGATTTTCCTAGTTTCGCTTTTGCCACGCTTCAATGTTGCTGTCATCGTCGTTGGTTGCTGCTCGGTCGATTTCTGAAGTCCTTGGCTTTGTTCACGGCCTTGTTGGTTGCCTTTCTGCCTATACCAGACCTTCCTGACCTTGTCCCATTCGTCGTTGCTGGTCTAAGCTACCCCCCCATGCCGTTGCTGCCTGTCCTACTCGTGATTGGTGTCCCCGTTTTTTATACCTAAATTTTAACGACCCATTTAGTCAGTCTTTTGCATAAAAAAAATTAGGAGTTGATTATGATCCTTAACCAAAAATATTATCAATTTGTAAGCCCATATAATTTCGTGAGTGATGTCTATATTTACAATTCACAAATTTAAAAGTCTAATGGAAGAATTACCAATAAAGTCTTAAACCTATTGTAATTGTGCCAATTCGGTCATAAACATTATTTTTTTTTGTCACTTGAGTTCCAAAGCTTTTTTCATTTGTGTCAATTGAATTCATCTAGCCAACATGAAATCCTTTGAACCATATCGGCAATCCTTTGATCACTCATAGTAAAATGTTCTTCCAAGTGCATTTGGGATTTATCAAGGCCGATTTAAGTGGTGATTAAGACCTAATTGTAGCTAAAGTCTTCCTCGCTCTTTCCTTTTGCACGATCCCATTCATTTTCGTAAACATGCAAAATTCAGGATGTATTTCCGCGTAAATGAAAGAGCAACGAAACAACTACTGAAATGTTTTCTCTTTTATTAAATCATTGAACTCGTTACAATGAAATTGTCACTGGCACAGAACTGGCATGAGCAGTAGTATTAGAGTCCAAATGAAGCCCCTACAAGTCTTTGAGTGCCGCATCCATCACAATTCTTGGGTGTTGCATCCATCACAGCATCTCGGGAGGCGGAGGCGAAGGCGGAAGAAAAGGAGGAGCATAATTTAGAATCCCCTCTGGGTCTTGAGTGTCCGCCTGCTTTTCTGTTCAAAGAGAAAAAAGAGGGCCAAAAAAAATGGTCAACTCGATGGAGAGTGCAACATTATGTCAACATTTTTCTCAGGGAAGTGCCAATAACACAACAGAGCACCATCTGTCTTTGCAGAAAATGAATTCTCCGACTCTGCCGGCTTCAACTTGCGGCCTATATTTTCATAAAGGTGAAAACGTTATCACCCTAAGTAAATCACATGCACTGCACGAATCATTTGTAAGAAACTGAAGTAGAAGTGTAGGAATTGTATTTTCTTCATTGAATTGTACACTGTTACAGAGATGTATATATCATACAATAAGATTCAATAAAAAAGTAAAGAAAATATTCCCAAGAGGAAAAAATTCCTAGTCCTAAAATAATTACAATCCCAATCAATTACAATCTTCAGCCCGATTTTATATCTTCAAAACATATCTTCTTTCAACACTCCCCCTCAAGCTGGTGGCTTGTATATATCCAAGACGCCAAGCTTGTTTAGAAGATATGTATGTTGTCTTTGGCAAAGAGGTTTAGTAAATATATCCGTAGGTTGCTCCGTGGTTCTAATCCCTCTTGTTTCGATGATACCTTCTTTGATCTTCTCTCGTGTGAAATGGCAATCAACTTCTATATGTTTCGTCCTCTCATGTAATATGGGATTTGCTGCAAGTTTGATTGCTGAATCATTGTCACAAAAAAGTAGTGTCGGACCTCTAACTTGTATCCCAAGATCCTGAAGTAGACCTCGTAACCATACCACCTCACAGACAGTCTTTGCCATGGATCGATATTCAGCTTCTGCTGATGATAATGATACCGAGGATTGCTTCTTCGTCTTCCATGAAAGCAGTGACTCCCCAACCTTAATACAGAAACCAGTAATGGATCTCCTACTCATGGGACATGTAGCATAATCCGAATCACAATAGGCCGTCATCTCCATATTGCACTTTCGAGAAAGAAGTATCCCTAGCCCTGGACATTTCTTCGGATATTTTACCACCTTCAAGGCTGCATTCATGTGGGATTGCTTTGGACTATGCATGAACTGACTAAGAGTCTGTACAGCATAGCAGATATCTGGCCTAGTCATGGTGAGGTAGATAAGTTTTCCAACAAGTCTCTGATAGCTTGTCGGATCCTTCAGTAATGGATCGTTAGAGGAAGACATCCCAGCGTCATAATCAACACTGGTTAACTTTGCATTCTGTTCAATGGGAATGACTGCCGGTTTGCACCCCGATAATCCCGCTTCTGATACAATCTCCATCACAAATTTCCTTTGGCTAAGAGAAATCCCCTGATCAGAACGAGCTATCTCTATTCCAAGAAAGTATTTAGGTGGCCCTAAATCTTTGATATGAAAAGAGGAATGTAGATATTCCTTAAGCTTCCTCACAGCGGAATCATCATTTCCCATAATAAGTATGTCGTCAACATAAATCATCAAGTAGATAGACGATGTACCTTTTGTCCAAGTGAAGAGAGCATAATCATGCTTGGACTGCTTGTATCCGGCACCCATGAGTGCATTAGTAAACTTGGCATACCACTGCCGAGAGGCCTGTTTTAAACCATAAAGAGATTTGCGGAGAAGACATATCTTAGACTCCCCCTGTCTCCGTAATCCTTGTGGAAGATCCATATAAATCTCCTCTTCCAAATCACCATGAAGAAAGGCATTGTGGACATCCATTTGATGTAATGACCAGTTGCGAAAAGCAGCAACCGACAAGAAAGAGCGAACCGTGACATCCTTGGCTACTGGAGAAAAAGTCTCATGGTAGTCAAATCCTTCTCGCTGTGTAAACCCCTTGGCCACCAACCGGGCCTTGTACCTTTCCACAGAACCATCTGCTTTATATTTAATCTTATATACCCATTTACAGCCAATGGGCTTACGATGAGGAGGTAATGATACGATATCCCAGGTGTGATTGTCAATCAACGCCTTAAGTTCTGCTTCCATGGCCTTTTGCCAGCGTGGATCATGTACAGCCTCATGATAACTAGATGGTTCTTGTTCCTCAGAAATGCGACTAATGCAGCATAAATGTTCTGATGACAACTGATTAAAAGACACATAGGAGGATATAGGGTAACGAGCACCTGAGGATTTTGATGAAGAACAGACATAATCTTTTGTCCAAGCTGGTGGACGAGTGACTCGACCAGATCGTCGAGGTGGCTCATGCAACACGTCTGACGATGTTTCTTCAATATTTGCTGATTCGATGGAATTGATCACTTGAGGTTCCTCTTCTATGAAATCCTCCTCAATTGAATCTCCAGTGGAGTGCTCATCAGGTGGTGAAGGTGATACTGCATCTAATATCTGCTGTCTTGGAGGAGAAGTAATAACATAGGATCCTCCAGAAGATAAATCTTCTTCTGACAGAAATCTATGATTAATGTCTACATCATCTCCAGACGTGGAAGCAGAATCCCGGAAAGGGAAAGTATCTTCATGAAAGACCACATCTCTACTGATAAAGAAATCCCCAGTAGATTTGTCATAAACTCGATAACCCTTTTTGAGATTGGCATACCCCATGAATATGCACTGCCGAGCACGAGGGCTCATTTTATCCCGAGGCCCTACTGTAGTCACATAACAGAGACAACCAAACACTCGAAGATGACTCAAATCTGGTTTCTTCCCATATAAAAGTTCAAATGGAGTTCTTCCCTTCAAAATTCTAGATGGCATACGATTTATTAGATACGCTGCAGTGACCACACAGTCTCCCCAGAAATTCTCTGGTATAGATGCATGGAATTTAAGGGCCCGTGCCACTTCCAAAAGATGACGGTGTTTTCTCTCAACGACTCCATTCTACTGTGGTGTATAGGTGCAAGTACTTTCATGCAAAATCCCATTTGAGCTAAAGAACGAAGCACATTCACCACTGAAGAATTCCTTTCCATTATCAGTACGGATTCGACGAATTGACTTTCCAAACTGAGTTTTGGACAAAGAGATCAAAATTCTAAGGTGAGATAGAACTTGATTTTTGGATTATATGAGAAAGACCCAGGTGGCACGTGAGAAATCATCCACAATTGTGAGAAAGAACCATGAACCGTCATGATTTAAGGTATGATATGGTCCCCAGACATCAACATGAATTAAAGAAAAAATGCTGTCAACACGAGTATTGCTTCTTTGAAAAGGGGAACGAGTTTGTTTCGCTAAAGGACAAATAGGGCACTGAGGACAAGGGAAAGATGCAGTGTGACCCAATCTTTGATGATGAAGGAAATTTTTATTGCTGGCAACATTACACATTGATTTATCGAAAGCAACAGAAGAGGATTTAAAATTGCTTGGAAGATCGATCCAAAAATATAATCCTTGATAGATTCTACCCAAGCCCATCAGATTGCCAGTTGAAAGGGCCTGAAATAGACATTTATCAGAGTCAAACAAGGCACGACAGGAGTTGTCTTGACAGGCTCGAGAAACGGATATGAGATTAAATTGGAAACTAGGGACATAAAGGACATTTTTAAGACTGATGAGTGGGCTAAGATTTACAGTCCCGGTCATATCAACATTTGTGGTGTTTCCATTCGGGAGTTGCACTGATATAGGAAAGGATAACTTCTCAATAGTGGAAAAAAATTTCTGATTGCAGACAATGTGATCACTAGCTCCAGTATCAATAATCCATGCATCCATTGCAATTGAGTTCATCAGACAATAAGAAATACCTGTGAAACTCCCTGCCTTGTCAGAAGCATCCAACTTCTTTAAAGCTTCCATCAGCTCCTGATATTCCTCATGAGAAATTGATTTGTCTGCTGATTTTCCCAATACCTGTAAAACAGTTGAAAATTTTCCTTTCTCTTTTTCGCCAGGTTTGCCATGGAGCTTCCAGCAATTTTCAATCGTGTGATGTGGGCGTTTGCAATCATCACAGTACAGCTTACCCTTTCCCTTTTGATTATTTTTGGTGAATGAATTGGGCCTATTCACGGCGTGGGCCGTCGTCGCTCCATACGGCCCATCGGGAATTGTGACGAAATTTCCTCGTGGCCCATCAAAGTAGAATGGATATCGCCCGCGTGGGCCGTCTGGCCCATATGCATTTGAGCCACGGGAGCCGTTCGATTCCATCCGCCCCCTGCCTCCAGAGCCGTCAGATCCAGCGTCTCCAAAGAATGACTGTGAGCCGTCTGATCGATCAAACGCATCGTGGCCGCTCATCGTGGAACGATATCCTCTAGGGTTTTCTTCGTGAAACCCTAGATTGGTTTCGAGAGCCTCTCTTCCTCCCGTGGCTCTCTGTAGCGGGCGAGAAAACCTCTTCGCCGCCAGAGCCACGCTCTCGCCATTCTTCCCGTAATTGGCTGCTCTCTGTTGGCTTTCTTCTTGAACAGCAAGCTGGTAGATGCGGCCGAGGGTCGGCATCGGCTCCATGGTCAAGATCTGTGACCGAAACGAAAGGTAGGCTTCGTTTAAGATGAGCAGAAAGCGTATTGCTTTCTCTCTGTCCCGCATCCTTTTGTATTGATGTAGGATGGGCTCCGGCCAGTCGAATTTTTCCTCGGCTGCCTCCAACTCGTTCCACAGACCTGAAATTTTGTTAAAAATCGCAGCAACAGACATATTTCCCTGTTTTAAATCAGAGATCTGTTGCGTCAAAGAGAAAATTTTCACTTGGTCTAATTTTCCAAACATCTCTTTGATATTTTCCCACATCTGTTTCGAGTCCTCCGTCGGGGGAAGGGCGGCCGCGACCTCGGGAGCGATGCAATTTCTTCCAGAGTTGTGCCATTCGCTCGTCGGATGGAACCGGAACCGTTCCATCAATAAACCCCTCTTTATCTTTCGTTACTAGTGCACGCCGGAACTCGCGCGACCAATTTGAGTAATTATCCGATCCAGTTAACTATTGAGCGATAAGCTTCAGTTCTGGTCCGTCGGCATTAGTTGTGAAAAGAGGGTCGCCGGGCTCCGGCCGACCGCTAGCAGCGAAGATCTGGTATGGAAGGAACCCTGGTGGCGGATTTGGGTAGGGATTTGCCGCAAAACCCGATCCGCCAGATCCGGTTGCAGAATCCGCATTGGAAAAAAAGGGACCCGGGTAGGGATTCGTTCCCACACTCGGTTCTATCGACCCGCCCGTCTGCTGAGGATTGATGGTTGCGCCTGCCCCATTGCTGGTTGGTGGGCCTCCATCAGTTCGCACACCATCTCGATAACTCGGCGATGATGTATTTGGACTAGTTCCATAGTACCAAGGATACGGTACCCATGGGTAAGGTGGCCCCGAATAGGGCTGCCCCATGTTAAACTGAGCCGGAGCAGTTCCCCACTACGCATGCTGAGGATGATTCTGTGGCTGAATTTGTTCCTGAGACACTGCGATTATCGCCGAGGGTTCATGGATCTGAGGAGGTGGTGGCGGTGCTGTTTCTTCTGCGGATCTTGAGGTAAGTGCTTGTGGATTTGTCATGATGACAATTTCCTAAGAAATCTGCAACAATTATGTCTTGCAGGTTAATCTTTGAATAAGGTATTGAAAGTTGGATGAAGAACTTCCTGCTGGATGCTGTTCTGTTCTGTGAGAGTTGTAGCAACAAAGAAACAGAGAAGACTGATCTGTTCTGCGAAGGGTTGCAGCAACAGAGGTTGATTATAGTGCGAAGGCTATGTCAAGATCGAGACATGCTCTGATACCATGTAAGAAACTGAAGTAGAAGTGTAGGAATTGTATTTTCTTCATTGAATTGTACACTGTTACAGAGATGTATATATCATACAATAAGATTCAATAAAAAAGTAAAGAAAATATTCCCAAGAGGAAAAAATTCCTAGTCCTAAAATAATTACAATCCCAATCAATTACAATCTTCAGCCTGATTTTATATCTTCAAAACATATCTTCTTTCAACATCATTCAAATAAGAAGTTGGATCACTTAATGTGTGCATAAAAAAACATGACTTTCCAAGTACCTAAGAACGAAGAGGAATAAGAGAAGAAGAGATACTGCTGATGAAGGCCTCATTTCGATGATCTGAAATGGAGGAAAGCTGTGACCAGCGCTGTATTTGACAAGCTCTTGATCTCGTGAACGATGTAGGGGATACTGTAGAAGATGTTTGTGTATATACACCGGGCACGTTTATATATACTCTGCAAGGCTTATACATCTTTATTTCAGGTTGGGATTACTTTCCATTTCTTGAAACGATTTACTTCTATTTCTTGAAACGATTTACTTCCATTTCAGATATTGAAGATGTTATTTTTAAGGCACAAAGAAGTATAAGTTTGTGGAAAACTAATCATTTACCTGCCGCCTATCTCGTGCTTCTTCAAACAATCCTTTAGATAAGCAAAGCAATTAATGGACTGTGATTTTGGCTCTCATTAGCATTGAATTTGCGTTGCCACACATTTGATTGAGCCAAATATCTTTTGTCATAATTCCATGTTAAAGAGTGCCTCAAAACACTTGTTAGGAAGCCACACATAAGAAGAGTACAGATTTCAATACTTTGTTTCTCTCGTATTGTATAATTAGCATTGAAAGTTCAAGCACAGCATTTGAAAATGCTTGTTAACAAATGACAAAAGCCTTTTCTCAGTTAGTTTTGGGTGACTTATGTCAAGAATATAATCTTGTTGTTTGATCTAGTTCAGACACATGCCAGAGTTATGACCTAAATTGTTTTGCCAATTTTTTTCGATGACACTTATGTGCGTATAAGTTGCTGGTGCAATTCTTATGTCCATGTGTGGCACCAGTTCCGAGGATGCTTTTGAGTTAGTTTTAGACTATTTGTGCGACCGGGTAATTAGCTATTGTGATTCTGATCCACCATGAGCAAGAATTGTGAAATGTAGTCAACAACATGAACATTGTTGATCAAATTTATATCATTATAGCATTAAAATATCACTTTTTAAAGTTCTAAGGACGACAAAAAATCATATATATATATATATATATATATATATATACATATATACAAATTTTCTTGTTTAAAGTTATGTTAGTAAATTCCAATATATTACATAGCTCTTTGATTCAAATTAGGAGATAAGGTGGTTGGACATGGAGTCCATATAGAGAAGAGAAAAACAATACAAGTGAAAGAGAGAAAGAGCTCCTTGCACATGCACCGCCATGCTTCATATCAGTCAGGCGCATTAGGCCGCCTTGTCCGATCATTACTCGTCAATAGTCCTGATGCGTAGTAGCTGTTCCTCAATGTTTTTTCGTTGCTCTCGCTATTGTGACTACTTCGATTTTCCTAGTTTCGCTTTTGTCACACCTCAATGTTACTGTCATTGTCATTGGTCGCTGCTCGGTCGATTTCTGAAATCCTTGGCTTTGTTCATGACCTTGTTGATTGCCTTTCCGCCTATACTAGACCTTCCTGACCTTGTCCCATTCGTCGTTGCTGGTCTAAGCTCGCCCCCCATGCTATTGCTGCCTGTTCTGCTTGCGATTGGTGTCCCCATTGTTGATATCTAAATTTTAACGACCTATTTAGTCAGTATTTTGCATAGAAAATTAGGAGTTGATTATGATCCCTAACCAAAAATATTATTAATTTGTAAGCCTACATAAATTTGTGACGTCTATATTTACAATTCACAAATTTAAAAATCTAATGAAAAAATTACCAAAAAAATCTTTAAATTTATTTTAATTATGTCAATTCAGTCAAAAATAATTTTTTTGGTCACTTGAGTCCAAAATCTTTTTTCTTTTTCTTTTTTTGTCAATTTAATTCATCTAGCCAAAATGAAATCCTTTGAACCATATCAGCAATCCTTTGTTCACTCATGGTAAAATGTCCTTCCCAGTGCATTTGGGATTTATCACGGCTCATTTAAGTGGTGATTAAGACCTAATTGTAGCTAAAGTCTTCCTCGCTCTTTCCTTTTGCACGATCCCATTCATCTTCGTAAACATGCAAAATTCAGGATGTATTTCCGCGTAAATGGAAGAGCAACGAAACAACTACTGAAATGTTTTCTCTTTTATTAAATCATTGAACTCGTTACAATGAAATTGTCACTCGCCCAGAACTGGCACGTTTTCCCTCTTTCGGTACACCCTTGTATTCAACTCTAGTCTCCCATTCTCAACCATTAGTTGTGTTGAGGAGGCGAAGCATGAGCAGGAGGATAATCCAAATGAATCCCCTCCAAGTCTTGAGTGTCGAGCTCGTCGTTAACTGGAGGCGCAGCATGAGAAGGAGCATAATTTAAATGAATCCCCTCTGAGTCTAGAGTGTCGAACTCGTCGTTATGTGGAGGCACAACATGAGAAGGAGCATAATCCAAATAAATCCCCTTCGAGTTTTGAATGTCCGTTAGCTTTTCTGTTCAAAGAGAAAGAAGAGGGCCAAAAAGAATGGTCAACTCGATGGAGAGTGCAACATTAAGTCAACATTTTTCTCAGGGAAGTGCCAATAACACACCGGAGCATAATCTGTCTTTGCAGAAAATGAATTCTCCGACTCTGCCGGCTTCAACTTGCGGCCTATATTTTCATAAAGGAGAAAACGTTATCGCTCTAAGTAAATCACATGCGCTGCACGAATCATTCAAATAAGTTGTTGGATCACTTAATGCGTGCATAAAAAAACATGGCTTTCCAAGTACCTCAGAATGACAAGGAAAAAGAGAAGAAGAGATACTACTGATGAAGGCCTCATTTCGATGGTCTGAAATGGAGGGAAGCGGTGACCAGCACTGTATTTGACAAGCTCTTGATCTCGTGAACGATATAGGGGATAATGTAGAAGGTGTTTGTGTATATTCTTCGGGCACGTTTATATATACTCTGCAAGGCCTGTACATCTTTAATTCAGTTGGGGATTACTTTCCATTTCTTGAAATTATTTATTTCCATTCCAGATATTGAAGATGTTGTTTTTAAGGCACAAAGATGCATAAATTTTGTGGAAAACTAAGGATTTGATACTCTATTTGCAAATACACAAGCAAGACTAGTCATGTACCTGCCTATTTTGTGCTTCTTCAATCTATCCTATAGATAGGGAAAAGCGATGGTTTTTGGGATATTTTCATGTATTAGAAAAAGTCCACGAAGATAACCGGTAATTTCCAAAGTCCACGAATAAATTTTCTTATATTCACCACTAATAAAACGATTGAGAGTCTAAGGTTTCGTTTTGGGAGCCACTTTCTCGAATGTCTTTAGGCCTCAAAAGGGCCTTGGCTAGATATTAAGGCATTTGACAATTTTTCTTTTTTAGAACTTTTGAGAGATGGCATTACATTTCAAAAGTCCTCCGAAGGCTCCTAACCCAACACAAGTCCTACCCACCTTTTGGCTTTAGCATTTCTGGAATGGTAATGCATTTTTTTTTCCAATTATGCCCTTGCTAAACTCTCAGAATTTCAATTTTAAGCTAACTAATTTCACCTCAGGCAATGGCTGCTTAGGTCGCGCAACTTCAACATCACAAGTGGATTTTCTTTTTTTTTTTATAAATTTATTTATCTGAAATATATACATGAAGTCCTTTACAAGTCCAGTTTGTTCCGAACAATATTCAAATAAAAAACAATTCCCAAAGTACTTTTCAAATACACTCAACCAAACACTATTTGTATTTCCAGAAAACCCTAATACATTAATTCTTTAAATTTTTCCAAAAGCCAAACTAAATGCAACCTTAGTATTCTAGAGATTTGGCTAAATAAGAAGTCTTATTAATGTATTTTTTTGACGGATATGGAGGTTCATAACTATGAAATGCAAATCTCAATACAAAAACCAACGAAATTACTTATTGTCTAATTTTATATTTTTAAATCTTATTTTAGTGTTATAGCAGCTTTAACTCCAATAGTTCATGTTATCAGTAGCTTTAATTCCAGTAACTGTACATGGTGTCCTTCCTAAGCTATCTGACTTCGTAATGCGTGAGGAGTTTCTTCAAGCAGGGGCACATTTGGTAGCTCGAATATAAGGCCAATTTATCTTATCCAACATTTGTCGACACGGTTTGAATGCGATAAATCTGCATTTGTCTTAATAAAAAGCCAGCTAGTGTGTCTTGCCTCTAAGGGCGAACTACTTTTTATCCCACCTCGATTTGATTAAAATATTAAGAAATTAAAAGAAAAGATTATTGAGCAAATACTAACTGTTAACACCTAAATTTTGGCAATTTTTTAATCCCATTATTTTATAGAAAATTAGAGATCAACCCAACTTTTAAATAAAATTATTGTTAAATTGCATTTGCATATCAAAATATTTTCATAATAAACCCATATGAATTGTATTCTAATTGGATTGGAGCTAATGGACTTAAGCGATGAAACTTTGAGCTTAATTGAATTATTTGTATAAAGCACGCATGAGCACTTGATTTGGCCAAGCCTATTGAATATCTCAGTGGTCAAAAATTACATGCGAAGAGCTTGTGGGAGCAACTAAATTAAAAGAAATTGCATTCTCGAACAAGTTTTGAACCGATGATATCAATATATTTGAAGATTTTAATCAAGGGAAAATAAGAAAGAGGAATACTTTAATTTCCTATCTTAAAAATATATTAGAGAAATGTTTGGATGACGATCATTAGTCTATTGTAAGAATAAATATCTACTATGCATCACAAAAAATCAAATTATAAATTATTATAAATTATTATTGGGCCCACTTCTTTAAAAATTTATGTCTTACAACAAGTTATTATTTTCACAATAGCCCAAAAACCGTCATGTTAGTAAATTCCAATATATTACATAGCTCTTTGATTCAAATTAGGAGATAAGGTGGTTGGACATGGAGTCCATATAGAGAAGAGAAAAACAATACAGGTGAAAGAGAGAAAGAGCTCCTTGCACATGCACCGCCATGCTTCATATCAGTCAGGCGCATCAGGCCGCCTTGTCCGATCATTACTCGTCAATAGTCCTGATGCGCAACGGCTGTTCCTCAATGTTTTTTCGTTGCTCTCGCTATTGTGACTACTTCGATTTTCCTAGTTTCGCTTTTGCCACGCTTCAATGTTGCTGTCATCGTCACTGGTTGCTGCTCGGTCGATTTCTGAAGTCCTAGGCTTTGTTCACGGCCTTGTTGGTTGCCTTTCCACCTATCCAGACCTTCCTGACCTTGTCCCATTCGTCGTTGCTGGTCTAAGCTCGCCCCCCATGCCGTTGCTGCCTGTCCTGCTTGCGATTGGTGTCCCCGTTTTTTATACCCAAATTTTAACAATCCATTTAGTCAGTCTTTTGCATAAAAAAATTAGGAGTTGATTATGATCCCTAACCAAAAATATTATCAATTTGTAAGCCCATATAAATTCGCGAGTGATGTCTATATTTACAATTCACAAATTTAAAAGTCTAATGGAAGAATTACAAAAAAAGTCTTAAATCTATTGTAATTGTGTCAACTTAGTCATAAATTTTTTTTTTTTTGTCACTTGAGTTCTAAAGCTTTTTTCATTTGTGTCAATTCAATTCATCTGGCCGACATGAAATCCTTTGAACCATATCGGCAATCCTTTGATCACTCATAGTAAAATGTCCTTCCAAGTGCATTTGGGATTTATCAAGGCCGATTTAAGTGGTGATTAAGACCTAATTGTAGCTAAAGTCTTCCTCGCTCTTTCCTTTTGCACGATCCCATTCATTTTCGTAAACATGCAAAATTCAGGATGTATTTCCGCGTAAATGGAAGAGCAACGAAACGATTACTGAAATGTTTTCTCTTTTATTAAATCATTGAACTCGTTACAACGAAATTGTCACTCGCACAGAACTGGCATGAGCAGTAGTATTAGAGTCCAAATGAAGCCCCTACAAGTCCTTGAGTGCCGCATCCATCACAACACTGTGGAGACCTAATGATTCCCTTCCAATTCTTGGGTGTTGCATCCATCACTGCATCAGGGAAGCGGAGGCGAAGGCGAAGGAAAAGCAGGAGCATAATCCAGAATCCCCTCTGAGTCTTGAGTGTCCGCTTGCTTTTCTGTTCAAAGAGAAAAAAGAGGGCCAAAAAGAATGGTCGACTCGATGGAGAGTGCAACATTATGTCAACATTTTTCTCAGGGAAGTGCCAATAACACACCGGAGCACCATCTGCCTTTGCAGAAAATGAATTCTCCGACTCTGCCGGCTTCAACTTGCGGCCTATATTTTCATTAAGGAGAAAACGTTATCACTCTAAGTAAATCACATGCACTGCGCGAATCATTCAAATAAGAAGTTGGATCACTTAGGGCGCGTTTGGTAACGATTCTGTTCCCGGGAGCTGATTCTGACTAGAAATGATTATTTTTTATTCTATTCCCGGGAACTGATTCTGAGTAAAAAAATGCGTTTGGTAACTGTTCAAAATTTTTTATTCTGAAATAGAATTGCGTTTGATACCGTGCTAATTGATTCTGTTCCAAATTAATTTCTTTTAATTTTTAAATATTTTTTAAATATTTGTTTTTACTTTTTTCCTTTTTTCCTTTTTTTTTTTCCCTTTTCTCCTATTCTTCTTCTTCTTCATGTGGCCGGTCGCCGAACCGGCGATCGGCCAGACAAGGGCTGGCGACGCTCACCGGAGCGTCGCCGGCCCTGGCGAGGTTGGCCCTCGTCGGCCGAGCCTCGCCGGTGGCGAGGCTAGCCTCGCCGAGGCCGGGCGAGGCCGGCCCGGCCACCGGTGGGGCTAGGCGAGCCTCGCCGGTGGCCGGCGAGCCTCGCCGGGTTGGGCAAGGCTCACCCGGCCCCACCGAGGCTCGGCCTCGCCCCCAACCCCGCCGGTGGCCAAGCCGGCCTCGCCGGGCCGGGGCGGCGGCCCGGCCACCGGTGAGGCCGAGCCTCGCCGATGGCTGGGCTTGCCTCCGGCGAGCTCGCCAGACCAGTGGACGGCGACCGGCGGCAGACGGCGGCGGCGGGCGGCGGCGAACAGCGGCGAATGGCGGCGGACGGCAATCGCAGGATGTCGGAAGGGAAGAGGGAGACTTTCACTGTTTTGATTCTTTTTTTGATTCTCGGACGGAGAATCATATTTTTTTTTTTTATTCTCAATTCTCTTCCCAATCTGTTCCCGGGAACAAAAATTTTACCAAACGCGATTCTCATCCCAAACTGATTCTGGGAACAAAAAATCAGAATCAGGCACTGTTTGGCACGTTGCCAAACAGGCCCTTAATGTGTGCATAAAAAAACATGGCTTTCCAAGTACCTAAGAACGAAGAGGAATAAGAGAAGAAGAGATACTGCTGATGAAGGCCTCATTTCGATGATCTGAAATGCAGGAAAGCCGTGACCAGCGCTGTATTTGACAAGCTCTTGATCTCGTGAACGATGTAGGGGATACTGTAGAAGGTGTTTGTGAGTATACACCGGGCACGTTTATATATACTCTGCAAGGCTTGTACATCTTTATTTCAGTTTGGGATTACTTTCCATTTCGGATATTGAAGATGTTGTTTTTAAGGCACAAAGAAGTATAAGTTTGTGGAAAACTAATCATTTACCTGCCTATCTGGTGCTTCTTCAAACAATCCTTTAGATAAGCAAAGCAATTAATGGACTGTGATTTTGGCTCTCATTAGCATTGAATTTGCGTTGCCACACATTTGATTGAGCCAAATATCTTTTTAGTTATAATTCCATGTTAAAGAGTGCCTCAAAACACTTGTTAGAAAGCCACACATAGGAAGAGTATAGATTTCAATACTTTGTTTCTCTCGTATTGTATAATTAGCATTGAAAGTTCAAGCATAGCATTTGAAAATGCTTGTTAACAAATGACAAAAGCCTTTTCTCAGTTAGTTTTCGGTGACTTATGTCAAGAGTATAATCTTATTGTTTGATCTAGTTCAGACACATGCCAGAGTTATGACCTAAATCGTTTTGCCAATTTTGTTCGATGACACTTATGTGCGTATAAGTTGCTGGTGCAATTCTTATGTCCATGTGTGGCACCAATTCCGAGGACGCTTTTGAGTTAGTTTTAGACTATTTGTGCGACCAGGTAATTAGCTATTGTGATTCCGATCCACCATGAGCAAGAATTGTGAAATGTAGTCAACAACATGAACATTGTTGATCAAATTTATATCATTATAGCAATAAAATATCACTTTTTAAAGTTCTATGGACGACAAAAAATCATATATATATATATATATACAAATTTTCTTGTTGAAAAATCATTTAGCAGTGTCCTTGATGACCCCACTCAAAAATGATCCTAATTTTGGCACAAGATACTGCCACGTCGCAATTTACAAGTACGAGAGTAGCCACAGGGCAATATCATAATTATTTATAACTTACTTCATAATCAAATGAGGTCAAACAATGAAGTTACAGATCTCTCACTGATGGAGGACTGCCGGTAGCAGGAATCGAATCTAGGCATGGTCAATAAGTAGGGTACATTTGTTTCGCAAAAAATAAATGGCTCAAAAAGTTTTTTCCTTAAAATGATCACTTACACCACTTAGAAAAAATGAATGAACTTATATTGTTCACAAAAATATTTTAACATACATTGTTGTCGATATAAAACTAATTATTTCAAATGAGAGAAACCACCATTTTTAGAAAATGATTTTTCAATTTATATATTTTTTTTATGATACAAACAAAGTTCATGTTTCTAAACTTTACTAATGGAGCTAACCTTTCCTCTACATTAGTTAAAACCTAGCTAAAATAACTCTCTCTCTCTCTCTCTCTCTCTCTCTCTCTCTCTCTCTCTCTCTCTCTCTCTCTCTCTCTCTCTCACTTACTCATGCACAATCACTGGAATTGATTGCTAGTTGAAATTTCAGCTACATGCCAACTAGAATACCAAGTAATTCCAACGAAGTTTAGTCAAGGAAAAAGGAAAGAAGAAAATTCTCATTATTCATATCCATGAAAACACACCTAGAAAAACCAAAACTGATGGATTATCTTAGAAAATTCAAAAAAAAAAAATACAGTTATTACACAAAAAGAAAGTTCTTCATGTACAGGATCCTGCCTACTCCTAAATCCTAAAAAAACTGCAGAATTTCTGCAACACTGTCCAACCCCAATTTTGTTGCCTCCTCGTTGTCCTAAGATCTTTTTCCTCAATTTTCTCCTCTTCTTGTTCCTTTAAAGTATTGCACGACCATGTTTATATTATAGATGTGTATAAAGTGCTGTTGCTCAGTTGTGTATTGGTGGCTTTCTCTTTGCCGGAGAGTAGTCCATCCCGGCAATGTCCATGATGTCCGGATGATGCTCCGAAGCAGAAGATGAATTGACTGAGAAGTTTTCTTTCCCCCTACCAAGTTGGCCACTATTACTTCTTTCGCCCTCCAATGTTGACTTGGCCTCACTTCCTCCTTGGGTTATTTCCTCCTGTAAATTGGACATGTGCAGAATCGTTTCAGCAACCACAGAAGAAGACCAAACGATAATGTTATAATCAATTATCATTGTTACATTCACTATTAACAAGGATAGAAGAGTTTTGCAGCATAAGCTCGAACGGAGGGTTAACATAAAACGTCGAAAATGACACCCATTATTATACAAACTTACGCTATTCGTCAGATGATGAGTACTATAAGCATACAAAATCATGTACGAGTCGATGTGTAAGAAGGATTGAGACCAATAAAAGTGAAGTCCTTATGAACGGTACAGAAAGACGAGATAACCCAACTCTATGTACTATCTTAAAAGTCAAATGTGCATCCGATTGCTCAAAAGTTTGAGCTCTCGAAGAATATTGAAGGCTACATCGTGTGTTGAGGAACAACTAACCTTTGAGTTTGGAGCCTTGGTAGTAGGAGTGGTTGCAGTAAGGAGCTTCCTGGTTTTGCCTGCATCAAATGAAGCATGAAGCATCAGCACAAGAGTTCATCGAAATGTGCAGAAAAGGAAAAAGAAAAATCTAAATGGAGTTGCTTAATTTATGCATTCATATCCGTGTTCGTCAAAAGAAAGAAAAGAGGGAAATACGCTGATTTATTCAAGAAAAATGAAATAAATTTGCATGAGATATGACGTCAATCTTTAGCGCACATAGAAGAATCAGTTACCTTCTGTCTGAGAAATAAGAAGCATCAGAAGCAGAAGATGGGCTGCCAAATGGGTCTTCATCTGTGGATGAATTCTGTATGAAGGAATATAAAAATGAAAAGAGAAGAAGAACACACTGAGAAATATCACAATCCTTCGGCTAGAAAGCGAATACGGGAGCCTCTCTCTCTCTCTCTCTCTTTCTCTCTCTCTCTCTCTCTCTCTCTCTCAAAGCTTGACCTATTGAACAGTTTGGGAGTGCCTTGATGAGATGACAATAATGCTAACTTGCTTTACTTATATATGTGTGTGTATGTGGTTTTCAGGACCCACATGTAAATTTCCCAAAATTTGGTTGTGGTGTGATTTTTTCAAGCATTTTGTCTGTTTTTCTTTTCTTTTTCCTTCCAAAAGTGCCACTACAGTTGTACCTCATCCCGTGCTTTAAGTGAAAAAAATATATTTTAATTCGTTTCTAAAAGCTTAAATTTTTTTAGGAACAATTTATTTAATATGGTATTAGAGCATAATTATCGATGGTCCATTTCAATTTTCTTTCCATGCTTTCATGTTTTCAATTATCTCGTCAACGTGATTACATCCACATCTTATCTTGCACATGTAAAGGACTTGCTTACATGCAGGGGACATTGTTAAGTGAAAAACTACATATACTATTGGGTTAAATTCCTAACATCGTAGACTTTTGGAAAAAAAGATCTATCTTATAATACTACGAGAGCAAAATTTTGGAACTTTAATCATAACAAAATGGGTTATTAATGGTATATTGGATACTGATTCAAAACTTTCAAGTCATATTGTAGTTTTGGAAAAAGAAGTTTCTAATCTTGAGTTTAGGAAGATAATATTGATGGTGCCAGGATTATTCGGATGTTTTGTTGGAATTTGCCTACTAAATAGTTTGCGAATTCTCACGGGATAATTCAAAATTTTGTATAACATGATTAAATTTTTCTTTTCCGATTAACTCTATTACCATCACGTTTCTGTTTTGGGAGATTGTTGATTTGTCAATGACAAAGCTGTGCTTTATTACTAGATGGTGGGGAGAGCCCATAGTCTTAAATCATAGAAAAACAATGAAACTTTATGGAAATGACATGTGATTGGAACTTGCCCCACCCTTTTTGGGTATGATGAGGACTTTGAGAATCATGTCTCTTAGATTTGTCTATAGACTATATGCACCCTTGTTTTTTAATCGATGTATTCTCCCATGGCAGCGAGCCCCACATAGGAAAACTTTATTGTTCTTGTCCTTATTTTTCTCTTTCATGTGTATATCAAGGGATTTGCCAAGAACCGACCATTTTAATTTGGAGCTATGTCTTGTGACAAAATCTGAAAAATGGAGCGTCCCTCCTTTTTGGCACTATTTCCCCAAAATTTTAATTATATGTGATAAATCATATCATATGGGCATGTAAGTGTACACATCACATCCCATTTGAAGTGATTAGTCAGACCAGGGAGGATGGACGTAATGGGTGCTGTCTCCTAGTAATGGCATTGCTGTACAAGTTGTGGCAGGTGGGCAAGAGATGGGACACCATGATGGGTTAGGGTTTTCAGCAACTAGATTGTTGCATTACTATTGATCTTGTAACGAGCTGATGTGCTGCCTATTTAAGAAACATAAATAGCAAATTTGTTAATATATCCAATGTCCCAAATCCTAGATTAGAAATCATTGAGGTCTTGAGGATTCGATACAAGATATTATATTATGAATCAATTAGATTGTTGACATGGATAAGCAAACTAATCATACTTATGATACAACAACTATGTATTATCATAGTAAATAAGAAATTTGTTTTGTAGTTCGACATTATACTAAGTCTAGATGATGACAGATGGTATGCATTTTACGTGAAATACTTTCTCAACGCTATCAAGGCATGCACCTTAAAAGGATAAGCTGCGACAAACCCTCAAGCAAATGCCCCTTCCTTATGCCCTCTTTCTGCAATTACACAGGACTCCAAAGCTGTTATGGGGACCATCCATGCATCGGATTCATTTGATGTAGTTGTAGTTGTCGTCGAGTTGCACTTGTCTGTCTTGCTGCACTAATGTCTTCTAACAATGTTTGACAAAACATAACTCAGAGCTCCCCAGATGGATGGTGTAGCTTCCTCGAAGTCGTGACGGGACCTCGTAGGAGCATGATTTCATGTACACTGTCGCATCCAATAACAGAACATTCTCAAAGACCAAATGATTATGATGGATTGCAGGGATAATAGAGAATGTCCTCCGAAATAATCTGATTTATGCCGACCATCGAAATGAAAAACTCATGTCTGATGAACAACAACATAATCTTCACATAGAATTGCAAATTTTTGGGCAGTATGGACAAGATAACATTCTTAGAAATTGCTTTTTTCTTTTCTTTTTTTTCTAATAAAAACCCAAAAGGAGAGAAGAAAACTCTCGTGGCAACTTGCGGAGCCGCATGTGGAGATAACGTGATAGCCAAGAAAATTTGCAGATGCGCTGCCGCAGAGGCAGTTGCTGCAATTGACCTGGATCATCAAATGATGGAGAGCGGGAGACATCGTGGGCCGCCGCCACGTGTCCGGTGCCAAGGGGGCAATAAATGTGACGTCGACGCCACCGTTTTGGGCCCCAGACGTGCCAGTGGCTGACGTGGCATCTCTCTTGCCCTCACTTGCCCCGAGGGACTCCTCCTTAAGGGTTAAAGGGAGGGAGCATTTCATTCAAACCGTCGGCGTAATGGACCGACCATCATTTTCAAAAGTCTAAATTCACGATATTTGGAATAACTTCCACAACAATCGTAAATGTATTGTATGGATCGTTAGGATTCGGCACAAAATGACAAGAAAATAGAGAATAAAAGCGAGAAAAAAAATCGAAACATAAAGTTTTTATCCCGATTCATTTTTAAATTAGAGTTACGTCCTGCAGTAATTATTTATGAACTTAAGCTTAAATAACCAATAAAATATGCGTTTAAACTATAAAAACTCTTTGGCAGCCCCGCTACCACGTTGGGGCGACTCTCTAACCGCCCGCTTGCCCACTATAGAGCGAGACCCCTACGCCTTTCTATCAATGAAATATATAAACTACACCTCAAGACGGATGTTAATGTAGGAATGAAAATTTTTGTGAAATTCTAATATAATCCCATCAGCCAATTACCATTGGAAATTGCTAACATGGTGTCATCAAGTTATTATCGGTCATTCTCCGTGACACGCCAACTTGGACAAATTTACTGAAAAAAAAGTTCTATGTGGATCATCTCGTCAGCAATTCTTGATGGCAATTGGTCAATAGACTATATTGAAATCTCGCTCTAAGGTTTGGAATTGTATTAATAAAATTAAAAAATTTAGAACCGAATCAGTATCGCCCCAATTTGTTCAAGGGCGAATCGGGAAGCTACCCTTGTTAAATCCATGTGCTTCTACTACCTTCAACAATGAGGAGCATTCAAACCAGCCACGTGGGTGCCGCCGCTTCACGAGGCGTGTCCTCTCTTTGCCCGGCAGGAAGGCCATCCCGGTGGGACCCGCAGCGTCCGACCTCTCGTTGACTGATTTTTCAGTTTTATTTTTTATTTTTGGATTTTCTAAATTTTTCAGTTTTCTTTTTCCCCCACGATTTTCCAACGTCCTCTTTCCTTTTCTATTTTCAAAATTAAAGCTCCTTATAATAAAGTGAAATTAGAAGTTTTGAGTATAGTGACGTGTTCGTCATTCACACCTTTATTTTAGTAGTATTTGTTTAGGTGTGCAAGATTATAGGAGCTCACGCTAAACTGAGATTTCTATAATTATATATATTATATTTTTATTGGGATCTCATTTTGTCGTCAGCGAGAATAATCCAAATTTAGGAAAAATAAAATATTGCATGAAATAATATCAAGCAATTTGGGTCCGTTTGGGAAAATGAAAAGAGTAATGTCAAGAAGCCGTAATTTTGATTCAAAGAATTATTTGGTTGGCACTTGATGGTTTTATGACACTCATTTAAATGTTTATCTTGAACCTTATTTCATCGTGATGTAAATCGATCTTACACATCAATCTTTCGTGCCCTTTACATTTTTTTTTTTTTTTTTTTTTGTGATGACCCAGGGAAGCCTCGTATGCCGTGGGCGGTTGGAGTAAACCCTAGGGCCTCACGGAAAGACCCACCACCCCCATGGAACGGGTAAGACGACAAGTATCTCCGTAATGAGTCAAACCCTCGCCCACCTAGAAGGGGTCAGTGAATCCCCCCACGATAGGGAAGACTTACTAGCGGAGCCACCGCGGCCGGTGGTTCGTGCCCTTTACATTACTCTCAGATGAAAAGATAAATTTACTGAACAATCAAACATTTCGACTCAACTATGTTTATGCATCTGGATAACTAAGGCTCCATTTACTGAGGAGCAATTAATGAGTGTTTAATTTGCTTTTAAAGATCGACTTATATGGGTTGGAACGTTTGGAGAATTTTGGCAAAGACATGATGCTGCGTAAGATAGCCAACAATAATTGAACCGCTAGGATCTATTTATTAATGTTTCTCTTTCTTTGTTTTTCTATCTCTCTCTCTCTCTCTCTCTCTCTCTCTCTCTCTCTTTATGCTAAGGATCCGACTTAGCTCACTTTATAGGAGCACAGCACCGACTATACATCGGGGGAGACTGGTCCAGCAACCTACCGCCGGGGCCCCCCGCTTAAATTACAAAACCGCTCTCAGAGTTTTGAACCCTTGACCATTCGGTCCGCAGAAATGCAGAGGGACACAACTCAACCAGCGCAGCCATGCGTCGGTTGGTTCTATTCTTTTGTTCCTTGGGACCAAAATAATAGAAATCCATTTGGTAATATCAACTAAGTCTTCTATTCCCCGAAATAGAAAAGTGGTTGAAGAAAAGATTTAGAACAGAAATAAGAAGTAGAAAGAAGTAGTTTAATATTACCGATAACAATTTCTAGAAATAAGTCTTTTTCTTTTCTTTTCTTTTTCTTGCTTGCTGCTTGTGGCCACCCACCATTGTCTGCACCAGCCATCGGCCGGCAGCAGGAGAAGAAATGAAAAAATAAAAAAAATATTAAAAAATTAAAAGAAATACTACGTTATTTAAAAAAAAAATCATTCTTACCAAACACATTCCTATTTTTTTTTTTCTATTCTGAGAATAGAAACCTTGTGTACTTACTAAACATATTATTCTTTTACTCAAAAATTGTTTCAAAGAATAAAAATAGAAAAAGACTATTTCTGAAAAGAAATTATTCCTAGGAACGGAAGCGTTACCAAACAGACCCTTAGTGATTTTCAGCGAAAATTGACTAGGATAACCATATTGGAATGTTGCACAAAGGTTTATAATTAAATTGACTAAATTGAAAAATTTAGAACTAACTTGGCATGTAAACATTGGGCATGAGACGATATGCTTAAAATATATGCCACCAGATGCGTTTACAAATGGCTAGAAAGGGGTTTACCCGTGAACTAGATATTTATCATTTGTGCGCAATTTCATGGACCCATACGCGACATTCATGCGCAATTTTATTGATCCATACGCGACACAAACAAGATTAAATCGATAAGCTTGAACGGACACTTAACTACGTGCGGTGTGCTTGTCGCATTGATGGATCATGTCGAGAGTTGCCGGTCCTCGGTGTTCGGATACAAAGTTGCTGCTTCGTGTTCTTTCAATTGAAAGGTCGGTCTAAGAAGATTGTCCCCGGGCCATGTGCGATGCCATAATTGAATCCTTTCCCTCCGAGCGAGGGAACAGTAGAAAAAAGAGTGGGGAAGCTTCAGCTGATTGCAGAAGAGGTAGCAGCATCAGCATTTAAGCCGGAGGTCTGGGTAAAGAGTACGACTGATTTTGATTTCTGGGCTTTATTTTTACATCGGCCGACAAGGAGACACCGAGTGTTCTTCCAAGTTCTTCGTTCAACTTCCAAATTTTGGACCACTTCAGGCACCAAGCCCTTCTCTTTCTCTGGTCCCGATGCATGCATGTTTCGCGACTCTTGTCTGGTCACACTATTACGACGATGACTCCTTTGTTTTAACTGCATCTGAGAAATGCGTTGAACGATCTGCCTGATGTCTGCTGAATCCGACAGGTTGAGATCTGTAGAAACTTGGGTTCTGATGCCTAGCTAGTACGAACTACTATCACCGCCCTCTTTTCCCGGCTAAATCTGTATCGTTTGGTTCCATTAGCTAGGAATACACGAAGTGGTCGCATTCCAAGCAATCAAGATCCATGAAATAGGAAGTAACTTCAGTTGTTTGGACCGATTAAGAACTTTGATTAGGAATCACATGCCATTAGGCCGGTTTTTTAGGGTTGACTTCTCAGCTGGCCCTCAGGTTGGAGCGCTAGGATCCGAAGTCTGGCCATTTAGGTCTCGAGTCGGGGCACCTAGGATCATTCTCACCAGCATTAGGGGAGGGCATCACGGACCTCACTTGGTGCCCTTACCAACCACAACAAGGGCTATGACGCCCTGGGCTGCCAAAGTAGGGGCTCGTGACCCCTTGCCTAGATCTGGCATGGGTGTCGCAACCCTCACTCGATCTAGGCCAAGTGAGGGTGCCATGGTCTCGCTTGATCTGGGCAAAGCCGTGATGCTCAGATCCAATGACCCCCTTTAATCCAATATGAAAAAAATAAAAAATAAAAAGAAAAAAATTATTAAAAATGTCCAAATAAATATTGAAATTATAAAAAGGTCAACATTAGCATCGGCCGCATCAAGTAGAATAAATAGTGTCTACATTAGTGATTCCGGCCTAAATCGGTCATATAGACTTAATTGACAAAACATAAAAATATTTATGATTAAATTTATATATTGAAAAATATGGAGTTAGATTGATACGAGAACAATAGATTTAGAATTTTTTTTTTTAATACTTTTCCTCCAAAAGGGCGTAGGAGTGAGCATTTCAAGGTACATTTAGAATGTAGATTTAGAATTTTTTTTTAATACTTTTTCCCCAAATAGACGTAGGAGTGAGCATTTCAAGGTACATTTAGAATGCTACCGCGGCTCTTAGAAACGTGTAAATGTCCTATAAGAAGAGTTCGGGAAGCCCTATTCAAATAATCAAAGAAGAAGCTAGTCAAAGCTTATTTTGATGGAGAAATCAAGCATGCATTTGCAATTTTTTTGAATCAAAAGAATAAAGAGTTCCTTTTTCTCTCTCCATCTCTCATTGAAAGAATGGAGGAATTCCTGGAATTCCTCCAACGCCATCGATCTGATTGTTGAATAGCCTGCATAGATATCACTCATGTTCATATTTAATTATGTCCGTACGTGGGTGATATTTATAACTCGTTATTAATTAATCAAAGGCACGTTTGCAAGGAAAAATACTTTGTTTATGCCCCCCCATGATTTGATTTTTCTGTTCCGTTGTCGTTTGTGCTTATTAAAAAGCACATTTATGGAGCGAGAAGACATGATGAGTGACGGTAGACTGAAATTTTAAAGTCCGAATACATTCAATTTATTCTCTGTTGAATGTTCTGAACAGTCAGGACATGGTTAAGTGATGTTGGCCCCATCCATTAGGAAAATGACTCTGCAGCTTCTGATACACGCCAAACGCATGAAGTTAAAATACTTTCGGGTCACCTTGATGAAGAGCTTGGGAAATTTCGCTGCGATGATGAATGCGAGATTAGGTAAAAAAAACTAGGAGAAGACGCGCGAAACTCGGACGAATGTATGTCGCGCCTTGCAAGTCGATACAAACCGACGTCTCCGAATGACCGTGGTTCTTGTCGAAGAGGTCGTCAGAACATTAATATGCGACTAACACCGGTCGTCCTCGAGTATTTTATAAGGGATTACTGGGTTAATTGAATGACCACCAGTACTGAAGATGTTCATGCTTATCTTAAAATCATTGGTTCATTACATTTTGTCATGCAACACTGAATATTTATACTTACGTTGTGTTTTGCATACATGGATTACATGTATCTTACATCTTAATGTCGGCCAACACAAAGCTTGATAGAAAGAAAAATGCTTCAAGTTTTGCGGACTAGATAGAATGACACAATTATGTCAAATTGGTAAGGAAGAGTAAAGATGTATGTTTACATAGTTCGCTCGATATAACCTACATTCTAGAGGAGAGATTATTGGAATTTACCAATATAATAGAGATTACACACACTCAAACCTCTAAAACCCTTCCTCTCTAAATGCTCAACACGCTCTTGCAGTTACTTCCTTAGTATAAAAGAATATGCATAGACATAAGCTCTCAAATTTCAAACCCTAGAAAACAAGAATAAAGCTTTAGGACCCGTCAAATAATATTTCAGATGATCCGAACAGTGTACGCATCGGGTCCGGATCCATGCTCTGGATCCGACAATCCCTTTGCAGCCCCATCTCTTTTCTAGTATTGACTGGTGTCTGATTTCTTTGCTTCCAAAAAAAAGGGTGGCGACCCATGAAAATCTCAAAAAGGATTATAATTTTAAGGATGAAAGTTGTAACATATGAAGAAGAAACAATCTCTATACATGGATGAAGAAGGTAAGACAAATTGAACTCCTTATCTCTTGACTCGTTATCATATAAAATATCGTGAAATCCACTTTAAGTTTAGCCGATCTATGAAATTTTGCAGAGCAACCATCAGCAATTTTTAGGTACATTGTGGGCAATATCCAAGACATACCATTCATCAACTAATAATCACCTCACAGCTGGTTGAACATAAGTAAGAATCCAGCATGAAACACCAAAGCAAAGTAACATGCTGTGTATCAGAGAGAGAGAGAGAGGGATGATTCATGAAGCTGTGTTCGTGGTCTTGGTCAACCGGGAGTAGGAATCCATCTTTTTCGCCAGAAGAAAACAGAAGACAGGAACCATATGGCCATATTGTGCCTTACGCTGACAGTTGAAATTTGTGTGATCTTTGTCTTCTGTGTTTTTGGATTGTGGGGTTAATGCAAAGTGCACCATATTCTCCACCTCCACGATTTTCTTGCAGCCTCTTTTACTTTCCGCCGAACTGGTCGCACGCAAAATCTTCATAAATCTCAGGTTCGTAGGTCCCAGGACAACTCAAACTTCCTCCTGCGGTGACTTGAGGAATCCGCATCTGTCGTCTCTCTAAAGCCTCGCCCGCTTGGTCATCCCTTTCGGTGGTAAATTTCAATACTTGGAAAGACATGATAAGAAGTTAGGTAGTCCTTATGAGCTCTCCAAAAAGGTAAACATATGGAGTCATTGTTGCTACCATCGCCTACAATATAACCATTATTCTCACTAGGGTAGAGAGAGAGAGAGAGAGAGAGGGGCAGTGGTGTAGGGCTATTTAGGAGGCGACAAAGGCGACCACGACAGGATAGAGCAACGATGGCGAGGAACTCTCACCAAATGAGTGGGGAGTGAGGATTTCTTAATTAGGATCTTAGATTCTCTCTGGTGCGTAGGTAGACGAAAAAATGGCGAGATTTCAATTGAAACCCACTATTTACCGAACAACATTTCAAGTTTCCTAACTGAGAAGTTGTTACACAAGCGTAGTATATGTATTAAACCAAATTAAAATCACTGAAAATAGTGGGTCTCATGTGTTGCCCCCTCAAATTTGACCCCGTCCAGCTTCAGTCTTGTACATAGACTAGGCCAACCGGAATAATTTTTCTTACTAACCACTAAACCAATCCGTCTGATCTCGAGTGCATTCCAAAAGCTGAGACAAAATCAGGTCCACTTCCCACATCCTTTCCATGTTACTTTCCATGCTTCCTCATTTGAATCGTGTGATATAACCTCACATGTTTCCTCGGTACATCATCACATGGGACTGAGCCCGCAAAAACCTTGACATTTTGATGGCAATTTGTAGGTTGAAGATCTGTCGAGTGAACCTGCACAAAAAGTCGCCGACCATGGCATGGCAGTGACCGGCCATTTGAATAGATTGACGGTGCTTTTCAACAACACGCCAAAGCGAGACAAGATGGAAGGTCGCTGACCATGGCTTGCCTCAAAACTGCATGTGCAGATATATGCAGCTGCATCAGAGGACCCCGGTTCTGCACGGCAAGTTATATAGGAGGACAAAACACTTGATTTGGAGACTCGTTGTTGATTGTTTACCATCTTCATCAGGTGGGGATATGACAATACCGAAGATTTTAGAATCAGAAGTAGAAGGAGAGTAAAGTCTGTCAAATCAGTTTAGTTAATCCCATTTTAACAAAACTATAAGCTCTGGGCGGGATTAGTTTTCTCAGCAGATTGAAATGTAGCATCAACATATAATTTAGCCTAACACCTGATCTGTTTGGGAAATACAAGATTTCATCATTTGAATTACAAGGGCCGAGGATGGAAGCTCAAGACAGAGTCGTATGATGCGGAAGTCTCACGTACGGTTCCCTGAGAAGGGAGTGGCTACCTACTGGAGCTTCGACCAACCACCACCGGTCAATTCCGCTTTGGGGCCACCCCTTACTCTACCATTATTATAGGGGTATGGGGTTCGAGACAAAGAAAGATCAAGGCAGCATATCAGTTTTTCCTTTATACTTTACTTGGATCTGTTTTTATGCTATTAGCTATTCTGTTGATTCTTCTCCAAACAGGAACCACCGATTTACAAATATCATTAACCACAGAATTTAGTGAGCGGCGCCAAATCTTTCTATGGATTGCTTCTTTTGCCTCTTTCGCCGTCAAAGTGCCTATGGTACCAGTTCATATTTGGTTACCCGAAGCTCATGTAGAGGCACCTCCGGCAGGATTCATCATCTTGGCAGGAATTCTTTTAAAATTGGGAACCTACAGGTTTTTAAGATTTTCAAAGTTTCAGTGGGAGACAAAATGGGATGAAATCTGGAGTTTTGCCTTTTCTTGTCCTTCCCAACAATGAGAAATTAGGAAAGTCAATAAAAGCAACTTCAGCAAAGAGAGACTCAAATCTAATACTAAGATATGATTCTGGACAAGCTCATAATAAATTATTGGGGTATGTACTTTGGATTCTTCTCTATATACTGCATTCCCCCCAAGAACTATACCCAATCGCAGAGAAACTTATTTCTTACAAATATGGCAATCACAAAGATGCAATGAATAAATGATACCAAAAACACCAACATATTGATGACTAGATAAGAAGGGACGGAAAATATGCATGTTTATTCCAATTGCGAAAAATGGGCTCCAATTGGAGAAACTTCATGGACAAACACAGGAAAGAATTTGTAGTGAAATCCGTAATCTTGAATGCAATAATACAGCGTTTTAATCCAAATGATAACTTTCTATAAATGTAAATGTCCATAAGAAAAACATAATACAATTAGAAGAAAAATCAGCAACTTATCACAGATCCAGGAACTATAACTCCCGAGATCTGATTTTCATACACTCTGCCAGGACAGTGTTGGCCAATGTAAAGTATAAGTGCCAACCAAATACAGCATCTCACAAACCCAACAGAAACAACTAGGTCAAGAAAGGACTAAATTTGGGGCTCTGACTTTTCTGCACGATGGTATGAATAAAAAAGGATTGCCTGTAACACAACCTAATTAAATGCAACCTGCCCCTTCTTTCTGCAAATCCAGAGCATGGAAAGCTTCCATGAAAAAACAGATTAGTTCATTGCAAATGACATTGCGTTAATGTCAAGAAGTGAGGCATAAACAAGCATGCGACATTTTCTACTTTTCCACTTATATTTGATCAGCATGTGCAGATTAGGAATTATAAGTCAAATTATCGGAAAAAAAAAAAAACCAAATCTTATCAATTTTCATCCAATGTGAACTATAAGCCTAAACGTAAGATTTCAAGCTAAAAAGCCCAAGAGAAATTCCAAGAGGTATGCTACAGCAAACAAAACTTCAGTTCTTTGAAGCACTGCGTAGAACCGGGATGACCACCTTAGTTTCAAGGGAAAGGAGAACCATTTCCAGTGGAGCAATGAAATGCATAAAGATCGGAAAGAACACCAACGGCAAAAGCACTTTGCTGGGCCGACACTGACACTGAGAAGTGAAGGCTAGGGGATCGAATGGAATTAGACAATTATCTAAGCTGGGAATATCCTGATTGGTTAAGACAACAATTGCAAAATTCCATTCACATGTTGATGGTGAACGTTTGTCTTTAAGATATCATCTTTACAAAGTTGAAAATCACGACAAGATGCTCTATATTGAACTAAAATAGTGCTGCAAAACCATAACAGCTTCAAGCTACCTACTTCATGATGGATCCAGCGGATGTTGATCTATCAAGTTGAACAAATCGTCTCCAATGCCAAACCCAAGCATCCTAGCCATGTCACTTGTTTTAAGCCTTGGCTTAGGAACATCATGTTTCTTCAACCATGTGTATACCACCATCACTTTGTTCATGATGAATAATTCTAGTGCCTCAGGATTGAAGACAACTCCCATTCTCATATTCATCTGCCAACATATAATTAAATATTTTAACCTATTTTTGATGGAATATATCTCTCGCACTAAATTTTATTCAGAATATACATTGACAATTAGTCATCTGAAGACATTGAGTTAATTACCTGGTGAGGAACCAACATAGCTGCATAACGGGCAAGCTCTCCAGCTCGCCAGTCCAACAAGACAGGAAGCCACGGATAAGTAGCATCAAGTCTCACAAACCAGAGTCTTATATCTGGAAATTCTGATAGTTCACGAGGATCTCCAGGATCCTCCCTCGTGTAATTGATACTAAACCCAATTGTACGTTCCAGATAATCCTTGGGCTCAGCTGAAGCAAAGAGGAACGAAATTCCCATAAAATTTAGGGCATATATATGGACTATGGAAGTTCGGTATATCTCTCTAGTGCTTACCAGACAAGGGAGATGTGATTCCAGTGGCCACTCGAAATGGTGATAAGTCAAGGCCACGAATGGCATCATTATCTATCACTACTTCAAAACGGCCCTCAGCTGGGGGCATTGGCGGAGCAACTTTTGATGAATCTGCCAATGAAAGTGTATTAGTGTTTACCTTGTGCCCAAACAAATCTCCCTCCCTCCCTACCTCCCTCCCTCCCTCCCTCCCTCTCTCTCTCTCTCTCTCTCTCTCTCTCTCTCACCACCCCATATGTTCTGCTTCAAGACATCGGTCTAATATTGAAAATTAGATAGTGAGAATGAAAAATCCATTAGATTCATCACATATTGGGAAGAACATGACCCCATTATGTTTGAAAAAGTCCAGAAGGTTATAACTTGAAGTGATCGACTAATTGATGATGCTATGCTAAGCACAGACTAAGTTAAACCCATTTTCCCTGAAGAACCGAAAAATCAAACGCCTGTTACATCACTAGAAGTATCAAGGCCTTAGCATCCAGGCTTTAGGCCCTCAAGCAAATTTTAGCATGTACAGAGAAGCTAATTTCCACAGAACATTGCATAACTGTTCTGCCACTTAGAATGCATATGTATATATATATAGACCATCCCAATTGTCAGGAATAATCTTGCCAAAAGCACAAGCCAAAAAAAGTACATCATGCACGTTTCTCCATTGCACACTCCTTCATGGGTAGGCCGAGCTAAAATCAGGGGAGTGTGGACTGTAGTCAACATGGAGTAGGAAATTCAGCAGCTTGAGCAGAAATGATCAGGAACTACACTGGTATCGCAACCCGATGAAAGAGCCACTTGCCTCATAAGTTTAACTCCAAGATACCAGCACATCAGCAGAAAAATATCTTGACACAACTAATCCAATGCCAAACTTAAACCGGATTCGATCAGCACATACGTCGAACACTTAACATGCCATCTGCTCCGCCAGAAATGAAGCCGAAGGGTCTTACCTTCTTCGTCATCGTCAAGGGAAAGGTCGAACTTCCCGGAGGGGTTGAAGGCCACCGAAGCGGAGACGTCGGCTCGCCGCTCGCTCAAGCGCGAGGTGGGCAAGAGGGTCGAGGAAGTCGAGGTGGGTCTGGAGGGAATCCATGGAGGGGAAGAGGGAAGGAGCCGAACGGGGGAGGGAGACAGTTGGAGCAGGGGTTTCACGGCAGCGGCCATGATAAGCATGTCGGAGAGTGGTCATGTGTGGTGGTGGACGTGGACGACGCAGAGTTAAACGTTGTCCTCTGTCCTGTTCGTGTTTCGGGCAGTCGGTCCACCGATCATCGTGGCCTTATGTTTCATCTATCCAACTCGGTTCGATTCTTCATGGAATATTTACCGGGCATTTTCTGAAATTTCTATTGTATTTTTAAGTAATAAATGTTAGCTTAAATGTAATTCAATTATGCAGAAATTCCTAGTCAAAAGATCTTAGATTTTCATGATTTATTAGATTAAGGCATACCTTTATCCATATCAATAATGTCAAAAATGGAAGGATCTCGAGAATACAATTATCTTAAGAATGCAATAATCTCAAAAAAAAAAAAAAGTCCGATTTCTCTCTCTTAACTTATTTCTCTCTCTTGACCAACTTTGGAGGATAGAATATACTTTTTCATTGCAATGAGAGAGAACCGGATTCTTTTTTATAAGTTATCAATAAATGTTTTTAATAAGTGTATTCAAGTCTTCAATAATTGCCTTTAATATGTACCGTCCATCAAAGTACATTTTATCTTCATCACAGTTGCGACTTTTCATACACTATATGTTTTCAGCACTTAAATAGTCATTAATCTTCAATCAATGAGCGCCTTCATTGAGTGCCTTTTAGTTTTCAGCTTTCCATCTCTTAGAATTTCGTCTTTTAGCCTTCCATCGGTTTTTAGCATTAGACAGTTAATTATATCCACAAGTACTTTTACAATAAAAACTTATTAACTCCGTAGATTTTTAAGTGGACGAAAAATGACCCATAACTCTTTTATTATCTTTTTAAGCGTACGTGGCAATAATGAAATTATTCAATCCACCAAAATCTAAAGAAGCTAAAGGAGTAACTAAAATAAATAATTTTGACAAGTGTTTTAGGATTTGAAAATTTGACTTTGACAGACATGAGTCCATGGTTTGTAGACAAGATAAACAAAGTTGGCCACTTGTCATGCTTCTTTTAGAGGTTAGAGTTCGAATAACACATGATTTTCCATCCGCGGTAATCAATCATCATCAGAGGATGACCATCCAAAACCCACCATTTTATTCATGTATCCACTTGTAACTCTTGTGAGCAAAGTTTTATAAAGTAGAATTATTGTAATCAGTCAAAAACTTATTATATGAATACCAATTAAGTCTAAAATTTTTCAATTTTGTTAATTTAGTCCTAAACTTTTGTGTAAAATTCCAATATATTCCTTCCGGTCATTTCTTCTCGAAAATCACGTGATGAACCAAGAAGTCTCCGGGACCAATTGTTAAGAATAGTGAATTACATCGTTGACGTGGCAATTTGCCACATAGGGCGGCTAATGATTATTGGACCGTTGTGTCAATGATTTTTGACGAAATTTGACTGGAAGAATTACATTCGAATTTCATGCAAAAGTTTAGGATCACATTGGCAAAATCGAAAAATTTGGGATTGAATTCACATTTGTACAATAACTTTAGTACTAGTTAGGTAATTTTTCCTATAACAGATGGTAACAAAAAATTAATTAGGTTTTTGGGCTGTAGTAATTCTCACTTATTATGCATTATTTTCTAGCATAGTAAGACAAATTAGATAGTACAAATTAGTATTTTTTTTGTGGGGGAAAATTGTCTAAAAAGTCTTAGTTCTAAACATTTTCACTTCTTACCAATTGAGTTAATCTGACCAATTTTGGTTGGAAGTTACTAACATGGATGGCCAGCGTTGACATTGTATGTTTTTTAATAATATTTTAATATTTTTTGCATTTTTAAATTTTTTTTTACTTTTCTTTTTTTTTCTTTGGGGTTTGGAGTTTGGCAGCCGGCTGACCCTTGCCAGCCATATGCAAGGGCTTGCATGGCCTCGCTTTGGGCGAGGGCATCACGACCCTCGCCCAAAGTGGGCAAGGAACCTAGTGCCCACGCTTAGGACTGATGAGGGTCGACCTACCCTCGCCTGTGGTCGATGAGGATTGATCAGCAGCCCTAGCCAAACCAAGCTTAAAAAAAAAAAAAAAAAAAAAAATCGTTAAAAAATTCAAAATATTATTAAAATAATTGCCACGTTAGCACCGTCCATCAACGTCAGCAACTTTTGGCCAAAATTGGTTGGATGGACTCAATTGACAAGAAATGAAAAAAAAAATTAGGATTGAATTGGCAAAATGTAAAAAACGTTTAGGATTGAATTGACAAAATTAAAAGGTTTAAGATTGAATCGGCAAAGGTGCAATAGGTTTAGGACCTTTGGACAATTTTCCTTTCTGGTGGGACAAAAAAAGGCAATTTTAAGGTTTCGTTTTTTTTAAGAAAAATAAATGATTTTAAAAAATATATATTTTTTAAAAATGATCACTTGTATCGTTTACAAAACTAAATGAACGAAAAATATTTTAATTATCCAATAATGTTTAGAAATAAATTAATATTGATTATGAAAATAATTTCCATTGACTAAATATTTTAAGTGATACTAATATTCATTCAATTTCCGTGAAAGAGATGAAGCATAAAATGGTTGGTTTATGATCAAATCAAACTTTAGAGATTCCCAAATATAGTAAAACAAAAAATTGATTTTATTACGTGATAGTCACTTTTTCTCAAATACAGTAAAACAAAAAATTGATTTTATTACATTATAGTCACTTTTTCCTAAATATAATAAAACAAAAAATTGATTTTAGTACATGATAGTCACTTTTACCGACAAATGATTCCTTCACATAGTTATCTGGCAATACTGTACATATGAGCGAACTCGAATAATGTTTTCATTCCCAATCTTTACTCCAAAGTTTCATGGACGCTTATGTATAGCATCGAGACGAATGCAAATTATATATTACAAAATAAGGAATAAATTTTAATTTATAAGCAATCATAATAACTGGGACAATTACCCAATCAATTCAAAAACTATTGAACGTATGCTAATTCAGTCTTAATCTTTTCAATTTTGCCAACATAAACTTAAACCTTAATACAAAATTTTAATGCAGTCTTTACACGAAATTGCTAACGTGACATTGAGTTATTGTCGAGCGTTCTACGTGACATGCTAACGTAGCAATTTTACTTGATACAACATCTTATGTAGATCATCATGTGAACGAGTTCCAACAGCAATTCATGGAAAGGACTTTCACAATTCTAATTTCATGCATTCTACCTTTAAATGTTTCAAATTGACATTAAAATCTCTCCCCTATTCACACTTACTTAATTTGTTAATAACTAGATCAAACGTCGAAGTATCATATCTTTCTTCACACTGCAAAAAAATTTATATCTTTATTTCCTGCCATGCGTACTCATGTATCTTTTGTTGTTTGTGAAATTCTTTTAAACGAATGCGATGATATTGGTCATCATATAAGAATATCTTCTATTTTTTCAAGAACTTAAAAATTATTAAATTAAAGTTCAAGGATGATTTACACAATTATCCTCGCCGAAATAAGCATGGGAGTCACACGTGCCAGGCGACCACCTGAGCCATTTAGTAAGTTATGTTAGAATATTTAAATAATAAATCGCACATTCATTTAATAGCTTGAGCTTTTAGAAAGAGGCAGTGGCTCATTTCATGGCTTTATTTGAGAAAGTTGTGCTCTAGGCTCTCTCATGAGAAAATGGCTCCATTGTAGACCATTATTCGAGAATTTCCTCATAATTAGTGTATTAGAAAGAAAAAAAATCTCCCCCTTCCTTGCTTGATAAGAAATGTGAATTGTGATTTAAAATCAAGATCACATCCATTACATCCCACCTCTCCTTGACCAAATGTATCAAGATCTAAAGACTTCATAAGACAATGTTCATGCTTAATTATGGGTATCTGTATGCACTATGATATAGTTTAAAATGTAAATCACATCTCGAAATGCATAACAGGGGATGCCAGTCTTGCCAAAGGAAACTTCCCTGGACGTTGGGGATCACTAGATCTCAACTGACCCCCTTTTCCCATTGTGGTTAAAGACAACAAGATCGCCAGGAGACAAGAATGAAAAAGCTCCTAATCGCCAATTAATGTAAGCTTGGGAACTTATACTAATCTAGAACTCCGGCCCCCACCATATACTTTATCTCTTTTTTCAGACACCAGTTACGTGGCCAGTGCTACTTTACTGGACATGCAAGAAACTTCAAAAATCTGTCCTCCTCCAAGGTTGGTGCCTCAGATGCCAAATCAACCTTATGATTCAGCTCAAAGACAAACGTGAAATTTCCTTCCCCTGACCCCTCTCTCTTTCTCTCTCTAGACCCAGCATAAGTACGCACACGAAGAGCTCACACCCGTCATATCATCTAGCCCTCCTCTAAGCACAAGCACAAGATGGGGTCGTTCTTGAGCTGAGCTGCAGACAGACCCGTCCAGCGATGGCGAGCCTGAAAGCAGGAACGAGGCCGCCGTGGGTCGGCTTGGGAGCGGCGGTTTGGGTTCAGATAGCGTCGGGCAACTCCTACACCTTCCCTCTGTATTCGCACTCGCTCAAGTCCGTTCTCGGGTTCAACCAGCACCAGCTGACCCTGCTCGGCGTGGCCAACGACGTCGGCGAGAACTTTGGGCTTCTCGCCGGGTTCGTCTGCAACAGGTTGCCTCCTTGGGTCGTCCTCGCGATTGGGGCTATAGCATGCTTCTCCGGCTACGGCGTGCTCTGGCTCGCCCTGAGCCGGACGGTCCAGTCTCTGCCTTACTGGTTGGTGAGTTTTGACCGGTAGTTTTTTTTGTTTGTTTTGAATTTGATCGTACTGAAGTTTTTCTTGTTTTCTAAGCTTTCTGAACGTGTAGCATGGTCTTTAGTTTGAAAAAGCTCGGTTTCATTGCCCACATTGAGAGTAACATCAAGTTCTACATCTGAGAACGAACTTGTTTTCTTGATCATTCTGGTTTCGTAGCGTTTTTGTTTTGATGAATTTCTATGTCTTGCTTTCTGGCATATCAAGATCTGAGAACATCTTGGATCAGATTGAAAGGTTGACTGATATGATGTACATGTTGATGGTGCCATCTAGTGTTTTTTGCAAACTAGAGAAATTTCTGGGCCAATTTTCGGTTTGTTTCGATATAGCGGCAACAAGGAAACATAAGAACAGAGGGACCCCGAAGGATCGTTTCTTTCTAAAGCTGAAAACATGAGAATATCAACAAATGAAGGATTAAGCCCCCAAAAAAAAAAAAAAAATACAATCGCAGCGAATCCTGAACTAGGCTTCTCTAGATGAAGGTTGTTTTTGAGGGAGGGTGCTCGATGATCGAAGACTTCAAGTTGAAGTCTGTCTATTGTGTTCGAGACAAGGAAAGATATTTTCTTAGTTTTCTCCAAGTACCTGGTCATTCACGAATTCCCTGACCTATTTTATCAGGCATGGGCTGGTTGTTGGCCAGATAATGAAACCGATGGATAACAAACAGTCAACATGAAATTCCTAGCTTAAATGTTTCAATCGTTTGCCACGAATGCCTGGAACTTGGGAATTGTTTGAACAGGCCAATGTAAGAGAAGTAGACCCTTCAGGTAGGTTAGACCGGACCTTTCAGGATTTAGGATGGTATTCGTGATAAGGTGCGAATTTATCGAAGGAGTAGATACTGCGCCAGAGAATGTTTCCAATTTTGAAATGAACCCAGTTTTACGATGCGGAGTCCCTGTTGACTCATCCTTGAAATTGTCTCTTGCTTTATGTCTTTGATATGTATGTACCGTATGTTTAAACTGCTTTGCAACCTCAATTTGGCTCAGCTAATGATGCATTGATGCCAAAGGAACATGTATATAAAGATTGTCGGATTCCATGTTTTCATGGTTACCAGAAACATCCATCCGAATTATGCTATAAGTTGATGACGGTCAATCACATCATCATCTGTTAACTCATCCTTGAAGTTTAATCTTCCCTCTGTATTGAAACGGTTAAGAACTTTGCGGCTATATTAGCGCAAGCAAAAATTTTGGTGCTTCTAGCTAAAGACATGTTAATTTTCTTTGGTGACTATTGACTGATGGTACATTATTGGAATCTCTTGCTGGCCACAAGGAATGTGATGATAAAACTCACAGAAAATGTCGAAAATCAACTTTGTGACATGAAGCAATTACAGATCACTGTTATCTTGCTGGAATCTACCTTCATTTTTGCCGAAGTGGTTTTTGCCTCCTTACTGATCCATGGTCGTCGCCCAATGCGACCATGTACTCACTTCCCAAAACATCGTGTAGACTTGGCAAACAGACTTATCTCATGCTTAGTATCTTCTCTAAATTACCTTTAGGCTATGCATTCTCAAAATTGTAGGACAATATATCAGTGGAGCAAGATTGGCTTGACATGCTATTCCCTACATCAATTTTTGACATCCCTTCACCTTTTGTTATAATTTTCACTGCAGTTATGGGTTGCTTTGTGTGTCGCCACCAACAGCTGCGCGTGGCTCGGTACAGCCATTCTGGTTACCAACATGAGGAACTTTCCTGCTGACCGAGGCACAGTCGCTGGGATTCTCAAAGGGTACTGCGGCTTAAGTGCAGCCGTCTTTACTGAAATTTATGGCGTCATGCTTCACCATTCTTCTTCCAGACTCCTCTTGTTCCTCACACTTGGAATCCCGGTTTCGTGCTTCATCACTATGTATTTTATCAGGCCTTGTGTTCCAGCCTCCAGCGAAGACTCTTCGAAGCATGGCCACTTCATGTTTATACAGGCAACAAGCGCTGCACTTGGCTTATACGTTCTGACGACAACAATATTGAACGACATCCTTCCTCTGACTTCTAAATTATCTTACTTAGCAATTGCCGTAATGGTTCTCCTCCTTCTGGCTCCTCTTGCTGTCCCCCTAAAGATGACATTTTTTCGCAGCAGTAGGGCTGTGATACAGGAAAGCCAAAATGACCCTTCCGATGGCATTGTTTGTGAAGGACGTGAAGATAAATCTGAACCGCTTCTCACGAATTCTCCGACGGAGATGTACCTTGGAGGCCCTGATGAGAACAATGATGTGTCTGAGATTAACATGCTTTTAGCAGAAGGCGAAGGGGCAGTGAAGAAAAAGAGGAGGCCTAAACGGGGGGAGGACTTTAATTTCTCTGAAGCTCTCATCAAGGCGGATTTCTGGCTTCTGTTCTTGGTGTTTTTTGTTGGAGTTGGTACTGGGGTTACCGTCCTTAATAACATGGCGCAAATCGGGATCGCAGTAGGCGTGCACGACACAACTATCCTCATGTCCCTGTTCAGCTTTGGCAACTTCGTGGGTCGGCTTGGTGGAGGCGTTGTGTCTGAACATTTTGTCAGGTTAGTAGAGCACTGATTTCTGAGCCACATCTATATCTACTCTGATCACTTCTTTATATGTCCTTAGAAGTTTTTACTACTTCAATTTTTTTTGCAATATGCGATATTATGGATGCCTTGGGTGTCCTGAATTGAATTTACCTTCAGAAAACACTTTTTAGGCACCTTTGCATTTACAGTTTGGCCTATTACTATGCGTATCTCGTTCCAACTTCATAGGATTATCCCAGATGAATCACCAGAATCTAAGTCAATACTCCTCGCAGGTCAAAAATAATTCCTCGTACCATCTGGATGACACTGACTCAAGTAATCATGATCATCACGTACCTTCTTTTTGCATCGGCTATAGACGGAACACTTTATGCGGCAACTTCACTACTCGGGTTCTGCTATGGTGTTCAGTTCTCCATCATGGTCCCGACCGTCTCCGAGCTTTTTGGGCTGAAGCATTTCGGCTTGTTGTACAACTTCATCTCACTGGGGAATCCGATCGGCGCGTTCCTCTTCTCGGGCCTCTTGGCGGGTTACATATATGACAACGAGGCAGCTAAGCAGCATGGATTTGATGCGCTTGCCTCGACCATGACTTGCTTGGGTCCTGATTGTTTCAGGCTCACCTTTCTGATTTTGGCTGCAGTGTGCGGCTTTGGCGTAATTATGAGCCTGATTCTGACCATCAGAATAAAACCAGTCTACGAGGCTCTTTATGCTGGCGGATCGTTCAGGCTGCCTCGAAGTTCAACTCACTGAGGTCAGGTTGATATGCCCGAGTTTTTTTTTTCCTCATTTCTAGACAAGAACTTGCTTACCAGGTTCTTTTTCAAAAGTTGTTATTCCAGGAATAGTCATTCTACTATATGATGAGAAAACATGGAACCAAGACTGTCCATATCTTAAGAGGAAAATTGTATATCTTCGTGGTATACACATATTCAGCATGTACAACTAGAAGTTGCACAGTTTCTTTCCTGCTATAACTGTGTCCTTGCAAGATATGGAATCATGCAGAAGATGTGAAAAGGCAAGCTGAATCATATGAAGAACCAGCCAGAACATTATTTAGATTGAAATGGAGTAACTCATAATCGAGAAGACAAGGCAAGAGTAGAACTATCACATTAATCCTATATTATAGTCATTTTGCCAACAAAATCATAGCTTTTGAATGAAAATTTTCACATTCTTAAAATATTTGAAGTTCAGTACTACTAGGCAAACTTTTGAGAATGCTGGAATGTGGCTTTTGGGGCAAGATGAAGTTAATTTGATCTAGTCAAATGTATATCAACACAGTGAAAGAAATGAGGCACAATGATTCAGCTCGAAGAGAAAAGCTCAAATAAACATGAAAATTACGGAATACGGATTAAACTGGCAATCCAGATGAAGGCTCGAGTATTTCAGCGATGAAAGAGATTGCCATACTTGTCTTGGAGGGAAAAGTAGAATATGATGAAGCAATTAAAGAATGTGGTGATGATTACGTCAACATAATGAAACCATGCCCTTTCACAACAAGGATTTATGAACAGAACAACTGGAATTACCAGTAGACATTACATAACACACTTCGAAGCTCAAGTAGAATTTCGTCGTGACTATGATTTCGCCTTTGCCTTCATTTCCCTCACTATTGTTTTTCCCTGTGCTTGTCCACGTCCATTTCCCTGACTGTTGTTATTACCGGTGGCTTGTCCAAATAAAAGAGGATTTCCGTAGTATCCACCGTTATCGAATGACTGGAATTGATTCTTATGTGATGTTTCATCCGACAAGTTGTAGTATACATTAAAGAATACCAAGAAGTTCAACTTGGAGAGGTCATCGGCTATGGAGTGGGCCAAGTTATTGCAGGAAAGATTAATCCCTCTATAATGGTCAGTGCAGAGAATGACCAGGTATATGTCCTGCAAGCTCATTGTGAGAAAGATATAGCGCACGAATGTCTTGTAAACCTCATATCTCTTTGGGGATTCGACCTGTGGCCGGTTGCAAGAAAGATCCAATCCCCCTCCATGAGAACAAGAACACCACGTTCATAAGTGTTAGACCTTCTCTTTGTTGCGAACTCGACCTTCTCGGGTGGGATTCCTGTGAGCCATTGGTTCTACACAAGAACATCATAACAGTCAAATTCGATTTTTATGGTTGTCCTTAAATATGAGGAACCGTTCAACATCTGTTGCTTCAGTCGAATGAGGCGTCGTGTCTATCTTATCAAATACTTCTTCAGCGAAGTTCATTGGATTGAAGCAACTTGGCAAATGACGAGAAAAGTTGTGGACAGAAAGATCGATCATGCTCAATTGTCTCAAGCTGCTCAATTGGTCTGGAAATGTGCCACTGAACTGGTTAGCTCCGTGCTCAAGCTAGGATGGTTTCCAACCCGACTAGGGATAACTCCGTCGAAATCGTTACTGCTAAGGTCCATCCTGACCAAACCTGAGCTCCTGGAGAGGCATGCGTGATGGAACCACTGAATTTTGTTCTTATTCGGACGAAGGCGACTCAGAGATTGTGGGCTAAGGCACAAATGCTATAGCGCCGAACAGATCTTTTGCCGAAAGGTCCAAGAATTCAAGCTACTTCTTGCGACAGACCACCTTGCAACCGATTATTGGCCAAATCGATCGCCACTAAGTTTGTCATGTCGCAAATCCATCTTGGAATCTCACCGGAGAAAAAGTCATTGCTAAGATCTAGTACCTTCAGACTCATGAGAGTTGACATGAGAGTTGACATGATAGGGATCTCCCCATGAAATTTATTGTGGTCCAACCGAAGCGATCCCAACCCTGTAGCAGCGTCTTCTGAGAGCTGAGAGACTTGAGACCGAGAGCAAAAGGGGTTCATGAAATTACCAGACTGGTACTCTGATCAGCTAAGTTAGTACCTTGGACTCCTACATATCGAAGCGATGACTTCGGATCGCTTGAATTGAAAATATAGTTGGCCTATCACATAACAGAGAACAGAGAAATGTATGCAGAACCTCACTCGAAAAAGACATATGGTTTCCTACGTAATGATGGTCCTCGTCTATCACATTACCTATAGGACAGATTGCTGTCGGTGATCCGACAACTGCACAACTGACAATTCGTGTCTTTCTTCTAAGAATCATCCTCATGGGTATAGACTTCGGAGAGAAGTATGATATGATGCATAACCGAGCAAAGCATGTTCAAGAAGATGATGGATCAGGGCCTTTGTTACTAGGAAAATGAAGAATTCAAAGAAATAGAGGCCCATGTACATATTGCAATACCCAAATTCCCCAATACATTGAACTATCTATTCTCTTAGGCTTACCAAAACTCAGATGCTGGGCAAGCGCAAATCGAACCACCAGCGCAAACTTGTTCACCTGTTCTCACAATCAAAAACTTCCCAATCCTCCTCCTTCCACCCTTCCGTGCCTTCTCACAAAAATAGGCTCACTGCATCGCATCAGAAAGTTATGCAACTAGCATCCCGCAAATATGATGACGGGGAAAGACTCAACATGCACCTCCTTCCATGGCTTTGAGAGGAGCTGCCACCACGCCCGACCCTTTGCAAATGCCCTGCAAACCAGTGCCAGGGACTATGTGTAGAATTGAACTACTCTTCAATCGCAACGGAAACTGTTCTCCTCATCACAAGGAGTCAGCTATTGGAATAGAGGGAAATATGCATCATGTAAAATGTACTCTCGGCCAAGTGCGAAATTTGCCACTGAAAGGCTCTCTCAATTCCTCGGCCGCTGAAAACAGAGGCCTTTGGGCAAATTGAATGGCCTTAAACTGCTCGGCTGCCTGGCTGAGATATCCAAGAACCTACCATGGTGGAATTGAATTCCACCTTGCAACAGGATGATTGTTATATACGATGCTCCTAAGCTGAAGTAGAAGGTGGCATGTCCATAAATCCGCATTCATTTCCCCAACTATTGTTATTCGTGGAGGCTACTCCAGATAAAAGAGGGTTAACATTTATATTTCTGGTGGCTAGTCCAAATAAGCGAGGATTTCAATAATAAGTGCCGCTATCAGAAGATTGGAATGGATTCTTATCTGCTATTGCACCCGACAAGTTGCGGGACACATTAAAAAATACCTAGAAGTTCAACTTGGTGAGATTGTCTGGTATTGAGCCGTTCAAATTATTGTAGGAGAGATCTAGACTCTATGTCTGTTAGTACCGAGAATGATGAAGATATAGAACCTGTGAGTTGGCTGGGCAATAGGTTTAGCGCTCGCATGCACAACTATGAGAAAATCACTGTCATCTGCAAACACAACTGAGAAGCTATTTGGCCGCAACTCTCAAGTGAGCTGCAATGCACATTGAGACCGCATTTGGGAGATGCAGAAATACACTTGGAAAATGACACTTCCATTCGATCATCTGATTTCGAAGAAGCTTAATACCAAAAACATGTCCTAAAACTACCGAAACGACACTTCATCCCATGATAAAAGTCAGCAACTTGGACAGTGAGAAATGAGCGATTAGGATCCTTTCAATTCCACTAAAGTGAGTCTTCTGCAATTCAGAAAACAGAGAAATCTCTAGTGAACCCCGTTGAGAAGGACATATTGCTTCCTACATAATGGTTATTATTCTCGACAAAATTGACTGAAATAGTGAGCGGAGATAGTGATATGGACTATGGAGAAAAGTTGCGATCACAGCAAATAACTATGCAAAGCGTGTTCAAGAAGACATCGTTACAATCAAGACCTTGCTTACAAAGATTATGCTTGCAGCACTCACAAAACAGAGACATATATACATACTCCGATACCAAAAATTCCACACTACATTGAACTATCTAGTCTCTAAGGCTTACCCAACTCAGATGCTGAGCAAGCGCATCCCGAACCACCTGCCCAAACTTGTTCAGCTCGCCTTCATAAGCCGGAACATCCTGATCCTGCTCCTCCCACTCTCCAACTCCATTTTCATCAAAAACCGGCTCGCTGCACTGCATTAGAAAGTTATGCAACAAGCATGCCGCGAATATGACGACTGGGAAAAACTCGACATGCTCCTCCTTCAATGGCTTCGAGAGGAGCTCCCACCGTGCCCGGACCCTCGCAAACGCCCTGCGAACCAACCCCATGGCGCGACTGTGCGCGGAATTGAACTCCATCTCGATCGAGCTGACACTATTCTCCTCATTATAAGGAGTCAACAGCCATGGTAATAGAGGGAAACAGGCATCGCCCAAAATGTACTGTGGGATCGAGCTCCCATTATTCAGCACGAAGTTTGGCCCACTCAGAAGTTCCCTTGATTCCTCCACGGCCGAAAACAGCGGCGTCCGGCACAAAATCGAATTGGGCCTTAAGCTACTAGGCCACCCGGCCGAGACATCCAAGAACCTCCCCTCAGAATCCACCAATGCCTGAACTAACAGGCACCCGTTTCCCCCCAACCAATCGCCCTCGACGCGAAACCTCCCAAACCCCAAGATCCCGCAACAATTCGGCAGCAAAATCCACCCGAACCCCACTATGATCCTCTCCCTATTAGAGTACAACTCAAACAAATCCCCCAAATTCTCATTGATAGCCCTACAGACAGCAAAGAACGACCGGCACGCGTCCGCCGAGTCCAGGCCGAACTGCCTCCCGACCGCCTTGTACGGGGGGGCGTGCGCCAACCGGTAGAGGGCAGCACCGAGGGCGTGATCGGGAGGGATGGAAGGCAATGCCGATTGCAGGGAAGGCGAGATGAGGCGGAGGAGGAGCGAGAAGGAGGGTTTGGACATGCGGAAGAAGTGGGTCCACCGGGGGTCGTAGTCGGCGCCGTGGGTGGCGGCGAGGAAGCGGCGGAACCAGCAGTCCCGCGGCGGCGGCGGCGGAGGAGGAGGAAGGGGGAGGAGTTCCGGCGGCGGCGCCGGGAGGGAGAGGAGGGAGGCGAGGGAGTGGAGGGAGGAGGAGGCGGAGCGGAGGTGGGATTCGAGGGCTAGGGCTTGGGGAGGGAGGAGGTGGAGGTCGTTGCGGAGGAGGAAGGAGCGGGCGGCGGAGGTGGCGGCGGTGAGGAAGGGGATGAGCGGCTGCAGGCGGTCGTCCCGGCGTCTCTTGGTCTTGGACCTGGTGGGGGCGGTGGAGGAGGCAGCTACTGAGCTTTCGCCTTCGCCGCCGCCGCCGCCGCCGCCGGTGCCGGTGCCGCCGGCGACCATTTGGAGACGGCGAAATGGAGGAGTATTCAGCTTTCCATTTCGATGCTTCCGAGGAGGGCAATGGAGAAGAAAAGGCTGCAACTGAGAAGTGTCCTTCAGATAATTAACCAGAAATTCTTATTTTAAATTACTTATTTATTTTTGGTTAAAAAATTACTTATTTATTTGTTGAGATAAACATTTGTTTGTTTATTTATTTATTTATTTATTTGATTTTTCTAAAGTCAAAATTGGAACATGATTGCTGACGGATTCAACACGAATGCCACCGACAATTTTGTCGGTGGAAAGAAATTGGAGACAGTGGGAAGGAAATTGGATTGATGTGATGACTATATCATTTTTTTTTATTAATTTCAATGAAGTATATAAGTGTAAGGAATCAATGATTTAGCCGGAAAATTTGTTTTGCGAAAAACAATTTTTTAAAAAAGGTTTTCCTCATTTTTCAAAGCATTTAATTTATTTAGGAAAATGAGTTGACGAAAAATGTTTTCCCAGTTAACGGAAAATATTTTCCTTCCAAAGTTTTTTAAATTCGGGAAAACGATTTCCTCTTTAAAAAAATCGAAAAACGTTTTTCAAAATATTTTAAGGTTCTTGCTTGATGAAAAATTTATTGTTAAAAAGAATTTATAATTAAAAATTTTGAATTTGTTATTATTATATCTTTTCTTATCTTTCATGTTTCTTTTTTTCTTTTCTTTTCTTTTTTCTTGTTTTCTCTTTTCTTTCTTTGCCTATTAACGTAAACCCTAACTCCTCCTCCCCTCTCTCCTTCTCCTTCTCCCCCTCCCTTTCGTCACCACCGCCTCCTCCAACCCTAGCCCCTCCTGTGCGCTCCCGTTGGTTTCGTTCCCTCCTCTTCCTCTTCGTCGGCATCTTCTACACCTTCAATCATTTTTCAAATGCAATTCAAACACCAGAAAGATATTTTCAGTTATGTATCACCAAACAAAGGAAAACTAACCATTTTCCTATAAAATGGTTTCTCGAAAAATATTTTCCAAAAACGTTACATTTTTCATGAAACAAACATACCTTTAGGACTACGAAAAATAACCCCTTTCATAATAAAGTAATGCAGAGCCCAAACTTTGTCCAAGCTGTCATGAAAATACAGTTTACTTGCATATGATATAGTATTTTCACCAAAATATTAAATAATCAATCATTATTGTAACGACAATTTAAATGAAAAAAAAAAAAAAATCTTACCTAGAAAAATTGGGAAATTAAAGTCGTAACCCATTTCTCCGAGAAAACTAATATTATCCTTTTTGACTATTCAAATTGAAAAATTAATACACAACTTTACAAATCAGATCGGATGCTCAAACTTGAACACACAGTTCGACTAGATCACTAAAAGTTGAAATTCAAAGTAATTGTGAAGTCTCAATTTAAATTCTTGGCGCACCGACTGGATAATGAGGAGTTATACCGAGAGCATTTTGCATATTAAGCAAGTTATATTAGGAAATTCTTTGGCACAAAAAAATATCTTGATGTGCACACATGCTAACGGACTAGCATTTCAACGAGAAAATGAGTTTTGAAACATCTGGACCGCTCGAAAACGCCATAACTAGGGACTTTGAACCTTAATGTTGATGGGTCGCGTCTGTCCGGGTTAGCAGAAGGTGGAATCACTTCCGTTAGTCGCGGCATGGATGGATGATTGCTTGAATGGCTTTTGCGAGTCCCTGCTCTGTGCCAAATTAATTGAAGTTGGACCCGTCAAATGGGTGAGTAGGCTGACCCAAATTAATCGATTTAATTCATTTTGATTCATTTTAATATCACATAAATCTTGTTAGATACCCAATCTGATCCATATTACTAAAATATTTTCATACCTAACCCAATATAAAAAAAAAAAAAACTCATATCTAAGTTGAGATAAGAGCGCGGAGCTAGCGAGCGTGAAATTGAGTGTGACAAAAATAAGTGAATAAAGAGTTACTGGATGCGTTGGTTCGCACCCTGCCCCCTCATCCAGAGGGGTTCGAAATTTCGCACCTCCATTGCGCGACTAAAGTGGAGTGCCGTGAGAGGTGGGTCCCCGCGCTAGTGCTTCCCTTGGTTTACGCCACCGGCTGCCGGCTGTACGGTAGTTCTAGGGTCATCAAAAAAAAAAAAAGAGTTATAAAGGTAGGTTATGTTCAAGTAAGCTACACATATTATTTTATGTTTTGTTATTCTAAACTCATTTATAATCCATTTACTGAATATATTAATTTATTTGATAAGTCTATCCATAAGAAATGAGTTAAGAAATGGATTTATGTCCCGTTTTCGACAAGTGTAACTAGAGCTGGTCATGGAGTCGGATAATTCGGTGTTGATAATTCAGCTACAGGACTTCACTGAATGCTCTCAGACTCATGGCCCTCTTCAAGAACCTTGAGTCGGTCCGCTGCTCTAGAGAAACAAATAGATTAGTGAATTGGGTAGTAAAAGCCTGTAGATGTTAGTCCCTTTCACTCTTGTAATTGGGCCCGGTTTCAACAAAACGCAAGTGTCTATTCATACCCCAAAAAAAAAAATTGTGGAAATGAGATCCTTCTCAAAATGGAAAGTAATTATAATCTCTCTCTTTTTTTTTTTTTTTGGTAGATTTCAACGTGCGAGATTAATGAATAAGATTAGGGCAAAAAAATGAAAATAAAACAAGATACGGGTCCCGGCTAAACCTCAAACGTCTATTAACGCCGACATTTCTGCGCCGGACGAAGCAGAGACGCCCTGTGCTCACGCCCACCGGGATCCCGGCGTGGACCCACGTCGAGAATCCCAGATCGCCGTCCGCTCGCCACCGGCGCCTCAATCGGACGCGCCGGAAAACAGCCGGTCAACGTCAAAGCTCACCTTCCACGTGAACCTCACGCGTTTTCACGCCAAGTAAAATACGCCTTCGCGCACCCAACCAGTACCATACGTTCTCTCACCCACGAAAACAACGCCTCTTGCTCCGGAGGAAGACAAGCTCCGCCGCGCGCCCGCTAGATCTCCGGCCAGATCAGCTCCTACGCCGCCGTCCTCTCTCTCTCTCTCTCTCTGCCCTCTCTCCGTACTCCACTCCAGTAGACGAAGAAGCTGTGGTCGGCGGATCCCGACCAGCCGGCGACGACGCCACCCTGTTCCCTCGGCGACGGCACTCCGGCTTGCCTCGATTCGAGATCCTTTCTTCTTCGAAGGGATTCGACGGATCGCCGGTTGTGCCGACTCCGCCGGAGCCTGTTTTGTCCGGATCTGATCGAGCTTTTCGGAGATCCGCCTCATTTCTCGCCGTTCTCAGACGCAGAAGACGAAGCGTAGCGATCGGCGATTGTAATCGGCGGATCCATCCGTCGTTCGAAATCCGCGTCGCCGGAGCTTAAATTCTCCAGATCTGACACACTTTTTCTAAAGGTAATTTCCCGGAGGTCGATGCTACTTTGATCGCTTCGTTAAGCATAGTGGAGCGTGGTGAGCTGAAGTTGTGAAATGATTAGAACCTATTTTTGCGGTTTAGGTTAGTGAAGCCATCGATCGTGCTGAATGCTTCATTGATCGCGTGATTAATCGCAGTAAAAGCATGGTTACTTCAAGCACTAAAATGATTAGATCATCCTCAAGCTGTTGATTTTGTGAAATCACTGGAAAAGCTGGTTAGATCATCATCAAGCGACGCTTTTGAGTCAATTTTGGCTAATTTAGCTAATTTGTGCGGTTTAGGTAGGTAAGGGTGACGGTGAAGATGTCTCAAAGCACGATCCGCAAAACGCTGGGGGCTGTCAAGGACCAGACAAGCATCAGCCTCGCAAAGGTGGCAAGCAACATGGCACCAGAGCTGGAAGTAAATATCGTGAAAGCCACGAGCCATGATGATGATCCTGTGGATGAGAAATACATTCATCGGATCCTGAATTTGACTTCATACTCACGGGGATACGTTCGTGCATGTGTTTCTTCACTTTCGAAGCGACTGAGCAAGACACATGACTATATTGTGGCTCTCAAATCCATAGTGGTCATCCATCGTTTGTTGAATGATGGAGACCCAATTTTTCACAATGAGATAATGTATGCAACCAGGCGTGGTGCTAGGTTGTTGAATTTGTCTGATTTTAGAGATGAGGCTCACTCTAGTTCATGGGACCACTCAGCTTTTGTGAGAACTTATGCTATGTATTTGGATCAGAAACTCGAGTTGATTCTATTTGATAGAAAGAGTGGCGGCGGCGGCAATCCCAGTGGAATTGCTAATGGTGGTGGTAGTGTTTACAGTGAGGATAGGTATGGGAATCGAGATGATTTTCGGTCCCCACCACCCAGAGGGAATGATTATGATTATGGTGATTATAGAGGAGAATATGGTAATTATGGGGGGATGAGAAGGTCAAGGTCATATGGGGATATGAGCGATGGTGTGGCTGTGAAAGAAGGGAAAGAAGAGAGAAGGGTGGTGACTCCACTGAGGGAAATGAAGCCAGAAAGGATTTTTGGCAAAATGGGCCACTTGCAGAGGCTATTGGACCGGTTTTTGTCGTGTAGGCCCACTGGTCTGGCAAAGAATAGCAGGCTGATCTTAGTTGCATTGTACCCTGTTGTGAAGGAGAGTTTTCAGGTATATGCTGATATCTGTGAGGTTTTGGCTGTTTTGCTTGATAAGTTTTTCGATATGGAGTACCAGGATTGCGTCAAGGCTTTCGATGCTTATGCTAGTGCGGCTAAGCAAATTGATGAGTTGATTGCATTCTACAATTGGTGTAAGGATACAGGGGTGGCTAGATCATCCGAATATCCTGAAGTGCAAAGGATTACCAGTAAGTTGTTGGAGACATTGGAGGAGTTTGTGAGGGATAGAGCAAAGAGACCTAAGAGCCCGGAGAGGAGAGCAGAATTGCCCCCTGTGGCTAAGGAGGAGGAGGAGGAGCCTGTGCCAGATATGAATGAGATAAAGGCATTGCCTCCACCAGAGAATTATACTCCTCCACCACCACCAGAGCCAAAACCAGAGCCCCCAAAGCCACAAGTGACAGAGGATTTGGTAAATCTGAGGGATGACGGAGTTACTGCTGATGATCAAGGTAATAAATTTGCATTGGCTCTATTTGCAGGGCCGCCAGCTAATACAGGGAATGGTTCGTGGGAAGCATTCCCTTCTAATGGTGAACCAGGAGTGACTTCTGCTTGGCAAACCCCAGCTGCCGAATCTGGCAAGGAAGATTGGGAATTGGCTTTGGTGGAGACTGCTAGTAACTTGTCAAAGCAGAAAGCAGCTTTAGGTGGTGGTCTTGATCCATTGCTACTGAATGGCATGTATGACCAGGGAATGGTGAGGCAACATGTGAGCACTGCTCAACTGACTGGAGGTAGCGCGAGCAGTGTTGCTCTACCCGGCCTTGGAAAGAGCACAACCCCAGTATTGGCTCTCCCTGCACCCGATGGAACTGTCCAAACAGTTAACCAGGACCCTTTTGCTGCATCATTGAGCATCCCTCCTCCTTCATATGTACAGATGGCGGAAATGGAGAAGAAACAGCATTTGGTTGTGCAGGAGCAACAACTATGGCAGCAGTATGCTACAGAGGGGATGCGAGGTCAAGCCACTTTGGCCAAGATTGGTGGGACAGGTTACTATGCACCAGGTGCTCCTGTGATGCCTCCTGTGATGCCTTACGGCATGCCACCAGTCAATGGGATGGGACCGCCAGCCGGGTATTATTATTCTCCTTACTGATGTTGCTTGCCTATCACCATACGACTCTGTTTTTTCTCATTTCATCCAGTTGTGTATCTAGTTATATTACAATACGATCCTTTTTTTATTCTGATGTGCGGGTTTTGGGAAGAGGGAAGAGTGAACCCGGGGAGATTCTTTTTGGGGAAGATATTTGGATGGTGACATCCAGTGCATCATGTACCTGCTCGTGCTTCTTGTGATAATCGGAATTTCCATTACCACAGCCTCTTATGCAGTCAAAAGTATAGACAGAACCGAATCTGTCATTGTCTGGTAGCTCTGCGCTTTGTTGTTTCATGCGTAAAAGTAGACTGACCATCAAAACCGGTTCTCTCAAAAATAGCAGCACTGCTGACTTTCTTGTATGAATGGAATGATTACAATAGAATTGAGTTCTTCAAACAAGATTTTTGTCTTTTTGCTCTGATCTTTCTGTTTATTGTTAAATAGTTCCTAACTGATATCATGGATAAAGATCCCTCAGAAGATGATGTCGCGGAATGATTTTTAGTGGTCATGAAAAGGCTCAAAGCATGAGCTCGGGATAGAGCAGGCATAAGATGTACTACTCTATCTCCCCAAAGGTTGAGCCTAGGATCCCAAGGTTCCCATTTCGACTGTTTATCCGCACAACTCGAGGTCCAAGCCCACAAATTGTCTCGATGAGGACAAAATGTTGAACAATTGAACTGAAAGCACCGCGAAATTTGATTTTATAGAGTTTGAATAATAAGTTATAGTAAAAAAGCTGACAGATAGTTCAATGCATATTGCAAAGGTTTTTTTTGGTTTTTTTGGTCTAAGGGTTGTTTATCTTTTCAGCTGGGGTCTTTCTCTGAAAATGCAAATTTTGTATCTTCAAAAGTGGGGATGGTTTTTCCAAAGGTTCTCTAATTTTTTCCATCTTTTTTGAGAGAAAAATGGCATGATACCTTACTTATATGTTATCTAAGGATGATTGGTTTCCGGTCCGGTTCGATCCCACCTAGGAACCAGGATTTGGACTAGGAGGACCATTTCCTAGTTTCTGGGACTAGGTATTGGTCTGGTCCCATGGAACCGATTACTTAACAAAAAAAGTCAAAAAAAAAAAAAACTAGAGTTGTTTATTGCTATTTTTTAAAATTATATATATAATTAAAAAAAAAAAGAGTTGATCCGTCAATCTGGTTTGATTTGTTGATCCGGTTCCCCCTCGGAACTAGGAATCGAATCGATGCTTGCGGGAATCAGACCACAACGGTTGGGCTAATCTGGTCCAGGCTGTTCTCGAATTGGGCGATTCGATATGCTCACCCCCAAATTGTTATTTGATATATCCGTCAATCTGGTTTGATTTGTTGGTCCGGTTCCCCCTCGGAACTAGGAATCGAATCGATGCTTGCGGGAATCAAACCACAACGGTTGGGCGAATCTGGTCCAGGCTGTTCTCGAATTAGGTGATTCGATATGCTCACCCCTAAATTGTTATTTGATATAATATTTCTCTTTTTTCATATTAAACTTGCTTCTACATATTTCAGATAATTAATAAGGTTGATGTTATATGATCTGTAGCTTTCTCACAACCCCTGCTCAAGAGAGCGAGAATTCGTTAAGAGAATTTACAAAAATAAATTCTAAACAGTATTGCAAAGTCAAAAGTCATGTAAAACATAAAAACCGCTCTAAAAATAATTAAAATTCGATATGGAGGTTTTCCTTTGGCCCAAGCATTTGGACCGCGTGGCCTGGCTTGGTTAGGGAGCGCTACTAGTGGCCAGTAGCCATTTTCATACATTTGCACCAATCTAAGCCTTGATTCGGGTTGGTTCTCTGTCGAATTTGGCCTAGACATCAAGACAACAAATTTGGTCTCTTTCAGAATGAACGGGAAACACCTTAGTGCAGTGTTTTGTTTTTTAGGCTAGAGCTAAGCTCCTAGCAAAATGTTAAAACGTCATTCCACGCAGATAGGAATAGTAAAAGGAGTCATATATATGCAAGTTTGACCTTGAATTTAGTTATCTCATGAGACACTTCATCACAAGTAAACCTTCATAAGACGGAAATCGATGTCCTAACCAAATTGCGGATCTGCCATGAACCCAGGACTCTGAAGGACATTCAGTGGTTCATGCTATATTGTCAAGCAAGAGGAGCTTTATGTCTTGAATGGTTTGTGAATGGACCGAGTGATATACGGAGATGGAAATGTTCACTTAGAAAGGAAAGCAAATGCGTTACCTCAGAAAGAACACCAATGAGAAGAGATAGCTATGTTTTTCTAGTGTCGTTTGTCGTCATTTGCAGTATGATCATTTGACCAAATAGAGATGAGCAAGCTACTATGTAAAAACCACCTTTTCAAAAGTGGGAAAGATCACACAATGTATCGTCTTCAAGGAAATTAGAACAAGACCTAATTCAATTATGAAGGCAAAAATTTGCATTGACCTAGTAGATCCACACTGAGGCCAACTTTGATCTACGACAATAATAAATGATAGGAAAAAAACCCAATCCTGCCAGTACTCGGAAATGCAGAACGAGAGAACCAAAATTATTTGGCAATTGGACAATTTTCGAAAACCATCATGCACAAAATAGTAGCATGTGATGAACAAGCTTGACATGTGGTGATAACCAGTTCCACATAGTGAAACCATCCCTTTCGCCATTGGGGGTTGATGAATAGAACAACGGGAATTATCAGTAAAACTGTCGTGTAAGACATTTCGAAATTGATATAAAATGTCTCTCTGTCTATGCAACCATCTTCATTAGCTTTCGCGCATTATTTTGTTGCTGAGCTATTAATGTTAATGGTTGTTGAACAATCATTACTCAATGGAAGTCCACACAGAAGATGATTTCTGTAGTAATTGCTTTCATCAAATGCCCCAAACTGATTTTTGTTTGGTATGGCTCCTGACAAGTCGTTGCAAGACACATTGAAGTTTCCAGGGAATTCAACTGAGTAAGCTTTTTAGGGATAGAACCAATCAAGTTGTTGTAGGAAAGGTCAATGCTCTCTATCTTCGCGAGGCTCAACAATGATGTCAGTATATGTCTTGTAAGCTTGTTATTGGACAGGTTCAACACATGCATGTCTTGTAAGATTGCAATCTTTGGTGGGATCTCCCCATTGAACTGGTTGCAAGAAAAATCTAGTCCTACCATGTTAAGGAGTGCGTAGCCTTTATAAGAATCAAACCTTATTTTTGTTGTGAACCCAACAATATGTGGAAGTGGCCATGCTTCTTCTAGTTCTATATAGTTGTAGAACCCAAGATGGCTTTTAATTGTCCTCACAGAAGACCAAGGTGACCATCCTTTGTATATAGGTGAGAAATTCGATATTGAAGTTACCTTATCCGCGTATCCACTGGAGAAATTGATCGGTCCCAAGCAATTAGGTAATGGACCAAACAGATTGTTTTCAGACAGATCAATCATACTTAAACTTTTCAAGTTGCACAATTGCTTGGGAAACGTTCCATCGAAGCTATTACCTCTCAGTGAAAGAACGCTTAGTTGAGAGAAGTTACTTAGCCAATAGGGTATGCTTCCAGAGAATTCATTTTCACTCACATCCAAGGTCACCAAATCGAAGTGTTAGAGAGCGCATGCATGAGGGCACCATTCAATTTGTTCCTATTAAGATGGATCTGACTTAAACCCTGTGCGATAAAAAATGATGGTAATGGACCATACAGATTGTTGTCAAGACAAATCCAAATACTCGAGCCCACCAATATTGCAGAGTTCTTGAGGGATGAGGCCGTCTAATTGATTTTTGGACAAGTCAAGGGCCGCAAGCAATGACGCGTTCGCAATCAATCTCAGAAGCTTACCGATGAAAAAGTTGTCGCTAACATCCAGTATGAACAAATTTTCCTTGTGAAGAAAGAAAAGAGAGATTTCCAGTGAACATGTTGTGGTGTAACCGTAGATATGACAGATTTTGGTTCATGGTGTCGTCGGAAAATACAATTTCTCCTTGCAAGCTATTATATGCTACGTTGAGCCTCTCCAATGATAAGTTACTATCTAGTAACTGGAAAGGTAGTCTCCCTTGAGAAATTGTTGCTAGATAGGTCTAAGATAGTAAGGATTTTATACTACCCAGTTTAGATGGAATACTCCCTTCCAATCTATTGGCTGATAGATTAAGGCAGAACAAATTTGGGACATTTGCCCAAAATTCAGTAGTGAGCTCTCCACTCATGCTGTTGTTGGATAGATCCATCTCCCAAAGATTAAAAAGGGTCATTGATGGAACCTCAAGTGTTGTAAATAAGTTATTTGCCATAAAAAGTTTTTCCAACTTAGTATTGTTTTCCAACAACTAGGTTGGAAAGGGACCTGGAATGTCATTTGAGGAGAGATCCATGATTCTTAGTTCATATTGATGATTGAGACAGCCCAGAAAAGTCACTTTGAATCCTTTTGATAGACTATTTGACATACTATAAACCTTCAACCGGGGCCTTGGGATTGAAGATGCAACCTTGGTATCAATTGTTAGTTTATTGTCATCAAGCAACATCACCTTAAGTCTTGAATGGTTTGCAAGTGGGTTGAGTGGGATTTCAAAATGGTTACCCGATATGGAAAGAAATTCGAGTGAGGTAAGACTAGTGAGGGGAGATGAGGCAACACTATCTATGAATTCATTGTCTTCGAGGTTCAAAATCCGAATAGATGTCATGTTTCACTAGCATGTAGGAAGCCCGCCAGTAATCCTGTTAGTGCTAAGATCCAGCTCTTCTAGTTTTACCAGGTTACACAAGCCTGTTAACGATATCACAAGTTAATTCAACTACAATGAGATTTATCGGTACATACAGAGAGGACATTCAAGGACATCAAGGATCCATTTCATGTCCAGCTTTTGCACGGAGAGATAAGAACTTACTGTGATATGATAGGTTGCCACTTAGACTAGTGTTGGACGAGGACAACAATCTAAGAGATGTCAAAGGACCAAGGCTGGAAAGGATTCCCATGCTTGTGTTCAACGAAGAACCATCCAAGATGAGTTGTTCCAACTAACTGGAGTTATGGAAATCTTCCTAGAAATCAAATGATAATTGAACATAAGATTTCCTTACACAAGCATAATCGAGAAATGGTATAGAATCATGAGTGAATGGAACTTCGTTAATAAAAACTTAAACTCTGTCCATTTCGCGAAAAATAAGACATTTATGGAAAATATTTTTCAAGATGTCATTTTTCAAGAAAATTACAATATTTTTCGATATTCGGCTGAAACTAAAAGTAAACTAGAAAATATTTCTGTCATTTGGTATGGAAAATCTGATTTGATTTTCATCCGTGCATTCCTTTCAATAATATTTTAATTTTAATTTTAAAAAATAGAATTTTTAATTTTTTTTTTTTTTTTCCTTCTTATTCCTTTGATCATTGGCCATAGGTGAAGTGAAGATTGCCCGAGGCCAATAAGCTTGAGCCTCATCAAATCGGCAAGGCCTCGGTTTTTGGTGAGATTGTCCCTCACTTGTTGTTGGTTGTCAGTCGTCGTCGTAGTCGGTGATCAATTGAAGAAGAAGGAAAAATAATAAGAAGGGGAAAAAAAGAAAGAAAGAAAAAAGAAAAAAATAATTAAAAAGAGTGCACGGAGGAAAACAAGTTTAGGTGAAAGAAAGAGAATGGAAAATAATTTCCTCATTTTCCTCACCTTTGAAAATGCTTTTTCCATTGAAGGAATATGTTTTCCTTTACTTATTTATTTTCTGCGACCTGAACATTGGAAAATCTGGAAAACATTTTCTTTGAAGTTGTTTTCTGCGAAACGAAGCGAGTGTTAATTTGAATATACATTCACTAATGGGTTTGACTAACCTTGAGTAGTGATTTTTCCTTTTACTGTATTATCCTGGAGAGAAAAAATCTTGAGGGATGACAGTGCACCTAATGCTTGTAGGACAATCCCCACATCCTTCAAGTGGACGCCATCTAGGTGGAGGTTCTCCAAGGCTCTATTTGGCAACTTGCCAAACAGTAACAATTTTTATTCTTTTATTCTCAAGAGTAGATTTGGAATAGAAATTTGTTTGGTAAAATTTTTTATCATGGTAACAATTTTTTTTTTGTTTAGGGAAGTAGATTTGGAACAAAATTGAAGTGTAAAAAAAAAAATTGATTCTTTGTTCCCGAGAACAATTCTAGAATCAAGCAACCTATTTTCTCTGTTTACTTTTCTTTTTTCTTATTCTTCTTCCCTCTTTCTTCTTCTTTAACTGTTGCCGCCATTGTTGTTGCTGTCCATCTTCGTTTGTTGTCCGTTGCCCACCGCCATTGGTCGCCGGTTGCCGGCAACTGGTATGGGGAGCTTGTCAAAGGCTCGTCAGGCCAGGGCAAGGTTCGGCGAGCCCGTCGGAGGCTCGCCCAACCATCGGCGAGGCTTGTCCTCGCCCAACCAAGGCTTGGCCAACGAGGCACGGCCTCGCTGAGGGCTGGCGATGCTCGGATGAGGTTGCCGGCCCTCGTTTGGATGGTCGCCGGTCATCTCAAGGTTGGCAATCGGTGACCCTGAAGAAGAAGAAGAGGAGAAAGAAAGGAAAAAAGAAAAAAAAGGCAAAAGTAATAAAATTATTTAAAATTAAAAAAAAAAAGATTTGAAGTACAAATTTTGAGGACGGTGCCAAACACAATTCTATTCCGGGAATTGAAATTTTGAACAGTTACCAAACGGCTTAAAATGCTTAGAAATTGTTCCCGTCAACAGAATAAAAAAAAATAATTTCCGATCAGAAATTGTTCCCAAGAATAGAAGCATTACCAAACGCGCCCTAAATGGCTCAAGTTTTGATGCCTAGTAGTAAAATTCCAATTAATTAACTTGCTTGGTAGTAAAGTTGTGAAAGCACCCACGCAAATGCCTCAGGGATAAGAATCTTTTGAATCAAAACATTTATTTGTGGAAAGAGAAGGGGGTTGCAATATATGACTTCTATATTCTCAACACAAGGCACATGTAAAGGTATCATAGATATTGCATGACTTGAAGGCTAGTCAATTTAATATATGAATTAAAAGGAAGATTCTGCATGAAAACTAAAACAGTCCCTTCAGCAATTGCCACTGCATCAATTGCATTATAACTTATGTTCATCTCCTTTAAATTACTGAAACCACCTAATTTATCCAGAAACATTGCTAACTCAAGTCAAGGATGGTGGTTTTGTATCAAATCATGAGTAGAGAATAAGCTGGAGAAATTTATTATTCACATGTAAAGTCTCACTCAAATTGTTGTATCTAAGGAACAGACGTCGGAGAGATGGAATTGTACCCAGAGTGGTTAGAATAGAACTATCCAGAGAATTACCACTAAAGTCAAGCACCTCTAGTTTGCTCAGCCTTGAAGATAGCAGGTTTGTTACTGCAAACAAAAAATGAAAAGCAGTAAAATCTGCATGAGTCTTTTAAACTACACGCACAAACATGTATTGTCATACTGGGGGAAATATATCGTAGACTTGTGGATCAATGAGAATGTAGACGTAATCAACTATAATGGAGGAAGTGAGTAAGAACCCGGGCATGGTTAACTTTTGAGTTTATTAGATAATGAATATCTCTTCTTTTGTAGCAAATGGATGAGTGGCGAATTTATATCTTTTGGTGCAATCCACCCTCCTAAATAGTTGTAGGACAAGTCAAGGCTCTTGAGTTCTTCAAAGGGAAGAAGCAGAGAAGTGTTTAGGTGCCAAGTATTGGAGCCGAAATGGTAAGCCCTCAAATTGGAGAGCACTAGGTCAGTGGCTTTTCCCGTGGTGGGGCTGCACTTAACACATGCCCAGCTGCAGCAGTTGAAATATGATCCACCGGCGTCCACCCAATATAGTAGGTCTAATGTGGCATTGAGCATTGAGAGTGCAACCCTTTCTTGTTCCCAACACCCATTAGAGCCACATAAACATGCGATACCTCAAACCACCACAAGCACCCACAGTATTTTCTTTTTCATGACTGCAAATTCGAGAAACTTTATTTGTATCACACTCTGGAGTTAACTTCTTTTTTGCAAGGTAGAGTTGATTTCATAGGAGTGTAGAAAATTTTGTCATGGACAAAGTCTTGGTTATCTTTATGATGAATATAGCTCAGCCCCTTTTGGTGACAAGGTTGGGGCGGGGAATGTACCTTTTGCAATGGCCAGATTTCATTGACAGGGAATGCCGAAAGTCTCTATTGGAATAATTTTTCCACGCATTAAGCCTACTCCTAGTCAACTGTTGTCATTTATATGACTATTCAATCTCTGTCCAAAGTAAAGCATAGGTCTTGTGATTTACTTGGTTCTCAGTTGGAACCTAAGATCGTATTATTTAACAGTTTGAATGCAACTAAATGATAGTGGCATGAAAATTAGTAAATGTTAAAGAATTATTCACAATGAACTGATCTTTTGCTCGGGAAACAAAAATAGGATGTAGATATGGTAATGGATTCGCTGAAGTACTCCTCATTGATTAGCGTGACTAACTCATAATGCTTATATTTTCAAGATACTGAAAATTACTAATGTGCAGTTTTTACACATTTCACACAACAGAAAAAGCATGACGGATTGCCTTTCGGTTTCTCAAAAAGTAGCTAATTTAACTTGATGAGTGCCTAGTTAACATTATTCAAATTGCTTCTAATGCAAGGTTGATGGTGAATTATGCTACGAGTCCGTACGTATAAGTGAAACTTCAATAGAAAATGTCTGGAAATTGGATGGTTGTAAATATGGAAGATCTATTAATCTACTTTGCATTCAAGCTTTTAGGAGGAAGTGATCTTGATTAGAGGTATTTCAGAAGTAGACATGTCGTAAAGTAACCACAAAAAATTGAAAAAATCTTGCTATTAAATCAACGCAAAAACATTGAAGAAATAAACAGGGAAGGACAAAGATACCAAATATTTACGAGATTTAATCCGAGTATCGGTATCTATTTTCAGAAAGAGCTGATAACAAATAATTCACTATAATCGAAGAATCGGAGTTATAATTGCTCACACATTTAAGTGTTTTCCATGCTTAGATTAAGATCAAATTGAAAAGTATAAATAAACAACTTAATTGGATGTAAAGGTCACAGCACAAATCACCATGCATTTAAGCCCATAACAAAACCCTTCGCACAGTTAATTCAAGAAAATCCATAAGTTCTTTCTCTGATTCTTCGTGCGGGGGCTCAATTACTAAAGGAACCCACTATTCGGCTTCTCCAGGAAATGAAACCCAAAAAGCAAAACCTTGCTATTAATTTATTTTCTTTTCTCTAACCACTTCATGAGCCACGCGCTTTCTTTTGGACGACCAAAAAAATTTACCGTGAAAATTCATTGCTATTCGCTAATGGGGCACTTGGCGGCTGTCCCCATAAAATTTCTCAATCAATGTTTAATGTGCCGGTGATTATACTCTCCGATCCCCCAAATTGAACTTGTGTATATTTCTTGCCGAAACTCCAAGCGATGCCCTCTCAAGACCCCAAACTTGTTACCTTAAATTATTTTTTTTGGGACACTAAAAACCTCAAACTTATATTTAGATAACATATTTATCCCAAATTTTGAGGTAAATGTATCGCACGAATACAAGTTTAAGGTAAATATGTTATATGGGTACAAATTTGAAGTTTTTTGTGTCACAGCAAAAAGTTTAAAATAAATATATCACAGTGGACATAATTTAGAGTTTTTTTTTTTTTTTTTGTGGCATTTTCTGATACCTTACTTGCACACTATTTGATATAATAATTCTCTTCTACATATTAAATTTGCTTCTTCATATTTGAGACAATCAATAAGCCTCATAAAAGAAATTTTAAGTACTCTTGCAAAGTGAAGAAAAGTCATGTGAGACATCAAAAGGCTCTAAAAATAATTAAAATTCAATATGGAAGGTTATCCCTTTGACCCAGGCGCCTGGCCACACGGCCTGGCCAGGCCTGAGTGGCTAGTAGCCATTTTCATACGTTCGCACCAATCCAGGCCTCAATCTCGGCCTAAACATCAACACAACAAATTACTAGAATCAAAAACATACTTTTCACTTCTCAGATTAAGAAAAACCTATTGCCAGAATCCAATGGATTACGCGCCGATCTTCAACAAGAACTCGTCAACACTACTAGTACCAGAAAAGGCACGGTATGCTCATCACACAGGAACACCTTCAATTGCAGGACAAACCAATCATCCGAAAATTTCAAAAAGAATCTTTCTTTTTTTCCTTCAACATGATCGAGGGAGAAGCCACCTCATAGGCTACGTTGTGACGCCGTGAAGCGCCGGAGAACAGCATCGCCCGAGCCAACTCGAACAGAGCGGACACCATTCCCGCCACGTAAAAAGAAGGAAACCAGAAGGGCGACCCAGGGGCATCAAAACGAGCCCGATCACGAACGCGACCGATCCGACGAGCGTTAGAGCCAGAGAGATCCCCACGAAGAGCGGCGGGAGGGACCCGCGCCGTCGACGCGATGGCGAAGTGGACGACGGACCGGGAACGCGGCCGGGGGAGGAGGGAACTTCATGATGTGCGCGACCTCCGTCGGCGACCTCCACTTGAGGTCCTTTCTTCTTCCAGGGGAGTCCACGGATCGCCGGTTGTTCCGTCTCTGCCGGAGCCTGTTTTGTCCGGATCTGATCGCGCTCTTCGGAGATCCACCTCGTCTCTCGCCGTTCTCAGACATAGAAGACGAAGAGTAGCGATCGGCAATTGTAATCGCCGGATCCATTAGCGATTTGATAATTTCTCCAGATCTGATACACTTTCTCTAAAGCTAATTCCCCGGAGCTCGATGCAACTTCGATCGCTTTATCAAGCATAGTGGATCATGGTGAGCTGAAGTTGCGGAATGATTAGAACCTATTTATGCGGTTTAGGTTAGTGAAGCCATCGGTCGAGCTGAATGCTTCATTGATCGCGTGATTAATCGCAGTAAAAGCATGGTGACTTCGAGCACCAAAATGATTAAAGTTTATTGGTGCTGTTGATTTTGTGAAATCACTGGAAAAGCTGGGTAGACCATCCTCAAAGTGATGCTTTTGAGTCAGGTTTGACTAATTTAGCTAATTTGTGCGGTTTAGGTAGGTGAGGGTGACGGTGAAGATGTCTCAGAGCACGATCCGCAAAATGATTGGGAGCTGTCGAGAACCAGACAAGCATCGGCCTCGCGAAGGTGGCGAGCAGCATGGCGCCAGAGCTGGAAGTAAATATCGTGAAAGCCACGAGCCATGATGATGATCCTGTGGATGACAAATAAATCCGTCGGATCTTGAATTTGACTTCATACTCTCGCGGATACGTTCATGCATGTGTTTCTGCGCTTTTGAAGCGACTGAGCAAGACCCATGACTACATTGTGGCTCTCAAATCCCTAGTGGTCATCCATCGTTTGTTGAATGATGGAGACCCAATTTTTCACGTGGTGATAATGTGCGACCGGGCGGGGGTGCTAGGTTTTTGAATTTGTCTGATTTTAGAGATGAGGCTCAATCTAGTTCATGGGACCACTTGGCTTTTGTGAGGACTTATGCTATGTATTCGGATCAGAGACTCGAGTTGATTCTGTTTGATAGAAAGAGCGGCGGCGGCGGCGGTCCTAGTGGAAGTGCTAATGATGGTGGTCGTGTTCACAGTAAGGATAGGTATGGTAATCGAGATGATTTTCTGTCCCCCCCCCTCCCGAGGGAATGATTATGATTATGGTGATTATAGAGGAGAATATGGTAATTATGGGGGGATGGGAAAGTCAAGGTCATATGGGGATATGAGCCATGGTGTGGCTGTGAAAGAAGGGAAAGAAGAGAGAAGGGTAGTGACTACACCGAGGGAAATGAAGCCAGAAAGGATTTTTGGCAAAATGGGCCACTTGCGGAGGCTATTGGACCGGTTCTTGGCGTGTAGGCCCACTGGTCTGGCAAAGAATGGCAGGTTGATCTTAGTTGCATTGTACCCTGTTGTGAAGGAGAGTTTTCAGGTATATGCTGATATCTGTGAGGTTTTGGCTGTTTTGCTTGATAAGTTTTTCGATATGGAGTACCAGGATTGAGTCAAGGCTTTTGATGCTTATGCTAGTGTGGCTAAGCAAATTGATGAGTTGATTGCATTCTACAATTGGTGTAAGGATACAGGGGTGGCTAGATCATCCGAATATCCTGAAGTGCAAAGGATTACCAGTAAGTTGTTCGAGACATTGGAGGAGTTTGTGAGGAATAGAGCATAGAGGCCTAAGAGCCCAGAGAGGAAAGAAGAATTGCCCCCTGTGGCTAAGGAGGAGGAGCCTGTGCCAGATATGAATGAGATAAAGGCATTGCCTCCACCAGAGAATTAATCTCCTGCACCACCACCAAAGCCAAAACCGGAGCCACCAAAGTCACAAGTGACAGAGGATTTAGTGGATTTGAGGGATCATGGAGTTACTGCTGATGATCAAGGTAATAAATTTGCATTGACTCTTTGCGGGGCCACTAGCTAATACAGGGAATGGCTCGTGGGAAGCATTCCCTTCTAATGGTGAACCAGAACCAGCTGCCGAATCTGGCAAGGAAGATTGGGAATTGGGTTTGGTGGAGACCGCTAGTAACTTGTCTAAACAGAAAGCAGCTTTAGGTGGTGGTCTTGATCCATTGCTACTGAATGGCATGTATGACCAGGGAATGGCGAGGCAACATGCGAGCACTGCTCAATTGAGTGGAGGTAGTGTAAGCAGTGTTGCTCTACCCAGCCTTGGAAAGAGCACAACCCCAGTTTTGGCTCTCCCTCCACCTAATGGAACTGTCCAAACAGTTAAGCAGGACCCTTTTGCTGCATCATTGAGCATCCCTCCTCCTTCATGTGTACAGATGGTGGAATGGAGAAGACACAGCATTTGGTTGTGCAGGAGCAACAACTATGGCAGCAGTATGCTATGGAGGGGATGTGAGGTCAAGCCACTTTGGCCAAGATTGGTGGGACAGGTTACTATGCACCAAGTCCTCCTGTGATGCCTCACGGCATGCCACCAGTTAATGGGGTGGGACCGCCAACCGGGTATTATTATTCTCCGTACTGATGTCGCTTGCTTATCACAATATGACTCTTTTTTTTCATTTCTACCAGTTGTGTATCTAGTTATATTACAATATGATTCTTTTTGTATTTTGGTGTGCTGGTTTTGGGAAGAGGGAAGAGTGAACCCGGGGAGATTCTTTTTGGGGAAGATATTTGGATGGTGACATCCAGTGTGTCCTGTACCTGCTCGTGCTTCTTGTGATAATCAGAATTTCCATGACCACGGCCTCTTATGCAGTCAAAGTATAGACAGAACCGAATCTGTCATTGTCTAGTAGCTCTGCGCTTTTGTTGTTTCATGCGTAAAAGTAGACTGACCATCAAAACCAGTTCTCTTAAAAATGGCAGCACAGCTGACCTTCTCGTATGAATGGAATGTTTACAATAGAATTGATTTCTTCAAACTGGAATTTTGTTTTTCTTTGCTCTGATCTTTCAGTTTCTTGTCTCACCGGGAATCATCTGGAACTTAGTGCTTTTGTTAAATAATTCTTAACTGATATGATGATGGTCTTGATTTTAAATATCTGGGATAAAGATCCCTCAGTGAAAGATGATGTCGCAGAATGATTCTAGTGGTCATGAAAAGACTCAGAGCATAAGCTCGGGATAGAGCAGGCATGAGATGTACAACTATATCTCCCCAAAGGTTGAGCCTAGGTTCCCATTTCGACTGTTTATCTACACAACTCGAGGTCTGAGCCCCACAAATTGCCTCGATGAGTACAAAATGTTGAACAATTGAACTGAAACTATCGCGAAATTTTATTTTAGAGTTTAAATAATTAGTAAAAAAGTCGACAGATAGTCCAATGCATATTGCCAAGTTTGGAGCAAGCACAAAATATTCACATAACTGAAAAGGGCTCCAGAGTTGATTGGCGTCGCTTCTGGTCTTCAACCTTATCTGTCTGACATCGATCTTTTCTCTTCGTTTTCTGTTTTCTGCTAATGACGAACCGATTGATCTCAATGTTATTTGGACTTACCCCTAGTCCAACCTCCAAAACGCCTAGCTCTCCCAACTGAGGTCAGACAATTTATCCTGGCTGTGCACTGAATGCATCAATCTGGCAAGTCCCATGACCTCCACCCCTTGAAGCATGGTTTTTGGGATTGTCCTGGACAACTGGTCTAGCTGGGCAGAATTCGACATGGATTGGTTTTGCAATTTGGTAGGGACCCTCTGAAACTTTTGGCTTAGGCTACCGAAATCGTGACTGTTTGTGATATGTTTATATGTTAATGGGGTTAACTGAGTTGATTTGCCCTCTCTAGTTATGGGACCCCAAATTTTCTTTAACAAAGTCTCCGGATACTTAGACATTAATTAATGAAGATGGGACGAGAGAATAACCGCTGAGCTTTTGCATACCCTGTATGATTTCTAAGTAGAAATAGTTTTTTTGTTACTGGAATGAAGTTGGATTGGACACAAACTAGCTTTCCTAGATGCTCATTTCTTCTTAGTGGAGATACCACACTGATATAATTGGACGACAACTTCACTGATTGCTTTATGTAAGTTTGTCTTGTTTGGGAGGCTAAAGATGTCCTTGGGGACGATCCTCACTTTACATTTTGAAGATAAGTGCATCATGATGCAAAATCATAAGAAAAATTTGCTTTCACGCGGCGGCAAATTACACTTTTAATTTGGTTTGCTCTCCAGTTCGCATTAGCCTCGCAGATCAGATGTGCAGCGGAAGATTAAGTGTGGAAGAGAGATTGTGTCGAGAAGGTGAACGAGGGGCCTGTATTTTTTGTTGGCAATTTGGTTGCAGTTTAGCTGTCTACTTTGGCAATTTCGTTTGCTCTCCAGGTCACCAGATCGCGTGACTTTCGAGCTCAAAGGCCACGGGCATTCGTGCCGCCTTTGAGCTTGTGGCCATGGCCTTGAGTGCGACGTTCGAGCTCTAACGGTTAACATCGGTGTGGTGGAAGATAGAGGGATGGGGAGAAAAATGGGGTTTGGGGTGGGGTGGAGGGGTTGTTCATCTCTTCTTTTTCTTTGTGTCTAAGGGTTGATTTGTCTTTTGAACCGGGATCTTTCTCTGAAAATGCAAATTGCGCATTTTCAAAACTGGGGATGGTTTTTCCAAAGGTTCCCTACATTTTTTCCTCCTTTTTTGAGAAAAAAATGGCACTATACCTTACTTATACGTTATCTAATATAATAACTCTCTTTTGCACGTTAAACTTGCTCCTACATCTGAAATATATGACGTATAGCTTTATCACAATCCCCCCTCTAGAGCTAAGCTCCTAGCAAAATGTTAGAACATCATTCCACATAAACAGGACTAGCAAAAGTAGTCATGAAAATGCAAGTTTGATTGTGAATTTAACCATATCATGAGACACTCCAGCACAAGTGAACCTTCATAAAAGTTGGACAGAAATTGATGTCCTAACCAAACTGTGGATTAGCCATGAACCTAGGACTCCGAAGAACATGTAGTTGTTCGTGTTATAGTGTCAAGTGAGAGGAGTTTTATGTCTCAAACGGTTTGCGAATGGACCAAGTGATATATGGAGACAAAAATTTTCATTTGGAAAGGGAGACTGCATGAACAACAAAAAAATTTTCATTTGGAAAGGTAAGAACTTACATTGACCTAGAAGCAAATGAGGGATTACGTAGACGGGGGAGTCTCGAGTACCAAATGGACTCAAACAGGGCTTCTCGACAATGGTATGCAAAGTTTATTTGCAAAGACTCACAAATGCAGGTTTTGTACATTCCAAATATGATTATGCACCGTTCACATGGACCAAAGGTACTTCATCAATCTACTTATTGATTTATGTCGATGATATACTTATTATGGGAAATGATGATGTCGCAATTCAGCAACTCAAGGAATATTTGCATATGACTTTCCATATTAAGGATTTGGGACCTCCCAAATATTTTCTTGGTATTGAGATAGCTCGATCCAATGAGGGAATTTGTCTCAGTCAGAGAAAATTTGTCTTGGAAATCATATCGGATGCAGGATTATCGGGATGCAAGCCAGCTGCTATACCTATTGAGCAGAATGTCAAATTGACAACATATGAATATGATGCGAACTCCCCTTCTCCAAATGACGATCCATTACTCAAAGATCCATCAAGTTATCAACGACTCGTTGGGAAATTGATTTATCTCACTATGACTAGGCCGATATATGTTATAAAGACAAATACTTAGTCAGTTTATGCACAACCCAAAGCGATCACATATGGACGCATCACTGAAGGTTGTGCGTGTTACTGCATGAACAACAAATGTGAGAAGAGACAGCTGTGTTTTCCCAGTGTTGTTTGTCATCGTTAGTAGTTTGATCTCCTAAATTGATAGAGATGAGCAAGTAACTGCCAAAAAAATTGTCTTCCAAATTCTATTAGAGCCATTACCTAGGGATGCAATAACAAATGATAGGAACGCCATTACCTAGATGCAGAACGAGAGAACCTAAATTTTTCGGCCATTGGACAATTTTTCAAAACCGTTCTTCACAAAATAGTAGCACGTGATGAACAAGCTCCAACATGTGGTGACAACCAGTTCCACATGGTGAAACCATCCTTGCCGCCATTGGGGGTTGATGAGTAGAACAATCGGAATTACCAGTAAAATTATCGTGTATGACACTCCGAAGCTGATATAGAATGTCTCTCTGTCTATAAAACCATCTTCTTTAGCTTCCACGCATGATTTTGTTGCTGAGCTATTAAAGTTAATGGTTGTCGAACAGTCATTAATCAATGGCAGTCCACACAAAAGATGGTTTCCGTAGTAACTGCTTTCATCGAATGCCCCAAACTGATTTTTGTTTGGTATGGCTCCTGACAAGTTGTTGTAAGACACATTGAAGACTTCTAGGGAATTCAACTGAGTAAGCTCTTCAGGGATGGAACCAATCAAGTTGTTGTAGGAAAGGTCAATGCTCTCTATCTTTGTGAGGCTCGACAATGACATCGGTATATGTCCTATTAGCTTGTTATTGGACAGGTTCAGCACAAGCATGTCATGTAAGATTGCAATCTCTGGTGGGATCTCCCCACTGAACTGGTTGCAAGAAAAATCTAGTTCTACCATTTTAAGGAGTGCGTAGCCTCTATAAGAATCAAACCTTCTTTTTGTTGTGAACCCAACAGCGTGTTGAATTTGCCATGCACAATCTTCCAGCTCTATATAGAGATCGAAATAGCTTTTAATTGTCCTCACAAAAGACCAAGGTGACCATTCTAGACCTCCAAATCCGACACGCGGTATTGAAATTACCTTATCTGCGAGTCCACGCGAGGAGAAATTTATGGGTCCCAAGCAACTGGGTAATGGACCAAATAGATTGTTTTCAGAAAGATCGATCATACTTAAGCTTTTCAGTTTGCACAATTGCTTCGGAAATGTTCCATAGAAGCTATTACCTCTCAGTGAAAGAATGCTCAGTTGAGAGAGGTTACCTAGCCAATAGGGTATGCTTCCGGAGAACTCATTTTCACTCAGATCCAAGGTCACCAAATTGGAGCTGTTGGAGAGCACATGCACAAGTGTACCATTCAATTTGTTCCTATTCAGATGGATGTGACTGAACGTGGATGCGATAAAAGATGATGGTAATGGACCATAGAGATTGTTGTCAGACAAATCCAAATACTCGAGCTGACTAAGATTAAAGAGTTCTTGAGGGATAAGCCCATCTAACTGATTTTTGGACAAGTCAAGGGCGAAAAGCCATGACAGGTTTGCAATCAATTTAACCTTGCCGGTGAAAATTTTCTCGCTAATGTCCAATAACTCCAAATTCACGAGTGATGAAAGAAAAGATAGATCTCCAGTGAACATGTTGTGGCCCAGCCGCAGACATAACAGATGTAGGTTCATGGCATGGTTGGAAAATACAATTTCTCCTTGCAATTTGTTATATGCTACGTTGAGGACATCCAATGCTAACTTACCATCTAGTAAATGCATAGGTAGTCCCCCCGAGAAATTGTTGCGAGATAGGTCTAAGTACTGTAGGGATTTCATACTACCCAGTTCAGACGGAATATTTCCTCCCAATCTGTTGGCTGATAGATTAAGGTGGTACAGATTTGGGACATTTGCACAAAATTCGATAGTGAGCTCTCCACTCATGCGGTTGTTGGATATGTCCATCACCGAAAGATTAAAAAGAGTCATTGATGGAACCTCAAGTGTCGTAAATAAGTTATTTGCCATAAAAAGCCATTCTAACTTAGTATTGTTTTCCATCAACCAAGCTGGAAAGGGACCCGGAATGTCATTTGAGGACAAATCCATGATTCTCAGATCATATTGATGATTGAGAAAGCCCAGAGAAGTCACTTTGAATCCTTTTGATAGACTATTTGATGTACTAAAAACCTTCAACTGGAACCTCGGGATCGAAGATGCAACTTTGGTATCAACTATTAGTTTGGTGTCATCAAGCATCAGGACCCTAAGTCTTGAATGATTTGCAAGTGGGCCCAATGATGAGGGGATATCAAAATGGTTACCCGAAATGGAAAGAAATTCGAGTGAGGTAAGACTAGTGAGGGGAGATGAGGCGATATTATTTGTGAATTCATTGTCTGCAAGATTCATAATTCGGATAGAGGTCATGTTTCACCAGCATGTAGGAAGCTCGCCAGTAATTCCATTAGTGCTAAGATCCAGCTCTTCTAGTTTTACGAGGTTACACAAGCCTGTTATTGATATCACAAGTCAATCCAATTACAATGACATATATTGGTACATGCAAAGAAGACATTCAAGTATATCAAGGATCCATTTCACATCTAGCTTTTACATTGAGAGATCAGAACTTACTTTGATATGATAGGTTGCCACTTAGATCGCTTTGGGATGAGGACAACAATCTAAGAGATGTCAAAGGACCAAGGCTAGAATTTCCATGCTTGTGTTCAACGAAGAATAATCCAAGATGAGTTGTTCCAACTTACTGAAGTTACGGAAATCTTCCCACAAAACGTAATATTACTAAACATCAGATTCCTTACACAAGCATAATCAAGAAATCGCATAGAAATATCACCGAGTGAATGGAACTTTTTTAATAAAAACCGAGCTCCATTTGTTTCGCGGAAAATATGACATTTTTGGAAAATATTTTCCAAAAAGTCATTTTTCAGGAGAATGGCAATATTTTCTGATATTATACTAAAATATGAAAATGAACTAGAAAATATTTGATTCTCATCCGTCACTCCTTTCAAAAATATTTTATTTTTTATTTTAAAAAATAGAATTTTTTTTTTTTTCTTTTTTTTTTTTTTCCTTCTTGTTTAGCCGATCACCACGCCACAAGTGAGGTTAAGATTGCTCGGGGTCGACCGAGCCTTGTCAAATTGATGACGCCTTGGCCTTCAACGAGCTTGTCCCTCCCTTGTGGTTGGTCGTCGGCCGTTATCATAGCCAAGTGACCAACTGAGGAAGAAGGAAAAAGAATAAGAAGGAAAAAACAGATAAATAAATAAAAATAGAAAAAATAATTAAAAAATCAATTTTGTTTAAAAAGGAAAAAATAATTAAAATTTTATTTTTTAAAAAGAAAAAAAAAAAATAAAAAAATAATAACTAAAAAGAGTGCACGGAGGAAAACAATTTTAGGTGAAAGAAAGAGAATGGAAAATGATTCCCTCATTTTCTCAAATGTTGGAAAATCTGGGAAACTTTTTTTTTGGAAGTTATTTTCCCTAAAACGAATGGAGTATTATTTTGAACGTGCATTCATTAACATGTTGGACTAACCTTGAGCAATAATTGTTCCTTCTATTGTATTATCCTGGAGCGAAAGAATCCTGAGGGATGACAGTGCCCCTAATGCTCGCACGACGGCCCCCACATCCTTCAAGTCTACACCGTTTAGGTGGAGGTTCTCTAAGTGGCTCAAGTTTTTGATGCCTACAAGTAAAATTCCAAGTAAATAAATTGCTTGGCAGTAAAGTTGTGAAGGCACCCACGCGGATGCCCCGGGATAAAAATCTTTTGAATCAACAACATTTCTATATGGAAAGAGAATGATGAATTCTATATTCTTAATATGAAGCACATGTAAAGATATTAAAGAGCATGCATGAATTGTAGCCTAGTTAGTTTAATTTATGAATAAAAACGAGGATTCTACATGAAAACCGAAACAATACCTTGAGCAATAGCCGCTACATCGACTGGATTATAACTTATGTCCAGCTCCTTTAAATTACTGAAACCACCTAATTTAGCCACAAACATTGCTAACTCAAGTCAAGGATGGTGATTTTATATGGAATTATGACCAAAAAATAAGCTGGAGAAACTATCATTCACATGTAAAGTCCCCTTCAAATGTTGTTTTTGATTATAGACACCTAAGAGTCGGAATTGTACCATGAATGGGTAAAATAGAATTATCTCTAGTAAATAATGATAGGACCCACGTGGATGCCTCGAGATTGGAATATTTTGAATAAGTAATATTTCTATATGGAGAGAGAAGGGGGTTGCAATATATGACTTCTTTATTCTTAATATGAAGCACTTGTATAGGTATTAAAGAGCCTACCTACATGACTTGCAGGCTAGTTAGTTTAATTTACAAATAAAAATGGGGTTCCTACATGAACATTGAAGCTGTACCTTCAACAATAGTGAATGCATCAACTTTGTTATATCTTATGTCCAGCTCCATCAAATTACTAAAACCACCTAATTTTTCCACAAACGGTGTTAACTCAAGTCAAGGATGACGATTTTGTACTGAATTATGAGCAGAGAATAAGTTGGAGAAATTTACCATTCACATGTAAAGTCCCACTCAAATTACTGTCTCTGAGGAATAGATGCCGGAGAGATGGAATTGTACTGAGAACGGATATAATAGAATGATCCAGAAAGTTACCGCCCAAGTCAAGTATCTCTAGTTTGCTCAGCCTTGAAGACAGCAGGTTTGGTTCTACAAACAAACGATGAAAGAGAAGGGGGTTGTACTGCGAACGAGTAAAATAAAATTATCCAGAGTAACTAATGAAAGCACTACGCGGATGCCTCGGGATATGAATCTTTTGAATCAGCAACATTTCTATATGGAAAGAGAAGGGGATTGCAATATATGACTTCTTTATTCTTAATATGAAGCACACGTATAGGTATTAAAGAGCTTGCCCGCATGACTCGCAAGCTAATTAGTTTAATTTACGAATAAAAAAGAGGATCCTGCATGAAAACTGAAACAATACCTTCAGCAATAGCCACTGCATTAACTGCGTTATAACTTATGTCCAGCTCCATCAAATTACTATAACCACCTAATTTTTCCACAAACAGTGTTAACTCAAGTCAAGGATGCCGATTTTGTACTGAATTATGAGTAGAGAATAAGTTGGAGAAATTTACCATTCATATGTAAAGTCCCACTCAAATTACTATTTCTGAGGAGTAGATGCCGAAGAGATGGAATTGTACCAAGAACGGATAGAATAGAATGATCTAGAAAGTTATAGCTCAAGTCAAGCACCTCTAGTTTGCTCAGCCTTGAAGATAGCAGGTTTGATTCTGCAAACAAACAATGAAAAGCAGTAAAATCCACATAAATCTTTTTGAGTTCATTCACAAGTAGGTATTGCCATTTCGGGGGAAATATATCAAACTCGTGGATAAATGATGACGTGGATGTGACCATCTATAATGCAGGAAGCGACTAAGAACCCGGACATGGTTAACTTATGAGTTCATTAGATAATGAGTATCTCTTGTTTTGTAGGAAATGGACGAACGACAAATTTATACCTTCTGGTGCAATCCACCCTCCTAAATAGTTGTAGGACAAGTCAAGGCTCTTGAGTTCTTCAAAGGGAAGAAGTAGAGAAGCGTTTAGGTACCAAGTTTTGGAGCCGAAACGGAGATATCTCGAATCAAAGAGCATTAGCTTAGTAACTCGTCCTGTGGTGGGGCTGCACTCAACACCTCCCCAGCTGCAACAATTGAAATATGATCCCCTCGTGTCCCCCCTATAGGTCAGGTCCAATGTGGCATTGAGTTCTAAGAGGGCAACCCTTTCTTGCTTCCGACACCCACGAGAGCCACATAAACATGCGATACCCCAAACCACCACAAACACCCATAGTGCTTCCTTTTTCATGATTGCAGATTCGAGTGACCAAACTTTATATGTATCACACTCTTGAGTCAACTTCTTTTTTACAAGTTAGAGCGATTTTATAGGAGTTCAACGATGCCTATGCTTAAGTGTAGAAGTTGTGGTCATGGCTAAAGTCTTGGTCATCTTTAGTGATGAATGTAGCTCAGCCCCTCTTGGTGACCAGGTCAATTAGCATGCCCGGGGGGGGGGGGGGAATGTACCTTACACAATGGCTAGATTTCATTGGCAGGGAGTTTTCCGAATGTCTTTATTGGCATAACTTTTTCCACACGTTAAGTCTAGTCTAGCCTAGTCACTATTGTCATTTATATGATTAATTCAATCTCTATCCAATGAAAAGCATAGGCCTTGTGATTTACTTGGTTCCAAGATCATATATTATAGTTAGAATAAAACTGAATGATGGTAACATGAAAATTAGTAAATGTTAGAGGATTACTCACAATGAACTGATTTTATAGGAGTTCAACGATGCCTGTGCTTGAGTGTAGAAGTTGTGGTCATGGCCAAAGTCTTGGTCATCTTTAGTGATGAATGTAGCTCAGCCCCTGTGTGTGGGGGTGGTGGGGGGGGGGATGTACCTTACACAATGGCTAGATTTCATTGGCGGGGAGTTTTCCGAATGTCTCTATTGGCATAACTTTTTCCACACGTTAAGTCTAGTCTAGCCTAGTCACTATTGTCATTTATATGACTAATTCAATTTCTATACAATGAAAAGCACAGGCCTTGTGATTTACTTGGTTCCTAGCTAGAAAGCAAGATCATATATTATAGTTAGAATAAAACTGAATGATGGTAACATGAAAATTAGTAAATGTTAGAAGATTACTTACAATGAACTGGTTTCTTGCTTGGGAAACTAACATAGGATGTAAATATGGTAACGGGTTCTTTAAAGTGCTTTCTTTTTATTGTTCAACTCGACTAACTTAGAATGCTTATTTTCAAGATATTAAAAGTTACTACTTTATAGCCTTTACACATTTCACCTAGAGAAAAAGCATAACATATTGCCTTTTGGATTCACAAAAAGCAGCTAGTTTAACTTAATGAGTGTCCATTTAACGTCATTCAAATTGCTTCCTTTGCAAGGGTGATGGTGGATTATCCCTACAAGTCCGCAGATATAAGTGGAACTTCACCAGAAAACGTCTGGAAATTGCATGGTTCTAAACAGGAAGTTCTGTTAATTTACCTTGCATTGGAGCTTTCAGCAGAAAGTGATCATGACTAGAGGCATTTCAGAAGTAGAAATGTTGTTAAATCGAAAATTGACAAGATGTTGTTATTAAATCAATGTTTTTATTAAATCAATGAAACAACATAGATGAAATAAATGAGGAACACCATTGATATCAAATATTTATATGATTCGGTCCAAGTGTCAACACCTGCTCCAATAGGAGAGCCAGCAAAAAAAAATTCACTATAATTAGAGATTTAGAATTACAATCGCTCACACACTCGAATATTTTTCACACCTAAAGTAAGACCAAACTCAAAAGTATTTATAAATAAACAACTTAATTAGATGTAAAGCTCACGGTGCAAATCATTGCATGTTTAAGTCCATAACAAAACCCTTTGCCCAGCCAATTCAAGATCGTCCATACGTTCTTTTTTTTATTCTTCGTGCGGTGGCCCAATTTCTGGAGGAACCCACTAATCGGCTTCTCCAGGAAAGAAAACCCAAAAAAGACAAACATTGCTTTTGATTTATTGTTTATTTTCTAACCACTTCCTGATCCCACGCGCTTTTTTTTGTACAACAACCAAAAAGAAAATCCCAAGTAGGCAATTAAAGTCCATAGAAAATTTGACCGTGAGAATTCATTGCTATTCACTAATGGGCCCATGGCGGCTGTCCCCATAAAATTTCTCCATCAATGTTTAATGTACCCGTGATTACACGCTCCGATCCCCAGATTGGACTTGTATTTTTTCTCATCCTAATTCCGAGCAATGCCCTCTCAAGTCTTTTACATCTTAAGGTCCGGATGTAATCGTGGCTATATAATATATCCAACCAAATAAAAGAAACTCTTCGCATACACACACATGTATATATGCCATTAAATTTTTATTTTTATTTTTTGGATTTCTTTCTTGTCCAATCAGGTTGAATTACATAATGGATCAGAATGGAAACATACTTTAACAATTCTCTACTTTGGCTCGAGTTTGTAACCAAATCATAGTGCTTGTCATCTATGCCAACTCTTTCAATGTCCTGATAGGCACTCACTCTTTATAAATGGCAATTATGTCAAGTGAAGCTTAAGCTTGCCAAAAGAACAAGTTTAGTCATCATATCTGATGAGTTCTCTACCTTGGCTCGATGTTTGCGATGTACATTAATGGGGTTAATTGAGTCGATTTGCACTCTTAAGTTGATAGGATCCAAACCTTTCTTTGACTAAGTATCGGGACACTCAACATTAATTAAGTGAGATAAGAGAATGACCATCGAGTTTTTGCATACCCAGTAGAAGGAAATCGGATTCACACAAATTAGCTTTTCCTAGATGCTCATTCCTTCTTAGTGGAGATACCACGCCAATATAATTGAACGTCAACTTTATTAGTTGATTTGTGCTCGTGTTTGTTTTGTTTGGGAGCCCGACAAGGTCCTTGCAACGATCCTCGCTTTGCATTTTGAAGATAGCGCATCATGATGTAAATCATAAGAACTATCAAGTTCGCATGACAGCGGATCACGCTTCAATTTGTTTTGCTCTCTAGTTCTCATTAGGCTCACATAACCCAGATGTGCAGTGGAAGATTGGGTGTGGAAGAGAGACATTTGTTTGGAGAAGGTGAGCGTGCAGCTGTAGTATTTGGTTGGCAATTTGATGCTGTGGTTGCAGTTAAGCTACCGACGTTTACTCCACCCATTCCTCAGTTTTTATGCACACAGATCAAACACCCTCCCTAGTTTTGACAGCCTACCAAAACCATCCTTACTCTAGCATTTCAAGTTATCTGATGTTAGTTATGATGTTAATCATTCTTACAAATCTGTGAATTTTTTCCCCCAACTTTGCCCCTCCCGATTCACCATTCAAGGACTACCCACCGCCAAATCCCTCGTATGCCAATGACTTAGCTCCTGCCCTCCTGGCACCGCCATAATTGTCGAGTTGCCGAGCTACCGCCACCTCGTCTCGATTGTCTCCCTCTGTCTTGTCTCTAGGTGGCCATGGCGAGCTTGCCAGATTGCGTGACTTTTGAGCTAGAAGGCCACTGGTGTTGATGCAACCTTTGATTTGAAACCAAATATTTACAAATTCGATCTAAGTGTTAGTATCTATCTCGCGAGAAAAGCTAATAGTAAATAATTCATTATAATTAGAGAATCAAAATTACAATCACTTATATGCTCTCGCGAGAAAAGCTAACAGTAAATAATTCATTATAATCGGATAATCAAAATTACAATCACTTATATGCTCGAGTATTTTTCACACATAAATTAAGACCAAGCCCAAATATTGGAATCTAGATTCCCGACGTCCCAAATCGCTGTGTGTTTAATCCCATAGTAAAACCCTTCGCACATCTAATTTGAGAACATCCATACGTTCTTTCTTTTACTCTTCGTGCGGTGTCTCAATTTCCAAAGGAGCCCACTATTTGGCTTCTCCAGGAAGGAAACCCAAAAAGCAAAATCTTGCTTTTAATTTCTTTTCTTTTCTCTAACTACTTCTTGACCCCACACGCTTTCTTTTGTATGACCAACAAGAAAATCTCAAGTAGGCAATTAAAGCCCACAGAAAATTTGAGCGTGAGAGTTCATTGCTATTTGCTACCGGGGACCTTGGTGGTTGTCCACAGAATATTTCTCCATCAATGATTAATGTGGTGGTATCTACATCCGTCGACGGCCCAACTTAAACTTATATCTTTTTCTTGCCTGACGTCCAAGCAATACCCTCTCAAATCTTTTACATCCCGAGGTGATTGTCCACTGAATATTTCTTCACCAATGTTTAACGTTTTGGTGTCCACATTCCTCGAACAGTCTAAATTGAACTTGTATCTTTTTCTTGCCCAACGTCAAACAATACCCTCTCAATTCTTTTGCATCCTGAGGTGGTTGTCCACAGAATATTTCTCCGTCAATGTTTAACGTGTTGGTGTCTACATTCCGCGAACTCCCAAATTGAACTTGTATCTTTTTCTTGCCCAACGTCCAAACAATACCCTCTCAAATCTTTTACATCCTGAGGCGGTTGTCCACAGAATATTTCTCCATCAATGTTTAACGTGTTGGTGTCTACATTCCCCGACCCCCCATATTGAACTTGTATCTTGTTCTTGCCCATCGTCCAAGCATACCCTTTCAAATTATTTATGTCTTGAGGCGGTTGTCCACAGAATATTTCTCCACCAATGTTTAATGTGTTGCTATCTACATTCCTCGACCCCCCAAACTGATCTTGTATATTTTTTTTGCCCAACGTCCAAACAATACCCTCTCAATTTTTATTTTTATTTTTATATCCAACCAAAAGAAACTCTATATATATATATATATATATATATATATATGTATGCCATTTTAAAAAAAAAATATTTTTTTGGGTTTTTTTCTTATCCAATTAGGTTGGATTGAAAATGGCTCAAGATCGAAAATACGCTCTGGTGTCCTCATCATCTATGCTAGCTCTCCCAGTGTCTTGATGGGCGCTAACTTTCTATAGATGCCAATTGTACTCAAGTAAAGGTTAAGCTTCGCCAAATGAACCAGCTTAGTCATCATATTTGATGAGCTCTCTACCTTAGCTCGACGTTTGTAGTGTATTTATATGTAATGGGCTTAATTGAGTTGATTTGCCCTCTTAAGTTGATGGGACCCCAATCTTTTTTTGACTAAGGCTCTGTTTGTTTCATAGAAAATTTGGCATTTCTAGAAAATATTTTCTAGGAAGCTATTTTCCAAGAAAATGATAATATTTTTTAGTGTCCGATTGAAACTTGAAAATGAAGTGGAAAATATTTTCCACTGTTTGATATGGAAAATCTTTTCCTCCATGCACTCCTTTGCTATAATTTATATATCTATATATATATTTATATTAAATTAATTTTTAATTATTATTTATGTAATCGATTTTTAAATTATTTTTTTATTTTTCTCCTTCTTTTCTTTTCTTTCTTGTTTTCTTCTTCTTCCTCAATTGGTTGTTGGCCATGATGATTGGCACCAGGTGAGTTGGAGCCTTGTCATAGGCCAGCAAGGCCAAGCTTGCCCTTGCCCAACTCACTGCTCTAGCGAGGCTCCACCTCACTAGAATCTGGTGAGCCTCAAGCTCACCTGTGGTTGGCCAATGATGTGGCAGGTGACCCGCCAAAGAAGGGGGAAAAGAAAAGGCAAAGATAAGAAAATGAATAAAAAATAATTAAAAATCAATTTTAAAAGAAATAAAAAAAGAAAAAAAGAAAATATAAAATAAAAATAGAAGAAAATGTTTTTGGTGAAAGAAAGTGAGGTGAAAGAAGATATGAAAAATGTTTTCCTCTTTCTCAAAAGCAAAAACTATTTTCCCCCATTTTGAAGGCTTTTTTTCCATTGATGTAAAATGTTTTCCCTAACCATTTTATTTTTTTATGAAACGAACGCTAAAAAATTTATAAAACATTAAATGAAACGAATAGAGCCTAAGTATGGGGACTTTTGACATTAATTAAATTAGTGAGATAAGAGAATGACCACTGAATTTCTGCATACCTAATAGAATGAAGTTGGTTTGCACACAAATTAGCTTTCCCTAGATGCTCATTCCTTCTTGGTGGAGATACCACGAGGATATAATTGGACGACAAATTTACTGGTTGCTTTGTGCTCCAGTTTGTTTTGTTTGGGAGCCCAAAGAGGTCCTTGTGACGATTTTCAATTTGCATTTTGAAGATAGCGCATCATGATGCAAATCATAAGAACTATTGAGTTCGCATGATAGCGGATTATGCTTCAATTTGTTTTGCTCAATTCTCATTAGGATCACATAACCCAAACGTGCAGTGGAAGATTCGGTGCGGAAGAGAGATTTGTGTGGAGAAGGTGAGTGTGGGACTATAGTATTCCGGTGGCAATTTGTTACTGTGGTTGCGGTAACCATCCTTACTTTAGCAAATTCCATTTCAAATTGCATGCGACATTAGTTATGATGTTAATCATGCTTATAGATCAGTCATTTTTTCCCCAACTTTGCCCCTCCTGACTCACCGTTCAAAACCTACCGCCAAAACCTACTTATCAAGACCCTTACTCAACCCAACCCAAAGCGTACGACTTGAAACTCTACATTTATCACGTCAGCAAGCCACCACTCTACCGCCTCAACTATCTCCCTCTCTCTTGTCTCGAGCTCAAGTCCGTCACTACCCAAATTCTGTTGTTGAGCTCGCCGAATCGCGTGACTTTCGAGCTTGAAGGCCACGAGCATTAATGCTGCCTTTGAGCTTGTGGCCATGGCCTCAAGTGCGACTTTTGAGCTCTAGTGGCCATGGAGAGAGAAGTTGACATTGGTGTGGCGGAAGTTAGAGAGATAGGGATAAAAAAATGGGGTGGAGGGGTTGTTCATAAATGCAAATTGTGTATTTTCAAAAGTGGGGATGGTTTTTCAAAAGTTCTCTATTTTCTTTTTTCTTTTTTAAATACATTAAGTTTAAATTATGTCCACTATGACACAATTTACTCCAAACTTTTTTTGGTGATACAAAAAACCTCATATGTTTACCCCAATTTTTTTTTTGGTGACACAAAAACTCCCAATTTGTTACCGTGCAACACATTTATCACAAATTATTATCTTTTTTGTGACACTTAAAATCAAATTTATATTTAGGTAACATATTTAACTCAAAATTTGAGGTAAATTTGTTGCACGAATATAAGTTTAAGATAAATATGTCACATGAGTAGAAATTTGAGTTTTTTGTGTCATAAAAAAAGAGTTTAGGATAAATATGTCAAAGTGAACAAAATTTAAAGATTTTTTTTATGGCCTTCCCCCCCCCCCCCCTTTTTTTTTTTTTTCTTCCTCTTATGAGAAAAAAATGACATGATATCTTACTTGAATGCTATATGATATATTGCATGTTTTATTTGCTTCTTCATATTTGAGACAATCAATAAGGTTGATGTTATGTGTTCCATAACTCTCTCGCAATCCCTCCTTGACAAAGCGAGAATTCGTAAAGAGAATTCTCAAGAAAAAAATTGTAAATACTCTTGTAAGGTGAAGAAAAGACATGCAAGGCATCAAAAAGCTCTAAAAATAATTAAAATTCGATTTGGGAGGCTATTCCCTTCGGCCCAGGCGCCTCGCCACAGGGCCTGGCCAGGCCTGGTTGGGAGCCCTACTAGTGGCTAGTAGCCAATTTCATACATTTCCACCAATCCGGGCCTCAATCTGGGTTGGCTTTTGCTCGAATTTGGCCTAGACATCGAGACAACAGATTACTAGAAACAGAAAGATACTTTTCCACTTCTCAGATTAAGAAACCTATTTCTACAATCCGGCTCCCGCTCCATGGAGTACGCGCCGATCTTCAACAAGAACTCATCAAGGGGAAGTTGGCCAGAGAAAGCAGACATACTAAGGCATGGTACGCTCATCACAAAGGAACACCTTCAATTTCAAAAGAATCTTCCTTTTTTTCTTCAACATGATCTATAGAGAAGCCACCTTAGAGGCCACGTCGTGCCGCCGTGAAGCCGCCAGAGCACAGGGTTACCAGTAAGTTGTTGGAGACATTGGAGGAATTTGTGAGGGATAGAGCAAAGAGACCTAAGTATTGGAAGATACGCAAGATATCTTCAGATCACATTAAATACTCCTCAGATCAATCAAGATCGAATCAAAGATTCAATTTATATCAAATCTAGTCTGTACATTATTTAGTTGCCTTTCTCATTATACATGTCTTGTAATATAAACACTGACATTGTACGTACAGAAAGATATAGAGAATACAAAAAACTTTTCTCTTCAATTTTCATCCACATTCTTACATGGTATGAGAGCGCGATTTCTGATCTTGGTATTGCTTCCGCAAACTTCTTCGAATTGCCTCCGATTCTTTTCTGCCTTTGCTGTTGCAACACTTGCAAAACAAAGCAGCCTCCGGTAGGAATTCATCTTTTAGCCTTCGTGCCTTGTTCAACCCGCAAACAACCGCTTCAATTTTCTTTAAAACCTCTTCATCATGGCAAACCCACAAATACCTACCTCAACCTCCGAAAATCAGACAGGAAGGAATGCAACGTCACCTGCTTCCCCCAATCCAGAATCAACTGTTGTTACTTCCTTGGCTGAACATCAACCTATTCAAGGGCAAATTCACGCTCATCACACGCCCTGGCAACACTTTCTGGCTCAGTTCAATCCAGGGTTCAACTTTTCAGGCTACCCTTATCAATGGATGCCATACCCATGGATTCATGGATCGAATCCAGATTCATCACAGCCGGGCTACCAGAGCGTGCAGGCCGATGGAGGCCTACCAACCAATACTGAAGCAGGCTCAGCCATCGACCCAGAGCAGACGGGCGGTTCAACAAATTCGAATGCGGGATTTTTCAATTCGGGGCAGACAACCAACAGCACAGGGTTCCCAACAGGATTCCCTTTTCCTTTCACGGCCGCCATGGGTCGGCTTGAACCCGGCGACGCGCTATATGTTTCCACAGCCGACGGACCCGAGTTGAAGCTCATTAGCAACCATCTCACAAGATTCGAAAACTATTCGAGTTGGGCGCGGGAATTCCGCCGCGCCCTTATCACAAAAGACAAAGAAGGGTTCATCGACGGAACAGTTCCCGTTCCAACCGATGAAAAATTAGGGCGACAATGGAAAATGCAACCAGCTCGTTCGGACATGGATAGGAAATTGCATCAGCCCAGAAATAGCCGCCAGGATTGCCTCTGACAGAGGACTCAAAATCTTTTTGGGACAGTATAAAAGAGATCTACAGGAAATTGGATCAAGTAAGGAGTTTTTCGTTGCATCAAGCCCTCTCGAATCGAAGCAAGGAAACATGACCGTGACGGCCTGCTTCAACAGGCTTTCAACTCTCTGGAACGAGCTTGAGGCCGCTGAAGAAAAACTCATCGGATCCGAAGAAACCCTCCAACAGTACAAGGGGATCAAGGACCGAGAGAAAGCGACGTGTTTTTTGCTTTTACTCAACGATTCTTACCTTACTTTCAGGTTGCAGATTTTGGCCATGGAGCCTCCGCCGCCGATTGGACGAATTTTCCAACTTGCAGTGCGGGGAGGAGAGCTAGAGACTCACCTCGACGGAGAACAAAGCGACGGAGGGTTTGGCTCTCGCGGCCAGAATCGAGAGAGGAGCAATGAAAACCCTAGAAAAGAGGCGGAACCCGTTGGTAGGGTTCACCGAACAAAAGCCTTTTAAAGGCTCGGCGATGGACGGTTCAGATCGCACATAGCGATCTGACGGCTCTAAAGGGCCGCACTACGCGGACGATCTGGACAGCGTGGATGGTTCCGGATCAAACAAATCCAACAGCTCTTCTTTTTCAAAGAACCTTGGGCCGAATTATGGGCCGAGTTATGGATCAAATTTGAAAAATAAAGGCAAGCTATTTTGCGACTATTGCAAGCGGCCCCATCACACAATTGACAGTTGTTGGAAATTGCATGGCCGACAGGGAGAAAAAAAGAAGGAAGTATCAGCAGCAGCAGCTTATCAACCCACAGGATCAACTGATCAATCCATCACACATGCTGAGTATCAACAATTAATGCAAGCACTGCAAAAATTGGATATTCCAAAAAGGGGGAGACTTTACGGTATTTCTCATTGCCTAATAAATACCATATCGAGGAATACTTGGATTGTTAATTCGGAGCTAGTGATCATATTGCCTGTGACAAGAAGCTATTTACTGTTGTTAATGAAGAACTGGATAGTCCCATTATTGTGCAATTGCCGAATGGAAATGTTGCTCGTGTGTCCATAACAGGGACAATCAATCTTAGCTCTCAGCTCACTCTTACAAATGTCCTCTATGTCCCAGAGTTTCAATTTAACCTTATCTCCGTGTCTAGAGCCTATGAGGAAAATTCTTGTAAGATTTCCTTTATTGCTGATAACTGTCTCTTTCAGGCCCTTTTGACTAGGATACTGATGGGCTGGGGTAATATGTCTGAAGGACTATATTTTTGGAAGAATTCAGCAAATCTTGATCAGTTTCATTGTAATAAAAAATCATTGTGTAATTTGACTACCAATGATAAACAATTTCTTTTGCATTCCGAATGGGTCACGGTTCTTTATTTCCTTATCCTCAATGTCATATTTGTCCACTTGTCAAACAGTCTCGTATTCCTTTCCCATTGAGCACAAATCGTGCAGATGATTCGTTTTCCTTACTTCATATTGATGTTTGGGGTCCTTACCATACACAGAACCATGATGGGTCCCGTTTTTTCCTAACCATTGTGGATGACCATTCAAGGGCCACGTGGATTTTTCTCATGCAGTCTAAGGGTCAAGTCATATCTCATTTAAGGACCTTCCTTTCTTTATCGAAAACTCAATTTGGCAAGACAATCCGCCGAAATGGGAAGGAATTCTTTAACCATGAGTGTACTACTTTGCTTACATCTCAAGGAATTTTACATGAGAGTTCCTGCACGTATACTCCACAGCAAAATGGAGTAGTGGAATGGAAACATCGTCACTTATTGGACGTTGCTCGCGCCTTGAAGTTTCAAGCTTCCATCCCCGGCAATTTTTGGAGAGATTGTGTCCTAACTGCAGCTTATTTAATCAATAGAATGCCGACCAACATTCTCAACGGTCGAAGTCCTTTCGAATTGCTCTTTGGGAGGAAGCCAAATATGAGTCATTTGAAGATTTTTGGCTATCAATGTTATGCCACTATAGTGGGACCTAGAGATAAGATGAGTCATCGTGCTCGCCGTTGCACATTCATGGGGTATTCCACCTTACAAAAGGGGTACAGGATTTATGATTCATCTACAGGAGAATTCTTTGTTAGTAGAGATGTTTCGTTCCAGGAGGATATCTTTCCTTTTGCTACACGGGAACCAAGGACAAATAACCGAGGACATCACTCTTCACCTCATATTGAAGAAATTGCAAATGATCCAGTATATGTTCTCTTTCCTGCATCAACAGATAGAAGGGACTCCTCTGCATTAGCCATGGACTTGACGCCTCCACTGGAACCCACGACCCACATCTCAGATGATGAAGTTGTGCTTGACTCTACTTCAAATAATGCTGGTGTGGATAATTCATCCACTCCTATTGATACTGGGTCGGGTCAATTATCGCCTGCAAATACTCCACCTAGACGTTCTCGGCGAGTCACACGTCCACCAACTTGGACGAAAGACTGTGTGTGGAGTCCGAAACTCGGCAGGTATTCTTTTTCCCATCTCCTCTTATGTTTCATTTGATCGGCTGTCGGCGGAGCATCGTTGTTGCATTTCTCGCATTTATGAGGAGCGAGAACCATCCAATTATGATGAGGCGAGCATTGATCAGAGATGGAGCAAGCTATGAAAGCAGAATTGCAGGCTTTAGTGGACAATCACACATGGGAACTCGTCTCTCTACCCCCAGATCGGAAGGCAATTGGATGCAAATAGGTATACAAGATCAAATATCGAGCAGATGGATCGATTGAAAGGTACAAGGCTCGATTAGTGGCTAAAGGATTCACACAATAGGAAGGTTTTGACTATCATGAAACCTTCTCTCCCGTCACTAAAGATGTTACGGTACACTCATTTCTCTCAGTAGTAGCCTTTCAGGACTGGCCGTTGCACCAGATGGATGTCCACAATGCCTTCTTACATGGAGATTTAGACGAAGAAATTTATATGGATATTCCACAGGGTTTACGGAGACAGGGGGAGAATAGAGTATGTCGTCTCCGCAAATCCCTGTATGGACTTAAGCAGGCTTCCAGACAGTGGTATGCCAAATTTGCTAAGTCCCTGATAGCTGCAGGTTTCCAACAATCCATATTTGACTATGCCGTTTTTACACGGACTAAAGGTACGTCATCTATGTACTTAATGATATATGTAGATGATATACTTATTATGCGAAACGATGAAGTGGCTATCCAAGTTTTCAAGGAATACTTGTATTCTACCTTTCACATAAAAGATTTGGGTACACCCAAATATTTCCTTGGAATAGAAATTGCACGATCGGATCAAGGAATATCTCTCAGCCAGAGAAAATTTGCATTGGAAATCATATCAGAAGCAGGTTTATCATGATGTAAGCCAGCTATGATTCCAATCGAGCAAAATGTTAAATTGACTACGGCAGATTATGATGCTGAAGTGTCTCAACAAGCAGATACAGTACTCAAAGATCCATTGAGTTATCAAAAACTTGTCGGGAAACTCATATATTTGACTATGACTAGGCCAGACATTAGTTATGCTATACAGACACTCAGCCAATTCATGCACAGGCCAAAGCAGTCTCACATGAATGCTGCACTGAAAGTTGTGAAGTACTTGAAGAAATGTCCTGGACTCGGGATTCTTCTTTCCAGGAAATGTGATATGAGAATGACAGCGTATTGTGATGCAGATTATGCTACTTGTCCGATGAGCATGAGATCCATAACCGGTTTCTGCATTAAGATGGGAGATTCCTTACTTTCATGGAAAACCAAGAAGCAGCCAACAGTCTCTTTATCCTCGGCAGAAGCATAATACCGAGCTATGGCGAAAACGACATGTGAGATAGTATGGCTACGGGGATTACTTCGGGACCTTGGAGTACGAATCGAGGGACCAACCAGATTATTTTGTGACAATGATGCAGCTCTTAAACTAGCATCAAATCCCATTGTGCATGAGAGAACGAAACACATAGAAGTGGACTGCCATTTCACTCGAGAGAAAATACAAGAAGGTATAATCAAGACACGGGGGATTGGAACAGAAGAACAACTTGCAGATGTATTCACCAAGCCACTATGTCAAGTCAGCATGCGTATCTCTTAAGCAAGCTCGGCATCTTGGATATCTACAAGCCACCAGCTTGAGGGGGAGTGTTGGAAGATACCCAAGATATCTTCAGATCACATTAAATATTCCTCAGATCAATCAAGATCGAATCAAAGATTCAATTTATATCAAATCTAGTCTGTACATTATTTAGTTGCCTTTCTCATTATACATGTCTTGTAATATAAACACCGACATTGTACGTACATAAAGATATAGAGAATACAAAAAACCTTTCTCTTCAAATTTCATCCATATTCTTACACTAAAAGCCCAGAGAGGAGGGAAGAATTGTTCCCTGTGGCTCAGGAGGAGGAGCCTGTGCCAGATATGAATGAGATAAAGGCATTGCCTCCACCAGAGAATTATACTCCTGCACCACCACTGGAGCCAAAACTGGAGCCACCAAAGCCACAAGTGACGGAGGATTTAGTGGATCTGAGGGATAATGGAGTTACTGCTGATGATCAAGGTAATAAATTTGCATTGGCTCTATTTGCGGGGCCACCGGCTAATAGAGGGAATGGTTCGTGGGAAGCATTCCCTTCTAATGGTGAACCAGAAGTGACTTCTGCTTGGCAAACCCCAGCTGCTGAATCTGGCAAGGAAGATTGGGAATTGGGTTTGGTGGAGACTGCTAGTAACCCGTTAAAGCAGAAAACGGTTTTAGGTGGTGGTCTTGATCCATTGCTACTGAATGGCATGTGTGACCAGGGAATGGTGAGGCAACATGTGAGCACTGCCCAATTGACTGGAGGTAGTGCGAGCAGTGTTGCTCTACCCGGCCTTGGAAAGAGTGCAACCCCAGTATTGGCTCTCCCTCCATCCAATGGAACTGTCCAAACAGTGAACCGGGACCCTTTTGCTGCATCATTGAGCATCCCTCCTCCTTCATATGTACAGATGGCGGAAATGGAGAAGACCCAGATTTGGTTATGCAGGAGCAACAACTATGGTAGCAGTATGCTACAGAGGGGATGCGACGTCAAGCCACTTTGGCCAAGATTGGTGGGACAGGTTACTATGCACCAGGTCCTCCTGTGATGCCTTACGGCATGCCACCAGTCAATGGGATGGGACCGTTGACTGGGTATGATTATTCTCCTTACTGATGTTGCTTGCTTTTCACCATATGACTATTTTTTCTTATTTCATCCTGTTGTGTATCTAGTTATATTACAATATGATCCTTTTTGTATTCTGGTGTGCGGGTTTTTGGAAGAGGGAAGAGTGAACCCAGGGAGATTCTTTTTGGGGAAGATATTTGGATGGTGACATCCAGTGCATCCTGTCCCTGCTCGTGCTTCTTGTAATAATCAGAATTTCCATGACCACAGCCTCTTGTGCTGTCACAGTATAGACGGGATTGAATCTGTCATTGTCTAGTAGCTCTGCGCTTTTGTTGTTTCATGCATAAAAGTAGACTGACCATCAAAACCAGTTCTCTTAAAAATGGCAGCACAGCTGACCTTCTCGTATGAATCGAATGTTTACAATAGCATTGATTTCTTCAAACTAGAATTTTCTTTTTTTGCTCTGATCTTTCTGTTTCTTCTGTTACTCGAAATCATCTGGAGCTTAGTGCTTTTGTTAAATAATTCCTAACTGATATGATGATGGTGTTGATTATAAATATCTTGGATAAAGATCCCTCAGTGAAAGATGATATCGCGGAATGATTTCTAGTGGTCATGAAAAGACTCAGAGCATAAGCTCACGATAGAGCAGGCATATAATGTGCAACTGTATCTCCCCAAAGGTTGAGCCTAGGTTCCCTTTTCGACTGTTTATCTGCACAACTTGAGGTCCGAGCCCACAAATTACCTTGATGAGGACAAAATGTTGAACAATTGAACTGAAAGCACCGTTAAATTTGATTTTGTAGAGTTTGAATAATAAGTTATAGTAAAAAAGCTGACAAATAGTCCAATGCATATTGCAAAGTTTGGAGAAAGCGCAAATTATTCAGATAACCGAGAAGGGCTCCAGAGTCGATTGGGATCGCCTCTGGTCTTCAACCTTATCTGTCTGACCTCGATCTTTTCTCTGCGTTTCTGTTTTCTGCTAATAACGAACCGACTGATCTCAATGTTATTTGGATATCCCTAGTCCGAACCTCCAAAACACCTGGCTCTCTCAACCGAGGTAAGACAATTTATCTTGATTGTGCACTTAATGCATCGATCTGGCAAGTCCCATGACCTCCACCACTTGAAGCATGGTTTTTGCGATTGTCCTGGACAACTAGTCTAGCTGGGCAGAATTTTGACCTTTATTGGTTTTACAATTTGATAGGGATCCTCTGAAACTTTTTGGCTTAGGCTACCGAAATCACGACGGTTTGTGATGCATTTATATGTTGATGGGGTTAACTAAGTCGATTTGCCCTCTTAAGCTATGGGACCCTAAATTTTCTTTAACAAAGTCTCTGTATACTTAGACATTAATTAGAGAAGATGAGACAAGAATGACCACTGAGTTTTTGCATACCCAATATGATTTATTCATCGATACGTGAAAGATCTCTAAGTAGAAATGGTTTCTTTGTTACTGGAATGAAGTCGGATTGCACACAAACTAGCTTTCCTAGATGCTCATTTCTTCTTATTCGAGATACCACACTAATATAATTGGACAACAATTTCACTGGTTGCTTTATGTAAGTTAGTTTTGTTTGGGCGGCTGAAGATGTCCTTGGGGATGATCCTTGCTTTACATTTTGAAGATAAGCGCCTCATGATGCTAAATCATAAGAAAAATTTGAGTTCCCACGGCAGCAAATTACACTTTTAATTTGGTTTGCTCTCCAGTTCGTATTAGCCTCGCAGACCAGATGTGCAGCGGAAGATTTGGTGTGGAAGAGAGATTGTGTCGAGAAGGTGAACAAGGGACTGTATTTTTTGTTGACAATCTGGTTGCAGTTTAGCTACCTCCTTTGGCAATTGTTTGCTCTCTAGGTTGCCAGATCGCATGACTTTCGAGCTCAAAGGACACAGGCATTCGGGTTGCCTTTGAGCTTGTGCCCATGTCCTTGAGTGTGACGTTCGAGCTCTAATGGTTAACATCGGCGTGGTGGAAGATAGAGAGATGGGTAGAAAAATGGGGTTTGGCGTGGGGTGGAGTGGTTTTTTATCTCATTGGGTCTAAGGGTTGTTTGTCTTTTCAATTGGGGTCTTTCTCTGAAAAAGTAAAATGCACATTTCAAATGTGGGGATGGTTTTTCCAAAGGTTCTATATATTTTCTCCTCCTTTTGTTGAGAAAAAAAGGGAATGATGCCTTACTTATACGTTATCTGATATAATAATTTTCTTTTGCATGTTAAACTTGCCTCCACATATTTCAGATAATCAATAAGGTCGATGTTATATGATGTGTAGCTTTATCATAATCCCTCCTCTAGAGCTAAGCTCCTAGCAAAATGTTAGAACGTCATTCCACATAGGCAAGACTAGCAAAAGTTGTCATGAAAATGCAATTTTGACCATGAATTTAACCATCTCATGAGACACTCCAGAACAAGTAAACCTTCATAAAAGTTAGACGGAAATCGATGTCCAAACCAAATTGTGGATTAGCCATGAACCTATGACTCTGAAGAACATTTTGTCGTTCATGTTATATTGTCAAGCAAGAAGAGTTTTATGTCTCGAACAGTTTGCGAATGGATTGAGTGATATACAGAGACGAACATTTTCATTCGGAAAGGAAAGCAAACGTGCCATTGCAGAAATAACAAAGATGAGAAAGCTGTGTTTTTCTAGTGTTGTTTGTCATCGGTAGTGGTATTATCACCTAACCTAATAGAGATGAGCAAGCGACTACGTAAAAACCACCTTTTCGAAAGAGGGAAGGATCACGCCATGTATTGTCGTCAAGGAAATTAGAACAAGACCTTATTCAATTATGAAGGTTAAAACCTACATTGACTTGGTCGATCCACATTGAGGCCAATGTTGATCAACGACAATAACAAATGATAGTAAAAAACACCAATCCAGCCATTACCCGAAATTGCAGAAGGAGAGAACCTAAATTGTTCGGCCACTGGACAATTTTCGAAAACCATCCTACACAATATAGTAGCATGTTATGAACAAGCTCCAACATGTGGTGATGACCAGTTCCACATAGTGAAACCATCCCTGCCGCCATTGGGGGTTGATGAACAGAACAACCGGAATTACCAGTAAAACTATCGTGTATGACACTCCGAAGCTGATATAGAATGTCTCTCCGTCTATGAAACCATCTTCTTTAGCTCTCGTGCATGATTTTGTTGCTAAGCAATTAACGTTAATGGTTGTTGAGCATTTCTTACTCAATGGCAGTCCACACAGAAGATGGTTTCTGTAGTAACTGCTTTCATCGAATGCCCCAAACTGATTTTTGCTTGGTATGGCTCCTGACAAGTCGTTGTAAGACACATTGAAGACTCCCAGAAAATTCAACTGAGTAAGCTCTTCAGGGATAGAACCAGTCAACTTGTTGTTGGAAAGGTCCATGCTCTCTATCTTTGCGAGGCTCGACAATGACGTCGGTATGTGTCCATTAAGCTTGTTATGCGACTGGTTCAACACACGCATGTCCTGTAAAATTGCAATCTCAGGGGGGATCTCTCCACTAAACTGGTTGCAAGAAAAATCTAGTTGCACCATTTCGAGGAGTGCGTAGCCTTTATAAGAATAAAACCTTCCTTTTGTTGTTAACCCGACAATATGTGGAAGTTGCATTGTTTCCATTCTTTTACTCTCGTCGAATTTGTTATGTCTTTTAATTGTCCTCACATAAGGCCAAGGTGACGATCCTATGAGGCCAAATATGAATTTCGGTGTTGAAGTTACCTTATTGGCATATCCTCTGGAAGAGAAATTCATGGGTCCCAAGCAACTAGGTAATGTACCAAACATATTGTTTTTAGAAAGATCGATCATACTTAAGCTTTTCAAGCTGCACAATTGCTCGGGAAATGTTCCATTGAAGCTATTACCTCTGAGTGAAAGAATGCTCAGTTGAGAGAGGTAACCTAGCCAATAGGGTATGCTTCCGGAGAATTCATTTTCACTCAGATCCAAGGTCACTAAATAGGAGCTGTTGGAGAGCGCATGATCGAGTGTACCATTCAATTTGTTCCCATTCATATGGATGTGACGCAACTGGGGTGCTATAAAAGATGATGCTAATGAACCAGAGAGATTGTTATCAGACAAATCCAAATACACGAGCTCAAGAAGATTAAAGATTTCTCGAGGGATGAGGCCATCCAAATGATTTTTGGACAAGTCAAGAACCACAAGATATGACATGTTTGCAATCAATTTGGGAAGCTTGCCAATGAAAGAGTTGTTGCTAATGTCCAATAGCATCAAATTTACGAGTGATGAAAGAAAAGAGAGATCTCCAGTGAACATGTTGTAGCCTAACTGCAGACGTGACAGATTTAGGTTCATGGTGTGGTCGGACAATACAATTGCTCCTTGCAATTTGTTATATGCCACTTTGGGGTCAATTAATGATGAGTTGCTATCTAGTAACTGGCTAGGTAGTTGCCCTGAGAAATTGTTGCGAGACAGGTCTAAGGAATATAGGGATTTTATACTACCTAGTTCAAATGGAATATTCCCTTCCAATCTGTTGGTTGATAGATTAAGGTGGTACAAATTTGGGAAATTCGCACAAAATTCGGTAGTGAGCTCTCCTCTTATGTCGTTGTTGGATATGTCCATCACCGAAACATTAAAATGGGTCATTGATGGAACCTCAAGTGTCGTGAATGAGTTATTTCCCATAAAAAACATCTCCAACTTAGTGTTATTTTCCAACAACCAAGTTGGAAAGGGACCTGAAATGTCATTCGAGGAGAGATCCATGATTCTCAGGTCATATTGATGATTGAGAAAGCCCAGAGAAGTCACTTTGAATCCTTTTGATGGACTATTTGATTAACTAAAAACCTTCAACTGGAATCTCGGGATCGAAGATGCAACTTTGGTATCAACTATTAGTTCGGTGTCATCAAGCAACAAGACCTTAAGTCTTGAATGATTTGCAAGTGGGCCGAGTGACGAGGGGATATTAAAATAATTACCCGAAATGGAAAGAAATTCGAGTGAGGTAAGGCTAGTGAGGGAAGATGAGGCGACAATATCTGTGAATTCATTGTCTGCAAGATTCAGAATTCGAATAGAGGTCATGTTTCGCCAGCATGTAGGAAGCCCGCCAGTAATTCCATTAGTGCTAAGATCCAGCTCTTCTAGTTTTACGAGGTTAAACAAGCCTGTTATTGAAATCACAAGTCAATCCAATTACAATGACATATATTGGTACATGCAAAGAAGACATTCAAGTATATCAAGGATCCATTTCACATCCAGCTTTTACATTGAGAGATTAGAACTTACTTTGATCTGATAGGTTGCCACTTAGATCGCTTTGGGATGAGGACAACAATCTAAGAGATATCAAAGGACCAAGGCTGGAAAGGATTCCCATGCTTGTGTTCAACGAAGAATAATCCAAGATGAGTTGTTCCAACTTAGTGAAGTTATGGAAATCTTCTCACAAAACGTAATATTACCGAACATCAGATTTCCTTACACAAGCATAATCAAGAAATGGCATAGATATATCATGAGTGAATGGAACTTTTTTAATAAAAATTGAAGTTCCGTTTGTTTTGCGGAAAATATGACATTTTTTAAAAATATTTTTCAAGAAGTCATTTTTCAGGAGAATGACAATATTTCCTATATTATACTAAAACTGAAAATGAGCTAGAAAATATTTTTCGATTTATTATATGAAAAATCTGATTTGATTTTCATTTGTGAGCTCCTTTCAATTTTATTTTTTATTTTAAAAATAGAATTTTTAATTATTTTTTCTTTTTCTTTTTTTCCCTTCTTGTTCAGCCGATCACCAGCCACAAGTGAGTAGGGGTGAGCGGTTCCAGGTTCCGGTTCGGTTCCGTCTGGAACCTGGAACCTACCCTCGGGTACAGGTTCCTCAAAATGAGGAACCTGGAACCTACCCGTCAGAACCGAGAACCTGGAACCTACCCTGTCACAGGTTCCAGGGTCGGTTCCAGGTTCCAACAGGTTCTTTTTTTTTTTTTTGTTATTTTCAGATTTGAACTATAACGTATGCGCACGTTACCAAAAAAAAAAAAATATAACATATGCGCACGTTACCAAAAAAAATATAACGTATGCGCACGTTACCAAAAAAACTATAACGTGCGCGCACGTTACAAAAAAAAAATATAACGTATGCGCACGTTACCAAAAAAAAAAATATAACGTATGCGCACGTACGTTCGAAGAAAAAGGGTTTTACCACTCAATACTTGTCCATTTCGTCTCAAATTTTAGTATGTTAACTATCAAGAAGTCCTCTACAACTTTCCTTAAGAAGTCGAAGTGAGATTCCAACTAAAAAGTCACATGCAGCTCACAAAATCATCAAGGGATAAACTGTTTCTCCAGAAAACAAAATGCTAAGCTGAGAACACAACTTCTTCATCTTCAAAAATACTCACCTCTACCCCATTCGAATTCCACCATGCATCACACATCATCACAGCAAGCAAACCACAGCATACAAAGTGTACATAACCGATATGCGTGTTCGTAATAACAGAAAGACTATCATTCACCATCATGTTTAAACTCTTAATGCAAGTCGCAGGCTGGGTCATTGATTAAATATTATCTCCCATATAAAACCCCACAAAATATTCATTAAGAAAATCTGTTTGAGTACATTACTAGTAGGCTAGACGATAAGATGGTGTCTACAGAGCCACATGACTAAATTAGAGCACATTTCAAGAGACATCCAAGTCCAAATCTATAAAACACTGAAAATTTCAAGGAAAAAACAGCACGTATACTGTAAAAACTACTACAGAGATAATTAGAAGAAAATTGAAAAAGACACCAAAATAGTCGTAAATTTACAACATAATTCAATCAAGCTTTGTCAATATTGCCATGTAAGAGTTGCAATGGCCAAGATAACCAACATCGTGTCTCAAAAAGTGCAAAATTTCTCACACTGTAGATGAAAGTCCCAGAGTTTCCAGCTATCATCAAACATATAGCCTCCACCTCCGGCGAACAACGGTGAAACAGAGAAACACAAAAACTAACCTAGCATCATTCTCAAATCATGCACTATTCACATGAAAGAAACTCACTGTGCCACTAATAGACTAAAAATAATAAAGAAAGAGAAATCATAACTGTCGCAGCCATAGAAGCCTAATCCAGAACCCAAACAAAATCACATCAATTTCCAATCGCCGAGGTTAGCGCCTGCAATCCCGACAAACGACACAATCCTAAACCATCGCCATCGTCGTGTCGGAGTCGCAACGACCAAAGAAATCACGATCACGTCCCGAAGTGCCACATACTTCTCACACTCCACATCTCTTAAACAAGAGATGCAAATTCCGCCGGACTATCATAAAACACACAGCCTCCTCCCAACAAGCTAGAAACAGAGAGAAACACCAATCCACGATCGAAAACCACGATTCCCCTAACCAAATTAGAAAAACAAACGCCGCCGAATTAAGAAGCCTTATCCAGAACCGGCTCCGTGGAATTCATCCTCAGCCCTCGCTACGTTAGACCAATCGCAGAACCGAAAAAGAACATGAAAAAAAGAAACAACCCATCAAAGCAAAGTCCGGTCCGGTGAGAAATATGCGAAGAACCCCCGCAAATAATCAGACCCCGCCGCCACCAGCAGCCGTCGAGAGCCACGCGACGAAGAACCCCCAAAAAAGAAGGAAGAAAAATTCGAACCCCAAAGCACGAAATCCGCAGAAATTCACAAACTTGACGAATACCCACCTCGGGAAACGCGAAATCGGAGAAGAAGGGCCCAGCCACCGAATCGAAGTCGCGAGGAAAAAGAGCCGAGGCGCACGCGATCAGCTCGAGAGACGCGGAATCGGGGGAATCCTTATCTACCCAGGGAGAGGGGGAGGGAGAGGGAGCGAGAGGCTAGAGCGGGAGGAGCGCAGAGATTTGCCTCTTCTTCGCCGTCTTGACCTTCGAATTTCCCTTGCGATTTTCGGAGGGGTGGAGAAGGCGATGATTGGTGACGATGGGGAAGCAAGGGAAGGGACAAGGAAAGTGGGGGGGGGACCGGTTCTTTAATCTTTTCTTCTAGAGCCCTAAGTAACCGATTCCGGTTCGAAACCGGTTCCGGTTTTGGTTGGAACCGGAACCGGAACCGGAACTCCCGGTTCCCAGAAAAAAGGAACCGGGAACCGGAACCGGTCCCCTTGGAACCGGGAACCGAACCGGACCCTCCTCCGGTTCGGTTCCGGTTCCCGGGTAACCCAGGAACCACGCTCACCCCTACAAGTGAGGTCAAGATTGTTCAAGGCTGACCAGCTTGAGCCTTGTCAGATTGGCGACGCCTTGGCGTTCAGCGAGCTTGTCCCTCCCTTGTGGTCGGTTTCTGGCCATTGTCGTAGCCGGTGACCGGCTGAGGAAGAAGGAAAAAGAATAAGAAGGAAAAGAAAGAAAGAAAGAAAGAAACAAACAAACAAAAAAACATTTAAATAATTAAATAATCGATTTTATTTAAAAATGAAAAAAATAAAACTTTGATTTTTTTAAAACAAGAAAGAAGAAAAAATAAAAATAAAAATAACTAAAAAGAGTGCACGGAGGAAAACAGGTTTAGGTGAAAGAAAGAGAACGGAAAATGATTCCCTCATTTTCACGAATGTTGGAAAATCTTGTAAATGGTTTTTTGGAAGTTATTTTTCGCGAAACGAACAGAGCGTTATTTTTAATATGCATTCATTAACGGGGTTGATTAACCTTGAGCAATAATTGTTCCTTCCACTATATTAGACTGGAGAGAAAGAATCCTGAGGGATGACAGTGCCCCTAATGCTAGCACAACGGCCCCCACATCCTTCAAGTGTACACCATTTAGGTGGAGGTTCTCTAAGTGGCTCAAGTTTTTGATGCCTACAAGTAAAATTCCAAGTAAATAAATTGCTTGGCTGTAAAGTTGTGAAAGCACCCACATGGATGCCCTGGGATACAAATCTTTTGAATCAGCAACATTTCTATGTGGAAAGAGAAGGGATGACTTCTATATTCTTAATATAAAGCACATGTAAAGGTATTAAAGAGCTTGCATGATCTTAGTCTAGTTAGTTTAATTTATGAATAAAAATGAGGATCTGCATGAAAATTAAAATAATACCTTCAGCAATAGCCGCTACATCAACTGCATTATAACTTATGTCCAGCTCCTTTAAATTACTGAAACCACCTAATTTACCGCAAACATTGCTAACTCAAGTCAAGGATGGTGATTTTGTACGGAATTATGAATAGAGAATAAGTTGGAGAAACCATCATTCACCTGTATAGTCCCATTCAAATGTTGTTTGGGAGAATAGACACCTGAGAGTCAGAATTGTACCACAAACGGGTAAAATAGAATTATCTAGAGTAAATAATGATAGCGCCCCCATGGATGCCTCGAAAGTGGAATCTTTTGAATCAGTAACATTTCTATATGGAAAGAGAAGGGGGTTGCAATGTATGACTTCTTTATTCTTAATATGAAGCACATGTATAGGTATTAAAGAGCTTGCCTGCATGACTCGCCGGCTAGTTAGTTTAATTTACGAATAAAAATGAGGTTCTTGCATGAAAACTGAAGCAGTACCTTCAACAGTAGCCACTGCATCAATTGCGTTCTCACTTATGTCCAGCTCCATCAAATTACTGAAACCACCTAATTTTTCCACAAACAGTGTTGACTCAAGTCAAGGATGTCCATTTTATACTGAATTATGAGCGGAGAATAAGTCGGAGAAATTTACCATTCACATGTAAAGTGCCACTCAAATTACTACGTAAGGAACATATGCCGGAGAGATGGAATTGTACCGAGAACGAAAAGAATAGAATGATCCAGAAAGTTACCGCTCAAGTCAAGTATCTCTAGTTTGCTCAACCTTGAAGACGGCAGGTTTGGTTCGCAAACAAACTATGAAAGAGAAAGGGGTTGTACTGCGAACAAGTAAAATAGAATTATCTAGAGTAAATAATGAAAGCACCCACACAAATGCCTCGGGATAGGAATCTTTTGAATCAATAACATTTCTATATGGAAAGAGAAGGGGTTGCAATATATGACTTCTTTATTCTTAATATGAAGCACATGTATAAGTATTAAAGAGCTTGCCTACATGACTCGCAAGCTAGTTAGTTTAATTTACGAATAAAAATGAGGATCCGGCATGAAAACTGAAGCAGTACCTTTAGCAATAGCCACTGCATCAATTGCATTATAACTTATGTCTAGCTCCATCAAATTACTGAAACCACCTAATTTTTCCACAAACAGTGTTAACTCAAGTCAAGGATGCCGATGTTGTACTGAATTATGAGTAGAGAATAAGTCAGAGAAATTTACCATTCATATGTAAAGTCCCACTCAAATTACTGTCTCTGAGGAACATATGCCGGAGAGATGGAATTGTACCGAGAACGGAAAGAATAAAATGATCCAGAAAGTTACCGCTCAAGTCAAGCACCTCTAGTTTGCTCAGCCTTGAAGATAGCAGGTTTGGTTACGTAAACAAACAATGAAAAACAGTAAAATCCCAGAAATCTTTTCGAGTTCATTCGCAAGTAGGTATTGTCATTTCGGGGGAAATATATCAGACTCATGGATAAATGATGACGTGGATGTAACCATCGATAATGCAGGAAGCGACTAAGAACCCGGACATGGTTAACTTATGAGTTCATTAGATAACGAGTATCTCTTGTTTTGTAGGAAATGGACGAACGGCGAATTTATACCTTCTGGTGCAATCCACCCTCCTAAACAGTTGTAAGACAAGTCAAGGCTCTTGAGTTCTTCAAAGGGAAGAAGTAGAGAAGCGTTTAGGCACCAAATTTTGGAGTCGAAACGGAGATATCTCGAATCAGAGAGCATTAGCTTAGTAACTCGTCCTGTGGTGGGGCTGCACTCAACACCTCCCCAGCTGCAACAGTTGAAATATGATCCCCTCGTGCCCCCCCTATAGGTCAGGTCCAATGTGGCATTGAGTTCTAAGAGGGCAACCCTTTCTTGCTTCCGACACCCACGAGAGCCACATAAACATGCGATACCCCAAACCACCACAAACACCCACAGTGCTTCCTTTTTCATGACTGCAGATTCGAGTGACCAAACTTTATATGTATCACACTCTTGAGTCAACTTCTTTTTTACAAGTTAGAGCGATTTTATAGGAGTTCAATGATGCCTGTGCTTGAGTGTAGAAGTTGTGGTCATGGCCAAAGTCTTGGTCATCTTTAGTGATGAATGTAGCTCAGCCCCTCTTGGTGACCAGGTCAATTAGCGTGCGGGGCAGGGAATGTACCTTACGCAATGGCTAGATTTCATTGGCGGGGAGTTTTCCAAATGTCTCTATCGGCATAACTTTTTCCACACGTTAAGTCTAGTCTAGCCTAGTCACTGTTGTCATTTATATGACTAATTCAATCTCTATCCAATGAAAAGCACATGCCTTGTGATTTACTTGATTCCCAACTAGAACGCAAGATCATATATTACAGTTAGAATGCAACTGAATGATGGTAACATGAAAATTAGTAAATGTTGGAGTATTACTCACAATGAACTTGTTTCTTGCTTGGGAAACTAACATTGGATGTAAAATATGGTAATGGGTTCATTGAAGTGCTCTCTTTTTATTGTTCGGCTCGACTAACTTAGAATGCTTATATTTCAAGATAATGAAAATTACTACTTTATAGCTTTTACACATTTCACCCTAGAGAAAAAACATAACATATTGCCTTTCAGATTCACAAAAAGCAGCTAGATTAACTTAATGGGTGTCCATTTAACATTATTCAAATTGCTTCATTTGCAAGGGTGATGGTGGATTATCCCTACGAGTCTATAAGTATCGGAGAAAAACTTCACCAGAAAACGTTTGGAAATTGGATGGTTCTAAAAATGGAAAATCTGTTAATCTACTTCGCATTGGAGCTTTTAGGATAAAGTGATCTGGACTAGAGGCATTTTAGAAGTGGACATGTTGTAAAATTAACGCAAAAATTGAAAAGATCTTGCTATCAAATCAATGCAAAAACATTGAAGAAATAAATGGGAAATGACAAAGCTATCAAATAATTACGAGATTCAATCCAACTATCGGTATTTATTCTTGGAAATAGCCAACAACAAATAATTCACTATAATCGAAAAATCAAAACTACAATCGCTCATACGCTTGAATGTTTCCCACACCTAGCTTAAGATCATATCCAAATAAGTTTATAAATAAGTAACTTATTTGCGTGTAAAGCTCATAGGACAAATCACGAGTGTTTAAGCCCATAGCAAAACCCTTCGCACAGCTAATTCAAAAAGTTCGTACGTTCTCTCTTTTGCTCTTCGTGCGGTGGGCCAATTTCTAATGGTATTCCACTATTAGGCTTCTCGAGGAAAGGAAACCCAAAAAAGCAAAATCTTGCTTTTAATTTATTTTCTTTTCTTTAACCGCTTCCTGACCCACACGCTTGCTTTTGTATGACCAAAAAGAAAATTCCAAGTAGGCAATTAAGGGCCACAGGAAATTTGACCGCGAGAGTTCATTGTATTTGCTACTGGGGCCCTTGGTGGCTGTCTACAGAAAAATTTCTCTATCAATGTTTAATGCACCGGAGTCTACACACCCGAACCTCCCAAATTGAACTTTTATCTTTTTCTTACCCAAGCGTCCAAGCAATATCCTCTCAAATTTTTTACATTGCAAGGTCCGGATGTAATCATGGATACGTGCAACCAAATAAAAGAAACTCTTCAATATATACACCATTCAAAGAAAGATTTTTTGGATTTCAGGCTCTTCAATATATATGCCATTCAAAGAAAGATTTTTTGGATTTCTTTCTTATCCAATCAAGTTAGATTGCATAACGGCTCAAAATCGAGACATACTTCAATCGCGAGAGCGCACAGAAAATTCCAAGTGGGCAATTAAAGTCCCCAGGCAATTTGACTACGAGAGTTCATTGTATTCCATACTAGGGCCCTTGGCGGCTGTCCATAGAAAAATTTCTCTGTCAATGTTTAATGCGCCAGAGTCTACACGCACGAACCTCCCAAATTGAACCTATATATTTTTCTTGCCCAAACGTCCAAGCAATATCCTCTCAATTTTACATTGCAAGGTCTGGATGTAATCATGGATACATCCAACCAAATAAAAGAAACTCTTCAATATATACGCCATTCAAAGAAAGATTTTTTGAATTTTTTTTTTATCCAATCAGGTTAGATTGCATAACGGCTCAAAATCGAGACATACTTCAACCATGAGAGTGCACAGAATATTCCAAGCATGCAATTAAAGTCCACAAGCAATTTGACTACGAGAGTTCATTGTATTCGCTACTGGGGTACTTGGCTACTATCCATAGAAAAGTTTCTACGTCGTTGTTTAATGTGCCGGAGTCTACACGCCCGAACCTCCTAAATTGAACTTATATTTTTTTCTTACCCAACCGTCCAAGCGTTATCCTCTCAAATCTTTTACATTGCAAGGTCTGGATGTAATCGTGGATACATCCAACCAAATAAAAGAAGCTCTTCAATATATACGTCATTCAAAGAAAGATTTTTTGGATTTCTTTCTTATCCAATTAGTTTAGATTGCATAACAGCTCAAAATCGAGACATACTTTAACAATTCTCTACCTTACCTCAACGTTTGTAACTAAGTCATAATGTTCATCATCCATGCCAATTCTCCCAAAGTCTTGATGGACGCTCACTCTCTATAGATGAAAACTACACTCAAGTAAAGCTTAAGTTTCGTCAAAGGAATGTGCTTAGTAATTATGTCTGATGAGTTTTCTACCCTGGCTTGACATTTGTAATGTATTTATATGTAAACGGGGTTAACTGAGTCAATTTTTCCTCTCAAGATGCTAGGACCCAATCTTTCTTTGAATACGCATCGGTACACCCATCATTAATTAAATAAGTGAGATAAGAGAATAACCCTGAGTTAGAAATCAGATTGCACACAAATTTACTTTCCTAGATGCTCATTCCTTCTTGGTGGAGATCCCATGCCAATATAATTGAACAACTTTACTGGTAACTTGGTGCTCAAGTTTGTCATGTTTGGGAGCCCGAAGAGGTCCTTGTGATGATCCTCGCTCTACATATTGAAGATAGCACATCATGATGCAAAATCATAAGAACTATTGAGTTCATATGACAGCGTATTGCACTTCAATTTTTTTTGCTCTCTAGTTCTCATTAGGCTCACATAAGCCGGACGTGAAGTGGAAGATTCGGTGTGGAAGAGAGAGCTTTGTATGGAGAAGGTGAGTGTGGGATTGTAGTATTATGGTTGGAAGTTTGTTACTTTGGTAGCAGTAACCATTACTTTAGCAAATTCCATTTCAAGTTGCATTTGACGTTAGTTATGATGTTAATCATACTTACGGGTCTGTCATTTATTCCCCAACTTTGCCCCTCCCGGCTCACCATTCAAAACCTACCGCCAAGACCCACTTATTCAAGACACTTACCCAACCCAACCCAAAGCGTGCGACTTGAAACTCCTGGCACCGTCTACACTTGTCGCGTCACCAAGCCACCACCTTGCTGCCTCAACTATCTCCCTCTCTCCTATCTCGAGCTCATGTCTGTCGCTACCCAAATTCCATTGTTGAACTTGACGCCGAATCTAGTGGCCATGGCGAGCTCGCTAGATAGCGTGACTTTCGAGCTTAAACGCCATGGGCATTAATGCTGCCTTTGAGCTTGTGGCCATGGCCTTGAGTGCAACTTTCGAGCTCTAGTGGCCATGGAGAGAGAAGTTGACATTGGTGTAGCGGAAGGCAGAGAGACGGGGATAAAAATTGGGGTGGAGGGGTAGTTCATTAATGCAAATTGTGTATTTTCAAAAGTTCTCTAATTTCTTTTTTTTTTCTTTTTTTTTTAAATCACATAAAAGTTTAAGCTATGTCCACTATGACACAATTTACTCCAAAATTTTTTTGGTGATACAAAAAACCTCATATGTTTACCCCAATTTTTTTGGTGACACAAAAAAACCCCCAACTTATTATCGTGCGACACATTTACTATAAATTATTAATTTTTTTGTGAGACCTAAAACCCCAAATTTATATTCTGGTAATATATTTAACACAAATTTTGAGGTAAATTTGTCCAACGGATACAAGTTTAGCATAAATATGTCATATGGGTACAAAATTGAATTTTTTTGTGCCATAACAAAAAGTTTAGGATAAATATGTCAAAGTGGACAAAATTTATAGTTTTTTTGTGTCCTTTTTTCCCTTTTTTTTTTTTTTCTCTCTTATGAGTAAAAAATGGCATGATACCTTACTTGAATGTTATCTGTTATAATAATTCTCTTTTGCATGTTTTATCTGCTTCTTCATATTTGAGACAATCAATAAGGTTGATGTTATGTGTTCCATAACTTTCTCGCAATCCCTCCTTGACAAAGCGAGAATTCGTAAAGAGAATTCTCAAAAAAAAAAAAAATTTAAATACACTTGCAAGGTGAAGAAAAAACATGCAAGACATCAAAAAGCTCTCAAAATAATTAAAATTCGATTTGGGAGGCTACACCCTTCGGCCCAGGCGCCTGGCCACAGGGCCTGGCCAGGCCTGGTTGGGAGCCCTACTAGTGTGGCTAGTGGCCATTTTCCATACATTTCCACCAATCCGGGCCTCAATCTGGGTTGGCTTTTGCTCGAATTTGGCCTAGACATCGAGACAACAGATTACTAGAAACAGAAAGATACTTTTCCACTTCTCAGATTAAGAAACCTATTTCTACAATCCGGCTCCCCCCTGCATGGATTACGCGCCGATCTTCAACAAGAACTCATCAGGGGGAAGTTGGCCAGAGAAAGCAGACATACTGAGGCATGGTACGCTCATCACAAAGGAACACCTTCAATTTCAAAAGAATCTTCCTTTTTTTCTTCAACGTGATCTATGGAGAAGCCACCTTAGAGGCCACGTCGTGCCGTCGCGAAGCCGCCGGAGCACCGGGTCGCCCGAGCCAACTCCGACAGAGCGGACGCCATTCCTGCCACGTAAAAAAGAAGGAAACCAGAAGGGCGACCCGAGGGCATCAAAACGAGCCCGATCACGAACGTGACCGATCCGACGAGCATTGGAGCCAGAGAGATCCCCACGAAGAGCGGCGGGAGGGACCCGCGCCGTCGACGCGATGGCGAGACGCGGCCGCCTCGAAGTGGAGGCGACAGACCGGGAACGCGGCCGGGGGAGGAGGGAACTTCATGATGTGAGCGACCTCCGTCGGCGACCTCCACTTGAGGTCCTTTCTTCTTCCAAGGGAGTCGATTGATTGCCGGTTGTTCCGACTCTGCCGGAGCCTGTTTTGTCCAGGTCTGATCGCGCTCTTTGGAGATCCGCCTCGTCTCTTGCCGTTCTCAGACGCAGAAGACGAAGAGTAGCGATCGGCGATTGTAATCGGCGGATCCATTAGCGATTTGATACTCTTTCTCTGAAGGTAATTTCCCGGAGCTCGATGATACTTTGATCCCTTTATTAAGCATAGTGGAGCATGGTGAGCTGAAGTTGCGAAATGATTAGAACCTATTTATGCGGTTTAGGTTAGTGAAGCCATCGGTCGAGCTGAATGCTTCGTTGATGGCGTGATTAATAGTTCAAGGTCAAGGTCAATGGTGGGATGAGAAGGTCAAGGTCATATGGGGATATGAGCGATGGTGTGGCTGTGAAAGAAGGGAAAGAAGAGAGAAGGGTAGTAACTTCACTGAGGGAAATGAAGCCAGAAAGGTCAATGGACCGGTTCTCTGCTTGTAGGCCCACTGGTCTGGCAAAGAATAGCAGGCTGATCTTAGTTGCATTGTACCCTGTTGTGAAGGAGAGTTCTCAGGTATATGCTGATATCCGCGAGGTTTTGGCTGTTTTGCTTGATAAGTTTTTTGATATGGAGTACCACGATCGCGTCAAGGGTTTCGATGCTTATGCTAGTGCCGCTAAGCAAATTGATGAGTTGATTGCATTCTACAATTGGTGTAAGGATACAGGGGTGGCTAGATCATCCTAATATCCTGGAGTGTAAAGGATTGCCAGTAAGTTGTTGGAGACATTGGAGGAGTTTGTGAGGGATAGAGCAAAGAGACCTAAGAGCGCAGAGAGGAGGGAAGAATTGCCCCGTGTGGCTCAGGAGGAGGAGCTTGTGCTAGATATGAATGAGATAAAGGCATTGCCTCCACCAGAGAATTATACTCCTGCACCACACCAGAGTCAAAACCGGAACCACAAGTAACGGAGGATTTGGTGGATCTGAGGGATGATGGAGTTACTGCTGATGATCAAGGTAATAAATTTGCATTGGCTCTATTTGTGGGGCCACCAACTAATAGAGGAATTGGTTCGTGGGAAGCATTCCCTTTTAATGGTGAACCAGAAGTGACTTATGCTTGGCAAACCCCAGCTGCCGAATCTGGCAAGGAAGATTGGGAATTGGCTTTCTTGGAGACTGCTAGTAACTTGTTAAAGCAGAAAGCGGTTTTAGGTGGTGGTCTTGATCCATTGCTACTGAATGGCATGTGTGACCAGGGAATGGTGAGGCAACATGTGAGCACTGCCCAATTGACTGGAGGTAGTGCAAGCAGTATTGCTCTACCCGGCTTTGGAAAGAGCGCAACGCCAATATTGGCTCTCCCTCCATCCGATGGAACTGTCCAAACAGTGAACCGGGACCCTTTTGCTGCATCATTGAGCATCCCTCCTCCTTCATATGTACAGATGGGAAATGGAGAAGACCCAGATTTGGTTATGCAGGAGCAACAACTATGGTAGCAGTATGCTACAGAGGGGATGCGAGGTCAAGCCACTTTGGCCAAGATTGGTGGGACAGGTTACTATGCACCAGGTCCTCCTGTGATGCCTTACGGCATGCCACCAGTCAATGGGATGGGACCGTCAATCGGGTATTATTATTGTCCTTACTGTGTTGCTTGCTTTTCAGCATATGACTATTTTTTCTTATTTCATCCTGTTGTGTATCTAGTTATATTACAATATGATCCTTTTTGTATTCTGGTGTGCGGGTTTTCGGAAGAGGGAAGAGTGAACCCAGGGAGATTCTTTTTGGGGAAGATATTTGGATGGTGACATCCAGTGCATCCTGTCTATGCTCGTGCTTCTTGTAATAATCAGAATTTCCATGACCACGGCCTCTTGTGCTGTCACAGTATAGACAGGATTGAATCTGTCATTGTCTAGTAGCTCTGCGCTTTTGTTGTTTCATGCGTAAAAGTAAACTGACCATAAAAACCAGTTCTCTTAAAAAAAGCAGCACAGTTGACCTTCTCGTATGAATGGAACGTTTACAATAGAATTGATTTCTTCAAACTAGAATTTTGTTTTTTTGCTCTGATGTTTCAGTTTCTTGTGTCACTCGGAATCATCTGGAGCTTAGTGCTTTTGTTAAATAATTCCTAACTGATATGATGATGGTCTTGAATATGTATATCTGGGATAAAGATCCCTCATTGAAAGATGATGTCGCAGAATGATTTCTAGTGGTCATGAAAAGACTCAGAGCATAAACTCACGATAGAGCAGGCATAAAATGTGCAACTGTATCTCCCCAAAGGTTGAGCCTAGGTTCCCTTTTCGACTGTTTATCTGCATAACTTGAGGTCCGAGCCCACAAATTACCTTGATGAGGACAAAATGTTGAACAATTGAGCTGAAAGCACCGTGAAATTTGATTTTGTAGAGTTTGAATAATAAGTTATAGTTAAAAAGCTGACAGATAGTCCAATGCATATTGCAAAGTTTGGAGAAAGCGCAAAATATTCAGATAACCGAGAAGGGCTCCAGAGTCGATTGGGATCGCCTCTGGTCTTCAACCTAATCTGTCTGACCTCGATCTTTTCTCTGCGTTTCTGTTTTCTGCTAATAACGAACCGACTGATCTCAATGTTATTTGGATATCCCTAGTCCGAACCTCCAAAACGCCTGGCTCTCTCAACCGAGGTAAGTCAATTTATCTTGGTTGTGCACTTAATGCATCGATCTGGCAAGTCCCATGACCTACACCCCTTGAAGCATGGTTTTTGCGATTGTCCTGGACAACTAGTCTGGCTGGGCAGAATTTTTTACCTTTATTGGTTTTACAATTTGATAGGGATCCTCTGAAACTTTTTGGCTTAGGCTATCGAAATCACGACGGTTTGTGATGTATTTATATGTTGATGGGGTTAACTAAGTCGATTTGCCCTCTTAAGTTATGGGACCCCAAATTTTCTTTAACAAAGTCTCTGTATACTTAGACATTAATTAGAGAAGATGAGACAAGAATGACCACTGAGTTTTTGCATACCCAATATGATTTATTCATCGATACGTGAAAGATCTCTAAGTAGAAACAGTTTCTTTGTTACTGGAATGAAGTCGGATTGCACACAAACTAGCTTTCCTAGATGCTCATTTCTTCTTATTCGAGATACCACACTAATATAATTGGATAACAATTTCACTGGTTCCTTTATGTAAGTTAGTTGTGTTTGGGCGGCTGAAGATGTCCTTGGGGATGATCCTTGCTTTACATTTTGAAGATAAGCGCCCCATGATGCTAAATCATAAGAAAAATTTGAGTTCCCACGGCAGCAAATTACACTTTTAATTTGGTTTGCTCTCCAGTTCATATTAGCCTCGTAGACCAGATGTGCAGCGGAAGATTTGGTGTGGAAGAGAGATTGTGTTGAGAAGGTGAACAAGGGAATGTATTTTTTGTTGGCAATCTGGTTGCAGTTTAGCTACCTCCTTTGACAATTGTTTGCTCTCCAGGTTGCTAGATCGCGTGACTTTCGAGCTCAAAGGCCATGGGCATTCGTGTTGCCTTTGAGCTTGTGGCCATGTCCTTGAGTGTGACGTTCGAGCTCTAATGGTTAACATCGGCGTGGTGGAAGATAGTGAGATGGGGAGAAAAATGGGGTTTGGCGTGGGGTGGAGTGGTTTTTTATCTCATTGGGTCTAAGGGTTGTTTGTCTTTTCAATTGGGGTCTTTCTCTGAAAATGTAAAATGCACATTTCAAATATGGGGATGGTTTTTCCAAAGGTTCTATATATTTTCTCCTCCTTTTTTTTGAGAAAAATAGGGCATGATACCTTACTTATACGTTATCTGATATAATAATTCTCTTTTGCATGTTAAACTTGCCTCCACATATTTCAGATAATCAATAAGGTCGATGTTATATGATGTGTAGCTTTATCATAATCCCTCCTCTAGAGCTAAGCTCCTAGCAAAATGTTAGAACGTCATTCCACATAGGCAAGACTAGCAAAAGTTGTCATGAAAATGCAAGTTTGACCGTGAATTTAACCATCTCATGAGACACTCCAGAACGAGTAAACCTTCATAAAAGTTAGACGGAAATCGATGTCCAAATCAAATTGCGGATTAGCCATGAACCTATGACTCTGAAGAACATTTTGTCGTTTGTGTTATATTGTCAAGCAAGAAGAGTTTTATGTCTCGAACGGTTTGCGAATGGATTGAGTGATATACAAAGACGAAAATTTTCATTCGGAAAGGAAAGCAAACGTGCCACTGTAGAAATAACAAAGATGAGAAAGCTGTGTTTTTCTAGTGTTGTTTGTCATTAGTAGCGGTATTATCACCTAACCAAATAGAGATGAGCAAGCGACTACGTAAAAACCACCTTTTCGAAAGAGGGAAGGATCACACCATGTATTGTCTTCAAGGAAATTAGAACAAGACCTTATTCAATTATGAAGGTGAAAACCTACATTGACTTGGTCGATCCACATTGAGGCCAATGTTGATCAACGACAATAACAAATGACAGTAAAAAAAACCAATCCAGCCATTACCCGAAAATGCAGAACGAGAGAACCTAAATTGTTCGGCCACTGGACAATTTTCGAAAACCATCCTGCACAATATAGTAGCATGTTATGAACAAGCTCCAACATGTGGTGATAACCAATTCCACATAGTGAAACCATCCCTGCCGCCATTGGGGGTTGATGAACAGAACAACCGGAATTACCAGTAAAACTATCGTGTATGACACTCCGAAGCTGATATAGAATGTCTCTCCGTCTATGATACCATCTTCTTTAGCTCTCGTGCATGATTTTGTTGCTGAGCAATTAACGTTAATGGTCGTCGAGCATTTCTTACTCAATGGCAGTCCACACAGAAGATGGTTTCCGTAGTAACTGCTTTCATCGAATGCCCCAAACTGATTTTTGCTTGGTATGGCTCCTGACAAGTCGTTGTAAGACACATTGAAGACTCCTAGAAAATTCAACTGAGTAAGCTCTTCAGGGATAGAACCAGTCAAGTTGTTGTTGGAAAGGTCCATGCTCTCTATCTTTGCGAGGCTTGACAATGATGTCGGTATATGTCCATTAAGCTTGTTATGCGACAGGTTCAGCACACGCATGTCCTGTAAAATTGCAATCTCAGGGGGGATCTCTCCACTGAATTGGTTGCAAGAAAAATCCAGTTGCACCATTTCGAGGAGTGCGTAGCCTTTATAAGAATAAAACCTTCCTTTTGTTGTTAACCCGACAATATGTGGAAATTGTATTGTTCCCCTTACTTTATACTCGTCGAATTTGTTATGTCTTTTAATTGTCCTCACATAAGGCCAAGGTGACGACACTCCGAAGCCAAATATGAAAATCGGTGTTGAAGTTGCCTTATTGGCATATCCTCTGGAAGAGAAATTCATGGGTCCCAAGCAACTAGGTAATGGACCAAACAGATTGTTTTTAGAAAGATCGATCATACTTAAGCTTTTCAAGCTGCACAATTGCTCGGGAAATGTTCCATTGAAGCTATTACCTCTGAGTGAAAGAATGCTCAGTTGAGAGAGGTTACCTAGCCAATAGGGTATGCTTCCGGAGAATTCATTTTCACTCAGATCCAAGGTCACTAAATAGGAGCTGTTGGAGAGCGCATGCGTGAGTGTACCATTCAATTTGTTCCCATTCAGATGGATGTGAAGCAACTGGGGTGCTATAAAAGATGATGCTAATGAACCAGAGAGATTGTTATCAGACAAATCCAAATACACAAGCTCAAGAAGATTAAAGAGTTCTCGAGGGATGAAGCCATCCAAATGATTTTTGGACAACTCAAGAACCATAAGATATGACATGTTTGCAATCAATCTGGGAAGCTTGCCGATGAAAGAGTTGTTGCTAATGTCCAATAGCCTCAAACTTACGAGTGATGAAAGAAAAGAGAGATCTCCAGTCAACATGTTGTAGCCTAACTGCAGATGTGACAGATTTAGGTTCATGGTGTGGTCGGACAATACAATTGCTCCTTGCAATTTGTTATATGCTACATTGAGATCATATAATGATGAGTTGCTATCTAGTAACTGGCTAGGTAGTCCCCCTGAGAAATTGTTGTGAGATAGGTCTAAGAAATATAGGGGTTTTATACTGCCTAGTACAGATGGAATATTCCCTTCCAATATGTTGGCTGATAGATTAAGGAAGTGCAAATTTGGGAAATTCACACAAAATTCGTTAGTGAGCTCTCCTCTCATGTCGTTGTTGGATATGTCCATCACCGAAACATTAAAACGGGTCATTGATGGAACCTCGAGTATTGTGAATGAGTTATTTCCCATAAAAAGCATCTCCAACTTAGTGTTATTTTCCAACAACCAAGTTGGAAAGGGATCTGGAATGTCATTCGAGGAGAGATCGATGATTCTTAGGTCGTATTGATGATTGAGAAAGCCCAGAGAAGTCACTTTGAATCCGTTTGATGGACTATTTGATTTACTAAAAACCTTCAACTGGAATCTCGGGATCGAAGATGCAACTTTGGTATCAACTGTTAGTTTGGTGTCATCAAGCAACAAGACCTTAAGTCTTGAATGATTTGCAAGTGGGCCGAGTGATGAGGGGATATTAAAATGGTTACCCGAAATGGAAAGAAATTCGAGTGAGGTAAGGCTAGTGAGGGGAGATGAGGCGACACTATATGTGAATTCATTGTCTGCAAGTTTCAGAATTCGAATAGAGGTCATGTTTCGCCAACATGTAGGAAGCCCGCCAGTAATTCCGTTAGTGCTAAGATCCAGCTCTTCCAGTTTTACGAGGTTACACAAACCTGTTATTGATACCACAAGTCAATCCAATTACAATGACATATATTGGTACATGCAAAGAAAACATTCAAGTATATCAAGGATCCATTTCACATCTAGCTTTTACATTGAGAGATCAGAACTTACTTTGATCGATAGATTGCCACTTAGATCGCTTTCAAATGAGGACAACAATCTAAGAGATGTCAAAGGACCAAGGCTGGAAAGGATTTCCATGCTTGTGTTCAACGAAGAATAATCCAAGATGAGTTGTTCCAACTTGGTGAAGTTATGGAAATCTTCTCACAAAACGTAATATTACTAAACATCAAATTTCCTTACACAAGCATAATCAAGAAATGGCATAGAAATATCATGAGTGAATGGAACTTTTTTGATAAAAACTGAAGCTCCGTTTGTTTTGCGAAAAATATGACATTTTTAAAAAACCTTTTCCAAGAAGTCATTTTTCGGAGAATGACAATATTTTCCGATATTATACTAAAATAAAATGAGCTAGAAAATATTTTTCACTTTTTGATATGAAAAATCTGATTTGATTTTCAACCGTGAGCTCCTTTCAATTTTATTTTTTATTTTAAAAATTAGAATTTTTAATTAATATTTTTTTTTCCCTTCTTGTTCAACCAATCACCAGCCACAAGTGAGGTCAAGATTGCTCGAGGCTGACCAGCTTGAGCCTTGTCAGATTGGCGACGCCTTGGCGTTCAGCGAGCTTGTCCCTCCCTTGTGGTCGGTTGTCGGCCATTGTCATAGCCGGGGACCGACTAAGGAAGAAGGAAAAATAATAAGAAGGAAAAAAAAAAGAAAGAAAGAAAAAATAATAAAAAATAATTAAATAATCGATTTTTTTTAAAAAGGAAAAAAATAAAACTTTGATTTTTTTAAAACAAGAAAGAAGAAAAAATAAAAATAAAAATAACTAAAAAGAGTGCACGGAGGAAAACGGGTTTAGGTGAAAGAAAGAGAACGGAAAATGATTCCCTCATTTTCCCGAATGTTGGAAAATCTAGGAAATATTTTTTTGGAAGTTATTTTTCGTGAAACAAACGGAGCATTATTTTGAATATGCATTCATTAACGGGGTTGACTAACCTTGAGCAATAATTGTTCCTTCTACTATATTAGACTGGAGAGAAAGAATCCTGAGGGATGACAGTTCCCCTAATGCTCGCATGACGGCCCCCACATCCTTCAAGTGTACAACATTTAGGTGGAGGTTCTCTAAGTGGCTCAAGTTTTTAATGCCTATAAGTAAAATTCCAAGTAAATAAATTGCTTGGCAGTAAAGTTGTGAAAGAACCCACATGGATGCCCTAGGATACAAATCTTTTGAATTAGCAACATTTCTATGTAGAAAGAGAAGGGATGACTTCTATATTCTTAAAATGAAGCACATGTAAAGGTATTAAAGAGCTTGCATGATCTTAGTCTAGTTTGTTTAATTTATGAATAAAAATGAGGATTCTGCATGAAAACTAAGAAAATACCTTCAGCAATAGCCGCTACATCGACTGCATTATAACTTATGTCCAGCTCCTTCAAATTACTGAAACCACCTAATTTATCCACAAACATTGCTAACTCAAGTCAAGAATGGTGATTTTGTACGGAATTATGAATAGAGAATAAGTTGGAGAAACCATCATTCACATGTATAGTCCCATTCAAATGTTGTTTTGGAGAATAGACACCTGAGAGTCAGAATTGTACCACGAACGGGTAAAATAGAATTATCCAGAGTAAATAATGATAGCGTCCACATGGATGCCTCGAAAGTGGAATCTTTTGAATTAGTAACATTTCTATATGGAAAGAGAAGGGGGTTGCAATATATGACTTCTTTATTCTTAATATGAAGCACATGTATAGGTATTAAAGAGCTTGTCTGCATGACTCGCGGGCTAGTTAGTTTAATTTACGAATAAAAATGAGGTTCTTGCATGAAAACTGAAGCAGTACCTTCAACAATAACCACATCATCAATTGCATTCTCACTTATGTCCAGCTCCATCAAATTACTGAAACCACCTAATTTTTCCACAAACAGTGTTAACTCAAGTCAAGGATGGCGATTTTGTACTGAATTATGAGCGGAGAATAAGTTGGAGAAATTTACCATTCACATGTAAAGTCCCACTCAAATTACAATCTCTGAGGAACATATGCCGGAGAGATGGAATTGTACCGAGAACGGATAGAATAGAATGATCCAGAAAGTTATTGCTCAAGTCAAGCACCTCTAGTTTGCTCAGCCTTGAAGATAGCAGGTTTGGTTCTGTAAACAAACAATGAAAAGCAGTAAAATCCGCAGAAATCTTTTCGAGTTCATTCGCAAGTAGGTATTGCCATTTCGGGGGAAATATATCAGACTCATGGATAAATGATGACGTGGATGTAACCATCTATAATGCAGGAAGCGACTAAGAACCTGGACATGGTTAACTTATGAGTTCATTAGATAATGAGTATCTCTTGTTTTGTAGGAAATGGACAAACGGCGAATTTATACCTTCCGGTGCAATCCATCCTCCTAAATAGTTGTTGGACAAGTCAAGGCTCTTGAGTTCTTCAAAGGGAAGCAGTAGAGAAGCGTTTAGGTACCAAGTTTTGGAGCCGAAACGGAAATATCTCGAACTGGAAAAGCCTTAGCTTAGTAACTCGTCCTGTGGTGGGGTTGCACTCAACACCTCCCCAGCTGCAACAGTTGAAATATGATCCCCCGTGTCCCCCCTATATGTCAGGTCGAATGTGTTATTGAGCTCTAAGAGGGCAGCCCTTTCTTGCTTCCGACACCCACGAGAGCCACATAAACATGTGATACCCCAAACCACCACAAACACCCATAGTGCTTCCTTTTTCATGATTGCAAATTCGAGTGACCAAACTTTATATGTATCACACTCTTGAGCCAACTTCTTTTTTACAAGTTAGAGTGATTTTATAGGAGTTCAATGATGCCTATGCTTGAGTGTAGAAGTTGTGGTCATGGCCAAAGTCTTGGTCATCTTTAGTGATGAATGTAGCTCAAACCCCTTTCGGTGACAAGGTCAATTAGCGTGCGGGGCAAGGAATGTACCTTACGCAATGGCTAGATTTCATTGGCGGGGAGTTTTCCAAATGTCTCTATCGGCATAACTTTTTCCACACGTTAAGTCTAGTCTAGCCTAGTCACCGTTGTCATTTATATGACTAATTCAATCTCTATCCAATGAAAAGCACATGCCTTGTGATTTACTTGGTTCCCAGTTGGAACGCAAGATCATATATTACAGTTAGAATGCAACTGAATGATGGTAACATGAAAATTAGTAAATATTAGAGTATTTGTCACAATGAACTTGTTTCTTGCTTGGGAAACTAACATAGGATGTAAATATGGTAATGGGTTCATTGAAGTGCTCTCTTTTTATTGTTCAACTCGACTAACTTAGAATGCTTATATTTCAAGATGTTGAAAATTACTACTTTATAGCTTTTACACATTTCACCCTAGAGAAAAATCATAAGAGATTGCCTTTCAGATTCACAAAAAGCAGCTAGTTTAACTTAATGAGTGTCCATTTAACATTATACAAATTGCTTCCTTTGCAAGGGTGACGGTGGATTATCCCTACGAGTCCATATGTATCGGTGAAAAACTTCACTAGATTAACGCAAAAATTGAGAAGATCTTTCTATCAAATCAATGCAAAAACACTGAAGAAATGAATGGGAAATGACAAAGCTATCAAATATTTACGAGATTCAATCCGACTATCGGTATTTATTCTTGGAAAGAGCCAACAACAAATAATTCACTATAATCCAAAAATCAAAACTACAATCGCTCATACGCTCGAATGTTTCCCACACCTAGCTTAAAATCATATCCAAATAAGTTTATAAATAAGCAACTTATTTGCGTGTAAAGCTCATAGGACAAATCACCGAGTGTTTAAGCCCATAGCAAAACCCTTCGCACAGCTAATTCAAAAAAGTTCGTACGTTCTCTCTTTTGCTCTTCGTGCGGTGGGCCAATTTTTAATGGTATTCCACTATTAGGCTTCTTGAGGAAACGAAACCCAAAAAAGCAAAACCTTGCTTTTAATTTATTTTCTTTTCTTTAACCGCTTCCTGACCCACGCACTTGCTTTTGTATGACCAAAAAGAAAATTCCAAGTAGGCAATTAAGGTCCATAGGAAATTTGACCGCCAGAGTTCATTGTATTTGCTACTGGGGCCCTTGGCGGCTGTCCATAGAAAAATTTCTCTGTCAATGTTTAATGCGCCGGAGTCTACATGCCCGAACCTCCCAAATTGAACTTTTATCTTTTTCTTACCCAAGCGTCCAAGCAATATCCTCTCAAATTTTTTACATGGCAAGGTCTGGATGTAATCATGGATATGTCCAACCAAATAAAAGAAACTCTTCAATATATACGACATTCAAAGAAAGATTTTTTGGATTTCTTTCTTATCCAATCAAGTTAGATTGCATAATGGCTCAAAATCGAGACATACTTCAACCGCGAGAGCTCACAGAAAATTCCAAGCGGGCAATTAAAGTCCCTAGGCAATTTGACTACGAGAGTTCATTGTATTCGGTACTGGGGCCCTTGGCGGTTGTCCATAGAAAAATTTCTCCGTCAATGTTTAATGCACCAGAGTCTACACGCCCGAACCTCCCAAATTGAACCTATATCTTTTTCTTGCCCAAACGTCTAAGCAATATCCTCTCAAATTTTTTACATTGCAAGGTCTGGATGTAATCGTGGATACATCCAACCAAATAAAAAGAAACTCTTCAATATATACGCCATTCAAAGAAAGTTTTTTTTTGAATTTATTTTTTATCCAATCAGGTTAGATTGCATAACAGCTCATAATCGAGACATACTTCAACCACAAGAGTTCACAAAATATTCCAAGCAGGCAATTAAAGTCCACAAGCAATTTGACTACGAGAATTCATTGTATTTGCTATTGGGGTACTTGGCTACTATCCATAGAAAAGTTTCTACGTCAATGTTTAATGCGCCGGAGTCTACATGCCCAAACCTCCCAAATTGAACTTATATTTTTTTCTTACCCAACCATCCAAGCAATATCCTCTCAAATCTTTTACATTACAAGGTCTGGATGTAACCGTGGATACATCCAACCAAATAAAAGAAGCTCTTCAATATATACATCATTCAAAGAAAGATTTTTTGGATGTCTTTCTTATCCAATCAGGTTAGATTGCATAACAGCTCAAAATTGAGACATACTTTAACAATTCTCTACCTTGCCTCAATGTTTGTAACTAAGTCATAATGTTCATCATCCATGCCAATTCTCTCAAAGTCTCGATGGACGCTCACTCTCTATAGATGGAAAACTACGCTCAAGTAAAGCTTAAGTTTCGTCAAAGGAACATGCTTAGTCATCACATCTAATGAGTTCTCTACCCTGGCTAACATTTGTAAGGTTAACTGAGTCAATTTGCCCTCTCAAGTTGCTGGGACCCCAATCTTTCTTTGACTAAGCATCGGGGCACTCGGCATTAATTAAATAAGTGAGATAAGAGAATAACCCTAAGTTAGGAAGTTGGATTGCACACAAATTTGCTTTCCTAGATGCTCATTCCTTCTTGGTGGAGATCCCATGCCGATATAATTGGACAACTTTACTGGTAGCTTGGTGCTCAAGCTTGTCGTGTTGGTAGCCTGAAGAGGTCCTTGCAACAATCCTCGCTCTACGTTTTGAAGATAGCGCATCATGATGCAAAATCATAAGAACTATTGAGTTCGCATGACAGCATATTGCACTTCAATTTGTTTTGCTCTCCAGTTCTCATTAGGCTCACATAACCCGGACGTGTAGTGGAAGATTCGGTGCGGAAGAGAGAGCTTTGTGTGGAGAAGCTGAGTGTGGGACTGTGGTATTCTGGTTGGAAGTTTGTTACTGTGGTTGTAGTAACCATTACTTTAGCAAATTCCATTTCAAGTTGCATTTGACGTTAGTTATGATGTTAATCATAATTGCGGATCTGTCATTTATTCCCCAACTTTGCCCCTCCCAACTCACCATTCAAAACCTACCGTCAAAACCCACTTATTCAAGACACTTAGGCTGCGCATGGTAACCTTCCCCAGCCCAAAAATTTCTATTCTTTTGTTCCCCGGAACAAAAAAAGAACAGAAACCCGTTTGGTAACGCCAAGTTGTTTTTTATTCCCCGGAATAGAAAAGTTAGCCGGGGAATAAACGAGAAACAAAAAAAAATTACTTCTTGTCCGGGAACAATTTCTAGAAATAAGCAAATTTTCTTTTTATTTTTGTTTTATTTCTTTCTCTTGCCGCTGCCACCTCCAACCGCCTAGAGCCACCGCCACCTCCGGGCGCGGCGGAGGTCGGCGACGGCGGCAGCGGCCGGCGGACGTGCAGCGGCGATTATGACGGCGCGGCGATCGGCGCACGACGGCGGGCGGAGGCGATCGGCGGGATCGGGACGGCGCGCGGCGATCCGTGGGCAAGAATAAAAAACGAATAAATACAAAAGAGAAATTGTTGCGTTGCCAAACGCATTTCTATTCCAAGAGTAGAAATTTTGTGTAGTTACCAAACGGGTTCTTTTACTCAAATTGTTCCCGGAATAGAAATAGAAAAGAACTGTTTCTGAAAAAAAACTCTTAGGAAGAGAAACGTTGTACGCGCACACTTACCCAACCCAACCCAAAGTGTGCGACTTGAAACTTCTGGCACCGTCTACACTTGTCGCGTCACCAAGCCACCACCTTGCTGCCTCAACCGTCTCCCTCTCTCCTAATTCGAGCTCACGTCCGTTGCTTCCCAAATTCCATTGTTGAACTTGACGCCGAATCTAGTGGCCATGGCGAGCTCGCCAGATGGCGTGACTTTCGAGCTTAAAGGCCATGGGCATTAATGCTACCTTTGAGCTTGTGGCCATGGCCTTGAGTGCGACTTTCGAGCTCTAGTGGCCATGGAGAGAGAAGTTGACATTGGTGTAGCGGAAGGCAGAGAGACGGGGATAAAAAATGGGGTGGAGGGGTAGTTTATAACTGCAAATTGCGTATTTCCAAAAGTGGGGATGGTTTTTCAAAAGTTCTCTATTTTTTTTTTTCAAAAAAAAATCACAAAAAAATTTAAGTTATGTCCACCATGACACAATTTACTTCAAAGTTTTTTTTTTTTGTGACACAAAAAACCTCAAATGTTTACCTCAAATTTTTTGACACAAAACCCCCTAACTTATTACATTTACCACAAATTATTATTTTTTTTGTGACACCAAAAACCCCAAAGTTATATTCATGTAATATATTTATCTCAAATTTTGAGGTAAATGTGTCGCACAATGATAGGTTTAAGGTAAATATGTCATATAAATTTGACATTCTTTTTGTGTCACAACAAAAAATTTAGCATAAATATATCATAGTTAAGATCATATTGTGAGCAAGTAGGAAGCGAGTTTAAGTGAATAAAGTGTTAGAATGAGGAAGTAAAGCATCGAATTCCAATTCGTTATGCAATTGACATAGTGGACCTCTCACATGATTGTTTCAATGATGTATTCAATCAAGACAAGAAAGATTTTTTCTGTGGCCTTTTCCCCCTTTTTTTTCCTTCTTATGAGAAAAAAATGGCATGATACCTTACTTGTATGCTATCTGATATAATAATTCTCTTTCGGATGTTAAATTTGCTTCTTCATAGTTGAAACAATCAGTAAGGATGATGTTATATGATTTGTAGCTTTCTCACAATCCCTCCTTGTCCAGGCTTGGTTGGGAGCCCTACTAATGACTAGTAGCGATTTTCATACATTTGCACCAATCGGGACCTCAAATCCGGGTTGGTTCTTGCTCGAATTTGGTCAAGACATCAAGACAACAAATTACCAGAATCAAAAAGATACTTTTGACTTCTCAGATTAAGAAAAACCTGTTACTAGAATCCAATGGATTACGCGCCGATCTTCGGAAAGAGTTCATCAACAGTCGCACCAGTTCACCTATTCCATATTACCCATATCATCAAAACCATTACCTTCAATTGCAGGACAAACCAGTCATCCAAAAATTCAAAAGAATCTTTTTTCTTTTTCTTCAACATGATCGATAGAGAAGCCACCTTATCGTTATCGGCCACGTCGTGCCGCGGCGAAGCCACCGGAGCGGACACCATTCCCGCCACGTAAAAAGAAGGAAACCAGAAGGACGACCCAGGGGCATCAAAACGAGCCCGATCACGAACGTGACCGATCCGACGAGCATTAGAGCCAGAGATATCCCCACGAAGAGCGAGGCGAGAGCGGCGGGAGGGGCCCACGCCGTCGACGCGATGGCGAGACGCGGCCGCCCCGAAGTGGAGGCGACAGACCGGGAACGCGGCCGGGGGAGGCGGGAACTTCATGATGTGGGCGACCTCTGTCGGCGACCTCCACTTGAGGTCCTTTCTTCTTCCAAAGGAGTCGACGGATCGCAGGTTGTTCCGACTCTGCCGGAGCCCGTTTTGTACGGATCTGATCGCGCACTTCGGAGATCCGCCTCGTCTCTCGCCGTTCTCAGACACAGAAGACGAAGAGTAGCGATCGGCGATTGTAATCGGCGGATCCATTCGTCGTTCAAAATCCGCCTCGCCGGAGCTTAATTTCTCCAGATCTGATACACTTTCTCTAAAGCTAATTTCCCGGAGCTCGATGCTACTTTGATCGCTTTATTAAGCATAGTGGAGCATGGTGAGCTGAAGTTGCGAAATGATTAGAACCTATTTATGCGGTGTAGGTTAGTGAAGCCATCAGTCGCGCTGAATGCTTCATTGATCGCGTGATTAATTGCAGTAAAAGCATGGTGACTTCAAGCGCTAAAATGATCAAGCTTATTAGTGCTGTTGATTTTGTGAAATCACTGGAAAGCTGGTTGGATCATCCTCAAGTGATGCTTTTGAGTCAGGTGTGACTAATTTAGCTAATTTGTGCCGTTTAGGTAGGTGAGGGTGACGGTTAAGATGTCTCAGCGCATGATCCGCAAAACGCTGGGAGCTGTCGAGGACCAGACAAGCATCGGCCCGGCGAGCAGCATGGCGCCAGAGCTCGACGTAAGTATCGTGAAAGCCACGAGCCATGATGATGATCCTGTGGATGAGATATACATTCATCGGATCTTGAATTTGACTTCATACTCACGGGGATACGTTCATGCATGTGTTTCTGCGCTTTCGAAGCGACTGAGCAAGACCGACGACTACATTGTGGCTCACAAATCCCTAGTGGTCATCCATCATTTGTTGAATGATGGAGACCCAATTTTTCATGAGGAGATAATCTATGCGAGCAGGCGTGGTGCTAGGTTGTTGAATTTGTCTGATTTTAGAGATGAGGCTCACTCTAGTTTATGGGACCACTCGGCTTTTGTGAGGACTTATGCTATGTATTTGGATCGGAGACTTGAGTTGATTTTGTTTGATAGAAAGAGCGGCGGTGGCAGCGGCGGCCCTAGTGGAAGTGCTAATGGTGGTGGTAGTTCATAGTGAGGATAGGTATGGGAATAGAGATGATTTTCGGTCCCTACCATCCAGAGGGAACGATTATGATTATGGTGATTATAGAGGAGAATATGGTAATTATGGGGGCATGAGAGGATCAAGGTCATATGGGGATGTGAGCGATGGTGTGGCTGTGAAAGAAGGGAAAGAAGAGAGAAGGGTAGTGACTTCACCGAGAGAAATGAAGCCAAAAAAGATTTTTGGCAAAATTGGCCACTTGCAGAGGCTATTGGACCGGTTCTCTGCTTGTAGGCCCACTGGTCTGGCAAAAAATAGCAGGCTGATCTTAGTTGCATTGTATCCTGTTGTGAAGGAGAGTTTTCAGATATATGCTGATATCTGTGAGGTTTTGGCTGTTTTGCTTGATAAGTTTTTCGATATGGAGTACCAGTATTGCGTCAAGGCTTTCGATGCTTATGCTAGTGCCGCTAAGCAAATGGACGAGTTGATTGCATTCTATGATGGTGTAAATATACAGGGGTGGCTAGATCACTTGAATATCCTGAAGTGCAAAGGATTACCAGTAAGTTGTTGGAGACATTGGAGGAGTCTGTGAGGGATAGAGCAAAGAGACCTAAGAGCCCAGAGAGGAGGGAAGAATTGCCCCCTGTGGCTCAGGAGGAGGAGCCTGTGCCAGATATAAATGAGATAAAGGCATTGCCTCCACCAGAGAATTATACTCCTGCACCACCACCAGAGTCAAAACTGGAGACACCAAAGCCACAAGTAACGGAGGATTTGGTGGATCTGAGGGATAATGGGGTTACGGCTGATGATCAAGGTAATAAATTTGCATTGGCTCTATTTACAAGGCCACCAGCTAATACAGGGAATGGTTCGTGGGAAGCATTCCCTTCTAATGGTGAACCAGAAGTGACTTCTGCTTGGCAATTCCCAGCTGCCGAGTCTGGCAAGGAAGATTGGGAATTGGCTTTGGTGGAGACTGCTAGTAACTTGTCAAAGCAGAAAGCGTCTTTAGGTGGTGGTCTTGATCCATTGCTACTGAATGGCATGTATGAGGAATGGTGAGGCAACATGTGAGCATCGCCCAATTGACTGGAGGTAGTGCGAGCAGTGTTGCTCTACCCGGCCTTGGAAAGAGCGCAATGCCAGTTTTGGTTCTCCCTGCACCTGATGGAACTGTCCAAACAGTTAACCAGGACCCTTTTTCTGCATCATTGAGCATCCCTCCTCCTTCATATGTACAGATGGCGGAAATGGAGAAGAAACAGAATTTGGTTGTGCAGTTGTGTAGGAGCAACAACTATGGCAGCAGTATGCTACAGAGGGGATGCGAGGTCAAGCCACTTTGGCCAAGATTGGTGGGACGGGTTACCATGCACCAGGTCTTCCTGTGATGCCTTACGGCATGCCAACAGTCAATGGGATGGGACCACCAACTGGGTATTATTATTCTCCTTACTGATGTTGCTTGCTTATCACCATATGATTGTTTTCTCATTTCATCCAGTTGTGTATCTAGTTATACTACAATATGATCCTTTTTGTATTCTGGTGTGCGGGTTTTGGGAAGAGGGAAAATAAAGAAAACACAGAAAGATTCTTTTTGGGGAAGATATTTGGGTGGTGACATCCAGTGCATCCTGTACCTGCTTGTGCTTCTTGTAGTAATCAGAATTTTCATGACCACAGCCACTTGTGCAGTCACAGCATAGACAGGATTGAATCTGTCATTGTCTAGTAGCTCTGCGCTTTGCCATTTCATGCATAACAGCAGACTGACCATCAAAACCAGTTCTCTTAAAAATGGCAGCAGTGCTGACCTTCTCGTATGAATGGAATGTTCACAATAGAATTGAGTTCTTCAAACTAGATTTTTGTTTTTTTGCTCCGATCTTTCTGTTTCTTGTGTCACTCGGAATCATCTGGAGCTTAGTGCTTTTGTTAAATAATTCCTAAGTGATATGATGATGGTCTTAATTATAAATATCTTGGATAAAGATCCGTCAGTGAAAGATGATGTTGCGGAATGATTTCTAGTTGTCATGAAAAGACCTGTTTATCTGCACAACTCGAGATCCGAGCCCACAAATTGCCTCGATAAGGACAAAATGTTGAACAATTGATAGGGATCCTCGACGGGAACAAAATGTCCGAGCCCATTTTGATTCGTTTTGCAATTTGATGGGGATCTTTAAGTAAAAACAGTTCCTTTATTAGTGGAATGAAGTTGGATCCACACAAATTAGCTTTCCTAAATGTTCATTTCTTCTTAGTGGAGATACCACATTGATATAATTGGACGACGACTTTACTGGTTGCTTTATGTAGGTTTGTCATGTCTAGGAGACTAAAAAGGTCCCTGGCGATGATCCTCACTTTACATTCTGAAGATAGTGGTGCATCATGATGCAAATTATAAAAACTATTTGAGTTTCCATGACAGTGGATTGCCCTTTTAATTTGGTTTGCTCTCCAGTTCTCATTAGCCTCGCGGACCAGATGTGCATTGGAAGATTCGGTGTGGAAGAGAGATTGTGTCGAGAAGGTGAACAAGGGGACTATATTTTTGTTGACGATTTGGTTGCAGTTTAGCTACCTATTTTGGCAAAGTGGGGATGGTTTTTCCAATGGTTATGTATTTTTTTCCTCCTTAGAGAAAAAAATGGCATGATACCTTATACGTAATTCTCTTTTCCATGTCAAACTTGCTTCTACATTTTTGAGATAATCAATAAGGTCGATGTCATATGATATGTAACTTTCTCACAATCCCTCCTCGAGAGAGCGAGAATTTGTAAAGAGATTTACAGAAAAAAAATTCAAGTACTCTTGCAAAGTGAAAAGTCATGCAAGACATCAAAAGGCTCTAAAAATAATTAAAATTCAATATGGGAGGCTATTCCCTTTGATCCAAGTGCCCGGCCTCACCGCTTGGCTTGACCTGGTTGGCGAGCTCTACTATTGGCTAGTAGCCATTTTCATACATTTGCACCAATCCGAGCCTCAATCCGGGTTGGTTCTTGCTCAAATTTGGCCTAGACGTCAAGACAACAAATTTGGTCTATTTCAGACTGAAAAAGACATGCCTCAGTGCAGTGCTTTGTTTTTTAGGCTAGAGCTAAGCTCCTAGCAAAATGTTAGAACGTTATTCCATGTAGACAGGAACAACAAAAGTAGTCATGAAAACGCAAGTTTGGCCGTGAATTTAACAATCTCATTAGACACTTCAGCACAAGTAAACCTTCATAAAAGTTAGACAGAAATCCATGTCCTAACCACATTGCAGATCAGCCATGAACTTAGGACTCTAAAGAGCATGTAGTCGTTTGTATTTTATTGTCAAGCAAGAGGAGTTTTATATCTCGAATAGTTTGCGACTAGACCGAGTGATATGCGGAGACAAAAATTTTAATTCGGAAAGGAAAGTAGATGTGTTACTACAGATATAACAAAGGTGAGAAGAGACAACTATGTTTTTCTAGTGTTGTTTGTCATCGTTAGTAGTATGATCACCTAACCAAATAGAGATGAGCTAGCAAGTGCATAAAAATCACCTTTTTGAAAGAGGGAAGGATCATGCTATGTATTGTCTTTAAGGAAATTAGAACATGACCTTATTCAGTTGTGAAGGTGAAAACTTACATTGACCTGGTAGATCCACATTGAGGCCAATGTTGATCGACGACAATAACAAATGATAAGGAAAAAAACCCAATCCTACCATTACTTGGAAATGCAGAACAAGAGAACCTAAATTGTTCGGCCACTGGACAATTTTCAAAAACCATCCTGCACAAAATAGTAGCATGCGATGAACAAGCTTCGACATGTGGTGATAACCAGTTCCACATAGTGAAACCATCCCTGCCGCCATTGGGGGTTGATGAACAGAACAATTGGAATTACTAGTAAAACTGTCATGTATGATACTTCGAAGCTGATATAGAATGTATTTCCATCTAAGGAACCATCCTCTTTAGCTTTCATGCATGATTTTGTTGCCGACCAATTAACATTAATGGTTTTCGAATAGTCATTACTCAACAGCAGTCCACATAGAAGATGGTTTCCGTAGTAACTACTTTTATCGAATGCCCCAAACTGATTTTTGTTTGGTATGGCTCCTGACAAGTTGTTGTAAGACACATTGAAGACTTCTAGGGAATTCAACTGAGTAAGCTCTTCAGGGATAGAACCAATCAAGTTGTTGTAGGAAAGGTCAATGCTCTCTATCTTTGTGAGGTTCCACAATGACATCGGTATATGTCCATTAAGCTTGTTATGCGACAGGTTCAGGATAAGCATGTCTTGTAAGATTGCAATCTCTTGTGGGATCTCCCCATTGAACTGGTTGCAAGAAAAATCTAGTCCTACCATATGAAGGAGTGTGTAGCCTTGATAAGAATCAAACCGTCCTTTTGTTGTGAACCCAACAATATGTGGAAGTTGCATTGCTTCCACTTCTTTATAGTAGTTGAATTTGTAATGGCTTTCAATTGTCCTCACATAAGACCCAGTTGACAATTCTATGAAGTCAGGTTCAAAATTCGGTGTTGAAGTTACCTTATTGGCATATCCTTTGGAAGAGATATTCATGGGTCCCAAGCAACAAGGTAATGGACCAAACAAATTGTTTTTAGAAAGATCGATCATACTTAAGCCTTTCAAGTTGCACATTTGCTCAGGAAATGTTCCACCGAAGCTATTACCTCTCAGTGAAAGAATGCTCAGTTGAGAGAGGTTACCGAGCCAATAGGGTATGCTTCCGGAGAACTCATTTTCACTCAGATCCAAGGTCACCAAATAGGAGCTGTTAGAGAGCGCATGCGCGAGTGTACCATTCAATTTGTTCCCATTCAAATGGATGTGACTCAACTGGGGTGCTATAAAAGATGATGCTAATCAACCAGAGAGATTGTTATCAGACAAATCCAAATACACGAGCTCACCAAGATTAAAGAGTTCTTGAGGGATGAGGCCATCCAAATGATTTTTGGACAAGTCAAGAACCGCAAGATATGACGTGTTTGCAATCAATCTGGGAAGCTTGCCGATGAAAGTGTTGTTGCTAATGTCCAATAGCATCAAATTTACGAGTGATGAAAGAAAAGAAAGATCCCAGTGAACATGTTGTGGCCTAACCGCAGACATGACAGATTTAGGTTCATGGTGTGGTCGGACAATACAATCTTTCCTTGCAATTTGTTATATGTTACATTGAGGTTATGTAATGATGAGTTGCTATCTAGTAACTGGCTAGGTAGTCTCCCTGAGAAATTGTTGCGAGACAAGTCTAAAAAATATAGGAATTTTATACTGCCCAGTTCGAATGGAATATTCCCTTCCAATCTGTTGGCTGATAGATTAAGGTAGCGCAAATTTGGGAAATTCGCACAAAATTCAGTAGTGAGCTCTTCTCTCATGTCGTTGTTGGATATGTCCATCACCGAAAGATTAAAACGGGTCATTGATGGAACCTCAAGTGTCATGAATGAGTTATTTCCCATAAAAAGCTTCTCCAACTTAGTGTTATTTTCCAACAACCAAGTTGGAAAGGGACCTGGAATGTCATTCAAGGAGAGATCCATGATTCTTAGGTCATATTGATGATTGAGAAAGCCCAGAAAAGTCACTTTGAATCCTTTTGATAGACTATTTGACGTACTAAAAACCTTCAACTGGAACCTCGGGATCGAAGATGCAACGTTGGTATCAACTGTTAGTTTGGTGTCATCAAGCAACAAGACCTTAAGTCTTGAATGATTTGCAAGTGGGCCGAGTGATGAGGGGATATTAAATTGGTTACCCGAAATGGAAAGAAATTCGAGCGGGGCAAGACTAGTGAGGGGAGATGAGGCGACACTATCTGTGAATTCATTGTCTGCAAGATTCAGAATTCGAATAGAGGTCATGTTTCGCCAGCATGTAGGAAGCCCGCTAGTAATTCTATTAGTACTAAGATCCAGCTCTTCTAGTTTTACGAGGTTACACAAACCTGTTATTGATATCACAAGTCAATTCAATTACAATGACATATATCGGCACATACAAAGAAGACATTCAAGTACATTAAGGATCCATTTCACGTCCAGCTTTATATTGAGAGATCAGAACTTACTTTGATGTGATAGGTTGCCACTTAGATCGCTTATGGATGAGGACAACAATCTAAGAGATGTCAAAGGACCAAGGCTAGAAAGGATTCCCTTGCTTGTGTTCAACGAAGAATCATCCAAGTTGAGCTGTTCCAACTTACTGAAGTTGTGGAAATCTTCCCAGAAAACGTAATATTACTGAACATCAGATTTCCTTATACAAGCATAATCAATAAATGGCATAGAAATATCATGAGTGAATGGAATTTTTTTAATAAAAACTTAAGGTCCGCTTGCTTTGCGGAAAATATGACGTTTTTGGAAAATATTTTGATTTTCCAAAAAGTCATTTTCAAGAAAATGGCAATATTTTCTTATATTAATTTGAAAACGAAATGAACTAGAAAATATTTTCCGCTTTTTGGTATGGAAAATCTTATTTGATTTTCATCCGTGCACTCTTTCAACAATATTTTATTTTTTAAAATAGAATTTAAATTATTTTTTTTTTTTTTTTTCCTTTATGTTCGGCCGATCACCGGCCACAGGTGAGGTCGAGATTGCCCGAGGTTGATGAGCTTGAGCCTGATCAAATTGGTGAGGCCTTAGCCTTCAATGAGCTTGTCCCTCGCTTGTGGTCGATCGTCGGCCACTGTCATAGCTAGTGATCGACTAAGGAAGAAGGAAAAAGAATAAGAAGGAAAAAAGAAAGAAAAATAAAAATTAACTAAAAGTGTGCACTGAGAGGAAAATGGGTTTAGGTGAAAGAAAGAATTCAGGAAAAATCTAAATAATATTTTATTTTTTTGAAGTTGTTTTCCACAAAATGAATGGAGCATTATTTTGAATATGCATTCATTAACGGGTTTGACTAACCTTGAGCAATAATTGTTCCTTCTATTGTAGTATACTAGAGAGAAATAATCTTGAGGGATGACAGTGCCCCTAATGCTCGCACGATGGCCCCCACATCCTTCAAGTGTACAACATCTAGGCAGAGGTTCTCTAAGTGGCTCAAGTTTTTTATGCCTACCAATAAAATTCCAAGTAAATAACTTGCTTGCTAGTAAAGTTGTGAAAGCACCCATGCAGATGCCTCGAGATAGAAATATTTTGAATTAACAACATTTCTATATGGAAAGAGAAGAGATGACTTCTATATTCTTAATTTGAAGCACGTGTAAAGATATTAAAGAGCTTGCAAGAATCGTAGTCTAGTTAGTTTAATTAATGAATAAAAATGAGGATTTTGCATGAAAACTGAAACAGTACCTTGAGCAATAGCCGCTACATCGACTGCATTATAACTTATGTCCAGCTCCTTTAAATTATTGAAAGCACCTAATTTATCCACAAACATTGGTAACTCAAGTCAAGGATGGTGGTTTTGTATGGAGTTATGAATAGAGAATAAGCTGGAGAAACTATCATTCACATTTAAAGTCCCCTTCAAAAGTTGTTTTGGAGAATGGACACCTGAGAGTTGGAATTGTACCACAAACGGGTAAAACAGAATTATCTACAGTAAATAAGGAAAGCACCAACGCGGATGCCTCGGGATATGAATCTTTTGAATCAGCAACATTTCTATATGGAAAGAGAAGGGGTTGCAATATATGACTTCTTTATTATTAATATGAAGCATATGTACGGGTATGAAAGAGCCTGCTTGCATGACTCGTAGGCTAATTAGTTTGATTTACGAATAAAAATGAGGTTCTTGCATGAAAATTGAAACAATACCTTTAGCAATAGCCACTGCATCAACTGTGTTTTGACTTATGTCCAGCTCCATCAAATTACTAAAGCCACCTAATTTTTCCGTGAGCAATGTTAACTCAAGTCAAGGATGTTGATTTTGTATTGAATTATGAGCACAAAATAAGTCGGAGAAATTTACCATTCACATGTAAAGTCCCACTCAAGTTACTTTATCTGAGGAATAGATGCCGAAGAGATGGAATTGTACCAAGAACCGATAGAATAGAATGATCCAGAAAGTTATAGCTCAAGTCAAGCACCTCTAGTTTGCTGAGCCTCGAAGATAGCAAGTTTAATTCTGCAAATAAATAATGAAAGAGAAGGGGGTTGTACCGTGAACGGGTAAAATAGAATTTTCCAAAGGAAATAATGAAAGCACCCATGTGGATGCCTCGGGATAAGAATCTTTTGAATCAGCAACACTTCTATATGGAAAGAGAAGGGGGTTGCAATATATGACTTCTTTATTCTTTATATGAAGCATATGTATGGGTATTAAAGAGCCTGCCTGCATGACTTGTAGGCTAATTAGTTTGATTTACGAATAAAAATGAGGTTCCTGCATGAAAATTGAAACAATACCTTTAGCAATAGTCACTGCATCAACTGCCTTTGACTTATGTCCAGCTCCATCAAATTACTAAAGCCACCTAATTTTTCCGTGAGCAATGTTAACTCAAGTCAAGGATGTTGATTTTGTATTGAATTATGAGCAGAGAATAAGTTGGAGAAATTTACCATTCACATGTAAAGTCCCACTCAAATTACTGTGTCTGAGGAATAGATGCCGGAGAGATGGAATTGTACCAAGAACGGATAGAATAGAATGATCCAGAAAGTTATAGCTCAAGTCGAGCACCTCTAGTTTGCTGAGCCTCGAAGATAGCAAGGTTGGTTCTACAAACAAACAACGACAAGCAGTAAAGTCCGCAATAATCTATTCAAGGACACGCGCAAACATGTATTGCATTTCCTGGGAAATATGTCATAGACTTGTGGATAAATGATGATGAGGACATAATCATCTATAATGCAAGAAGTGAGTAAGAACCCGGGCGTGGTTAGCTTAAGAGTTCATTAGATAATGTGTATCTCTTGTTTTTTAGGAAATAGATGAACGGTGAATTTATACCTCCTGGTGCAATCCACCCTCCTAAATAGTTGTCGGACAAGTCAAGGCTCTTGAGTTCTTCAAATGGAAGAAGTAGAGAAGCATTTAGGTACCAAGTTTTGGAGCCAAAATGGAAATATCTCGAATCAGAAAGCATTAGCTTAGTAACTCGTCCTGTGGTGGGGTTGCACTTAACATTTTCCTAGCTGCAACAGTTGAAATATGATCCCCCGGCATCCACACTATATATTAGGTCCAATGTGGCATTAAGCGCCAAGAGTGCAATCCTTTCTTGTTCCTGACACCCTTGAGAGCCACATAAACATGCAATACCCCACAGTGCTTTCTTTTTCATGACTGCAGATTCAACTAACCAAACTTTGTATGTATCACACTCTTGAGTTAACTTCTTTTTTTGAAAGTTAGAGCAATTTTATAGGAGTTCAGCAATGCCCATGCTTGAGTGTAGAAGTTGTGGTCATGGCCAAAGTCTTGGTCATCTTTAGTGATGAATGTAGCTCAGTCACTTTTGTTGACAAGGTTAATTAGCGTGTGGGGTGGGAAATGTGCCTTATGCGATGGCTAGATTTCATTGGTAGGGAATTTTCAAAAGTCTCTGTTGGCATAATTTTTCCACACGTTAAGTCTAGTCTAGCCTAGTCAACTATTTCATTTATATACCAATTCAATTTCTATCCATTGTAAAGCATAGGCCTTCTGATTTACTTGTTTCCCAGCTAGAACCCAAGGTCGTATTGAACAGTTAGAATGCAACTAAATGATGGTGACATGAAAATTAGTAAATGTTAAGGGATTACTCACATTGAACTGGTCTCTTGCTCGGGAAACTAACATAGGATGTAGATATAGTAACGGGTTCGCTGAAGTGCTCTTCTCATTGTTCAGCTCGACTAACTTAGAATGCTTACATTTTTAAGACACTGAAAATTACCAATATGTAGCTATTACACATTTCACACTAGAGAAAAAGCATAACAGATTGCCTTTCGGTTTCTCAAAAAACAGCTAATTTAACTTAATGAGTTTAACATTATTCAAATTGCTTCTAATGCAAGGGTGACGGTGGATTATCCCTACATGTCCGTACGTACAAGTGAAACTTCACTAGAAAATGTCTGGAAATTGAATGGTTCTAAACATGGAAGATCCATAAATCTACTTCGCATTGGAGCTTTTAGGGGAAAGTGATATCGACTATAGGCATTTTGGAAGTAGACATCTAAAATTAACGCGAAAATTGAGAAGGTCTTGCTATTAAATCAATGCAAAAGCATTGAAGAAATAGACGGGGAACAACAAGGATATTAAATATTTACGTGATTCGGCCCGAGTATTGGTACATACCCCATGGAGAGAATCGATAACAAATAATTTATTATAATCGGAGAATTGGAGTTATAATCACTCACACGCTTAAGTATTTTTCACACCTAGATTAAGACCAAGTTCAAAAGTGTTTATAAATAAATAACATAATTTGATGTAAAGCTCACAATGCAAATCATTGCATGTTTAAGCCCATAGCAAAATCCTTCGCACAGCAAATTCAAGAGCATCCGTACATTCTTTCTTTTGTTCTTCATGTGGTGGCTCAATTTCCAAAGGACCCCACTATTTGGCTTCTCCAGTAAATGAAACCCGAAAAAGCAAAACCTTGCTCTTAATTTATTTTCTTTTCTCTAAACAGTTCTTGACCCCATATGCTTTCTTTTGTACGACCAAAAGAAAATCGCAAGTAGGCAATTAAAGTACACGGAAAATTTGACCGTGAGAATTCATTGTAGTTGCTACTGGATCCCTTGACGGCTGTCCACAGAAAATTTCTTCGTCAATGTTTAATGCACCAGTCTCTACACGTCCCAACCCCCAAATTGAAATTATATCTTTTTCTTGCCCAAAGTCCAAGCAATACCATCTCAAATCTTATATATAAAAAAGAAACTCTCCAATATATATGCCATTCAAAGAAAGATTCTTTGGATTCCTTTCTTATTTAGTCTAGATAGATTGCATAACAGCTCAAAATCGAGACACACTTTAACAATTCTCTACCTTACCTCAACGTTTATAGTTAAGTCATAATGTTCATCATGTATGCCAGCTTTCTCAGTGCCCCGATGGGCACTCATTATCTCTAGATGCCAATTGTGATCAAATAAAGCTTAAGTTTCATCAAAGAAATATATTTAGTCATCATGTCTGACGAGTTCTCTACGTTAGTTCGATGTTTGTGATGTGTTTATATGTTAATGGGGTTAACTGAGTCGATTTGCCCTCTTAAGCTAATGGGACCTCAATCTTTCTTCGACTAAGTATTGGGATACTCAACATTAATTAAGTAAGATGAGATAAGAGGATGATCACTGAGTTTCTACATACTCTAACCTTGCTTTTAATTTATTTTCTTTTCTCTAACCTCTTATTGGCCCCACGCGCTTTCTTTTGTACGACCAAAAGGAAAATCTCAAGTAGGCAATTGAAGTCCATGGAAAATTTGACCGTGAGAGTTCATTGTATTCACTACTAGGACCCTTGGTGGCCGTCCATAAAAAATTTCTCTGTCAATGTTTAATGTGCCAGAGCCTACATGCCCGAACCTCCCAAATTGAACTTGTATCTTTTTCTTGCCTAACATCCAAGCAATGTCCTCTCAAATCTTTTACATCACAAGGTCTGGATGTAATCATGGATATATCCAACCAAATAAAAGAAATGCTCCAATATATATGCCGTTCAAAGAAAGATTTTTTGGATTTCTTTCTCATCCGATCATGTTAGATTGCATAATGGCTCAAAATCGAGACATACTTTAACAATTCCCTACCTTGCCTCAACATTTATAACTAAATCATAGTGTTCATCATCTACGCCAGCTCTTTAAGCGCCCTGATGGGTGCCCATTGTCTGTAGATGCCAATTATGCTGAAATAAAGCTTAAGTTTCACCAAAGGAACATGTTTAGTCATCATGTGTGATGAGTTCTCTACCTTAGTTCGATGTTTTCGATGTATTTATATGTTAATGGGGTTAACAGGGTTGATTTGCCCTCTCAAGCTGACAGAACCCAAATCTTTCTTTGACTAAATATCGGGACACTCGACATTAATTAAATAAGTGAGACAAGAGGATGACCACTGAGTTTCTGCATACCCAATTGAAGGAAGTCGGATTGAGCACAAATTAGCTTTTCCTGGATGCCCATTCCTTCTTAGTGGAAATACCACACTGATATAATTGGACGACGACTTTACTAGTTACTTTGTGCTCAAATTTGTCTTGTTTGGGAGCCCCAACAGGTCCTTGTGTTGATTCACACTTTGCGTTTTGAAGATAGCGCATCATGATGCGACATCATAAAAATTATTGAGTTCGCGTGACAGTGGATTACACTTCAATATGTTTTGCTCTCTAGCTCTCATTAGGCTCACAAAACCCAGATGTGCAGTGGAAGATTCAGTGTGCAGTAGAGACATTTGCATGGAGAAGGCAAGCGTGGGACTGTAGTATACTGGTTGGCAATTTGTTATCTGACATTAGTAATCATTCTAACCTAATTTATCAGATCTGTCGTTTTTCCCCCCAACTTTGCCCTCCTGACTCCCCATTCAAGAAATAACCACCACCAAAACCCACCTATCCAAGACCCTAACCCAACCCAATGCCTACGACTTAGCCCATCCCCTCTCGGCACCGCCCGCAGTTGCTGAGCCACCGCCACCCCGCCTCGATTGTCTCCCTCTCTCTTGTCTTGAGCTTGGGTGCCCGTCACTGCCCTTATTGTGTTGTGGAACTTGATGACAAATTTAGGTGCCCATGGTGAGCTTGAGAGATCAAGTGACTTTCGAGCTCAAAGGCCATGGGTGTTAGTGCAGCCTTTGACCTTGTGGTCATGACCTCGAGTGCAACTTTTGAGCTCTAATGGCCATGGAGAGACAGGGAGAGGTTGACTTCGACGTGGTGCAAGATAGAAAGAAGGGGAGAAAAATGGGATCTCCCTCTAAAAATGCAATTTGTGTATTTACAAAAATGCAAATTATGCAAGACATTAAAAGGCCCTAAAATTAATTATAATTCGACATGGGAGATTATTCCCTTTGACATCGGTGCCCGGTCATGCGGCCTAGCCTGGTTGGGAGCCAGTGGTTAGTAGCTATTTTCATACGTTTGCTCCAATTTGGGCCTTGATCCAAGCTAGTTCTTGCTCGAATTTGGCCTAGACATTGAGACGACAAATTCGATATCTTTCAGACGGAACTAGATATGACTCAGTGCAGTTTTATTTTTCAAACTAAAGCTAAGCTCCTGGCATAATATTAGGACGTCATTCCACGCAGACAGGAACAACAAAAATAGTCATGAAAATGCTAGTTTGATAATGAATTTAACCATCTCATGAGACATTTTAGCCCAAGTAAACCTTCATAAAAGTAAGTTCAGAAATTGATGTCTTAACCAAATTGTGGATCTGCCATGAACCTAGGATTCTCAAAGTACATTCTGTTGTTAGTGCTCTATTGTCAAGCTAGTGGAGTTTCTAGCAAAAATAAAAAATAAAAGATAAAAAAGCAAGAGGAGTTTTATGTCTCGAATGGTTTGCGAATGGACCAAGTGATACATGGAGTCAGAAATGTGCGTTCAAAAAGGAAAAGTAATGTGTTACCACAGAAACAACACCGGAAAGGAGAAAGAGTGGTGTTTTTTTAGTGTTGTTTGTCATCCTTACTAGTATGATCACCTAACCAAAGATGAACAAGAAAATACTTAAAAACCTACCTTTTCAAAAGGGGGAAAGATCACTCCATGTATTGAAGGTAATTATAACAAAACCTAATTCAACTATGAAGGTAAGAACTTATATTGACCCAGGAGATCCACGCCAATGTTGATCAACGATAATAACAAATGATAGGAAAAAAAACCCAATCTTGCCATTACCCAAGGATGCAGAATGAGAGAACCTAAAATTGTTCAACAATTGGACAATTTCCGGAAAACGTCCTGCACAATATAGTAGCATGTGATGAGCAAGCTCCAACTTGTGGTGATAACCAATTCCACATTGTGAAACCATCCCTGCCACCATTAGGGTTGATGAACAGAACAACCGGAAACACCAGTAAAATTGTTGTATATGACACTCCGAAGTTGATATAAAATGTCTCTCCATCTATGAAAGCATCTTCTTTAACTTTCGTGCATGATTTTGTTGCCGAGCTATTATTGTTAATGGTTGTCAAGCATTTATTACTCAATGATAGACCACACAGAGGAAGGTTTCCGCACTAACTGCTTTCATCAAATGTCCCAAACTGATTTTTGTTTGGTATGACTCCTGACAAGTCGTTGTAAGACACGTTGAAGACTTCCAGAAAATTCAACTGAGTAAGCTCTTCAAGGATAGAACCAATCAAGTTGTTGTAGGCAAGATCAAAGCTCTCAATCTTTGTGAGGTTGGACAATGACATTGGTATATGTCTTGTAAGCTTGTTATTGGATAGGTTCAGCACAAGCATGTCCGGTAAGATTGTGATCTCCAGTGGGATCTCGCCGCTGAACTAGTTGCAAGAAAAATCTAGTCCTACCATTTTAAGGAGTGCCAAACCTTTATGAGAATCAAACCTTCTTTTTGTTGTGAACCCAATAGTATATGGAACTTGCCATGCATAATTTTCCAGTATTTCATAGTCCTCAATATGACTTTTAATTGTCCTCACATAAGGCCAAGGTGACCATGCCAGACCTCCATTTCCAACATGAGGCGTTGAAGTTACCTTATCTTTACCTGCGTATTCTCTGGAGAAATTCATGGTTCCCAGGTAATGGACCAAACAGATTGGGCAACAGTATAACGCAAGTGCCAAAAGTTATGAAATATATATTTAAGTGTTACTTTTTTTAAAAATTGGGAAACCTGAGTGGCAAATCCGATGACCCTAGTCGAAAATCCCACGTGGCAATTTTTTAATAATATAACTTGTCTATGTGGTCCGTCGGAGAGCTAAGTCAACAAAAAAGAACCAAAACGATGTCATTTTACCTTTTTTTGAATTTTAATAAATATTAATTAAATTAAATTTAAAAATAAATTATTTATTAAAAAAAAAGGAGGAGATGAAGATTGTCGCCCCTTCCCCACCTTCACCAATAAGGACCGGTCCAATGACACCGGTCAACCAGTGGCGAGGACCTACAAGCTCTCGCTCAGATCTGCCACGAGGGTCGTGGCCCTCCCCCAGATCTGGCGAGAGTCGCCGGCCCTTATCTAGTCGGGCCAAGGGCCACAGCCCATTTGGGGGCCTTGTCGGCGATGGCCTATGTAGCACCGACACTTTCCGAGAGCCTTCATGTCGTGTCCAACACTTTGACACGTGTCTGACACGCTCCAACACGTCCCAACATGCTCCGACACGCAATCAATGACTGTCGAAAAATCCAACATGTGGTCAACTCTCTCCGACACGCAAGTCCGGAATTCCGACACGCGATTCCGACACACACGAGGTCAATTCTAAAAATTTCTAATACTTGAGGGGTCAAAATATAAATATACAAAAAAAAAAAAAAAAGGAGGGCTAGTGGCTGGGCGCCGCTGCCGCTGCCACCATCGGAGGAGGCCGGCAAGGTAGAGGGCGGGGGCAGGGGGCCTCGCTCGGCCGAGCGAGGCTCGCCCAGATTTGGGCGACGTTGCGCCCTCACTTGGGCCCAACGAGGGTCGCCGGCCCTCACCTAAGGCCGGCGAGGCCTCGCCTGGGGCTGGGGAGGCTCACCGGCCACAAGCGAGGGTCGGCGTCGCCTAGATTTAGGTGATCCTCGCCCGCCCCAGCCGACGCGTCGCCTAGATCTAGGCGAGCCTCGCCTGGGCCGACGAGGGTCACCCTCCCTCCGCCGCCTAGGGCCGAGGAGGTTGTCGGCCCCCTCCGACAGTGGCTGGGCACGCTACTGATGGGGGCAGTGACGGCAACATGCCCAGCCACAACCTTGCCTCTTTTCACTTTTTTTTCTTTAATTTTGTTTTTTTAGAATTGTTTTAGTTTTTTTAAAAGTCTTTTACCATGAAAAAAGTAATAAAAAATTTATATATGATAAATAAATAAATTTAAGGGTTAATATCCTAAAAAACCCCAAACCGGTACACTTATGACAAATTTACCCCAAACTATTTTTTTGACCACCAAAAACCTGAAACTAGTACACATGTGACAAATCTACCCTCTATTAGCTTCCGTTCGATTTTGCCGTTAACCTTGCTGACGTGGCAAGCCATGTGGAAATTCATAAATTTAATATTATTAAAAACCTCAAACTGGTATATTTATGACAATTTACCCCAAACTGGTATATTTATGACAAATTTACTCTAAATTAATTTTTTCGATCATAAAAAAACCTAAATTGGTACACATGCGGTACATTTACCCACTTTCAATTTTCCCAAATTTGACCGAATTGTGATGTCCAATTAATTTTATTTTCCGGATTACTCTAACATTGCCTCCATATCATTAATACTTGATTTGTTAAGCTTTTTTTTTTTTTTTTTGGATAGTATTCGATATAGAATGAAGTGCACATTTTGTAGTCTTTGAATAGTTTTCTAATAATGATTCCAATAAAAAGAAAAAAAAATCAAGTATTAATGATATGGAGGCAATGTTAGAGTAATCGGGAAAATAAAATTGATTGGACATCACAACTCGGTCAAATTTGGGAAAATTGAAAGAGGGTAAATGTGTCGCACGTGTACCAATTTAGGTTTTTTATGATCAAAAAAATTAATTTAGAGTAAATTTGTCGTAAATATACCAGTTTTGGGTAAATTTGTCATAAATATACCAGTTTGGGGTTTTTAATGGTATTAAACTTATGAATTTCCACATGGCTTGCCACGTTAGCAACCATGTCGAAAGGTTAACGGCAAAATCAAACGAAAGCTAACGGAGGGTAGATTTGTCACATGTGTACCAGTTTGAAGTTTTTGGTGGTCAAAAAAATAGTTTGGGGTAAATTTGTCACAGGTGTACCAGTTTGAGATTTTTTAGGGTATTAATCCTAAATTTAAAAATACAATTTCAACATTTTTTCTTTAAACAATGTTTTTTTCCCTCTAAGTTTTATTTATTATTGTAACAAATTAAAATAATGAATGATATTAATAAATGTTGAATTGATATTTTTAATATAAATTAATTCTAGGCTGTTATTATTATTATTTATTTATGTATTTATATATAAAAATATATTTAATATATTGTTGGAGAAAACTTCCTTATGTGTTTTGAAGGCGATAAAACGTTTCATCGTCTAGTCTCGAAGAAATGCGACTCGTCGTCAAAGTCCGAAGACCGCTGAGACCACCGGACTCAAGATTCAAAGTCTACCCTCATTAACGGTTTCTAGACCGTCGAAGAAGACTTATCCTGAGTTGAGTATTTCTTTAAGGATTTGATTCTATCGACTGAAGAAGATCTCTCGGCTGGAGATAGCATCTCAGGAATCTATTATTCGTTTTGATTCGAGTAATCTAGATCTGTTGATTGGCGAAGCATACTTGGAAGGTTCTACTTATGGAAACCTAGATCCTGATTGTATGGGCGAGTAGGATTGGTGGGCTATCATCACATTCCTTAAGTAACTCAAGATCTCCCTAATTGATTCTGTCCAACGGGTAGATTGAAAGAACTCCTTCGGAAGGTGCCAACGATTATGAAGGCATGGCGGAGTATATAAGGAAGATGTTCTAGTTATTCGAGTGTATGCGCGATAGAAAAATTTCAAAGTCGGAAGCTTCTTGCTCTTTGTTAATTCGATTGTTGAGTGTAAACTTGTACTCAAAAGAGTGTTTATACTTTTGTGAAGCCTCGAGGAAGTGTAGCAGAGTCTCTACACTGTGGAATCAAGGAAGTGATACTGTAACAACTCTTTTGATTCATAGTGGAATCCAGCCGGTGGGCTGTCAGTGCGGGAGAGTGGACGTAGGCTTGAATTAAGCCAAACCACTATAAATCTTGTGTTCTTATTCTCTTCTCAAACTTATTTACTTTGCCCGTAACTTTATTTAATTATTAGAATCTCATTTCTCACCTAAAGTCTATTGTTAAATAGATTCAGATCAAAAGTAAAGTTTTACTCTATTCTCCATCAAATTTATTTTTGCACCTATTCACCCCCTCTAGGTACTCATACTAGCATTTACAATTGGTATCAGAGCTTGTGTACTCATTTAAATTGAAGTGTTCTTACTTCAGAGTTAACGATCCATGGTTAGTATGTTGGCTCCAGGCCTGGTTGAAGGGCAAAGTAACACAAGACCACCTTATTTTGATGGAAAGGAATACAGCATTTGGAAAAACAAAATGAAGGCATTCCTAAGATCAAAAGATCCTCTGGAATGGGATGTGATAGACAAAAGAATCATTGCTAAACCTACAACAGTCTCAGAAAGAGGAAAAGAAGCTGTTGAGTCTAGAGAGATGACTCAAGAAGAGATAACTAAGAGACAATCTCTCGATGCAAAAGCAATTTATTCCTTATATTGTGCATTATCTCCTACTAAATATAACAGAATATCTTCTTGTGAAACAGCTAAAGAAGTCTGGGATATGTTGCATATTATCTATGAAGGAACCGATCGAGTGAAAGAAATCAGAATTAATATTCTTCTTGGTCAATACGAAGCCTTCAAGATGAAACTGGGAGAATCTATCATTGACATGTTTAATGGTTTTACAAAAATCGTGAATGGTCTTGAGTATCAAGGTCAACCAATCTCTGGACCCATTAAGGTTAACAAGTTACTGCGTGGACTTTGCAAAGATTGGAATCACATAAAGACTTCAATCAGGGAGACACAAAGGATCATGCCACTCTTTGTTGATGAATTGGTTGGCACTCTTCAATCTTACGAAGTGGAGCACACCAATGATGAAGAAGACTCCAAAGGTAAGAAGTCTATTGCTTTAAAGTCTAACGATTATTCCGATGCTACAGACTCCGAAGAAGATCTAGATAATGAAGAACTGGCTCTTATGATAAAGAGGTTCAGAAAGCTGAACAAAAAGGGAAGAAAATTCAACTGGAAGAAACAAAGCTCTCAAGATTTCAGAACAAATCAACTGAGGATGATGATTCCAACAAAAAAGTAACTTGCTTCGAATGCAAGAAAAAGGGACACATCAGACCCAATTGTCCTTTATTAAGAAAAGGAAAGGAAAGACTAAGAAATACAAAAAGGCTCTCAAAGCATAAACTTGGAGTGATACTGAATGTGAAGAAAGTGATGATGATTATGCCAACATATGTTTAATGGCAAAATCGGACTCAGACCTCGAAACAGATACAGACTCAAACTCAGACAGTGAGATTGAGGTAAGCAATCTAAAAATTCCTGCTAAAGTCTCGAAATATATTGATGAACTATGTCTTAGTCTCAAAACTTCTCTTAAGAGGATTTTTGAACTAAAAAGGGAAAATTCTGCACTGAGGCAACAGGAGATTGTTTGGAAAGAAAAGGTCGAAAATTTAGATAAAAGTGTTATTACCTTGAAAGAAAATACAGATTCTCTTTCTAAAGAAAATGCACTTTTGAAAAATGATATTTCAAGTATTTCAAAGAAATTTTCAATAGGATCTGAGAAATTAGAAAAGGTTCTTTCAGTACAAAGACCTTACTTTAACAAATCAGGCTTGGGAATGACTACTGAAACCATTCCTCTAATTGATTTTCCAAAGGTAAAAGAAAGAATCAAACAAAGACCTACAAAAGTTGTTTATAAAAATCATTTTCAGAAAGTCTTTGTAAAACCTATTGGCCGAAATGCTCTCAAATGTTCAAAGTGTCAAAGCTCAGAACACTTTGAGAAAGAATGCCCTATGGTTTGGAAACCTGTTAAAAGGGATTGGGAAAAGACTGTTTATTACACTAACTCCACCGAACCTAAGAAGATATGGGTACCAAAGACAGCTTGAATTTTCTCTTAATTGCAGGTCACTATCAAAAGGAAGATCAAATGGTACTTGGATAGTGGCTGTTCAAGACACATGACAGGAGATTCAAGTTACTTTATAAAACTTGTCCAAATAGATGGAGGGAAAGTTTCTTTTGGTGGAAACAGCAAAGGAAGGGTTATTGGTCGCGGAACAGTAAAATTGGAAGTCTAACAATCAACAATGTCTCCTTGGTGGAAGGATTGAATTACAATCTACTCAGCATAAGCCAATTGTGCGATACTGAATTCAAGATCAATTTCCAAGAAGGAATATGTTCAGGAACTAGTAAAGATTTCTCTCAATCTTTTACTGGGCGTAGATATGGAAGTATCTATCTTCTAGATGTGAATTAAGAAAGATCACAATGCTTAATATCAGTACAAGATGAAGCTAATCTATGGCACCGAAAGCTTGGCCATATCAACATGAAGCAAATTGCCAAAATCTCTTCCAAGAAGTTTGTTCGAGGATTACCTAATCTCAATTACCAAAAGTCTGACTTATGTACACCATGTGTATTGGGAAAACAGGTTAGAAATTCCTTTAAACCAATAAATCAAGTTTCTACTAATCGTGTACTGCAGCTCCTGCATATGGATCTCTTTGGACCAACTAGAACTTAAAGCATTGGTGGAAAAAGGTTTTGCCTAGTAATAGTGGATGATTTTTCACGATTTACTTTGGTCTACTTTCTTGCAAGTAAGTCTAAGACTTTCTCTCATTTTTCTAATTTTGCTAAGAAAGTGCAAAATGAAAAAGATTATACTATTTTAAGTATTCGTACAGACCATAGAGATGAGTTTGAAAATCAAGACTTTGCTAAATTCTGTGATGAATCTAGTTTTCAGCATAAATTCTCCTCTCCATATACACCAGAACAAAATGGGGTTATGGAAAGGAAGAATATATCTTTACAAGAAATGGCAATGACTCTTCTAATTGAAAGTAATATTTCTTCACGTTTTTTGAATTTTGTTTCTACAGCCTATTATATTATTAACAGAGTATTTTTAAGGCCAATTCTTGAGAAAACTCCTTATGAGCTTTTCAAAGGAAAGAAGTCAATTGTTTCGTATTTTCAAGTATTTGGTTGTAAATGCTTTATTCTGAAAAATGCAAATGATCGAGTTGGTAAGTTTGAAGAAAAATCAGATGAAGGATTCTTTCTTGGATACTCAACTTCAAGCAAAGCTACAGAGTATTCAACAAAAAGACTCAAACTGTGGAAGAATCAATGAACGTCAAATTTCAAGACTCTCCACAAATTCAACCGATTCAGACTGAAGAATCTGAACCTGCTCCAGACTCTACAAAGTCTACCTCCCTTGAAACAGTTCATATCCCAGAAGAAGAACAACAAATTGATGTTGAAGGATCAACTCAAGAAAAAGATCAACAACCTGCCAGATTGTCCAGCAACTGAAAGCATAAGTCTAGTCATCCCGAAGAACTCATTATTGGTGACGTTAATGAGGGGATTCGTACGAGATCCAAAAGGCGAGAAGAGTCTAGTGTTGTGGCACTTATTTCTGAAATAGAACCCAAAAATATAGATGAAGCATTGACTGATGAAAGCTGGATTGAAGCAATGTAAGAAGAACTCAGACAATTCAGCATTAACGACATTTGGGAATTAACTCCTAGACCAAAAGGCAAGTCTATTATTGGAGCTAAATGACTTTTCAGGAACAAAGTGGATGAAAAAGGAAAAGTGATAAGGAACAAGGCAAGACTCGTGGCTAAAGGATATACGCAAGAAGAAGAGATAGATTACGATGAGACTTACGCTCATGAAGCAATGTTAGAAGCAATTAGATTATTACTTGCTTTTGCTTACTATAAGAATTTCAAGTTATTCCAAATGGACGTCAAAAGTGCATTCCTGAATGGATTTATTCAAGAAAAAGTCTATGTGGAACAACCTCCTGGATTTGAAGATCCAAAGAAACCGGACTTTGTGTTCAGACTAAAAAAGGCGCTATATGGATTAAAACAAGCTCCTCGAGCTTGGTACGAAATGTTAAGTAACTTTTTAATTCAAAGTGGTTTCATTAAAGGAAAAGTAGACACTACCTTGTTTATCAAAAGAGAAGGTAAAAGTTTTTTACTCGTCCAAATTTATGTTGATGATATTGTATTTGGATCATCTAATGAGACCTTGTGTAAGAAATTTTCTAAGTCTATGCAGAATGAATTCGAGATGAGCATAATGGGTGAACTATCCTTCTTTCTCGGCCTACAAGTGAAATAACTGAGCGAAGGAATTTTCATTCATCAAGAGAAATATGCAAAAGAACTTGTTAAAACGTTTGGACTGAAAAATTGCAAAAAGATTAATATACCAATGTCAAGTTCGCTGAAGCTAGACAAAGATGAAGGAGGGAAGAAAGTCGACCAAAAACTATACATGAGTATCATCGGTTCACTTCTTTATCTTTCTGCGTCTAGGCCACGACATTTTGTTTAGTGTTTGCATTTGTGCTAGATTTCAATCAGATCCCAAAGAATCACATCTAAGCGCAGCAAAACGCATCATCAAATATGTCGCAACTACTACTGATCTTGGTCTATGGTATCCCAAGGAAGGAGACTTTACTCTCCTTGGCTATTCAAATGCAGATCTTGCAGGATGCAGAGTTGATAGAAAGAGCACATCCGGCACTTGTCAATTACTTGGCAACAGGGTAGTATCTTGGTTTTTAAGGAAGCAAAGTACCGTAGCACTTTCAACAGCAGAAGCAGAGTATGTAGCTCTTGGAAGCTGTTGTTCTCAAATACTATGGATAAAACAACAACTACGAGACTTTGGCATCGAAGACTCTTGCACCGAGATCAAATGCAACAACACCAGTGCAATTAATCTCACAAAGAAAACAATTCTTCATTCAAGAGCAAAGCATATAGAGAGTAGACATCATTTTATTAGAGACCATGTTCAAAATAGAGAAGTCTTGATACAGTTTATCGACTCAAAGAATCAACTAGCAGACATATTCACAAAGCCACTTGAGAAGAGCTTATTTGAGTCTATACATTCAAGACTCAATATATTATCTCTTAAAGACTGAAGGAGTTCAGACTCAGAGATAAAAGTCTAAAAACATTCAGACTCAGAAGATCAAGATTCACAACTGTAAGTTATTTTTAGAATTTTATCTCAGGGATAAAATCTCGAAAAGGTACGTTCAACGATTAATCTGTAATTGATTGATGTTATCTTCCCAAGTTTTCGTGATTATTGCAATCATTCCTTTTAAAAAAAGAAGTTACTTTTTGAAATAACAGTTATCTATTTATCTTTTCAAAAAAGCAGTTATTTTTTGAAAAGATATTTTCCATTTTTCCTTTTACGGCGGTTCGTATACCCCATTTTGATCGCCTTATATATGTTCATTTTCCTCTTCACAAACCCTAGAAGCACAGAACCTTACTTTCTTACTTTTACTCTCTAGTTTATTACTCAAAGCTTTCATCTTTCTCGCGAATCGAGTTTGGAATCTCTCAAAGACTATGATAATGGCTTCTCAAAGAAAGTCCTCAAGAATAGCAAGCAGGGGACCACAGCATATGCGTGAGGGTCCTACGCATTTTGACCTCACCGAGGAAGAAGAATCTCCAAGGCAAAGCCCACGACATTCTCAATCGTGCATTTCTCCTCAGTCTAGATCCCAGAATGTTCAGCAACAACAAGCGGAGAAGGAAATCATTGAGGATGCCGAACCTGTAAGGACTCTAAAGCCTGGTTTTATCTTCAAATTGTACTTCGCTTTAAAGGAAGGAGGTTACGCATTGAACTTCATTGATGAATTTTGAAAGAGAAAGGATATCAAAATGAAACCCATTTTTTGCGAACGATGGAATGTTTGGGAATTACTCTGCGGGGTCGGCGGATCGAGCATTTGCGAATGTTCCAAGTGATCCACGTGTTGGAGGTTTTAGTCAGCCTGATGGAAATTATGATGATAAAATGTACACTCATTTTAAGCCTAGAATGGGTGTTGCAGCGAATATTCGAAGCAAAAGGACTGAGTTATTTAGCTCGGAGGAACACAAGCTACTTTATTCTAAGTTGCTGAAGCGAGGGGTAATCAACCCAAGAAGTGTCGACTTCGATTTCCTTGATTCTCTGAATGTGAAGCTAAGAGAGAAATTCACTCTTCTTCAACTTGAACAATTTTGCTCTGAATCAACGGTGGCTTATCCAGAACTTACTGCATACTTCTATTCTAATCTAAGTTTCTTGGATGCGAATAGATTTTCTTTTAGTGTTCGAGACCAGGATTATATCGTTGATTTGGACACATTAGCGGATGTGATTGGAGTAGAGCGAGGGGCATTTCAATCAATTAGTATGTCTGTTGGTCGTGCGACGGTAGAACTTGTTCGAGATGGAATGGCAGAAGGTCGAATTTCATACTTGAGGATGAATACCTCAAATATTTTGCTTTACAAGATTGTGATAAATTGTCTTAGACCCAAATCAACTTCGAAGACCGATGTCTCCAACTCAGAAGCAAAACTAATGTATGCTATCAATGCTGGTAAAAAGTTCTCTTTGCCACACACTATCTTGTTTCACATGTACAGATCTATGCTGAAGGACAAAGGTCAACTTCCTTATTCCGCACTTGTTACTAAGCTGTTTAGACACCTTAATATTCAGCCTCCCAAAATTCTGTGTGTTCGAACCTGTGATCAAATGGTGGTGGGATTGAAGATGGTTTTCAAAATGCGTCTGAAGGAGCTGAACAAGGCTTTGGAGCGATTTAAGGAGAAAACCCCTGTCAAGACTCATCAAGTCTCTTTGTCTGCTAAAAGGAAAGGGAAGGAGCCCATGACAGCTCCATCCAAGAAAAGAAGAGCACTCATCTTGGAGGATGAAGAAGATGATGATGATATTACCATATCAGCTCTTGCATTAAGAAATCTTCAGCATTCTGTTCCAGAGACAGAGGAGAGACGGGATCAAGACAAAGAAGAAACAGAGTAGAGGAATGAAGAAAGGGAATCGATAAGGAAAGAAGCAAAGGAAGAAAGAATTCAAGAAAAAGAGGGCAGAGGAGAACAAGCAGAGTCAGAGCATGAAGAGAACTTCTCTCCACCTGAAGGCACCGAAAACGGGGGGGAGCTGCTGAGCAAAGAGGTACTTCTTCAATTGTTTTTCCTAGTGAAGATGTTAGCCATTCACCTGAGATCCGGAAGATGTATATGCCACTCAATTTTCGAGGAAGATCATGAGATTTCATCTCCTAACGGGTGATCATGCTGAAATACCATCATCCGCAAATACTCCTCAAACTGACCATGCTGAAGCAAGCACTCAGACTGACAATTCGGCAGACTTTCGAAAAGTGATTGATATTCTTATGGAGATGCGAGGCCAAATTTATGCCTTGGGATGCAAAGTTCAGAATTTGCAAAATGCAGGCCAATCTTCTTTAGTTTCTCTACATGATCAAATTCATGCCCTTACTCTTTGAGTTCAAGCAAATGCCAAGGGTGAAGAAGTGGCTCAGTTGAAGGAGGATTTGAAAAGGCTGGAAGGAATTGTTCAGTTGATGGGAGATTTCCAGCTTGTTCGCATTCCAAGACAACCATAATTTTATTCTCTTTTTCTCTCTACCTTTTTAATGTTGACAAAAAGGGGGAGAAGCTGAAGTGCAGATTTGACTTATTTGACTTTGGTTTGATTTTTGTTTTGGACTTTACTCTTGTTTTGGTTGTTTGGTTATGACTTTGGTTGTGACTGGTTTGGATTGTTTAAATGCTTGCTTTCAATATTTTAAGTGTGTTGATATGATATTCATGGCAAAGATAGTTGTTTTTATAGGACTAACTCTTTTCCTATGAATGCAGATTCGATACTATCTTTATACTAACTCATCTATCTTTTATGAGATATCCATGTCTGCTTAAAGTATTCTTGCAGGTGATAAGTATCCAAATCTGCAGGAAAGTTTTGTCACCATCAAAAAGGGGGAGATTGTTGGAGAAAACTTCCTTATGTGTTTTGAAGCTGACAAAACGTTTCCATCAGTCTAGTCTGAAGAAATGCAGACTCTGTCGTCAAAGTCTGAACCACCAGACCACCAAATTCAAGATTCAAAGTCTACCCTCATTGACAGTTTCTAGACCGTCGAAAAAGACTTATCCTGAGTTGAGTATTTCTTTAAGGATTCGATTCTATCTACTGAAGAAGATCTCTCGGCTGGAGATAGCATCTCAGGAATCTATTATTCGTTTTGATTTGAGTAATCTAGATCCGTTGATTGGCGAAGCATACTTGGAAGGTTCTACTTATGGAAACCTAGATCCTGATTGTATGGGCGAGCAGGATTTGTGGGCTATCATCACATTCCTTAAGTAACTCGAGATCTCCCTAATTGATTCTGTCCAACAGGTAGATTGGAAGAACTCCTTTGGAATGTGCCAACGGTTATGAAGGCATGGAGGAGTATATAAGGAAAATATTCTAGTTATTCGAGTGTGTGCGCGATAGAAAAATTCCAAAGCCTGAAGCTTCTTGTTCTTTGTCAATTCGATTGTTGAGCGTAAACTTGTACTCAAAAGAGTGATTATACTTTTGTGAAGCCTTGAGGAAGTGTAGCAGAGTCTCTACACTGTGGAATCAAGGAAGTGATACTGTAACAACTCTTTTGATTCATAGTGGAATCCAGCCGATGGGCTGTCAGTGCGGGAGAGTGGATATAGGCTTGGATTAAGCCGAACCACTATAAATCTTGTGTTCTTATTCTCTTCTCAAACTTTTTTACTTTGCTCGTAACTTTATTTAATTATTAGAATCTCATTTCTCACCTAAAGTCTATTGTTAAATAGATTCAGGTCAAAAGTAAAGTTTTACTCTATTCTCCATAAAATTTATTTTTGCACCTATTCACCCCCCTCTAGGTGCTCATACTAGCATTTACATATATAACGTGCCAGAACGTATCGGAATTCTCTATTTTAAAAAATGACGTGTCGGCGTGTCATGTCGCGTGTCGCTATTACATAGGCAGTGACGAGAGCTTGCATAGCCCTTGTCTTTTGCAACCTACTTCTCCTTTGAAAAAAAATAGTTATTAAATTTTATTTAATTAATATTTATATTAAAATTCAAATCCAAGGTAAAATGACGTCGTTTTTTGCTCTTCTTTCCACGTCAACGTGCATAACGATGTCATTTTGTACTTGTCTCGTCGGAAAAACACCACGTCAATATTTTGGCTAGATTTTCTCGTTGTTGGCACTTAATTGATTCATTTTGCTCCGATTTTAGCATTTAAGTATACATTTCCGAACTTTTGGCATTCAAGTGTCCTTCCATGCCAAGTTTTGGCACTCTAGGTATCCAACTCCCATAGATTGTTTTTAGAAAGATCAGTCACACTTAAGCTTTTCAATCTGCACGGTTGCTTAGGAAATGTTCCACAGAAGCTATTACCTTTCAGTGAAAGAATGCTCAATTGAGAGAGGTTACCTAGCCAATAGGGTAATGCTTCTGGAGAACTCACTTTCACTTAGATCCAAGGTCACCAAATCGGAGCTGTTAGAGAGCACATGCACGATTGAACCATTCAATTGGATGTCACTCAACTCAGGTGCTATAAAAGATGATGCTGATGAACCAAAGAGATTGTTGCCAGACAATCCAATCACCTTTTGGGCAGCCATCATGCATACCCAATGGCCAGATTTCAATGACGGGGAGTTATCCGAAAGTCTCTATTGGCACAATTTTGGCTAGATTTTCTTGTTGTTGGCACTTAATTGATTCATTTTGCTCCGATTTTAGCATTTAAATCTACATTTCCGAACTTTTGGCATTCAAGTGTCCTTCCATGCCAAGTTTTGGCACTCTAGGTATCCAACTCCCATAGATTGTTTTTAGAAAGATCAGTCACACTTAAGCTTTTCAATCTGCACGGTTGCTTAGGAAATGTTCCACAGAAGCTATTACCTTTCAGTGAAAGAATGCTCAATTGAGAGAGGTTACCTAGCCAATAGGGTAATGCTTCCGAAGAACTCACTTTCACTTAGATCCAAGGTCACCAAATCGGAGCTGTTAGAGAGCACATGCACGATTGAACCATTCAATTTGTTCCTATTTAATTGGATGTCACTCAACTCGGGTGCTATAAAAGATGATGCTGATGAACCAAAGAGATTGTTGCCAGACAATCCAATCACCTTTTGGGCAGCCATCATGCATACCCAATGGCCAGATTTCAATGACGGGGAGTTATCCGAAAGTCTCTATTGGCACAATTTTTCCACCCATTAAGTCTAGTCTAGCCCAGTCAACTGTTGTCATTTATATGACTAATTCAGTCTCAGATGACGAACTCCCTTAAAAGACTTGGAGAGACATGTGTAGGTACTCCATTTAATCTCACTTGTTGATGAAAGTTGCAATGGAGTGGAAGGTGAAGCTTGTACGGTCTTGCAGGTTTTGCAGCAAATGCTATTGGTTGGAGATAAACTGACTCTCGTATTGTACTAGTTTTAAAGAGAGTTAAAAGAACTATAAGTCGTATACCAATCCACTAAATGCACAAGGTGATAAACTAGCAGAACTTCGCCTTTTTATAAAAACAAAAATCAACAGAACCTAGGATTATAAGATCCATTTCTGAAGTCAGTCGTTAATACCATATTGTCAGCCTGGAGGACTTTCAAGTCTGAAATGATTCGTGAATGGACTCAGTTGTATATGGAGATGAAATTTATTGGAAATGGAAACGTGCTCGATGGAAAAAGTTGGTAAGAGGAGGCGTGTCGATGTCTCCTAGATATAATGTTCTCATCATTAGAAACCTCATCACTCCATTCATTAGAGTAATGAGCTCTGTTGTGTTACTTCTTGAGATGAGTACATTGAACCGGTGGGTATTCCCAGAGACCTATATCGATTAACAACAATAGGCAGATCCTCCATCACAAACAAAGGCAGAGTCATAGTCTCTGATTATCTCCTAAATTGCTGACCGTATTAAAAATATCGTCCTGCACAAAGTAGTAGAATGTGATGAAACACTTGTAACAGTTGGAAATTGACAAACAGAACAGATAGGATCACAAGTGAAACTGTGATATCTGATACTCCGGAACCCCAACAGAACTTCCATGTCTCTATAGCCACTGTTTTTGTGCATGATGTGGTATTCGAACAGTTAACATTCCGCATTTTCGAGCAGTTGTTACTCAGGGGCAACCAACGTTGAAGACCTTTCATCAAATGTCCAAACTGATTACTTGATACGACTCTGGACAGACGATTGTTGGATAGAGCGAGGATTGCCACGAAGTTCAACTGCGAAAGCATTTCAGGTTTGGGACCAATCAACTCAGTAGTACTCTTTGTTAGGCTTGACTAGTTCGGTACAAGCATGTCACGTAAAGTTCCGACCTCTGGCGGGATCTTGCACTGAACTGTTTGCAAGAAAAAAATCGATTTACCATTTTAGGAGTGCATCGCTCTACGAGAAATCACGCCTCCTTTCTGTTGGGACTCAGACATTGAGTTGAACTATCAACCCGTCTTCGCCTATTGTTGTATAGTATATAACAAGAAAAATACAGTTCTTCAACTTCAAACCCAAAGATCAACGTCGAGTTCACCTCACCAGTGAATTCTCTGGAGAAATCGATTGAACCCTCGTAACTAGGTAACGACCAAAAATATTATTTTCAAAAAGATCAATCACATTTAGGAGTTTCAAGCGGTAAAATTGCTCGGTACTTCGATAGGTAAATAGTGATGGGCCGTCATATCTTAGTATATCTTGTTCGGAAGTCAATCTACAGCTCTGGAGGTTGGTGACTTAACAGGGACAATTCAACGTCAGAGTCAAAGACAAACATTCTATGACAGGGTATTGATACAGATCCTAGGAAAACCACTCCAAAAGCATCACAAGAGCTGAACACTATATGAACCCCACACCAAAGTCTCACACTACGATCCAAGTCCCCATACCTTGCAATTTGGATCGTAATAGATGTGGACTTCCTATGATAATCTTCAGAAGAGGTAGTTACGCTAAAAATTTTGTCTATTTTAGGGGATATCCATGGCCAGAAGACCACTGATTAAGCACTAGTGTCAACGGGAGTAATGAAGAGTGTATGAACTGAGCTATGGCTCTTGTAATTTGGAGAAGTTAGGGGATGAAGCCTGGCAGTAACTTTTTGACCGATCACAAAAGGAAAACAACCTTATTCTTGAGCGGAACTTGATGTGCCATAGAGCCTTCATTCATGAGAAGCCATGTTACTCAATTTTTGCATGTGTTGGATTCTAACTAGGGATGATCAATTTTTTGGTGAGTAAATTTTATAATTAAAGATTGAGAACCTATCCTCTTATAGTCAGTTCTCTCGAGACAAGTGTAAAACCGAACCGGTTGCTTACTTTAAATATGCTACTATTATTTTAAGAAAGCATGCGATGTGAACATTTAGCAGCATGGTGGTTAAGGCATTGATGGATTTCTTATCCATCGGTTAAAAACCGATTCTACTTCAAAATCGAAAACCAAGTTCACATCAACTTACACAAGTTGAAAACTCATCTCGATCGTATCGATTGGTTCAAAACCAATTCCACTATCAATCCGGTCCCACTTTAAAATAGAAAATCGAATTTAGGTGACAATCTCTAAAATACACAAGTGTCTCGATATATATGTTCATTACTATAGGATTCAATCAATAGATCGAAACATTTGTGTATTTTAGATATCGTTACCACATCTATGACATATTCCCACATCCGGATACGAAACCAAAGCCGAATAGAATTAAAATAAATGCTAATCCCATATTTGTGTGCCAAACTCAAGCCAAAGCAGACAACTTAAACTTATCCGAAGTGCAAATCCCATGTAACGATCCTACGACGTCTCGCAATCGGAAAGCAAAAGAAGAAAGAGAAGAAAGACCCGGCTTTGAAATCTTGCTCATCAAGCAAAGGCAACGCCTTTCTCCCTCAACTATAAAACTCTCCATCTTTCAATTGCTCACTCACTTCTCCTCTTTTCTTCTCTTCCTCCCTCGCTCTCTTCGATCCCAACGCACCCATCGATGGCGGCGAAGCTGAAGGTGGCCGGCACGTGGTCCGGCGCGATCGAGGTCGAGCTGGACGGCTGGACGGTCCCGATGCTGCGGGAGGAGGTGGCCCGGCGATCGGGCCTGAGCCCGGACTCGATCAACCTGATCTGCGGGGGGAAGGTGCTCAAGGACGGCGACGGGGCGGCGAAGTTGAGCGAGGTCGGCGTCAGGGGCAACGCCAAGATACTCTCGACCCGCGTCTGCGTTGACCAGGGCAAGTCGCTCAAGGAAGAGGCCATGGCCGAGGACGAGCGGTCCCGCCGGCTCGCTCGCGTCAAGTGAGTGTTTCTGTCTGTGCGTGTGTTTTTGGGTAATCGTTTATCTTTTCGCTTAATTTTGACGGGGTCGCCGGTTCCCGGCAGCGGATGGGTGTACGAATTCATTGGTCGAGCAAAGTTGTCGACTTTCCTTGCTTGTTGGATTCGTTGCGTCTTTTTTTTTTTTTTTTATGGTGAATTTATGGACAACTTGTTCTCTTTGTTTTCTGTTTCTTGGTTTCTATCATGTACATTGTGAGGAGCATGTTTGTTTTGCTGAATTTTTTTCTGAAATGTTGGGTATTTGTAATTGGATCATACACCTTGTTGGACTGGCCTCGTAAAATATAATGTGGTGAATGGCAGCTTCTGTCGCTCTCCATCTCTATTATTCTTTCCCTTCTCTTTGTTAATTGGTTGATGGTCTTCACAAATCGTGCTTGGAATGATTGAAGTGGGTTCATATTTGATGAGTCGAAGAATTGTCGACATTCAGTGTATCAATTACATCTCCCTTTCTCTGTTACTGATGGCAGCGAACTCTGTATTCTCTCATTATAGGTGAAGGAATTTGAAATGCCCCAGCTTTTCTAGAACAGGTCTGAGTCAAATAGCAATGAAATTTGTGGTCTTAGGATGAGCATGTCCGAGTTCAAGAGATGTCTTCCTTGGTTAATAATGCTCGGTCTGAAGCTTTTGGGATTTCTTTGATGCAGCAGTTTATTAGTAGCTTTGATGCTTTGGAAGATGCTTTCTCCTCATTCCAAGCTCACTTTAACTCTTAGCGGCCACCACCAAGTCAATTCTTTGTCATGCATCTCGCTTGCATATTTGGTTTTGCTTGCAACCCTTTTCAGCAACTTTCATGTATAGACTCGTGGAACGAATCAACATTCTTAGTGTCGTGTAGGTTACTTTACTCATGAGGCAGCGCATCTCGATACTTAAGAGGCATTCGGCTGTGAGCAGGGGACTTCATTATCATTCAAAAAATTGCATGTCTTGATAGAGTGACATGTTTATGGGGAGAAGCACTGATGAGCCTTGCAATTTGGATATACATACCTCAGATGTTCATTTACATAGACATGCTTATCTGCTTCTGCAGTACACTTTCCTGTACTATTTTTCTTTTTTTATGATATTGGCCAGCGTGTTTGTTGTTTTCAGAGACAGTAGTCTTTTTGGCTACTGTTTGTGTATTTACAATCCACTCATATAATTAAATGTGTGTCCTTCTAAATACAGAGCAGCTGCCACTGCACTGGCTGAGAGACATGCAGATGGGTCACTGCCACTGGAAGACTTTAACATAGAACTTGAAGATCAGAGTGGAAAGAAAGTAAATATGGGATCTGAAACTGATCAGAGGTTTGGCAGTAGACTAATTTGTTTTTTAAGAAATTCTTTCTCAAGCAATTTTTTCTCACAATCTGCTGTTTGGCTGCTAATGTTTTGAATTTGCTTTTAAAAAAAACCTTTGGGATTTTCTCTAGGGCTGTGATGATGGGCTTGATGCTTCACTCAAATGCAAAGCAACTTATAAGGAGGCAAAAGTATAAAGATGCATTGGAAGTTCTTGATATGGGTGAGGTCAGTTACTGGTGCTCTGTGATTACTTTTGATAATCTAAGCATTGTTGGCCTTATCCAGTAGCAAACTTCAATGCTTTTTAATCTGTAACATGCATAATGTGGGAATTGAGATGTAAAGTGTTGTGAGGGATGTCGTCTTGTAGACGAGTTTACCAACTGTTCAGATCAATAGTTGGTTGCGTATACTAAAAGAGTGGTGCCACCTAGTCCTTTCCCATCAGAATGCCATAACTTGCTACTGAATTGATGTGATTCCCTGTTACAATTTAAATTCAGGATATATTACGCGATTCTAACCAAGGTTTCAGAAACAAGGACAACTTTTAAAGAAGGAATGTCAACCGTAACTGAAATTGTTCCTTGTCTAAAATGTAATATTGTGAAAGTAGGCTTGTTTTAATCATTGTGTTGGAATATTACTCATTATTGGTTTTATGTGCACCAGATGGTCTAATATGCTAGATATATAGGTCAAAGACCAATTCTTACTTGATATATGCTTTAGGACGAGGTAATACTATACATAATATACTTTTCACAAGAAAATCTGATGAATATCTCCATACCAAAACATTTTGAACCTTTACAATTTCAAGTGGTAAATTTGCCATAACAAGGATTTGTGATACAAATCGTGGATCAGAATGATCAGTGTATTCTGCCAGCAATATGATTACATAATATAGAAACCCCGCAACCTATTTATAAGTTAGGCAGTGCATTAGTCTGATTGTAAAAGATTTTTCTTGGATTCATAACACCTTATACTGTCACAAAAGATATAGAATGCAACCATTGTAATAGATGACCCAAATCCAGGCCCAAGCATATACCAATATGAGTTAGCACATGATTAAGCCTGCGAAGATATCACCACTATTATTTTTCTATACAATTAAATTATATATCAGAATGACTAAGCATACTTACGTTGTGCTGCACGCTAGATCAACTGGGAATAATTGCCTGGACATTCTCCTTTGCATGTCTTGCCTATAAATATAGATTGTCATGGCCAATGTTCTTATAATAGAATGATTGTCCTCAAAACTGCTTGTCAAAGCTGCATCTTTTGTATGTTCCTGGAAACCACCATAAAGCGCTGAAGTAATTTCTTATTAAAAATGGAATCTGGCTTCGTTTTTCTCTTGCTTGCGAGTATAGACTCATGATTATCTGATAGTTGTTTCTATTACTTCAATAGACATGCCGCCTGTTACATTTTCTACCAATTTGTAAAAATTGACTACTTCAATTATTCTTTCTTCCCCATGCAGGAGTCCTTCTCTCTTTGCAACCCCCAGTTCATTGAGGTCAGTGATACTCTCCCAAGTTAAGAAGTCTGCATGTGTTCATCTGGGAATTTTATGTAGTATATTCTTCTATATTATTATTAATTTTTGGATGATATGATAGTGCAGAAGCTTCTGATAATATAGTGGATGTTTGGCACTCTAGAATTTGAGGCTGATAGCCGCTCATGTCGAAAATGCTTGTCCAAATATTTCGCTATTTGTTTGCATTGTAACTATTTTTAAGCCTTTCCTTTCTCATTGTGATTCACCGTGCATTCATTTCACATATAATTGACTGAATGCACCAAATTTTCAAGTTAGTCTGAGAATTATGAACTATTTCAATTTCACTTGAACTCAGTTGATGTGGCTTGCAGCATGGATTTTATGAATTCCACTTGTGCTCTTTCTTTGGGAAGGGGGTATGGTAGTACTTTGATGTGCGCTCACAGAGATTATGAACATGTCAGTGTGACTTATTATGCTTCATGTTCTTTGGTTTCAGATGGTTGACAATGTTCCTATACTGCAAATAGACATGGTATGGTGCTATTTCATGCTTCGAGACATCTCATCACTCTCTGTGGCTGGAATTCGACTGCAAAAGGCCAGAGAAGGGATTGAGCGTGCTCATGGAAAGGATTACTCTCGTGTTAGACTCCTTCAAGGAGGTCGCTATCCAGAGATTGCTTTGTGAGCATCAGTTGCAATTTTTCATCCCATGCATTCTAGCAATATGTGTAGTGAACTTTCTTATCCTGAAGTATTGGCTTCAGATTAATGAATTGGAATAATTAACTTCCAGGCATTTGCGGTTAGAGCTGTTGGAAGGGGTGGTGGCTTATCACAGTGGTCATCTCGATAAGTCACGAAAAGCATTGACATCTGCACAAGAAAAGTTCCTCAAGGTTAGTAAAGAAGTCTTATTCAGTTATTCAGGTGCTCAGCCCCATTTTATGTTTGTACTGAATTCTTCTGTAGCAGTTCATATAACGAATAGTGTTTTTTTTTTTCTTTTCGGTTCTGTTATTCTTTGAGGTAATGATAGGTATTTATTTATACCTTGCATACCTATCATTCAAGAGTTTCAGCACTTTTAGGGTACTATTTCCTTTGTATTTGTCACATTATATTTAAGCTGTTTCCTTGAGTCTCTCTTGGTCATTTCTGCAAGTCAGACTTATTATTATGATCAACCAGCAGATCATGTCTCATTTGCATGCATGATTAAGGAGCTAGGACTGTAATTTTGTTGCAGCACTGAAAGAACGTTTGTAATTTCAGAACTCATGGCGAGTAAATTTCTGGATCTTTTGTTTAAATGAGAAAAAAATCGACTCTAAAGTTAATGGTAGGACAGTCTAACTCTTCTGCTTAAGAACTTCTCATCTGACTGTCCATTTCTTTTCAAATTATCTCTTATTTCCTTGTAGTTTTGACTCTTTCCCTTTTCCAAGCTGACAAGTCAATTTTGGTTATTTCAGCTGCAGGTGCCAGATGAATCTTTATCACTAGTCATGAGCATGGGCTTCAAGGAGCATAATGCCAGGAGGGCACTTCGCATGACCAGCCAAGATGTTGGGAGTGCTGTTGATTTTCTAATCGAGGAAAAGAATAAGAAATTACAGAAACGTGAGGAGGATATGAAGCGAAGACAGGAACTCAGGTGTGTTTCATATTGCCCCTTTATCTTGTCTAATGCATACAAATTTCTATGGGTAGCATAAAAAGTCTATTAAAATTTGCAGCGAGCAAAAGTCTTATGGAGTGACACTCACGAAGAAACCTGTGGACCTCCAAAGATTAAATGAACTGGTCTCCATTGGGTAAGGAACTTTTGCATAATCGAAGTACTTACTGGAATTATTTTGTGAAGGTCCTCTAAAGTCTGTGTTAGTGGTTTGCAATCTACGGTTTGCTTGTGACAGAGTTCTTATGGATAGTTGCTTATGTTTCATTGTCACTTCATTTTATATTGTCAATATTGAAATATTAAATCGCGCCTTTATTTGATAGCTTTAAAACAGTTAGCCCTAATCCCACAAAAATTTCACGTGGTATTAGAGCAAAATGTTTTGAGGACAAATGTTTTCAGACAACATCATTTGCCTGGCGAGTAATATATTTCCATACCTTGGTCTTAGGCCAAAATCTAATCTACGCTTGAGGGGGTATATGAGAATATTTAAATATTAAACAATGCCTTCATTTAATAACTTATACTTTTTGAACAGCTGGCACTAATTCCATAAAAATTCCATGAATATATTGCATTGCTCTTTAGATATTATGAATTTTGGTAGTAGTAAACATATGTCTTCCCTCCCCCCTCCCCCCTTCGTCATAGAGAAGTCTTTATTGAGCCCCCATGAAATGGCATGGCAGGTTTGAGAAGGCACTTGCTGCTGAAGCCCTTCGAAGAAATGAGAATGACACTCAGAAAGCACTAGATGATTTGACCAACCCTGAAACTAATGCTGTCATTCAGGTTCATTACATGTTTCCTACTATATTGTTGGTTTTGGTTCAGTGGAGTTTTGTCAATAACATATTACGATTGTTTTATATCGTGTAGAATGACATAGAATCGAGAAAAAGAAAAAGACAACGGAAATCAGATAAAGCAGCAATCGAGCAGCTTGTATCAATGGGCTTTGAAAGATCGAGCGGTACATGTTCAATGATTGTGTTTTTGTTTCACTTGGTTCTTTCATGTTTTGCATGGATTAGCATTATTTAACGATTTGGATATGGGAACAAGTTTAGCATCCACTATCTGAATAATTTCCTTCTAGGGACTGAATCTAATCATTTTCTACTAATATAAAATGAGATCATTGTGTTGCAGCATACTGCTTGTTGCATAATCATAAGTTTCACATACCAAGAGAATTCTTACATCATCTCATCCCACTTAGCAATATGTCATGCTACTCGATCATAGCCTCAGTTCTGTGACAATAAGACCCGTGAGATTTCTTTGTATTTCAAATAATTACACTCAAAAGAGTTTCACATCACATTTAGTTGTTTTCTCTGTACACTCGATTGAATCTCGCCGTTAAATAAGATCTCTTAGCACGTGCCATCTTTCGTTTTTCTTTTGGATTTCTGCAGTGGTCCAAGCGCTTAGTGGTGGTTGTACTGTGGAGCAAGCAATGCAACAACTACTTGTGCAGCCTCAGGGTCTTCCAAACCAACCGGAGAATGCCAATCCTGCAACTGCTTCTGCCTCATCAATCAACAATGAGGATTTGGGTAGTACAAAGGATATTGATGAGGAGGGAGATACATCTACACATGCTGGAATGGATGACCGGGATGTAGAGATGGAGGTAGAACTTGCAGATGAGTTGGCTCAAGCTGATGCTTTTTCGGACTATGATATTGAAGTCACGAAAGAAGGAGAAGCCATAGAGGAGTACCTTTCTCTGCTTGCTTCAGCCGGTGGCAGTAGCAGCGAAACTCAACCTCGGTAGGGTAATGAATGTTTTATAGCACCACTGCCATGTAAATAAGTTGTTAGGTACTGCATCAGTTCAGGCAGTGTATAAACGTGTAATCTGATCATTGGAGAAAAACCTAACTGCGTAGAGCGTTCAGGTGAACTCACACTACCGATTCAGTTTCATCAAAATAGGTTTCGACAACTTCTCTACATATATTAAGGTCCATTTGGTGCGACCGTGGCTTTTCCGCCTTTAACTTATGAGCTGGATTTATGAGTTTTTTACAATGGTTTTTTCTTCAAAAATTGTCGTTCCTGTGGCTTGTTCCTTGAAGAATGATACATACATAGATACATACACACGCCAAAATAATTGTGGATATTTCTTGGTTTTTTCTTTTTCCATTTTAGCTTCATATTTTATACTTGGCAGCTGCAGATTTCTTCTGACTCTGTTTAAGCTCTCAACTATTTCTCCTTTTCTTCCTTTAGTTTCGTGAATTTTAAAAACCAGACATTCATCTTCAGTCAGAGCCGTTCTTTTAATTTTAAAATCTAATTTCATCGTTGCCGCTGACTATCACCTCTAATCCAACACCATACCAAAACCAAATCATGCTTATCACGGCAACAACGTTGCCATCTACAGAAACTCCGACATGACCATGTGACGATGCTCCCATTCCACCACTCCCCTGCCGCCTCGTTCCCAATGTTAATGCCGATCTTGATTTCCATCTCCACTCGCACCACTTCACCATCACCATTGTCACCGTCACGTCCGCCTCAAACCACCAGCACAACCATGGACTTCACCACCGGCACATGTAGTCTGCCATTTTATCACCATCTGGTTTTACTCATACTCACCCATTAGTGACCTCTCTTTTGTAAACCATCTAGTATTCAGTCTTCTAAGAATAAATTACACGAATTGCATAAGAAGCTTACTCGAGTGCTAAAAGCTTCAGGCTTTCGGTATACCATTAAGTTATCAACCAAATCCTACAACTCTAGCCAAAAATCATAACCCCCCGAAACAGGTATAAGATATTCGTAGCCATTTGGAAAGTAATTGGAGTATCTGACATAGAGAGCATATGAACCGTTAAAGATGTTACTCTCCTCTACATTGGCCCAAACTTGCAATGCCCGTCAGGGTAGAAAAAGCATGAAATGTTACGTCCAGTGACAAATCGGCATGAATACATGCGAAATTGAACCAATCTAAGCATAACTTAATTAACACAAGAACGTGCAAGATGGTCAATGCCTAAAACCAGATAGGTTTTACCAGACCAGGGAAAGGAAAGAAGACACTTTTCAGCTAAACAGTTGTTTTCATGTTGTACATGATGGTAGCAGAAATGTAATATAAAGTTTCCTTTGATTGACATAATGAAATTACACGTAAAAGTACATGGCCTAACACCCTCTAGGAACAGGTAAATTCCAAATTCCAGGAAGTTGCGGGTTCCAAATCCCAAAATTGAAATCTAGACAAAGTAGTGGATTCAAGTAGGACAGATTTACCTACCCGCCCCCGTAACCTGCAGTGCCTAAACATGCAAGCACATGTAAACACTTCAATAAGGACTAGATAACCAGGATGCCCATCACTACCACTATATACCACCTTGAAAACAACTGAGGAAGAAAAAGCTACTTTTTACCGCAAAATCGATTCAATTACAGAAGCTAATTAGATGTACAATACAATAGGTGACATTTTCAGCCATGCGAAAACAAGAGTAACATCATGAGGCCGCAACTGACCGTGCACCACTCCGTCCAAGACCAAGACCCAAGCCCAACGGCACATTATCACTTTTGGTCTTACCATGGTTGTGACTGCAGTGTGATGAGTGAACATGTCCATGATGACTGTTAGAACTAGTAGAACCAACATTTATAGCGATATGGCCATTTTCAGCAGGTTGATGAGAATGCACATCGCCATTCTGCAGATTCGAGGTCCTTCCCATGTGCATCATGCCAATGCCCTCAGCATGAGATGAATCCTCGACGACATACTCCACATCTTCATTATACCCATTGATCAAGAAATCGGAACAATTCTTCTTGAAACCATGATCATATGGGTTTCTGAACCTGCCACCTGGACCCTTAAGATAGCTATAACGCATTGCATTTGCCATCTCATTTGTCGTGATGTTGTGCGATATCTGGCAAACAACAAAAGGCAACTCAGCTTTACATTGTCAGTCAGAAGAGATGCAGAAAATAAAAGGCCATACTCCAAAATAGACAAGCAGATTATACGATAGTGAGGTGCCAATCTTCCCTGAACATAAAAACAGCAGTCTGGCAAAGATACAATGGGGTTGCATTATATACTCTCTTTTTGGCGTAGCAACTAGCATCTAGGACCTCTGTTCTCATACATGATAAACAGAGCCAGACTCAAAATTGTATGAGAACATATGGGACAGAACAAGCTACTAGATCAGTGCATGCACTTTAATCTGGGCAACCAAAAAAAAAACACTTGATTATGGAACATGCAGGAACTGACTAATGAGATTTGCATTATAATTGTGATGTTAATGCATAAATAAATGTCAACTTGCAAGGCAACAGCTACTGGGCGCATGTGGCTTGCACATGGATATTAAATTAGGAAGAAGAATTTGTGTCAACTTTCAATTCGGTTTCATTTTAAAGAATTTGTGTCAACTTTCAATTCGGTTTCATTTTATCTCTATAACTTTCAATTTATAAGGTGAAACATGGAAATGCAATATGCTTCTGTGCATGAAAGAATGACATGACAAGCTCAAGTGATGACACCTCTAATATCAAATGTAGAACAGCAACAAATGTAATTAAAGAGTTCACTGATAGCCGATAAGTTAGATCCAAGAATACCTGAGACGCTTGAACAGCAGTCAGCACTGCAACCCCAAAGAAGAGAGAAAAATCTGCCAAGAAGAATGACAAAGCGCCAATATGTTGGGTACCAACATGACTCAACCAGGCCCCAAAGGAAGATGGAGCCAATGGATCTCTTGAAACTCCTGCATGAAAAAGTTTTGCACTCTTGACAAAGCTCACCTCCAAAGGAAGAAATACATCAAAATTGAAAGTAGCAGACTGACTTATGAGAGCAACTGCACCCGTAATCAGCATAGCTGCGACCTCCAGAACAAGAAACACAAAGAAGTCCCATTTGTTTTTCTGTATCAGGATAAGTTAGATAATAAGTCAACCACTTAACAGCATTTACTATATTGATCATAGCATATAACATTTCTTATTCACATAAAAGATGAGGAAAGAATCCTGCATTTAGCAAAGTTGAATCCATGCAGGCTACCTTGCCAATACAGTTGGATACCCATGGACAATGATGGTCAAACTGTTCGACACAGCGATCACAAGTAGAACAATGTTTTGCACGAAGAGGCCTGACAATCTGTATGATGAGATAGAAGCATAAGAGAATAAAAAGCAATCAAATTGAACCAGCAATAGGCCACAAACTTAGCAACTAGCATCACCTTGCAAGTTGCGCAGAGTTGCGACCAGTTCCCAGCTAGCAAAGCAGGATTATTTATCTCAATCTTCAAAAGCGGTTCCTGGAAAATGATTAAGCATAAGTTCATAAATTAGTCTAGCTCATTCCATTTCCATAAGAAAAGGAGAACGGCTAATGATTAAAAACTAGACCAATCACTGAGCAGAAGCAGAAGGAAATGGAAGGAATTTCATGACAAAGGGCATGCATGAAGAGAAATTTGAGCTCACGTCATCTTTCATATTTTGTGGATCATGCACATTCATCCTGATGTAACCTGGATCCTTTCTGCAAGGAAGAGGAAAGAAGCGCAAAAACGATTGATGAAAATCAAACATAATAACCATGTGCCATGAAAGAAGCATCAAGTGACCGCTTGCAACTACATGCAACTGGAAAAAATGTTTTGACATGAAATGAGACGAAGATTACACAGAATGTTCAAGCATCAACACAGGCAAATTAATTGAAAACAATGTGCATAAAGGAACTTCATTATAGGATGGATGACACTCGGGAAAAAACTTCACAATGATGCTGGATAATTGCATGAGAAGCTAATCACAAACAAATAAACTGTCAAACTGTCAAACAGCCAAAAGAAACTCAACTAATATGCCGAGTTCTTGAAGAGAGGGAAAATAAAATAAAATAAAAATAGTATGAAGCACTGAAATGATACAATCAGAATATGGCACCTAAGCAGAATCATGAGCTAAGCACCCAACAATTCTCTCAACAAAGATAGATGACAAAATAACCACGCATTGCAGTAAGATGCACAAATCAACTAGAAGAAGACAGGATGCGATGATCATGTAACCATACGTTGATGGAGGATGCACAAATCAACTAGATGAAGAGAGAATGTGATGATCATGTATCACATAAAAGGAACTGGTGATCAGGAAAGATAACAGTAGAAATTTTGAAAAGTATCAACCTACTTGCTACAAGAAACATGAAAACTAATTAACCGAAGAGAAAAGCTGATGATTATGTATCAAAAAAATGAAACTGGTGATCAGGAAAACTTACAGTAGAAATTTTAAAAAGTACCAAACCACTTGCTACAAGGAACATTAAAAACTAAGTTAACCAACAGCCGTCCCCAACATTATAATGGTATGACCAAGTTTTTTATATAAGGTGAAAATACTATTGCCATTTCAACCCTATGTTTTCTTTATTTTCTTTTGTATAGAGACTCACTTTCCATTATTTGGCAATATCTACTAAAAGACAACTGGAACCTTAAAAAAATATTGCACCAATGGCTGTTTCCAAATCCACAAATGGCAGTCCAAGAAAATTATTGCTCAAAACTGATGCTCAAGGCACAAGATATGTGTTAGCATAACTCTAGAAGTACCAACAACAGCCTCATGTTCAATTTAAGTATAGAAAGCCTAGATCCTTACCTGCTACACCTGTAAAACAGTACAAGGCCCGCGCTAGCTAGAAAAACACCCGACCATGCGAGAAGGCCAAAACCAGCTGTTAACTTTGGCAGAGTTGGTGCTGCAGCCAAATGCACAAAGTGTGTGATTAGGATAATAATATAATTAAAGGTAATGTCAACATCAAAGATTTGAGTGTGACAGATGTACCCCGGATGACTGAATTTATATAGATAAGCAGCAGCAGAATGATCAGAAACCATAAAACAGGGGCCTGCCCTAACTTGGAGAGCTTTCCTAAGCGGCTATTCCCATCGCAACGCTTATCAAGCAAACTTCTGGCATTACCCTGTAGCACCAGATTTTATCAATCACATCGAAAATCTCTAAGTAGAACAACCCTCAGTACTTTGGCACTCTAATATGAAATTGCTTTAAAGATGAAGTACAACTTCTTCAGATGAAAAAGAGATGAAAAAGAAACCAAATATTGCAAATACCTAAGGTAGCGAAAAAACAACCACTTAAGGTTTTTAAGTACAACTGGTCAGAGAAGGCAATCATATTCAGATACAAACACAACAACCTCTAAAAGACTGGAAACTATAAAAGCTATGTTCTGGTAATGAACAAGAGACAATTGGATTTGTCATGAAGAATCAAGTATCACCAGTATTTTCTACTTTTTAGAGCCCAACAATATTACTCGGTCAGAGCCATTGCCACATATAATTTTGCCAACAGAGCAAGATGGAAAAGATAGGCACAAAAGGATTGTTTGTACATGGCAAGAAATTTTATGTTCTCCTCAACAGGGAAAATTTATATGGGATGAATTTCTTTTGACATGACAAGCCCTAAAGTTGCTTGACAGTAGAGACTGGAACTATAAAAAATAGTAACAAGTACAACATACTAGTTATTGAACACCTACAAGGAAAAAGGCAACTTGTCTGTGATTCTTTTCAGATGCAAGCTGTGCCGGCGTAAGGCCAGTATTATCAGTCACCATCAAGTCCTCCTTCTTACCAGCCTGCACCAAGACTGTGCATGCCTCTAAATTACCCCTAATAGCGGCCCAGTGAAGAGGAGTGCAGCCTGAAGTCATAAACACATATAATCATCATATACCACTCCAGTATAATATAAAAAACAGAGCATAGAACCTTCAAAATATCCAAAAGACAAGAACTCTAAATTACCTTCCTTATCTTGCCGCCCCCGATAAGCATCCAAAAATAAAAGTAGACGTATACAATCAGCAAAACCTTTGTAAGCAGCCCTACATTTCTCCAAGAAGACAGTGGAAGCATCCATCAATTATCAATCGACTATCACCAAAAGCAAAGTTAGAAGTTTTGAAAATCGACACAATATTTAAAATTCTCTCCAGAAACAATCCGTTCTGACATCTATCTCTGTCCAATGTCTCCACATTAAAATAATATCATTTTAGTTTCAACATTTGATATCTAAGGTCCAACCCCTAAAAACTTCAATCCCTAAAACATAGCCACCCTCTTTTTTCTTTTTTCCGGGGGGGGTAGACACCCTCATTGACATAACATAGAATATCCCTGAAGTTCAATGACGATCCACAATCATTATAATCCCTGGTGTACTTCCCATTGACAACATCCATACCAAATTTCCCATGTTTACACAAAATGCATATGCCTAAATGTAATTCCCTCTTAGTATCCACCAATCCCCATTCACTACTTCAAAACTCACTACTCTTCTAATGCTAATTCTACATCAATCCAAGTCTTAAAAAGTTCCCACTGCGACCAACCGTTGAAAGATCTGAAGTTCTAACTTCATCTGTAATTCAAAAATATAATACTCCCATTGATATGTTCCCAATTAAAAGTTTGTTATCTTTCAAGAACATCTTGTAGGCCTCAGTGGGCTTTTCCTTTATAGGCAAAGAGAAGTCTCAAGGCTCAGAGTGGAACTGTGCTTCTTTGTAATCAAGAATTCCTCCTGTGACCGCCCTACTGTTTCTATCAACCAACAAACCTGTCATAGGTGTCCTCTATATCTAGAAATAATGCAATTTGTATCTCCTTTTAAACAGCTCTCCAAAGAAATTCCCTAAGAGCTCTATAGGCTTCCCTAAGAATTAAAATAAAAAAAGAACAAGATAAAGACTAAAAATTTTTTACAGAAACTTAGGAGAAAGACCACTGATATAAGCATAATATTTTTTTCATCTGGTGACCAGAATATGATTACCCTCCATGAGGAATAAATGTAGAAAAAAGTCTCAACGGGAAAATAATTTCTGAGGAAAATAGGGTGTATTTATTATAGTAGTAAAAATAATTACTGAGAATTGCCAGACATATACATAACTATGTAAATGCTGTGTAAAAGAGATTCGTGTATACCAGTGTAAGGGGCTTCTTCCATCATTATCTGGAACATCTGGATCGGCATTCCACTTTGAAACAATGTGATAAAGGAAAGAAGTCTGACCATACTGAGCAGCAACGTGTGTCGTCTGTAGATCAAGCCCAAAGTTCCATTAAATGAAGTTTTGACTGTGATGTTAACAAGATCAAAGAATCTAGAGCCACCAAATCATGTATGGTTTAATCTACAGACAAGCATTTAAAGCACTAAAATATAAAGTGTGGTTTAATCTACAAACAAGCGTTTAAAGCACTAAAATACAAAGTGTGCACATGCATCTTCCAACTTCACTATCATAGAACTTACAATGACATTGATGTTAAGAGAACCTACACCTGCGAAATAAGTGTGCTCTATCACCATAAGTTAGTAAACCAACTGATGCTAATCAAAACAAATTTATTTCAATTAATCTAAATTTTGGATCCAACCCTGCAAAAGCATATTCTGATCGCACTATCCTTCATTAAGTCTATGCACTCAGCGGTATGTCTTTCAGATCAATCGGCATGCAACATTAGTACATCAGTGTTATGCTCCTATTCGCAGGGAAAGGAAAGGAGATTCTGCACCTCATATCAAATTTGCGATATGTCATATACAATGACCACAAATAACATCTCTAGTAACCATAAATTCACTCGAATCAAGTTACCTGATATACCCGATACCATTAAATGCAGTTGGAAGCGTTTGTTTGAGTCATTCAAAGTGCAATGTAAGATTGAATAACTTTTAGCTACTTTTGTTTCAATATTTCAAATAATTGCAACATTGACTACTTTCAAAGTGTAAAGTAAGAGTATAACGTATCAAGTTCATTTTGTGATTCCGAAAATCCTAATTTAGTTACAGGATGCACTAAATTTATTCTAGAAGGCTTATATTGATATCTCTAGCTGTATGTACATTTCAGGGCCTATAAACTGCAAAAATGCCAATTCGAAACAGAAGAATGCACAAAAATAAAACAATCTAACAACATTAGTGGTCATAAGGGGTATGAGGATCTTGATCACTTTATATGAAACTCGTAAAAGTCGAAAATTTCAGACAATTTTAATATCCTTCAATTAATTGGATCCATGTTCAATTAGCAAACCATAGTTTATTGAAGGAAAAACGGATATAAATTGACTTTCTAGCTCCTTGCCGTTTGCAAAGACACTTTCAAGCTCTTACAATGGCCTCAAGATATAAGATAAGAAAAGCTGACCGACATGAATGCCCCATCGGTTTCATTCAGGGACATTGATTATCTCAGCATCTTATCTATTGTATTACTACTGTTGGCATACAGATTACAACTTACAGGGACGATATACAGTTGAAATTTTGTACTGATCATCATACTACGGTAGCTCTATACAGTAGCCAATATAAAATAGCGAAATTATTGCCTTAGTATGAACCATCAAAGAAATCTTGAAAAGTCATCAGTTCCATCGATGAGAACATAAAAGAAGATATAGAATTGCAATAATTGAAAAATCTAAAATCCTCTCCCAGAAAAAGAATAAAATTCCAAATTCATGAGATGGTGTCTTACCAATGACCATATTAACATTCAGTAGAATCAGTACGAATTATCTCATTTCTCGTTCTTTTTGCTTGCTCTGCTTTTATCTTTTTTTAGCCAAACATTCATTTTACTGGCTTAATTATTAATCATTGCAGCTGGAAGTAAGGGACTGCATATCTTCTTGTTAGATTCCATTAAAAGCTCATACATATGCGATTTCACGTCATGGTCAATTTCTTTTTCAAATAGTGATGACTACTTATGACTTCGGCTCATTGACTGAGATATCTTTCACCAGGTTAACGGGAGAATGGGGCCTTAATCTTAGGTGTGCAAAATAGGAATGGCTGGATAAACTGACTCTCTTCACATTGTAATACTCATGTCTGAGATAGTCATAAGTGTTTTATAAATATATGACCACTCCTAAGATGTTTCCTAGAAGCTGGTAGTCAATCCTGAAAAGATGGGTCATCAACAAAAAACAAGGCCTTCAAATGATCACACTCATTGATTCAAGATGTCAAATGAACAAATCACATCATATCAAATTCTAGGCTGCTGAAGCACAGGACTGAGATCAGTAAATGTTTTAACCATAAATCAGGATACTCCCACTGAAGAAAGTAAGGAAGTTATCAACTTGTGGCAATTTATAAGTACCAACTTATATGATGGAGAAATATTGCAACAACCATTAAAGACTTACAAAAGGCATGCCAAATGAAGATTTGCAGTTTATTCTCTCCAAATAATAAGGAATCTTCTAAGTGATTGGAATCTATTAGGATTCTAATAAGTTTCCCTTTCAAATTTGGAATTGCATTCAGCAGTTTCATAGTTTTATTAGGATATATTAGGTTTCCTATTTTGAATTGGAGTAGTACTTTAGAGAGTCTATATATATTATTGTAATTCTTTCTTTTGAACAGAGTTGATGATAATTTGATTTGGCAATTCTTCACTTTGGGATCATGTGATGCTATTCTAATCTTAGGTGTAATGCTCTAGCAACCCTAAGTGTGACACTTAGGTAGCTTTGGGTGTGAAGCCTAAAAATTTATTCTATGTTGTTGGACTCACTGTCCTACATCAATGACACTTGAAAAACAAATATTTCTATGCATACTTGTTAAAGGCCAAAATAAGAAGCTTACTTGTCTGGTGAAAGTAATCAACCACCAATCACTACTTCTGCCGGATGAACGACTCATGAAGCACTAGACTGATGAATCAACAAATTCTAACCTGGTACCCATACAAATCAGCAGCATTTACTCGAGCACCCTCTCGAAGTAGAAGCTCAGCGACCTGGATTGCACCTCGAACTGCACTCCAGTGCAATGCCGTCTGCCCCGTATGATCGGCAGCATGTACGTCTCCCCCGTGCTGGTGCAACCGCAAGTAACTTATTAGTTCTAAATCACCTAACAAAGACCCAATCCAAACTAAAGCAACAGAAATATGGCACTACATTCTATCAAATCCAACATATAAATAAGCCAAATAAGCCAAAGAAAATGAAAGCAACTCCAGCTTGGGGGGGATGGGATTCATTCAGATACAGGGAATAAAAGGAACGAAAGAATATATCTTCCACCACCGGCAGCACTACAAAAGGCCAATCGTCACTCGATAATCTGCCAACCTAGTCAGTCACATCCTCAGTAAGCTAGTTGATAATCGATGATGAAGGCACAAGATGAAACGAACAGAATAGAGCGAAAACACAATCATAGCACGGTCGAAGCTCTGAACTTTGTCATTTGCTGGATGACCAAACACGATCTAGACAATTCCATTGAAGAATCAAGATCAACAAATGCAAATTCCCAATCAACGGGAACCCATTCAGCACGCGAACCGCACATTACGCGTCGACAACGATCGATCACGATTCTCCCCACCCGCCCCACCCGACGCCACATGACAAGCAAGACCCCATCTCAGAAAAAACGGCGAAGAGAGGGCGGGGGAAGACCTCGATGATGTACTGAGCAGCGGCAGTCCGGTTGTTGAGAGCAGCCCACTGCAGCGCGTAATAGCCCAGGCCGTCGGGCTCCGACACCGAGCATCCCTCACTCTCCACCAGCCCCCGCAGCTTCTCCATGTCCCCGTACGCCGCCGCGGTGTACACGTCGTTCCGCAGGCTCTCCTCGGGGGCGGCGGCGGCGGCGGCGGCGGGCCCCCCGGCAACGGCACCGCCCGCGGCGGCCGCGTCCCGATCGGCGGGTCGGGCCTCGTCGACGACCTCGATCTCCGACGACATTGCCGCTGGAAACGGGGGACGAATTCGATCGAGGAGGAGGGGAGAGAGAGAAAGAAGAGAGAGAAAGGAGGGAGGGATGGGTTGGAGGACGGTTTGATCGAGGGTTGACTTGGTTTTTTTGCTCGATCGTGCGAGGTTGTGATTCGTCCAGGGGGGACTTTCTCGGAAAAGAAACGGCAGGAAGGAAATTGGAAGTTTCGAGGGGATATTTTTGGAGGTGGTGGCCGGCGGCCGGCCCGCTTTGAACCCGCGGCGGCGGTTGCGGCGGCGGTTGCGGTGGTGATGGTGGGAGGGATATGTTCGAGAGGGGGAGGGAGAGGCGAAGCCGAATCGACGCTTCAGCTTTTTGCTGTTTTTTAATCCTTTTATCCCCTATGGATTTCCGCCATGTACATTCGTCCAAAATGGAGATTTCATTTTTTATTTTTATTTTTATCGTTTGGTGCATGCGGTGGAAAATGGAAGAATAACTCTTGTGATTTGTGACATTGTATCTGGCTGATTGGCAATCTATTAGGAGTAAATTTTTCTTAGGGTATGTGGTGAGTATGTGAAATGTACAATTTTGCAATCTCTCTCTTCCTCCCACCCTCCCTTCATTGCCCTTCGACTTCATCTCGATAGTTGTTGTCGATACATCTGACTAGGTAGATTTTAGATTTGAAATTTAAAACCTAACTTAAGAACCCGGAATTTACCCTATACATCTTACAACTAACCATGTTGGTTTGGTCAGCTAGAAGTCTATCATATAAATAATTAATTCCCTTTTTCTTTGTTTCCCTTTTTTATTCCTTGAGATAACAAATTTTAGTAAAACATTCTCTAATTTAAAGCTAAGAGAAATAGCATTTATAGCAAAATAGTAGAACAACAAAATGGCGAGAAAATGCTGTGCAAAATGAACAAAAATACAAAGCAACTTAGAAAATGTCCAACTCGACCTTTAGCCAAACAATATGGAAGTTAAAACAACTAAAATTCACATATGCCAAAACTAACAATCCATAAAGGATGAAAAAAGTTACGACATTTTCAACTATGTTATTGTGGAGTAACAAGAGGTGTCAACAGCTTGAAAGAATCAAATTCTTTGAAGGAGGTGGAGATCAAACAATACATTTCATCAAAAAGTTTGTTCGACGTGTCAGCGTTCACCAAGTTGAAGACAGATTGGACGTTGCTAGAAGCTACCACATGCGCCGTTCAGCCGAGGAACTAATTGTGACTTTCGATATTGTAGGACACATAACCATGATCTTGAAAACGCAAGAAAATTCTTTGAACGAGTACGAGAGGTGTACAAATTAGGGGTGAATGATTTCGAGATAAGTAGGTTTCAGACTTGAAACCTATAACTTACTTCGTTGGGAGTAATTTTCAATTTTTGGAACTTAAAACTTACCCTATAGACTTTAATACCGAACCTGTTGCAGCCAAATAAAATCGATCCGATGTGATTCTAAGGTTTAACCTAGATTGATGCTCACCCCAAACTTTTTTCATGCTTGCAACTTAGCAAAGCTCACACATCTATATTAAATTTGGAGCTTGCACCACACATCAGTTTGTTCTCGTGGGCGGTACAAACTTTAATAGAACTTGCCGAGGTCCAATTTCATTGGTGTTGGAAATGAGACCCTGAATGACGTTCAATCTGAGGTCGACAACAATGGGAACGACCTATCTGAGATTAACAACAATTGCAACGATCTCAAACACACAAACAGAGAGCGATAGAGGATTAGATTCAATCTCGATTGTATCACTTTTTTTCTTTTTTGCACCGAGCAATTTGAAATGGAAAGAAGATGACAATTTGGAAAAAGGTGTGCTCAGGATGTAAGCAAATATGCATGCTAGAAGTAGGGGTTAGAGCATTCAGTCGGAAATTTTAAATTGGTAAATGGACAATGACTACATATATATAAAAAGCATATAAACTCCACAATCAAGCAATGTTGGATATTTTAACATCTCTCTCATGTGAAGACGGACTTAGAAATAACACATGAAATTTGATGAATGAGATGGATGCACACGCGAAATAAATTAAGATGCATACTATTTGAGTCGTGCTAGAGTGTTCATCACAATCTCTTTTAATGGAGAACCTGGAGCTATGACCGAGTTGCAAAGTCAACATTTTTCCTCAATCAACTGATTGGACTTTTCAATGACCATGACTCATTAAGATTGCGAAGTTAGCGTGTTTTTCTGAGCGCGTTTTTCTCCTTCTTCCCCGTTGCCCAAGTATTGCTCTCAAAGACTTTATTAGTCTTTCGATATTGTGGATCTTCATCTATCTTTTAAAGTAGGAAAAATACCAAAAAGCATCTCCAATTTCACTAAACGGGGACTTACATGTCACTATTTATAAAAAAATACCACTTTCATGCTAAAAAAAAAAAGAAGAAGGAAAATTGCCTCCTGTTGCATGTCCCCAAGCCCTCAAAGTCCCTAACAAATCCTATCCTCCATCATCCACAACTCTCCGCTCCCGCTACCTCCTTCATCACTGTCGATCCTTCTCCTTGGCGTCGCCATCTCTCTCTCTCTCTATCTGTTGGAAACTACGTAGCAGTGGTGGTGGTTCACGACCTCAATTGAAGTCTCTCGTGGTGTTACCGTTGGTCATGACTTCACAGACGGGGCAAGATGGTCTCCAAAAGCAAAAGTCAAGTATGAAATGGATACTTTCAAAAAGTAGAGATGGAAAGCCGCCACTACAGGACATGTCTTTTTCAATTCCCCTTGGAATTATTACGAAAATGTGGTAGTTGTAGGGACATTTCTAGTAGGGGTGAGCATAGTTCGGATTGGGCTGTCCACTCCTTAACCCTAGGACCAACCCACACAATACTGGTCCTCAATTTTTTGGACCGATGACCGACCCTATTGAGCTTGGGACCGAGGATCAAACCGACCCAGTGGGTTCAGTCTGGTTCTAAGGTCAATCCGAGACCAACCGATAATTTATTTATTTCATTTTTTGTACTAGTTGAAAAGGCAATCGATGACCGAACAGACCCAATAGGTTTGGTCCGGTTCCAAGGTCAACCCGGGACCAACCGATAATTTTTTATTTCATTTTTTGTACTCTCTGAAAAGGCAATCGAGGACCGAACTAACCCAATAGGTTTAGTGATGAGCGAGGTCTGCTTAGAGAGGCGAGTGACGAGCATCGAGCAGGGTGAGTGTCAAGCATCAAGTAGGGAGCAACAAGCCAGGCGAGCATCGAGCGATGAGCGGCACGAGTGACCCAAAGCGAATGAGGTGAGTATCAAGTGGCAAATAGAGAAGTTGTTTCTTTCGATTTTAGCAAATAGAAGACTAAGAGGACAATTAAGACAGAAGCGAACAAGTACTAGAGGAGGATGCCGTGAGGAGCTATTTATGTCATTTTGAACGCTGTGAGGATTCCTCACAAAAATATTTTCCTACTTTGTAAATTATAGCCGTTGACGTCGTAAAAGACATCAAAATATCTAAGTTATTTAAAAAATAGTGTAAAATTACTTGAACTCCTCACTAAATAGCTATTTAATGTTGTTGACGCCGTTTATTTTAGGGTTTTCTCTATATAAAAAATTATAAATAATATAATATACATAGAATTAGGGTTGGTCCGGGTTGGACCGACCTTAAACTCCCAAGACCGAGGACCAACCCGTACAGTGCTGGTCTAGGAATCTTAGGACCGAGGACCAACCCGATCTCCCTGGGAACCGGACTAGGACCGGCAAGGTTGAGCCGGTCTAGGGTTAGTCCAGGGTTGACCCTAGACCGATGCTCACCCCTAATTTCTAGCAAGTTTCTTTTCTTATGATGTGTCATTTTTGTTATATTCAACTTTTATTGTTCACATGAGCTCAGAGCTATTTTTTTATGTCGACTCAAAGCTTAAAGTTCAAATGTTAATACTTGCAATTTCTCAAGGTAAAAAATCAAGAAAAACAAATTCTCAATAGGTTCAACTCGAAAATCAATATTGATATGAAATTTGAATGGAGCTTCAAAGGGTGTAAACTATCCAAAAAAAAATTGCAAATAATTTGTTCTTTTTAAAGTGATTTTTTTTTTCACGTTTATAGATAACTTTCATTATTTTAATTGTATGATAGTTAGTTTATTCACTTGTAAAACTTTGTTTTTGTTTTTTCTTTTAATTTTTAGGTTAACACCCTAAAAAACCCCCAAACCGGTACAACTGTGACAAATTTACCACAAACTATTTTTTTGACCATGAAAAATCTCAAACTGGTATACATGTGACAAATTTACCCTGACTGACTATAAAAAAATCATAAACTTATACATTTATGATAAATTTACCTCAAACTAATTTATTCGACCCAAAAAAACCTCAAACTGATATATTTGTGACAAATACACCCTCCGTTAAATTGGATTAATACTATAAAAAAAATCACAAAAATTGTAAACTGTGACAAACGGAACGTAAAATCCCAAATTGGTATACTAGTCAACTGTCACATGTCATTTCACTTAATAATTTGATTGTAAAATTTAATAAAAACTAACAGAGGGTAAATTTGTTACAAGTGCACCAGTTTGGGATAGATTTGTCAAAAGTATAGCAGTTTGGGATTTTTGGTGATAAAAAAATAGTTTGAGGTTAATTTGTTACGGGTATACCAGTTTGGGGTTTTTAAGGGTATTAACATTTAATTTTTTCACCTAGGGTTAAAATATTAACGGAATACTAGGTGCAATGGGCCAGTTTTGGCTACACAAAGTGAAGTACGAAAGCCCAGCCCGCCTGAATATAAAAATTATAAAGCTCGAAAACCCATCCTGGTCTATTTGGGTTGAGGATTTTTTTGCCCATTTGGGTCGGGACAGGTTTTCGGGCTTTCGGACTCTTATGTTCACCCCCTAGAGTCTAGGCAAATCCTAGAATTGAGCAGGTCCTGGGCTTTTTGTATCTCAAAATCAAGAATTATATGGGTTCTCATCTTGTCGAAGTGGACATGAAACAAGCCGAGGAGGCAGATTCTGGGGATAAATAGGACTCGATGCTCACCTCTAGTATACATAGACGAAGTTTCGACATGGAACCCGACTTCGTTTTTTTTTTAAGCTGTGATCCTGTAAATAGGCTCACCAAGCATAAGGAATAATAAGAAGCTCACCAGGTATAAGGCATAACTGGTGTTAGGGATTCATAACGTGTTTTTGAAAAGTCCAGGGAAAAGCTTTAGATAAACCGGGAAATTGATCTGGGTGTTAAAAGGAATCGTTTGTGTGTTTGGATCAAACACACCATATGGAGCTTGATTCGCACATTGCCAGTCCAAACAATTTTATATTAGGGCCATGTATTCGGATCTAACTCAAGTTTCATCTCATCCATATGGTTAGTACAACATTGCTGGACCAAGTAGAAACAATTCTATTTTTCGGGTCTAACTCACATTTTATCGAGTTCACAAGTGGGTGTTTCATCAATTAGGAACTACCTAACATAAGGTGAGCTTAGAAGATACGAACACACACATATAAAGAAAAGGTCATTGACGACATTTGTCAATCGTGAAACTTACCTAACAAAATATGTCCTCAAGAGGAAGGAAATGATACTATCATTGGGAGTGCCAAACACCCCAAGCATTAAGATTTGGCAAGAGTGGACATAAGTGCCAAAATTTCCAAAATGTTCTTAAATACCAAAATAAGAAAAAAAAAAAAATGAACACTCAAGTGTTAATGGCAAAAATTTCTGGCCCAACTGCTAATGTGGCATTTTTTGACTAAATTTTTAACTAATGTAGCAATTCTTAAAAAAAAAAAAAATTATCCACGTGGCACTAATATGATTGGATAAGCCTAAAACGATGTTGTTTTGATCCAAATTTGATTTTTAACATAAATATTAATTAAATTAAAATTTTAAAACTATTCTTTTTAAAGGTCAGATTTGGGGCCATGGAGTGCCCGGCAACCCTGGTCAACCCTCCCCCCACTGTTACCGGCCCTTTTTGGTGATGGTGGGGTGGCGGCAGCAAGGGCCTCCATGGCCCCAAATTTGATCCTTTTTTTTTTTCTAAAAATTTAGTTTGTAAATTTAATTTAATAAAATATTTATATTAAAAAAAAATATTTGGGGGCATCCTAAAAATTTCATGACAACCCTTGGATACGCTATGAACCATCAATAGGTGATGGAAGTTTTGGATTATGAATCAGCCATTGAATCAATGAATTTCAACTAATTTAAGGTCGGGCATTGTAATGGACAATTGTTTGGATTTTTACAAGTGACCCAAGGATTTTATTAAGGTGCAAATTGATATAGAAATCTTATTCTTGGGGGTGCACTTTATAAGTAGAAGTTTATTGATTTAAATTATAGAGTTTTGTGGGCTTATAAGTTGAAATTAAGTGTTAATTTAAATAAAGGTTAAATGGGATAGGAATAGGAGAGGGTGGGCTGATCTTTAGGCCCAAAAGCCCGTCCAACCAGCCCACTCCAGCCCCTTGGTCGACCGGCCCATGAAGGCCCAAGACCGGCCCAAACTTGAAGCCCATAAGCCTTGCATGCGAGCTGCCAAGTGGCATGGAGGAGGAGCCAAAAAATGCAATCAAATGATTGCAAATGATTATGGGGGAAAGAAAGCTAAAAGGAGAGAGGCGGATTAGGCGAGGAAAGGGAGAGAGAAGTGTCGTCCGAGAGAGAGAGGAGAGAAAAGAGAAAGGGGAAGCGGGCGTGTGAGAGGAAGGAGGAGGATCGTCCGCCTAGCTCGTTCGCCGCCGTTCCTTCGCGCTTTGCCCGCCATTTGTCGCTGTTTTGTGCTTAAATTCGAGGCAAGTTGAAGTCCTAAAACCTACCCTTTGCATTGCTGTGTGTATGTGTAGTAGAGGGTAAGTCTTGGTTGTGGTAGATGGGATGAAATTTCGGAGCTTAGAAGAGAAATTCGTTGGCCATGCATGCTGTTTCTGGAAAGACCAGTCCGACCGTCCATGAGATTGTATGTTGCATGTGACTTTTTAGTCGGAATCTTGTTTCGATTTCTTCATGAAAGTTGTAGAGAACACCTTGAAGAACAACATACTAAAATTTGACGCAAAACGAACAAGAAATGGTTAGTGAAATGATTTTCTTTGGAGAGACTAGATCTGGAATTTGTCGTGTTGATCTTCAGTGGTTTCGTGGTCTGTAAAGTAACCTTCTTGTGAAAATATCACCTTGATATCTTAATGAAAGTTGTAGTGTACTTCTTGAGGTAGAACATATCAAAAATTTAGAGAAAACAAACAAGAGTAGGTAGGTGAAATCGTGGTTTTTCGGAGATGGTTAGATCTGGAAATTTCGGTACTAGGAACAGAAGTTTTAACCGCCTATATTTAATTACCTAGGACGAATCTGACTTCGATGTCTTCATGAAGTATTTACCTTATGGTCTTGGCTATCACATAGTCGAATTTCATCATTTTTAAATGTCATTTGGGTATTTAATCGAAAATATGTTTAAAACTGTGCGATCTGATGTATTCGGACTTGGTAATGTTGCAATGCGTGGTCTACACCGTTTTGTATGAGATTATTTTGGAAAAGTGTTCTGCTTAAATACCTTTATTTATGTCTTGCCTACAACATATTCAAATTTCGTAATTTTTTAAGTTCATTTGCCTATTTAACCAAAAATATTTCAAAAACTGTGCAAGTGGAACGGACAGAATTAGTAGTGCTGTGATGCGTGGTCTGTATTGAACTATATAGGGATCTTTTGGTGTAGTGTTCTTCATGAAGTATCTGCCTTTATGTCTTGACTATCACATGTTCGAATTTCATAATTTTTGAATGTCATTTGGGTATTTAATGAAAATGTTTTTTTTAAAACCGTGCTAGCTGGATTGTGCAAATTTCAAAAGCTGTGATGCATGGACTATCCTGTTTTGTATGAAATTCTGGTGGTGCTGTGTTCTTCATGAGATGAATTCCCTTAGAGTTTGTCTATGATGTACTAAATTCTTAGAAATTATTAGAGACAATTACTAAATTTTAGGAAATGTAAATTAAAAAGAATGCTTTCTGTTTTCTAAAATAATAGTAATTGATCTTGCTGCATATGTGATGATATATGGCATTACATATAAAATCAAAAGCTAAAATTGACCTTGTTGTCATCACATCATGTGCCATGTTAATATTGAGACACAATTGTGAACATGAATTGTGATAAATGAGGATGCTGTCGGAGGTGTGAGCCGACGATGCCCCGGGAGTGTCGGGATGCCCAGGATGTGGGGGTGTCGGATGCCCGGTGGCCTAGTGGCGTAATTCCGGAGAGTCCTTGGGAGTTTCGAGATGCCCGATGGTATACGGTACGTAATTCCAGGGAGAATGCCTGGTGGTATGTCGATATGTGATCCCGGAAGCCCTGGAGGTGTGTGCCGGGGGGATTCCTCGTGATGCCAGTTGGGGTACGAGATGCCCGGAATGTGGGGGTGCCGGATGCCCGATTGTATTTTGAATACATGCCCGGAGGTTCCTTGCGATGCCTGGTTGGATGCGAGTAATAAATTGTGGGATGCAAACATTGGTCCCTGGAAAGAAAAACTGATGACATCCTTGTGAAAGATAAGAATTGAAAATGAATCATGTGCATGGGTGTATGCATATGGCATGATGCATGATCTCGCTTATGAAAGTTAATTAATGCTATTTGATATTGAAAATGCGATCATGAAGGCATGAATGGATCTCATGGTGATGTACGCTTGATAGCATGGATGATATGAATCATGGTGATATATGCACGATGGCATGGTGAGATATGCATGACTGCATGGTGGTATATGCACATATGGCATGGATATGAATGAATGCTTGATGATGAGTGCATGGTGGTATATGCACATATGGCATGGTGATATATGCATGAATGCTTGATGACGAGTGCATGGTGGTATGTGCACATATGGCATGGTGATATATGCATGAATGCTTGATGATGAGTGCATGATGATATATGCATATATGGTATGATGACATATGCATGGTTGCAAGGTAAGTTATGCTTGAATGCATGAATGATACGTGCTTTGTTGTGATGCCTTGATTGTTTTGTGTGACGCAATGAGTAGTTTGGTGGATCTTTACTGCTGAGTGGATGTACTCACCCCTTTTGGGGTTAACATTTCGACTAGATAAGATTCCTCTTCACGCCACCGCCACCGTAGATGGATCAAGTGGTTGGATATGACCGTGAGGAGGAGGATAGCAAAGGAATGAACTTTTGGATGCCGACACCGATCGATGGACTTTAAGTATACGATCGTTGGAGGAGATGTCGGTCATCTTTTGAAGTATAGCCGAGTATAGAAGACTACGGCATTTTGATGTACCGATGAATTATGTCCATCTCGGTTTAAGTAAATAAAAGTGTTCGGCTTTTACCTATAAATGTTTAGTTGGTGTGCATCGTTTTCTGAATATAGGGAAGTGAGTTGTTGGTTATGCTTCCGTTATATGAATTGCGCAAGGGACCGATCTAAAAGATGTAAACCCCCGTGTTGTATGGACCCTCCGCAAATTGAAATGGTATAAGAGTGACATGTTATTAGGGAAAGTGAAAGGTAAGCGAACCGTGGCGACCCTAACGGTTCGGGGGCCGTCGAGGGGTGTCACATATTTGGGGGCAAAATGACGTCGTTTTGGAACAAGGATGCTAAGTGGACATTTTAGCAAGTGACATAGACCAATTTAACAGCATGTGGGGTTTCTAGCAAGTTTTGTTGGAGTTGACATTTAAGTGTGCAATTTTCCAAAAAAATTGGCATTGAAGTGTATTTATATGTCTACTCGCGTCAAATTTTGACACTTATAGTGTACTTCATTACTATTATTAGGTCATTAACAATGGAAACGATCTTCCATATCTAAGAAGTTTGGATGAGGTCCAAGATAAAATCTTTTTAGGATTTCCTTAGGTTCTAAGGAACCAGAGAAGAGACAAGAGTGCCTATTAAGCAGTCATTACTATAACGTGAATGCTTTCTAATCTTCTGAATCCTTTAGTTCAGCAAGTAAAATGTGGAGGTTTGCCCGTTTGGTCTCTGCTCAGTTATGACTTTCTCCAACGGGTATAGTCATGTGATTCCCAATCCAACAGGACAAGTTGGCCTTCCATTCCATTCCTAGGTCTGTTTTTCCCCCCTTGATTTGTACCTAATGTCTCCAAGCTTAAATGACGTGATGATCGGTGATTACCTCTGTCATCCGGTGCATCAGACGTGAAGCAAGCTCTCATTTTGAGCTCAATAAAGAAATAGATCCAAAAACCACCGATTAGTTTCGTGATTTGGGTTTATATGCGAGGTTGCGTTAGGGTTTCCGTCTTGTGCCGGGCTCCCTCCCCCCCCCCCCCCAAAAAAAAAAAAAAAAAAAAAGAAGAATATTAGGCGGATAGACTGTTACTTACATTACAAACTGTAAACAACGTAAATATTTCTAATGTTAGGTCTCATGTTTGCGAAACTTTGTCACATGTCAAGAGAAGTTCCATAGGAGATGGCACTTGTGCGGAAACGTAGTTCAACTTTCTACCAGAAGTCTCCCTCCCCCGGCTCCCTCCCTCCTTATAAATAGCCAAACTTGGCTCATCTTCATCTCCCATAACTCGCACACCCTCCTCATCGTTGCTCCTCGGACGAAAATGGCATCCAGAACCATCGCAATGCTCTTGATTGCCGCATTAGTCGTGAGCTTCGCTCCTACTGCAACGGCTCAACAGCCTCAGGACTTCAGACGATGCCTGTCATCGATCAGGAACGTGAAAGGATGCGCCGTGGAGATCGCCCGTGCCCTCTTCAATCCCCAAGGCAGTGTTATCGGGCCCTCTTGCTGCGCAGTAATCGACGGATGTATTCTTCTGGTGTTCCCTAGTCTCGACGCTCAATCGATAATCAAGAGCATTTGCGCCCAGGGAGGAGCACCTTCGCCGCCTCCTGGTAGGAAACTCGTTCTTAATACTATATAGTATGTCCGTTCACTTATTCATATGCACAAGCTAAAAAAGAGACTTAGCAATAAAAATGCAATGCTTATTTATGCCAAGACTACTGTGATTCAAGTTTGTACACGGTGACGGTATGATTTTCCCAGAAAAAGATAGTTGTAAGACTACAATTTAGTTAGAATATTACATCGTGATATTTATAGAAGAAGTCGTTCAATTACTTTCGTAAGACTACAATTTAGTTAGAATATTACATCGTGATATTTATAGAAGAAGTCGTTCAATTACTTTCGTAGCGTGGAAAAGAAAATGTCACTTTATGTGCTGTTATCGATCGTATTCTTTTTGTTAAAAAAATCAATTTGTCAACCTTCTTTTGGCTAATAAATTACTGGTGAACCAAAACATATATACAAATCTTGGACTTCCGACATAATATTAAAACAAAAATCGAAAAGAAGAAAATCAAAAGTTGGAACGTTATAAATATAGGCGGTTATCATGAGTTATTTGCGGATCGATGTTCCCTAATATATTAGTGCTTGATCAAATAAAAGATGTAAGAAACTATAGGTAAAATGACACTAGCAATTCCTAAACTTTGGCTCAATATTATTTTCAGACTTTTAGTTTATTCATCATGGTTCTTGAATTCTTCTTACATGTTCAATTTAGTCCCAAAACTTCCCTTTTGCTCAATCTAGTCCCTTAATTATTCCTAAATGTTTGATGTCACCCTTCGGTACTATTCACAATTTTTCATAAATCCGTTATGGCCAAGATTTTAAAAAATATTTTCATTTCAATCAAATATCTAAATTAATAAAAATATGACATATTTTTATTGCTTTTTTTAAATTTTTTTGGTCTTTTATATATATTACAATAGTCTTGTCAAGTATTTTTTTTTGTGAATAGTAAGTGTAGAACCTCATTTAGAGTAGTATGAGGTTGATGTTCTTGCTATATAAATATCTTAATTTACACATTTAATTAAATGAACTATGAAACAAAAAAAGTTTGCGAGGTAATTTATCTAAAAAATTAGGAGCAATACATAGATCAATACAAGTACGATTATCTAGAGATAAATCAATGTCATTTAACCACTTTAATGGATGCATATGCAATTATCACGAGCTACTTGTCGGTCATTTTATTCCTTATTTTATTAGTGCTCGATCAAATAAAAGATGTAAGAAAATCTAACCATTCATTAAATAAAATCAAAAAAGAAAAAGATTGAGTGGAACTACAGTCAAACTACTCTAAAGGCTTAAATTATTAAATGAATGTGTAGCTTGATATCTAATTACTTTATCACAAATCACAATAATTGAGTATCTACACACGTCTTTCACATTGTTCATGTTATTTTTGTTGTGCTATTTCCTTTACCATCTTGACGTATGACTGCATCAGAAGTGCCACCAGCCGGAGGACCTGCACCTTTACCCTGAACGAAGAATGGAGGAGCTGCATCTCCTGTGGGGATTGCACCAAGTCCAGTAGAAATTGAATCGTTACGTCATGACTCTTTGCTCGCTGAATGAGGATTGAGAAGAATATTGTGTCCTCATCAGTTTTCAGACTATTTAAATAAAGTCAAAGAACATGACAACAGCAATATATAATAAGGTTTAATGGCTATATACCATAAATTATTCAACCGATGGCATCCTTCGTTCGAGTTGTCTATCATGTCCATTTTCATTCAGACTTGTTGGATACTCTCTCCCCGGCTCTCCTCCAAATTGAAAAGATTTTACTTTATACATCGATTATCACAATCACAAGATAACAAGGGGGGGCCTTGGAATTACTCTAAAATGGGATGTGTCTTTCAAAGTTTTTGAATAATTATTTTAAAAATTGAACAGCATGGAAAATAGCATAATATATAGTACGTTTACTCGAAAACCCAAGTGGGTTTTTTTAGTACCGATACTTGCAGAAAACGAACGAGAGTACAAGATCGTAGTATGCTTTTCTCAAAGGCTAATTGATTTTTAATTAATGATATTTTAGACTTGATAGCTTTAGGGTCCGTTAATTTACATTAACCATATAAGAAAGAGCTTTACTGCATTCCAGTCGAAATTCAGAAAATTATGAAAAAAAAAAATCATTTGTGATTTTGCATGTTAACATTTTTTAGTGATGTGCAAATTTTTAGGAGTTTCGGATAAAAATAAAAGTAAAATGTATGAATCGCCAAATTTGAATTGAATAAATAGTAAAAAGTTCAAGTCGAACACTGCCCTTTTTCTTCACTTTTAAAACTCTTATCATCCTATTTTATGGACCTCATAGCATGCGCTATTACATATATTTACAAGGTTTTTATTATACTTACTGCCATTTTGATGAATTTGTTTACAAATACAATCTCGAAAAGGAAAGGTTCACTTCCCAATGAAATGAATAGGATCACGGAAAATAAAGAAGGTACATAAATGTCGACGCTCAAATGTTGTTTGTGGAAGTGAGCTTATGCTTATTTCCCCGGATCGAGAGGCCAAATAAAAATCCAAACGGATGCAAAGAATGAGTCATTAAGAGAACGAAACGATCGTGGGAAAATCCAAACTTGGTCAATATGGATTTCTCAATTGATTTCAAGAAGTTATAAAATCATTCTTGGTCCAAGAACAAAATGAATTTGATTTCCAAAACTCAACCGGATCAAGCAAAAGTCCCAATCTCCAAATTTTAAGCATATAATCCATTTTCGTAAAATGTATCGACGGTAAGAGAGGTTGCTCTTGTTTTTTTAATCTCATGTTCAAGCATTAAAGGGGACATTTGATGATTAAAATCCTGGACGAATGCACGAGTTGATGTAAGAGAATGCACTTTTAAGATCATGGGAAAGGCATTTGTCGAATTGTGTGAAAGTTGGCTCATATCTCACTTAGCTTTATACCTATAAAAAAGGCCCACGCTTTTTCCACCCTACTTTTTTTTTTTTTTTTTTTTTGGTCGAAAGTAGAATATGCATTCAATTAAAGAGTCTTAAACGACAATGATGGATTACAGTCGAAACATAAAATTTCCCATAAAGGTAGAGGGGGGTTTTTCAGCCAATTTAGAGGAAGCTTCTTTGCTCGATGGGTGCGTGCCAGCCAATCTGCTGCTCGATTTGCGTCACGAGGGCAATATATTACCGATGTGTTGTTGTACTGGGATAACTCCTCTCGGCATCGTTGAACAATTTCTTGTAAATTCCAAGGTGGCTCGGCCCGGCCCATCACGAATTCCACAACAGCGTAGCTGTCACTTTCGCATATCCAGAGAACTGCTTGACTTTTGGCTTCCTACACGTGTCTCGACTGCATCTCTTTTAGATAGTAAATCCCGTAAAAAATTGCTTCAGCTTCCGCGTGTGGTGCCGAAGAAACCCTATATTCAGCGGCGAAGCCATCGACGGCACACCCAGCTCCATCCCGTGCGATTCCGGCGACCGAGCAGATGAACTCACCTGGAACCCATGACGCGTCAACATTCATCTTCATCTCCCGTCTGTTCGGTGGCTTCCAGCATTTCAATCACAATATTCTTTTTGGGTCATATTTTAGCATGGTTTTGGAATTTTAAAATTTTCCATTATAATTCTAACCACGCATAGAAAATGAAAGTCAAATATGCAATCCACTCTTGATTATAATTATTTCTTACATTTTTCTTTTTCCCTTCTTTTTGTTTGGCATCATCTTCTTCTTCTTTTCATTAGGAATGAAGCTGGTGTCCTTAAAAAAAAAAACACTTATTTGTCATATAGCAAAGTAATTGCTTCTGTAATGAATCGTATATTTCATTTTTTAAATGTTATACTTGAAAAGTATTATGCTAAAGATAATCTAATTAAAGGAAAAATATAATGAATTCCATTGGGGATTTGAATACATTTATTTATTTCTGAATAACGAAGGACTTTTCATTTTCATTTTCATTTTCTTTTGATATCTATATATATATAGAGAGAGAGAGAGAGAGAGGGAGTAGGATCCGACCCGCACCCGAGCGCCCAAGCAATAACTCCCGGCCGGAGCCCTCTTCCTCCCCGCGCCGCCGCCGTGGTCAACGGCGAACGGACCACCAACTCCGGCGACTCGGCGCTCGACTCACCTCCGCCTCGCGGAATCCGCCGCTTCGCAAGTATCGTCTTCTTCCCCTCTAGTTTTCCCGTTCGGCGGCGGAACCGATCTTCCCCTTACCTGCATTTCCCGTGCTCGTTGCCTCCCCTAGGATTTCGCGGTAGTTGTTCGATCGGACTTTCGAATACGTACGACGATCCTTTGCTTGGAATTCTTTGATTCGTTGGTCTTGCACGGGGTTCATCGGATCCTGTGGGTAGCTGCAGGTGGAATGCTTACACTGTCGGTTGTGTCAATTAGCTAGGATGTAACCACCATCGCTCTCGCTTGTATGAACTTTGCCCCTTTTTGTTTCAATCTATGTTGAAGTCCAGAATCGGTACTTTTGTTGATTAGGATTAGACCATGATTTGCTGGTCACTTCAAAAGCTAAGCTTTCGTTGAACAACTCACCCGAATGCTGTCTATCCTGATAGACATCCCCCTCGAATGAAGATTAGTAGCTCAATGCAGGCAAATAATCTGAAAAAGGGTTTAATTTTATTCTACTAAATAAACCAAATCTTCATACTTTTTGCATTTTCGCTTCCCAAGTTCGGATTTTTTTTCTTTCTTTTTGCATTTGTTCATTCTAAACCTGTTGTGGAAATTTTAGTTGTCATTAATTTCACTGTAGAGTTCCAGGGCTCTGTGTGATGCGGTTTTGTATCACTATCACTTATGGAGAAAGTGTAGGTTGAAGCTTTTGTCTTCTTCCTCGCTCTCAAAGTTACCATCATTATCTTGCTTGTTTTGTCATACAATTGCCGATTGAAATCGAATTATTGATAGCAGGTTTATGATTTCTATGGCGATCTTCAGATTCTTTCAATTCGTTGAGCTTCCTGATGCCATCCTCTTTTTATTGCTGTGAAAAAAAAAAAATGTAATATGAAGATTCTCGGTTGCATAGACAAGGATCGAAATGATGTATTAACATGCTGTCATATCTTCAGTTCTGGTTTCTCCCTGCTTTTGAATGTTGAAACTTGCATTGCACTCATTTTATTCAGCGAACTGCTGGTGATGCATGGCTTCTCTGATCTAGCTGCTCCATCGTTAATTAGGGGCCATAATTCCACTATGCAGGCTAGAGTAATGCTAAATATGAGACAAGCGACAGTGCCATGACACTCGGTAAATCAACTTAGACAGATTAGTATACCCTAACATCACTCATATAGGCAATAGCTACATTCTAGCAGATAAGTTTGGTGGGCGTTTTGAAGGAAAGGTGCCACTTTCTTGAAAAGTAGTTCAATTCGTGGCATATGTGATTGTTTTGTTTCTTTTGGTTCAGCATGAAAGCTTTGAAGTTTTTTCCTATTTAAAAGTATGTTGAGCAGGTCGAAAATGAGAATTGTCTTGTATGTGGATAAGTTGATGAAAGTTTGCCCTTCTGTTGCAAATTTGTGGCAATATAATGAAGTGTTAAAGACCTAATTGATGAGAGGCTAATAGTGTCACTTGTTGCTTTTCAGCTGTCCTTGGCAGGTGGATGATACATTCACTCTTATCTTATGTATCTTTGTTGCATCCACACCATCAGAGCAAAAAGTGAATTAGGATTGTTGAGCGACTCCAATCCGGAACCTCTTCCGGTTGTGTCCAGATTCAGATTATCATGTCATGTTGCCTCTAGACTCTTCAGCATGGACTGCAGGTTGAAACCAGATCCCAGTAAATGGAATAGGTGTTAACAGTTATATTTCCGTTGTAAATTTATGTCCCTATTGGAGGTAGCAAATACAGTTCAAAAACAGCATGAATTCTCAAGAAGCAGGCCCCCGATGGAACGTTTTTGATGGTGTCAAGAATTTCCCACCTACTGTGGAAGCTCTCATGGGAGAGATTAACATTGCCATTGCGAATGTTGAATATGCTCGTTCAAGCACATATCTTGAATCCGCATCATCTGTTGTATCGAAGAATAAGGGCTCTGATAATAATGCAATGTCCCAGTATGATGCTAAATTGGCAGATGAAGCATACAGGGCTGGACGTGCGGCCTTAGCTGCTGGCAAGCTTGATGAGGCTCTTTATTCGCTGAATGTTGCACTCTCTAAATGCCCACCCGATAAGGCTTCTGCTGTTGCCAAGCTTCAGTCTCTTATTTCTCTTACTTCTCAGCACCTCCAAAAATCTGCAGACTCAAGCTAACTCTATATTTTCATCTGGCTAATGTCTGGATCAAGCTGATTGGTCATTCAAGTATGCATATACAGATTTTGTTGGACTTTTCGCTAAGTCCATTACGGACTGTGATCCCTTTATGACATAAGCTGTCATGTGTTGACGCAAGAAAAAAGATGAAGGAGAGGATGGAGATAGCAAAGAAGGATATGGGAATCAATATTGGCTGGGAGGCAGGGTCATGACATTGTTACTATGCTTTCAATGTCGCCTGAGATGTCGATTTGGTTCAGGATCTTAGAGGATACCGTTCTTCATCTGCCGTGGATCAAGGGCTTGAAAATAGGAGAAGAAACTTATGCACGGTACCCTTTGCCGAACAACCGAAGAACCTGTATTGGTGTGTCCATTGGTTACTTGAATGGATTCACGTAATGACTTGTCCCTTGATAGTTTCATCTCAAGGACATTAATTCCATATGTTCAGAATGACTCGCACTCTGTGGATTTTGCAATTAGATCTTAAGCTTGTCGTAAATGGAATTCAGACATTGAAGATGACACGTGACAGATCATCAAATATTCCGTGTGGAAATTAAGTCCGCTTTTCGATGCCTAAATTTCTCTGATGGCGAGCTCATTACTTAGATTGTGGCTTTCTTTTAAACCTTAAGTCCTCAATTAATCAAAATAAAAGAACCTTCCGTTCTCCATTGACAAATGACCAAAACGTGAAGTCGTTTCTGCACTTCTCCCATTATTGGAGTTATCGGTTCTCGGGTGGCTCACTTCTTGACTTGAAACTAAGAACTAAGCTAGTGATCCCTGGTTTATCTAGACCCGATGCCGAACCAGCCTTGTCCTTTCGTTTTCCCCCATCGTAGAAAATGCATCATCCAAAATCCAAAATTGCGTTCTATGAAGTTTTTATGCAGGTGATTGCAGAGGTTACCTTGGAATCTATGGTTCGAACCTTCTTGTTGCCAGTCACGACTAGTCTGCTGTGAATTGGCACCTTGCTTATGAACTCCTTTTCCCCCTCCCGCAGGTAGTCGCCAATCACATCTGATATCCAGCTCTTTGTATCATCATCAATCAAGCTTGGGTACATCTTCCACTGGTACTAATAGATGGAATTTGCAGCCCTCACAACCCATCGGTCCTTCCATATTTCACTGGACTTGCCATCAGCCACTTTCCTCATAGCCCCTGTTTTAGCTACAGTCTCCCCTCCAAGATGCTGCTCCAAGCCCAGGACGCTTAACCTCCTTTGGGTGCATGCCGAAAGGTACAATGAATAAAATAAAGCCCCCTTTTGTAACCTTACCCGCAATGCCTGAGGACAAAGAAGGATCATCCTTCGCGCCATTTCTGCTAAAAGTGCAGAGTCAAACTTCATGATATCTCTAGGGCCCAGCCCTCCCTCAGATTTGGCTTTACCCAAACTGTCCCAGCTTTTTAATGAATTTTCCCTCTCCTCCTTTTGTTGGCCCTACCAATATTTAGCAACATCATTTGCCTCCTCTCTCTACATCTTGGGAAGCTTAAAACACGCCATAAAAATACGAGGCACTGCATGAGGTACTGTTTTCATCAAACTTCATCTACCTGCAAGAGAAAGAATGATGTACTTCCACCCTCGCATCTTCTTCAACACCTTTCCCTTCAGAGTCTTTAGTGCTTCAGCTTTTTCCCTTACCCCAAACCCAAAGAGTGGGGGTAGGCCTAAGTACTTCCCAGGGTTTTGTGCCTTGGAGATCTGGAGAGTTTTGACTGACGTCTTGCTGCAGCTGAGGAGTTACTTTAGGGCTAAAACACAAACATATCCAACTTTCTGAAGATAGCTTGAAACATTTGTGCCAAGAGACAAAAGTATGAAGCTATGGAAAAGAGAGCCGCAGCAGTTAAATCTCAATCAACCCATAGCGCTCCACATCGATGGCGATAGTTTCTTCTTGAGCATAAATATTTGAGGTTTCACGTTAACTCTGGGTTTGCTTTACAATGCAGAGAGATAATTAAAGTCAGCACATCCGGAAATAAGCAAAAGCATATGAAGGTTCATTACATCCTCACTTTTTCATTTTCCTTTTTTGACTTTCTATCTCTTATGTTTTTCCAAACTTCCTCAGATTTATATATTAGGAACAGGAGGAAAGACCCAAAACAGAATTTCCTGAATTTTATACTTAGATAAAGATATAAGTTATTGAATTCAAACTGAAAATCACCAAAATCCTTCTAATTTGAAACATATCCCACTTTGTTTTTTTAGTTATTTTTATTTTTTCCTTCACATTGCTCTTTTTTGGTTTCTTTTCACTTCCAAAAGAAAATTTCTACCTTTACAAAAATATATAACATTCTACATTTACTTTTTTGGGGGTTCTCTCCGTTTTCTTCAGGAAAAGCAGATCAAATTACATGCCTTATTCTAATATACAGATTCAATTTAAAGATCCATCTCCAAATAATTTCGATTTGATTTACCTTATCATATGATGTTGGAATTTATCATGTCATATAACGGAGGATTTTGTTTTCAGCCTGCGCATAGTGACATTGAGAAGTTGCACATAGTAGAAGGCCATTGAGAAGTTGACGTGTGGGCCTCTCGATGCGTGGCACATAATCCACTACCTTTCACAAAGATAAATGTAATAGAACTCCCAAAATTGGAAAAGGTATAAACAAGTCTTAGTTCAAGTCAAGCGAAAAAAATCCGTAAGTCTCAATACTAAATAAAACTGTTAACACCTCTCATCCACCTTCTTTGTCAAGATCACCCCCTAATAAGGCATCGAGTTTCTACCAAGCGCTCAAACAAGTAATGACGCACAAGTCTAATGATACAAAAATGAGTCGAATTAATGGCCAATGAATTGTTCTCTTTAATATACAACAGTTCCTAATGTGTAATGAGATAATCTTTTTTTTTTTCACCATGTCTTTGGACGCAAATAAAAGTCCAAATGGGAGCAAATGACAGGTTATCAAACAAAGGAAAAGTGCAGAGAGAGGACAAACCGAGCAATTGAAGATACCCATTTGATCAAAGACATTAGGAAGCTTGGTTGGCAAAACAGACAGACGCAGGATTAGGTGAGAACAAAATGGTCATTGATTTTCGAACCTCAACCGAATCAAATGAAGTTCGACCAACATCACAAACCCTAATCATATGCCCTTCAATCCAATTTTATACTATCTCAATGATTAAAATAATATAACGTTACTTATCACTTATTCAACACAAGATCAAAATAAATTATAAACTAATAGTCTTTTCTTTCGTGTAAAGTATCTTATGATAGACTGTCATAGAAAACTTCTGACGAAGTGATCACGTACCATTGATAACTCGATTCAACTTGGTTAAACATCACAGCCTGAGTAGTTATTTCAGCTTTGGTCATCTCTATTCTTAAGGATTGCAACTTAAAGTTTTCTCATGGCAGGCTGCTTCCGCTTAGGATCAACCCGAATTTCACTCCATCAAGACTTGATCACAATGTTATAAATAGAAAAACCCTGGTCCAAATTAAGACACATTTCTAGTCGCAAAGGCTACGAAGTTCATTAACAAGACTCTATCTCATGTTATGTGTCATGTCATGTATAATTCACTATATCTTTTTTAACCTTGTCGTATCATTGACTTGACCAATCCACTCAATGACAAGTCATACATTTAAAAAGTCATGTGGGCACGATGCACGATTTGATACAAAAAGTGCTGTGTGGGCACCTTAAAGTGATTTGTAAAGTGTAGTGGAGATCACCATATAAAATAAAGTTGGGTGACAAAAATGAAGACCGGCCTAAGGTCAAGTGACGACCTATTAGGGAATTTACTCAATAAAGCTGTACAGATTCTCCAATGCTTTTACTTTAAAAGGTTATAAGGTTTTTGAGAACATTATTCCCATTCTAAGGTATCCTCCTTTAATGTAATTACAATGATGCTCTCTCAGTAAATTTAGCAAAATTCGTAATAATAGAAGGTGCTGAAACATAGAATGATTTCTATGTCTAGTCATAAGTCTAAAGATGTCATGGCAAGGTCATATGTTAGGATAGCCATAGCTTATATTTAGAGGTAATGTAGCAGGTGAAGCAATCACATGGGGACCATACGTTATATATGACGAAATTGGAAAGATTAGGTTAGGTTAGGTTAGGACAGCAACAAACCCCAAATTGAGTAGGTCTCGGGCAAGTGGAAGCTCACACCTGATCCCTTTGAAAAAAAGAATGAGATATCTTCCTATATAATCAAGAAAAGCTTGTCGGTACACCATAAATGAAATGTGCAAAACGTTAGGTCTGGTTCATAGGCTGATCGTCTTCCATTTGTATTGATAACGTTGTTAATAAGGTAGGACAGATGCTTTTGAGAAAGAAAATGGAATATGGGCCACCTTTTTCATCTTGCTCTTTGTTCTTTTTCTCTCTTTTATCTTAATACGCGATTGCAAGCTAGAGCCGACGTATAACATGGATGGCATAGGGGTTGTGATAGAAGAAAACGTAGCAATCGGTGTATGGATTTTCACTAATTATGCATATCCCCGAATTAATCGTAGTTTTATTTTTCCTTCTAAAATGTTTATCTTAGATAATTATCTTATATATCCTAAAGATACCTCACGTACTCTTCACTGTGGTATACAAGGAAATTTAATTTTCTTCCTCGTACTATTATCTCAATATCAAATGATTATGAGGAAATGCCCATCGAGTCACTCTCCGTGGTGGTTGTAGCATCATCCATCGCGTCAGTTTTTGCTCTCTAACTAAGCCTGTCGTGCTCAAGTGTTGATTCAAGACTTTTCATTACATCTTTCGTGTTAACAATATTATATTAGAGATTCTTAAAATTTGCTATAAAATACTTCCTATGTAAGAGATAATTATGATAGTATTGTTAATTATTTATATCTCTCAAGATTGCACGCATATCTTTCTTGATTGTGCATATCTTGATTGATATATATCGTCGTTTCATAAAGCTTATGAATAAATTGATGTAAATTTCATTATAATATATCAAAATATACGCCAATTCCACATTCCTGTTAAGCGCCACACGCATTACCATTGGACTCATCATCTTTAGACGAGTCAAATCTTGAAATCTTACCGCATTTGGCTGCAATGCCCACCCTCATGTGCCTCCGTGCATCAAAGGATCAAGTTGCTCTCAAGAGCCACTCACGCTAGCAATCATCAACGTCGTGTTCGCTACATCATCGACACACGGCATCAAACACGAGAAGGCAGGTCATCCGGCCCGTCATCGGACTCGTCAACATATATTGTACGAGTTTCCATATAAAGAAGTGTGCTAATTGAGTGCTGCTCATATGACTAGAAGGTGGCCATTAGGGCATCATCGTGGCGGTAGCACCAACTTAATTTTACAGCGTATATTTCATTCTTTGTCCCAATCACAATCTCTTTTTTTTTTTTTTTTTTTATATCACTTTAAGGGAATTTATGCGCTCAAAACTCTCCTCGTATACATCGCTTTTAGTTTTGGCAAGTGGTGGACAACATTTGTAACATTCTTACAATGATTACGTTTGGTAAAAAGATTAAAATATATTGAACTGTGTTGCGAATAACTCTCTACCATGCGTCAATTGTATGAATTTTTTCGTTTCCAATTTCTTTTTTGGCAAAGACGTGATGTCACCTGTGACATTGAAGTACAGAAAAATAGGCAAGGAGATTGATTACCCCCATGTGAAATTAGAATCAAATCAATCAATGGGGTTGGGTGGTTCCAATTCACCCTCTCCCACCATTGCCCCAAATTGAATCCTCAAACCCCTACACCAATTGGCCCCACCTATCATGTTTGGACTTGCCAAATGAGTGAATCGAATTGAGTCAGCCCAACGCCCCAATCTCTCTTGCCGGTCTCATCCCCAATGTTGTGAATAACTCTCTACCATGCGTCGATTGTAGGAATTTTTTCGTTTCCAATTTCTTTTTTGGCAAAGACGTGATGTCACTTGTGACATTGAAGTACAGATAAAGAGGCAAGGAGATTGATTACCCCCATGTGAAATTAGAATCAAATCAATCAATGGGGTTGGGTGGTTCCAATTCACCCTCTCCCACCATTGCCCCAAATTGAATCCTCAAACCCCTACACCAATTGGCCCCACCTATCATGTTTGAACTTGCCAAATGAGTGAATCGAGTTCAGTCAGCCCAACGCCCCAATCTCTCTTGCCGGTCTCATCCCCAATGTTGTGAATAACTCTCTACCATGCGTCGATTATAGGAATTTTTTCATTTCCAATTTCTTTTTTGGCAAAGACATGATGTCACTTGTGACATTGAAGTACAGAAAAAGAGGCAAAGAGATTGATTACCCCCATGTGAAATTAGAATCAAATCAATCAATGGGGTTGGGTGGTTCCAATTCACCCTCTCCCACCATTGCCCCAAATTGAATCCTCAAACCCCTACACCAATTGGCCCCACCTATCATGTTTGGACTTGCCAAAAGAGTGAATCGAGTTCAGTCAGCCCAACGCCCCAATCTCTCTTGCTGGTCTCGTCCCCAATGTTGTGAATAACTCTCTACCATGCGTCAATTGTAGGAATTTTTTCATTTCCAATTTCTTTTTTGGCAAAGACATGATGTCACTTGTGACATTGAAGTACAGAAAAAGAGGCAAGGAGATTGATTACCCCCATGTGAAATTAGAATCAAATCAATTAATGGGGTTGGGTGGTTCCAATTCACCCTCTCCCACCATTGCCCCAAATTGAATCCTCAAACCCCTGCACCAATTGGCCCAACCTATCATGTTTGGACTTGCTGAATGAGTGAATCCAGTTGAGTCAGCCCAACGCCCCAATCTCTCTTGTTGGTCTTGTCCCCAATGGGAGCTAATCTCATATCTATCTCTCTAATCTAATCTTGACACGGTGAAAATAATCAAAAATCTCAAAACACAAAAACATATAATTGAAAAAAAAAAAGAAATCTTTTTCATGTTCTTTTCTCTTTCCTCAACTTCACTTCAATGATTAAGAGATAGGCAGGCTGGCTATTGAACTTATTAATATACCATGCCGTTAGCTTAAAGGTTTTGATTGAAAATAGTTGATTTCAAAGGGACTCATTTAACCCGTTTCGATCAATTTCCATGCGATGCAAACCTAGCGATCCATATCCGATTTGATCCACACCCAATACATATCTAACCAAAACCATGTTGCTAAAACACTTCCGTATTTAATCAAATTGCTAAACATATTTTCATATTTCACCCAATTCAGGAAAATTCAGACTCAAAGAGTGCAGAATGAATAATGAAGAGTCCCAAAAAAGGGAAAAAAAAGTAATAGAAATGAATTGATGAGTCTCCAAGAGTTATGAATTCATCTGTCAACCTTTCATGATCATTTACGACTTATTTATAGACAACCTTTCATGTCAACCTTTCACGCCCTCAACAGTCGTCTCCTCCTTTCATCTTCTGGATAATGGTTCCTCTGTTTCTGATGCTTTCTCTCTCCCTCCTCCTGAAGAAAGCAATGGCCCACCTCTGAACAGACATTCGCATTATTCCAACCTGTAAAGATCCAAATCCAAGAAGCAAACTCTCTCTCTCTCTCTCTCTCTCTCTCTCCTCTCTTCCGACAACGCAACTGTTAATGCCCACCTAATGGATCCAACCCATCGCCTTCTCCAGCCGAGGGGAGAAGCAAGAGCGCCATTTTCTTGCTCCTCCATTCGCTTCTTCAGGTGGTGAGTGATATCTCGGCCGTGGGAGATAGGAAGGCCCCGACCCGTGAGGCGGTGGAGACTAGAGACCGAGCGGGAAGATGGGTCGGCGCGTTTCGTTTCTGGGTCTCTGTTTCTGGGTTTGCATGTTCTGCTGCGGCGCCGCTAGTGTTGATTCGCGGGGCTCTTCTGGGGAGGAGGGTACTGTCCAGGTGAATGTCTCCGTCGGGAAAAGTGCCATTGCGGAGATCGACGACGACTTCGTGTGCGCGACTTTGGATTGGTGGCCTCCCGAGAAGTGCGACTATGGAGTCTGTAGTTGGCACCGCGCTTCTCTGCTCAATCTGGTAAAACCAGTTCCTCAGCTGAAATGCTTCTGAAGTCTTATTCTGATAAAAAGAAGGAAAGATGAAACTTCAAAATGGAAGCTTTAATGCCTTCGAACCGTACAATACAATGAGAAAAATGTTTCCTTTATTATCTGGTTGATTTGTGTAAGTTAAGTTCATGTGCTTCTTTGGTGTGTGCCCATAAATTGGTGGTGAGGTGGCAAAGCTTGTTGTTTGTTGTATTTAATTTGAATTGAACTTGGGTTCTGTGGAATGATATGTGTAGGCATATCGTAGGAGAGCCATTCTTTTGCTTCTTATTTAGTAAACTGAGCTCTGAATCGCCGTCTGATACTCTGCTTCCTTAATGGTGCAGGACCTGAGCAACAAGATATTACTTAATGCAGTGAAGGGTAAGACATCGATTCCAGGCATTTGCACTTTCAAGCTAATGGAGCATAATTATTCTTGACTTCTTGTTAATTATTATCAATAGTGTAAATTTGAATTGCTGCAGCATTTTCACCATTAAAGATCAGATTGGGTGGTACTCTACAAGACAAGGTCTTATACAACACTCCCGATCTTAAACAATCCTGTACTTCATTTGTCAAGAACAGTTCCACTCTGTTTGGATTCACTCAGGGATGCCTACCCATGGCTAGGTGGGATCAGCTGAATGCTTTTTTCAAGGAATCTGGGTAAGAGACATTTTATCTTAAAATTTTTCGTGAAAAAAGGAACTGGGAAAATTCCTTTCTTATAGTGATGTTATTCTATCCTTACAGCGCAAAGATTATTTTTGGACTAAATGCTCTTAATGGACGAACGATGACACCTCAAGGTCCTGCAGTGGGTGCTTGGGACTCAACAAATGCCGAATCTTTTATACGTTATACTGTCAGCAAAAACTACACGATTTTTGGCTGGGAACTAGGTAAGCACATACATTATTCTGCTTCTGGAGCCACAACAGTTGACTCTTCTCTTTCATCCCAACATCCATTTGTTCTGGTCATTTCTTTGATGCACATGCCTGGGATTATGGTTTTATTAAGCTTAAATTTTAATTTTCTTGCTGTGTTTGTAATATTCTATACTTTTGCCACAAGTGACATTGAAGCAAGCTCCATTTTTATAGATAATTCTATTTCGATAGTAGCTTCATGAGTGAATTCTGAGTAGATGTAAAAGCTTTTCGTCATCCGTGATGATGTGGCATGTAGACATTAACATTTCCACCCTTTTGGTCAGGGAATGAACTGAGTGGGAATGGAGTCGGTACAAGAGTAACAGCAAACCAGTACGCGTCTGACACAATCTCTCTGAAGAACTTGGTACTAGACATTTACAAGGATGTAGAACCAAAGCCTCTAATCCTAGCGCCAGGAGGATTTGTTGACTCACTTTGGTTTAAGGAATTCCTGGACAAGACGCCAAAATCCTTGGATGTAATTACTCATCACATCTACAATCTGGGATCAGGTATCATTTTTAGGAAACTTTGAATCTTAGAGAAACAAATTAACTAGTTAATCATTCTTCATTCAGACAAGTATATTCTTATTGCTTGCAGGAGCTGATCAGCACCTTGTCGAAAGGATTCTCGATCCAACTGTGCTTGATGGTGAACTTGCGACATTTAGCAATCTGCAAAGCATAATCAAAAGTTCCGCGTCTGCTGCTTCGGCTGTTGCGTGGGTTGGTGAAGCAGGAGGAGCTTACAACAGTGGCCGGGATCATGTTTCAAATACTTTTTTATATAGTTTCTGGTACTTTATCCGATCAAACAGACAGCTTCTGTTTTATTTTGTTGACAATATGATAGAGACGCTCTTTTTGTGGCAATAGGTATCTGGATCAGATGGGAATGGCATCTACTTTTGATACAAAAACATACTGCAGACAAGCATTTATTGGTGGAAATTATGGTTTGCTCGACGCGACTTCTTTCGTTCCAAATCCTGACTTCTACAGGTAATTTAATAGTCAAAGTCCTGTATCATTGTCGAAATTCCCATGCTTGGCATGTTCACTCTCTTCATTTTTGGTTGGTCCACGAATAATCGTTAATGATGAAGGATTGTGAGAGAAAGGGATGGTACCTCCTATTTCACAATTCATGGGGTATTAGGGCCCAACAGCCATTGTCATTCAGAGAAAATAATCTCGTCCTATAGTGTGAAGAAGCAGAAAATTTATTGATTTTTTTTTTTTTTTTGGGGGTTGTTGCCAGTAGAAGGATGTTGAATTGGGTAGGCGTGTTGTTAGAATAATTATATAGACTGCCATTCTTCAAGTGCTTAGCTTTTGGAATAACTGGTTATGCTTCTGGTAAGTATGATAGTGTTATCAGAGCCAGAGGAGTCAGTGTTTTTTTTCCCCTCGTGCTCTGTGTAGTGGAAGTACTTAGACATAAACTAAGACAATGGCATCCTACATCGATGTTACTGCTAATTTCTTTCTCAATGTACTTCTGGGGACATGATTTGTGCGTTTCAGCTAGGACATAGCAAAAGTATTGAAAAATACATTCTAGTGCAACTTGTTAATAGTCTGATTTGCTCTGCAGTGCTCTACTTTGGCACCGCCTCATGGGGAGGAAGGTTCTAGGAGCAAGCTTATCTAGATCGGACAAAATCCGTGCTTATGCTCATTGTGCAAAAGCCTCTGTAAGTTTGTTTTGCATTTTGAGCAGTATCTCCTTATATTTCTTGTGCATTACGAAAAAAAGAAATACTCTGATTCTTGGTATTTAAATTGCAGAAAGGGGTCATGTTGCTGTTCATAAATCTCGATGGCAACTCCACCGCTGAGGTCACAATTGTTAATAACGGGACCCCGATCCGCAATCATAGAGACTACACCTTCGGAAAAGGGATCATTCAGGTTCCACAAGATTCCGACGATGAAAACGTGAGAGAAGAATACCATTTGACCCCCAAGGATGGGGATCCGCTTAGCCGAACAGTGCTGCTGAATGGAAACATTTTAGCTGTGAGTACATCCGGCGAAATACCTGCTCTGAATCCTAAAAATGTGAAGTCATCAAGTTCAATAGTAGTTGCCCCTCAATCAATTGTATTTGCTCACATGCCATACTACGCCATTCCTGATTGTAGCTGAGAGAAAGAAGGCGCAATTTGGTGGTTATATTCCTACCATTGGTTAAGCAGGAGAAATAATATACCAATGTCTTTAATCCTACCGGGCTTTTTCTAGTTTATGAGAGATTGACACAGTCAAGCCTTCACATAATGACCGGCAATGCCCAAGTTGTCAGGCAACTCGTGAAGGATGCTACGCCAAACAGAGTAATCTGACTTCCCCATCTGTATCCATTTAGGCAGATTGTTGAGGTGACATCAGATCCTCTTTTAATGGTTTGGGTTCTTTAGTTGGTCTGTCTAATCATCATCTTTTTAGTCGTACTCCATGAGTTGTCTAAGAATCAATGCACTCATATAAGAGGAGTATGACGAGAATACTTGCCTTTCCTTAATGATACATATGAAAATTAGAAGAACGGAAGTGCGGAAGATCCGAGTAGTATGGAGTCAATAAATATGCTTGAGAGTAGTGTAATTTTCACACAAGATAAATTAAAAGATAGTTCTTTAGCTTGCTATTTGTTCCATACAAAAAATGAATATCATCTTTTACCCTCTCATGATCAGTCCTACAGACAACATGCCCACGTAAATGATCCATCTCAACTTTGCATAAATTCCACGGATTAGAAGACTCCCGAGCTAAGCAAGATCGAATATCCATTTCATGAACGTGTACTGTAGACAAATTTATAAATTTTATTTGGAATGCGTGGTGTTCTCCTTAAATAGACTTCCTGTAGGGAGTTTGACAGTATTTATATACGGAAAACCAAATAAGTCCAAAAACATCATGTCAATTGTCATGTGAGAAGGTTGAATCAATAAATCACCTGATACCAATTTAAGTCAAATGGGTGTTGAAATAATGATCAGCAATCAGTTTGCAAAACTTACAGACGAGCGTTCGATGTCAGTCATGTCAGAGACGTAGCTTGACTCAATGTTTTCATGATAGAGAAGAAGTGACTTCAGTGACGGCCTTGCCATAAAAAAAAAAAAACTTCCACGGTCCATTTGACTGTCCAATGTAATTTGTCACCATTTGTCGACCCTCTAGTGAAATTGGTTATGATTTTCTCGTGTCGTTTTTCCCACACTGCTTGTGAAACTAGATCAAAATGACTGGCTGAGACCCTCCTCGTGTTCATATCTCAGTAAGCGCCAGCCTAAGTATGGATAAAGGAGGAGGTATTGTACGGAAATTAATTCTGTCATAATTTTTTTTTAATTTAATCAATATCATAAATCTTTATACGACTTGTCAATTTATTTATTCTAGTCAATTCTGATCGAAAATTACCAATGTGTATGCTGCCATCCTAAATAACATAGTCAACACTAATATTAATTTTTTTTTCCTTTTCTTTTGTTTCTTTTTTTCCTTCTTTCTTTGCCAATCACCTGAGCCTTGGCAATGGCCCCTGTTCAGCCTCGAGCGAGGCTCACTATTGCCAGATTCGGCAAGGTGTCCTTCCAATGCCCGCTTGGCCTTGAGTGAGGTCGTCCTCACCAAAAATAATGAGGTTGGCCCTCACTTGTGGCCGATTGCTGACCATCACTGAGGCTTGGTGACTTGCGCAAGAATAACGAAAAAAAAGAAAAAGAAAATCATGAGGTAAATTGCTTAAATAGATAACAACATCAAAATGGGCTGTCGTTTTGATATAGACAAGTATGGCATTTAGGGTGCGTTTGGTAACGATTGTGTTCCCGGGAACAAAATTTGCCAAACGCGATTCTATTCCCAAACTGCTCTCGGGAACAAAAAATCAGAATCATATATTATTTGGATGGTTAACAAACAGGCCCTTATTCTCTTTCCCTCCTTCCATTTCTACTTTTTAAACCCATAGTGTATATGAGGCAGTTATTTCCATTCTTAATATGATACCGGATTCTCTTTTACCGTTTGGGGTTCTTTATTTTGTATGTTTCATTAATATATAGTTGCCAACAACTTTGAAATTTTGTCATAAGTAAATTATCTACATTATCAGATATTTACCAAAATTCCAATGAAGTGCCACGAATTCCTTCTTTACTAGTTATCCTCTTTTTTCTTTGAATAACGAGAGCACATTCAGGCTCAGAATTTGAGATCATCAGAGAAGATGAGCTCCCTTGTTTTATTGATGGGTATCGGCCTTCTGGCTTGCATTTTCAGCTACTACTCCATATATGCTGATTCACGGGGTCTACCTGGAGGTGCTAATATTCAGCTTAATGTCTCCGTTGGTCAATCTGCCATTGCCAATATCGATGATGACTTTGTTTGTGCGACTTTGGATTGGTGGCCGCCCGAGAAATGTGACCTTGGAACCTGTCCGCTGCAAGCAGGATAAATAGTCCCAGATCCAAGATGTTTGAGTAGTTGAACAGTAACTAAAGAAACCTGATCCGAGATTGTAGAGGTGCAGAGTATTGCATCCAAGGATTTTGGGGTATTGTCCAAGTATTCCTTGAACCAAAGCGCATCATAGCTTCCTCCTGCTGCTAGGACGAGAGGCTTCGGTTCAATACTCTTGTAAATGTCTAACACCAAGTTCTTCAGACGAACCGCATTAGATGCGTACTGGCTTGCTGCGACTCTTGTATTAACTCCACTCCGACTCAATTCATTTCCTGATGAGCAAGGGTCAAGATGTCCAACCATAAAATTATCACTCACAGTATAAGGGCGCGTTTGGTAACGATTCTGTTCCCGGGAACAGATTTTGATAAGAAATGATTATTTTTTATTCGTTCCCGGAACCGATTCGAGTAAAAGAACGCATTTGGTAACTGTTCAAAATTTTTGATTCTGGAATAGAATTGCGTTTGGTACCGTGCTCATTAATTCTGTTCCAAATCTATTTCTTTTAATTTTGAAATAATTTTTTTCCTTTTTTCCTTTTTTTTCTTTTCTTTTTTCCTTTTTTTTTTCTTTTCCTTTTTCTCCTATTTTTCTTCTCCTTCTTGTGGCCGGTCACGGACCGCCGACGAGGGCTAACGACCTCACCAGAGCGTCGCCGGCCCTCGGCGAGGACGGCCCTCGTCGGCCGAGCCTCGCCGGCAGTTCGGCGAGGCTCACCCAGCCCCGCCGAGGCTCGGCCTCACCGGTGGCCAGGCCAGCCTCGCCGGGCCGGGGTGAGGTCCGCCCGGCCACCGGCGGGCCGAGAGAGCCTCGCCGGGGCTGGGCGAGGCTCGCCCGTCCACCGGTGGGGCTGGGCAAGCCTCGTCGGGGCTAGGCGGGCCTCGCCCAACCCCGGCGAGGCTTGCCTGGCCACCGGCGAGCCTCACCGGTAGCTGGGCTTGCCTCCGGTGAGCTTGCCAAACCTCGCTCTGGCCTGGCGAGCTCGCCGGGCCAGCGAACGGCGACCGGTGGTGGACGGCGATGGGCAGCGGCGGGCAATGGTGGACGGCGGTCGCGAGATGGCGGAAGGGAAGAAGAAGACCTTGATTCTTCTTTTGATTCTTAGATTGGGAATCACATTTTTTATTTTATTTTCAATTTTTGTCCAAAACTATTCCCGGAAACAAATTTGTTCCCCGGGACAAAAATTTTACCAAACGCGATTCTGTTTCCAAACTGATTTCGGGAACAAAAAAATCAGAATCATGCACTGTTTGGATGGTTACCAAACGGTGCCTAAGCTTCTCATCCTCCTAAAGTCGAGTTCACTCATACATATAATCAGAAATTATATCTAGCTCGCTTCAGTATTATATCATCAGAAATAAGCATAAATAGGATGTAGCAAGTAAGTACTCAAATTTACAGATTCAAATGTGTGGCTGCAACATAATTGGAGAAGGAAGCGCTTCCAAAGTCACTATACATAGCTTAAGAAGCAGAATAAAGAATGTGCCGCTAATTATCAAATTCCCAACCAAGAATGTTGTAATTCTTGCTGATGGTATAACGTATCAATGATTCAGTATTCTTTGAGTCCCAAGCACCCACGGCGGGGCCATGCCATCGCGGTATGGTACGCCCATTAAGTGCATTTAACCCAAGGAAAACTTCGGCGCTGATGAAGATAAAATAGATCACCATAAGCACACAGTATAATTCTTGTGATAACTTCAGAAACTCATAAATTTATTATACCCAGCATGCTTGAAAAATGCATTCAATTGATCCCATCTAGCCATGGTCAGGCAGCCCTCAGTGAACCCAAACACTGATTTAGGGTCTTTAGCAAATTGACGGCAGGGTTGTTTAAAATCGTCAGTGGCATATAAGACATTGTCTTATAAGGTACCGCCCAATCTGATCTTCAATCGTGAAAATGCTGCAGAAGTTGAAAGAGTATTCGCCATGTGCATTTAGTCCATGGTCTCGCACTCATATTGTGACATCCTGAAATTCGAGCCCTATAAGAGATGAAGGAATGTGAATTTTGTCAATGCATTGGTGGTTGATCTCACTCAGAATTGATCACTCCTGAGATACTGACATTGAGGGGAAAGGTTAATGAGGACAGAACTCGTACGACTCAAGGACTCGACCTGGGAAAACCACTTGACCGTGAGACTTATGTGAGGACGATCCTGTAGATAGACAGGCCGATTCTAAGGACGACTAGAAGTCGATTTGCGGATAGAACATAATGGAACGACGGGTGATTTCGTTTACCGTTATCAAACCCGTAAACGACCCTATGTCGATCCTCAGTGATTGTGTACTTTGAAATAAGAATCTATCCTCCGTAATTTCATGCAGTCAAGGACGTCCATGCGTCGAGATGTCTTGGACGTGGTTTGGCACGAGTCGGTTACGCGTGAATCCTCGGAGCCGCCCATCAGTCTGAGTTGTAACCGAAATGGCATTGGGCGAAATTGACATGGCTTGAGAACTAAATAGTGGACTTTGAATTATCGGGAATATCCGGGACAGACTTTGGATGAAGCTACATCAAACAATCGACAGAGTCAGTTAAGCCGAGCAATTGAAAAAGGGATTTTCGGACCGAGGAAGCGAGCCCGTGAGGACGTGGGCCGGGCCAAGTCAGTGTGGGCCTTAGGCCCAAGGTGGACAGCCACTATAGTGGGCCTAAGACAAGCAAATGAGCCCATTGGGCCCAAACCAACTATTCATCTTTCAAAGCCCATGGTCCAACTTTGAGCCCAATCAATTTCCAAGCCCACTCCTATTCATGGACAAGCCCATTTCTTTGGCCCATCCACCAATTTCAGCCCAAGGACAGAATGGTAATTGTGCAAGATGAAATGACCAAATTGCCCCTAGTTGTAGGGAGAAAAAGGCTAGAGATGAGAGAGAAGATGATGTCATCTTGCAAGGGGACTTGAAGTAACCATTTAATGGCCTTAATGAGGAGTGCTTTCAGCCCTCACTTCACTCTCTCTCTCCCCCATTCGGCCTCCAAACGGAGGAGCTCCTCTCTCCCTCGTTCTCCCTCTCCTTGAGTTTATGCTCCAGTTGACCCTTCGGTGAAGAATCGATCAAAAGTGGTCTTCCCAGATAAATCAACCAAGGAGCCACCCATCACCGTGATCCGGAGAGATAGACCGTTCCAACAAGCCCAATTTCATCCCGAACGGAGCCGCCGAACGTCTTGTACGGCCGTCGCAAGCCGCCGGTCGCCGGTCCGTCAGTCCGCTTGCAGCCTGCACTGTTTCGCGTTTTCGGCCATTTTTCTCCCATTCCGACCCTTCCTCCGCCCATCCTAACCTCCTACAAGACTCCCAAGACCCCCAGGTGCCGCCGGTTGCCACCCACCCCGTTCGCCGAAGCTCGCCAAGCCGTCCAACTCGGTTTCTCCTCCGCAGGCTGTTTTTCAGTGTTTTCAGTGGGAGTCCGAGCTGTGGTTGCTGTGTTGAGCTTGGGGCCGCCTTGGATCATCATTGTAGAAGTCCCGGTGTGTAGCCACCGTTGTCGCCACCACGTCGGTGTCTCCGGCTCGCTTAACGGGTGAGTTTAGCTCCTAATCCTTTGATTAGAACCTAAATTTGCTTAGGGTTGGTTTAGTTAGATTTAATTCTAGTTTAAGTGATTTAATTAAGTTGTATTAGTCCTAAGATAGGTGGTTAGATTAATGGCTAAGATTAGTTTAGCTTAATTTTACTTTATTAGCTTAATGATGCTTATGTGGTTAATTAAGCATGTTTATTTTAATCGATTGATTTCCTTAATTTAATCATTGTTTTAATGATTTTTGAATATAATTTATTATTTATCGAATTATGGAAATTTATTGTTCACTCGACACTATTCACAAATTACTGTTCACGTGCACTATTCACCGAGTACTGTTCACGTGCACTGTTCATCCAAAATGCAAAAAATGTCTAAAATTCACGTGTGTTGATTTTATGAAGTAAATGGATGTGAAAATGCATGGCATCCGCATGAATTGAGTGATGATGTGTGCAACGGCGTGGTGATTGGAAATTATGGATTTTATTAAGAAAATCCCGGGTGTTAGGTTTGGACACCGAAAGTGGATTTTAAGTATTATATCAAACAGTGGGGTTTGAAAAAGGAAAGTATAAGTAGTCTGGTTCAAATTGACGTGTACCCATGAACGACTACTTTCTCGGATGTTTTTAATATGAAGGAAAGAGGCCAAGACCACTGTTTTAATCGAGGCATTTGAATGAAATGCAAAGTGTCCTGAGCCGGTAATGAATTGTCGTGTGTTGGCTAATGAGGAACCGTCCTGAGCTGTTGAGCTGGATGTACCCTATATGGGATGCCTCATATGGTGGGCTCGGGTTGTAGTTGATTCTGGACCTATACTCCTTCGGGAATGCCGTCGACGTAATGACGAAGTCGTGCTCCAAGGGGGGAGACGATGCCTAGCTAAATGCCAATAGACAGCCAAACTACGAGTAGGTTGTTTGGTTGCAGTTGATTCTGGACCTATACTCCTTCGGGAACGCCGTCGACGTAGTGACGAAGCCGTGCTCCAAGGGGGGAGACGATGCCTGGCTAAACGCCAATAGATAGCTGAACTGCGAGTAGGCTATACCCTTGTGTGGTAGTGATTAACAATTGGAACGCATGCTGAGTGTTATTGATGCGCCGGATTATGAGACGAAATTGTATGGCACGGAATGGGACGTGTCATAATGATTTGGTCTTATAATTAGGACCCCTGTGATTGACTGAGATAAGTAAGGCGTTTCAATTGTTGTATGCATTGAGTATATGCATTGTGTTTATGAACTGTGATAATGTGCAATAACGCATGAGAATCATGGCATCTGTGATTTCAGTCATGCAAGAGTTAAGCACATTGTTTATGGCACGCACACATGAATCGATAATGTGCAGGGTGTGGCAATGGCCAGAAGAGATTGCTTGCGATGCGACTCGTATGTGATTGATGAAATGTATCATCTAATGGCCATGTGCATTGCGTGTATCGTGCTGAATTATAACGTGCAGGATATGGCATACTAGGTAAGGTTGTATGCGAATTGACTGTTGGTTGTTGCTTGTGGTGGGGTAGTTCTGGATAAATACCCCGAGTTGAGTTGGTGTTCTAATCGGGGGCTTAGGGGAGGAATTCGCTGAGATTTATATCTCACTGGTTATTGCATAATCATTTTCAGGTCCCTAATGTGAAGAACCCGGAGCTTGAAGCGGAAGGGTCAGGAGCATAGGTGGCTTAGTAGTTCTTTATGTGACAGACCTTTTGTATAAGCTTAAGGTGTTTATGAATGTGTATTTTGATTTGGAAATTGTTGTCTTGCTTTTCTATCATATGTTTGTTGTTGTCAGGGGATTAGTTAATTCGCTTCCGCATGTGCAATAAAATGAAAAGGGTCAGCGACGAGTCCCGGGAACGTCGCAAAATTCTATCGACCACCGAGGGATGTGCGCGCGCTCGAGGTTCGGGGCGTGACACATATATTTACACTGTCAACAACAACTAAGCAGAGGTTTACATGCTCCAGTAATGTAAAAGCATAAATATTTTAAACTAAGCTCACCCTTTACCGCGTTGAACAATATCTTTTTGCTAAGATCCTGCATCACAGTGGAGCAAAACATAAAAAGATATACATCGTTTACTGAGCCAGGTTTACTAAACAAAAAGAAAAGTAATAACAGGTTGCATACTACCCGCACAGCTCACTGAACAGAAGTCTGGATTTACTTAAAACCGTATGAAATTTGAAAATCGACTAAATAGAGCAAGAACACGACCCAACTATAGGTATCAATAATTTCCTGACCAATATCTACGTCCATAAAGTTGTGAAGCAGTGGTAGTCAATAAGATAAAGAAGTACTTGAACTTGACAAAACCAATTTCTCTGCATTTAGTGGACTACTGTACATGTGCACTCACTCCCATATACGTCCAGTTTCATTTGTCTGAATGAAACTTCTCTGGCATGGTGGAGCCAAAACGGCATACCAGATTTAGCAGAGAAATAGCTAAAATATTTAGAAAGCTGCAAAACACAGTCAAGGGTTCTGCTTCGGCTACTTCGGCCGTAGCATGGGTTGGTGAAGCAGGAGGAGCTTTCAAAAGCGGCCATGATGGAGTTTCAAATACATTTGTTTACAGCTTCTGGTACTTTTCCTGACACACTGTTGAAACAGATGGTCTAGATCTTGTTATACAGAAATAAAGGTCGTACACGGAATCTTTTTTGTGAGGACAGATATCTGGATCACATGGGCATTGCATCTACTTTTGATACAAAAATGTACTGCAGACAATCACTGATAGGTGGAAATTATGGTTTTGCTCAATGCAACTTCCATTGACCCAAATCCTGACGACTACAGGTGATTGTAATTGAATTCCATCATCAACCTTTAAATTTCTAAATTCAACATTTTCAAGCTCTTGATGTCTTTTGGGCTGGTTTCGACACTAGCTGATGGGTAAGGACATCTCTTCTTCTCTCATGGTTTATTCATGGTTCTTTTGTCGTTAAATCCTTTTCTCGCAATTCTACGTAATGGAACCATATACTTTTTTTGGCTCCACCTCCCTCAAAAAAGTCCTAGAACCTACATATTGACACAATTTGGCAGTACATTTAGAAACCAAGCGTAAACACGAGCATACTTGCTTGGCACACTCTCTGTCTTTTTGCAGCATGTTACTGTAATGAGACATTTAGATTCTGATTTCTTCTCTGCAATGTGCTGCTCTGGCACCAACTCATAGGGAGAAATGTCCTGGGAGCAAGCTTCTCTGGATCGAACAAGACCCGAGTCTATGCTCATTGTGCAAAAGCCTCTGGAAGTTTGTTTCGCATCTTAATTGGCTAAAAAACTGGGGTGTCCTTTGAGTTTGTGCTTGCTATCTGATTCAAAATACCAGATATCGCAGAAAGGGGTCACGTTGCTGATAATTAACCTGGACGGCAGCTCCATTTTGAAGTCATGGTTGTTGGTTTAAAGAATAGCATTCTGCTTTCTAGAGGTTTAAACAATGCCAAAAAGGATGGGAATCAGCAAAGCCAGACGGTACTGCTTAATGGAAATATATTAGCCGTGAGTCCGTCCGGTGATTAAATACATGAATTCGTTAGGTTCAATAGTAGTCAGTCCTCATTCTATCGTATCTGCTTACATGCCATACCATGTTGTTCCGGCTTGTAATGGATAGAAGATGGAACCCGAATTAGGTTCCTACTATGAAGAAGAGAAATAATGAAATTTGTTCCTTTTCGCAATTCCTCCGTCAATACAAGTGCCTTGTTCTATTCTTTCAGAGAGCTACTAGGCAATCGATATTCCTATTCGTGGGTCCAAAGAAAATGCAGAATTCAACGTCGAAGAAATTAATGGCAACAATCCTGTACGACTTTTGTGACAAGCCACATTTACGATCGACTTGCTAAATCCTTTAACAAATCTGACTGTTGCCTTCGGAATAACTTGTAGTGACAAACTAAAGCAATACATTGTAGTCTAGATTAGTATATTAGCCTCTCACCTTGAAGAACATGATTGTGTCCACGCAATAAAATCATCCTTTTGCTCTGTCTTCCAACGACAAGGCTGACTAAAATAATCTGGAGAAGCAAACTAGAGGGACTAAAGGTATCAATTATTGTATAATTTAATGGAGACACAGTCAATGTGAGGGCTGTGTTCTGTACCTGAAGCTGAGAAGCGAATTCGTCAACTACATTTTTCCACAATAACTCAATTTATTAAAGCTTGTATTGACTGATGACAACCTCGCCAGACAGTTCTGCTAAGAAATCCAGTTTATTTACATGCATGAATCCAAGAGACAAATCCAAGATAATCTTGCAAGTTGTTTCTGATGGGACCCCCTTGCTCCTCCACATGGGACACAATGAGAGTGAAACATAGTACTTTTCTGGCTGCAAAAATAGGATCTTTCTTCGCAAACTCCTACTCATTGGCAACCGCATCAAAACAAGGTCTCTTGCGTCTCTTCCGAACCTGAACCTGAGAAGCAAATTGGTCAATGGACATTTTTCCTCAAGAACTCAATTTTTAAACTCTATGTCAACCTCAACAAACAGTTCCGCTTTGAAATCCAGTTTCTTCACATTCATTAATCCAAGAAACAATTCCAAGATAAAGTTGCAAGTTATTTCTGGTGGGACCTCTTTGCTCCTCCACATGTGAAACAATGAGAGTGAAACATGGCACTTTGCCGGTTTGACTTCTCTGAACAAAACAAGTACAAATAGAATCTTTCTTCAGAAACTCCTAATCATCAGCAGCCCCGCCCTCTTCCTCACACAGCATTAATTATCATGGCTTGTGAAACAGAAAATGCAGATTCTGTGACATTTCCAGTGGTCGACATTAGCCTTCTCTCCTCCGAAGATGAACTTCAGAAACTGAAGTCAGTTATCAGCTCTTGCGGTTGCTTCCAGGTCACTGTTTCTGAAATATTTCCATGCTTTTTCAGACTAGTATCTTTGTTTATCTTTATAGTTACATTTATAACATCGAGCGCAAAAGATTAGATGATGATAGTGATATATATGATGCCATTAGTATTTACATCCTTAGTGGATGTCATGAACCATGACAGATGCAATTCCTTTGGAAGGTCACACGCTTAAATTTGCCACATATTCCAATTTCGGAGGAATATTTCCTTCATTTACATTGTTAAATGATTGAAACAACCTCACTGCAGATGAGTTACATTCAATAAGCGTTCCACCTTAATTAATCTCCCTTACACGTTTATTAGTTTTCTCCTTTTTCGGTACCTTCCTTTCTTTTTTAAGCTACAAAACATAGACTTTTACTGAAACCCTTGTTCTTTTGATGTCCAGAGGAAAATAAAACCTTTTCTATGTTAGGCGGCTAAGTAATCAGTTGCTCCATATTGCTATACAATGACTTAAAAATCTCAGTGAAGTCTGACTGCTCAAAATTTAAACAAACGGTTGCATGGTCGTTGCATGCTCAAGAAGTCTTGAGTTTAGTTTCCTGCATTTTCTTTTGCACATTATTGGGTTCCATAGTTTCCCTTTTTCTGAAAACTAATTGTGGAGACGTGTATTCATCAATCGATGGTACTGGCAGTTGTTTTTTCCCTATAAATATATGCTAGAGCTTTGAAGTTGATCAGAGTTTTCAAATTGTTAGGCTGTGGGTCACGGAATATCGATTGACTATCTTGACAAAGTGCGTGAAGTTGCTCAACAGTTCTTTGCATTGCCAGTTGAAGAGAAACAGAAATATTCACGAGCTTCGAATGAGGCTGAAGGGTATGGAGATGACTTGGTTGTAAATGAGAACCAAGTTAAGGACTGTTGCTATCGCTTGTTTCTGAAAGTACTCCCAGAAGATCAAAGGAGGATGAATCTTTGGCCCGAAAATCCTGCTGATCTCAGGTATGTCCAAAGGCAATTGCCAACTTGTTGTTTCATGTACCAAAATTGCAATTGTAAATACTCATGGAAAATGAAACGCTTCTGTTTCTCTATGAATTCCTCGCTGCATCAACACAATTTCATAAGGTCAGTGCTATCCAAAAATATTGTCTCAAAAGAAGTGAATATGTTGCTTCATTAAATTAGAGAAACACAGAAGAACAACCTACCCAAAAGTCTGGACAAGTAAGATGCGAAATTTGCGAGTCTTAGCAGCAATAGAATGATATTGCATGACTGATTTATTCCATAATGATGTTATATACCCTGATTTAAATTTGTTCATTCTTTCCTGTCTTTCTTATTGACAGTGAAACCTTGCACGAGTATACTCTCAAGATAAGATCAGTGATGAATGATCTTTCTAAGGCGATGGCCAGGTCACTCAAGTTGGAAGAGAACAGCTTCTTGGATCAGTTTGGAGACCGGCCAGTGTTGGAAGTAAGGTTCAACTTCTATCCGCCATGTTCCAGGGCTGGAGTTTTTGGCGCCAAACCTCATTTAGACAGATCGGCAATCACCGTCCTTTTGCAGGACAAAGAAGTGGAAGGCCTCCAAGTCCTCAAGGATGGCATATGGCACACGGTTCCCATTATTTCCCACGCTCTCGTCATCAATCTGGGTGGTCTGATGCAGGTACGCATTCTGCATCATTGTAAGGAAAATATCGAGAAAGTTGCATCAGTTGGGTCTGAAAATGCAAACATAGGCGTTGGACACCTATCATTTGAGCAACTGTGTGCGCTTTCCTCACTGCGGAAGTGATTGTCACTATGTATATTCATTTCATTAGATATAGGCATGGAATTTGTTGAATGTCGAAATTATAAGGATTAATAAGCATTGACCTAGCCTATGCGTATGTAGCACAAACTTTCCTAGATATCCCAGTCTTTACTATGTTAGTGAATTTGATTGGCGACAAGATCTGCAGGTAATGACCAATGGGATGTTCAAGAGCCCCTTACACAGAGTATTGACGAATGCAAACAAATTGAGGATGTCAATCGCTGTGTTTGATGAGCCAGAGGCAGAGAAGGCGATCGGACCAGTCGACCACTTAGTCAGCCACACGAGGCCGAGGTTATATAGAAGTGTCAGGAACTTTGCGGCTTTCAACTACGAGTCCTTCCAGAAAGGAAAGGATTCACTCGAGGAACTTCGAATTTGACTTATTCCAATATTTGCTGTCTAGGATGCATGTTGGTGTACATGGCATGAAACTGAGTGCTAGTTTTGTGCCCTAAATAAGCATCAGAAGTGGCAAATGTGGACACAAGATGCTCAATAATGTTGTGGTTTCTCAGTAGAGTGAAAGAAATATAGCCACGGGACAATTGTTATCAAAACTGTAATGTCATCAATAATCATAATCAATATATGTAATGAGACAACCTATGAGACGATACTCCAGCCTTAATGACTAGATGTTCACTAAAATTTACCGTATAAAGATATTGGAATAATGAATTTTCGTCCCCCACAACTGCTAGACGTGAGCAATGACCTCACTCAAGGTTTTTAAACCCTAATGTTTTTTTCTATCGATGTAGACAAGCTCTCAACTTGCTGGTAGTTTGCTGAACCTTAAGAAGCATGAAATGAGAAGCAACGTGTCAATGTCTGTCCACAAAAAGGTCTCTCATTAAAGCTTGCAATGACTGACAAAATGTCCACGTCTCTTTCCATGCACTGATGAATCGAAGATAATGAATTCAAGGTTAGGAAGCAAAATTATGCATGGCGGGTCCCTCGTGTTCCTCCACATGAGGAATATTGAGAGTGAGAGAAATGGTCTCTTTTGCCGGCCTGAAGTCCTTTCATCATCCATTCCAGACAGGTACAGATAAGATACTCCTCACCAACTCTTTCTCACTAAAATTGTTAAATCGCGTCATGAGTTTGAGCCGTGCACGAAATCTTAGAGGATTTTCCGGTTTGCTCAAAATGAGGAGTGCCCAGTAATCCAAAGCAAACCAAGAAAGAGATATGTGAGAAAAAGCTCCATGCCACTGTAGGAGAAAAGAGAAAATTCCAAAAAGGGGCCACTATAGAAAAAACAAAAAATTCCAAAAAAAAGTTTGAAGTGCCCTCTTTTTTTTTTTAAATAAGAGTTCAAAGTGAACTTTATTTTAAACAAAAACCTGAAATGACATTATTTCCTCAAATAAAAGCATAAAGCGAATTTTGTTTTAAATAAGAGCTTGAAGCAATTTTGTTTGTTTCAAATAAAGGTATGAAGTAGCTATATGAGTTTCAAATAAAAACTTGACTTTCTAATGATCAATGATATTTTTGTTATTTATCATTTTTCCTTTTTTTCTTTATTTTTTTTTTTAGTTCTTCTTCTTCCTCTTTGGCCACCGATGATGCCCATAAAGGGCCGACAAGGGTTGTCCTCGCCCCATTCAGTAAGGGCCATTCACACTGGCCACAGCCGAGGGACAACCTTGCCTAGGCAAGGCTACACTCGCCTTGGGGAGGCCGCCCCTCGCAGCCACCTGTGAGGTCGGCTCGCCTACCCCAAGCGAGGACTCGAGAACCCCGCTAGCGGCCCGCGAGGGTGGCCTCACCCCTCACTGCCTGCTGCCAAGCCCTCATCAACTTTTGCTAGCAGTTGCCGGTTAATGCTGAAAAAGAAAAAAAACAAGAAAATTTGGACGAAAATGTCATTGATCAGTCGGAAAATTCTTGCGAGGTCAAGCCCTTATTTGATGGCCTTTATTTGAAATAATTAAGGTCATTTCAAACTATCGTTTGAAATAAAGTCCATTTCAAGTTTTTATTTGTGAAAAGGAGTACATTTCAGACTTATTTTTAGAACTTTTCTCATGAGAAAATACTGGAATAATTACCTTTATTTTATGGGTTAGCGAAGTCTTTGCCACAGAAAGAGAAAAAAAAAAATTAGTGGCAAGATATGATCAGTTTTCGCATTAATGTTACAACAACAATCGAACCACCATAAAGCAAGATCAAGCATAAATAAGCGCCTTCTCACCAGCTCTTGCTCATCAAATTCGAACCCACCAGAAGCAAGATCTCTCTCTACCACTCAGATAAGAACTTGTGATGGCTTGTGAAGCAGATGTTGATGTTCCACTGAAATTCCCAGTCATTGACATCAGCCTTCCGTCCACCGAAGATGAGCTTCAGAAACTCAGCTCAATCCTCAGTTCTTGTGGATGCTTCCAGGTTTCCACCTCTGCAATCTGTTTCGTGCATGTTCAGAGTAGTTTTGTGTTTATGGTTCTGTTTATCTGAGGTACAAAGAAGCTTGCAAGCGGGAATCGGGTGATATTAGTGACGGCCTATAGTATATTTGCACCGATTCACCGCTGAAGATCTTGAAAAATTAGTGGGTGTTGCTTCCTTTTGGTGTCGAGTCCATAACTATTAGTGGGTTGCTTTGCTAATGTGATTTCGCCATAGATTCTTCATGGTCTTCAGTCAAATCTCACTGTCGAGTCAATGCCATTCGGTGAGTTACGCTTCTTATACCTAAACTGCATCTCAAAAACTGTTCTTTTATGTAAGTTGTTAATTGGTAGAAAATTGCCCTAATTGCTCAAGAACTGTAATGCAGTTGAAGAATCGACCACAACTAGATTTCCCCTTTCTGACGTTAATTTGTTCTTTCGATTAATGATTAGTAATTTTCAGCTTAATTGTTTTTCTTTTAGTTATTTTGGTTTTACACTGGTTTGGGTTGAGTGGATCAGTTGCATATATGGATCACTCGATTCGCCGATGATAAAAATAATTTGGCTACTAATTGGTTGTTGATTCATATGTTTCCCAGACAATGTTAGGATCAATAAATTTGTGCTTATGTTTAATGACATATGAGAGATCTCAACTGATCAGTTTCTAAATTCTCAGGCAATCGGTCACGGAATGTCTGTTGGATATCTTGATAAAGTGCGTGAAGTTGCTAAAGAGTTCTTCGCGCTGCCAGATGAAGAGAAACAGAAATGCTCACGAGCTTCAAACGAGGTTGAAGGATATGGCAGTGACTTGGTTGTGACCGAAACCCAAATCAGAGACTGTTGCTATCGCCTTTTTCTTAGAGTGTTTCCCGAAGATCAAAGGAGGCTCAATCTTTGTCCTGAAAATCCTTCTGATTTTTCGTATATGTCTCGCCCTCTATTTATTTTGTTAGTTGATGGACCAAAACTGCAGTTGTAAATAATCAACAGTCTAATTAGTAATAGCATGATATTACATGACTACTCGTTCCATTTATGATTTGTTATCTTGTGCTTTACTTCTTTTCATTCTTTTCTCTCATTATGATGGACAGTGAAATCTTGCATGAATATGCCCTCAAGGTGAAATCGATGATGAATCATCTTTCCAAGGCCATGCGAGGTCGCTCAAGTTGGAAGAGAACAGCTTCTTGAACCAGTTCGGAGACCAGTCGGTGATGCAAGTGAGGGTCAACTTCTACCCACCCTCTTCCGGGACTGAAGTCTTTGGTGTCAAACCTCATTCAGACAGATCAGGAATCACAGTTCTTCTGCAAGACAGGGAAGTTGAAGGCCTCCAAGTCCTAAAAGATGGTGCTTGGTACACTGTTCCCGTTATCCCTGACACTCTTGTGGTCAATCTGGGTGATCAGATGCAGGTAAAGCAATAAATTTTGCATTCAAGATCAATTCCTTCTCAGTTGTTTTAGGTATAGGATTCTGCATAGTTCGAAACAATATTTAGAATGCCTGGGAGTAGTTTGCTGTCATTTTGGTGGATTCTACCTGAACCAACCCCTTTCAATTCATGTCAACAGCAAAATGCAGTTTAGAACAGAGGGCAACCAAAGTTAAACTTCATACATTGTTTTTCCACCTAGGCCGATTCAGATTTTTGTGCAAACTGTTCGAGAGCTCTAGTTCTTTGTAGTATGATTATGTAAAGTACGATTGGATTGGTGGTGAACTTGCAGATAATGACAAATGGGATATTCAAGAGCCCGGTGCATAGAGTATTGACAAATGCCAACAAACTGAGGTTATCGGTTGCCCTGTTTAGTGAGCCGGAGGCAGAAAAAGAGATTGGACCGGTGGATTGCCTCATCGACGAGACAAGACCAAGGTTATACAGAAATGTTAGAAACTTTGCTGCTTTCAACTACGAATGCTTTCAGAAAGGCAGGGTCGCACTCGAGGAAGTACGGATTTGACTGATTGTCTAGAATGCAGTTGCTCTGAAAGTCTAAACATCAATATGAACCATTGTTTTGTATTCTATATAAGGATGTTATTGTTCAGAAAATGCGTAGTAACCAATGGGGGTATAAGAACCCATGAATCTGTCTAAAGGAATTCAAAATATAATTTGAATCTCTTTTCTTCTACTATCCAAATACAGCATTACAGCATCCAAAATACATGCCGTTCCTTGTGGAATTCGACTTGATTTGCACAAGCATCGACGTCCAGTAGCCCCTTCCATTTCTGGCTCGTTCTCAGGCCAGATTCATCATCAACAACAATAATAATCAATGCAGCTTAGCTTGAGGATCGGGTTGCGAAGTGTTCAAAACTTCACGCCTCCCTTTCTTTCCATATACCCGGCAATAAAAGAGTGATCTGTGATTTACATTCCTTTCGAGTGCTTTGGAAATTAGGAGGTAAGGCACCGGAGTTGCCCCGATCATCTGCTGTAAAAAGCTTCGGAGTCTGATAGATTAGTGCAAAGGAGGACAGAATGAATATTTCTGGGCAACTTCAAGTGAAGCTCTAAAAAAAATGATTGTCGTTAGACTTGTATAGAATGAGTAAATTAAGGGCACGCTTTTTTTACTATAAACTACCGTGCTATTTGCCTACACACGTCGATTAATCAAACAGCAACTGCATTACAGTAAAAACAGCAGATACTACGGATGTGAAATGTTGACCAAAGCCTCAATTTTCTGGACTGGAGATAATCTTGATGCTTTCACTGCATCTGATGTTGTTCGTAAACGAACCTGGAAAGGATGCATGGTTCTATTATGAATGCATGATTCATGGCTTTCCAAGAATCAGAGGGACAAATTGAGAAGATTCAGGTCACTCGCATATAAGACATGACTTAAGCAGTTTCACAGTGAAAAATACTTGGAGAACAAGACATTACAGAAAGAATCGATTCCTTACCCTTGAACAATTCCTAGGAAAATTCGAAAAAGAGATAAAATATAAAATCGCACATCATTTAATAATTACAGGGGCGAGAAACCCTCTATGCTGTTTATCTCCTTCATTGTCTCTTCCTAACCTCTCTCTCTCTCTCTCTCTCTCTCTCTCTCTCTCTCTCTCAGCCTAGTCTAGTCCACAAAAGCTCGGTCATACACAAGCTCATCTCTCGTTTGATCCAACGCCATCAATGGCTCACGATGTTTTTTTCTCTTTCAATTTTTTTTTATTATATTCATAGTGATTGTATAAAACATTATTTCATCCTGTAAAAATAGACTCTGAGTTTGAGCATGAGTTTCACTTATGCTTTAACTCTAGGATAGCATTTATATTTATAGAGTTTATGAACTAGCTCTGACAATAGTTACATGGACTAATTCAAAATATTTTGAATTTTGAATTAGTCTGTTATAGTAATAACTACAGTAATAATTATATGAGATATAAATGGAGTAGTTCAAGTATTTCAAATTAGTCCGTTACAATAATAATTACAATAATAACTAAATGATAAAAGCATTAACTAATTTAAAATATTTTGAATTTGAACGAGTCATGCGTTGCTATCCTTAACAAACCCCCGCAAGTTGAAGGTGGTCTTCTGGATGATCTTCAACTTGGGTTTGAGTATATCATGGCAGAGGGGGTTTTAATTGAGAGATGCCCAATTCCTGTAATAGTGATTGTAGCCATACTACTTCTATTGTGGTATTTGCCAATGCTCGATACTTAAATTCGGTTGAGGAACATGCAATGGTTTGCTGCTTTCTAGCTAACCAAGAAATCCGATTTTGACTTATAAAAATTGCATAACCTCCTATTGAACGTTTATCAATAGGGCAACCGGCTCAGTCCGCATCACTGTATGCGTGAAGTTTTGTGGTGGATTGGGAACTAATGAGTAATCCATGCGAAACAATTTCCTTTAAATAGCGTAAAATCCATTTCACCGCACTCTAGTGGTCTTCTGTTGGTTCTTTCAAGAGTTGGCAGACTTTGTTTACTACATAAGAGATATTTGGCCGAGTTAGGGTGGCATATTGAAGAGCTCCTACAGTGCTCCTGTACAAACTGGCATCTTCAAGTGGCTTACCCTGATTGATTGAACTGATATTTGTGACCATGGACATGTGAACCGATTTAACACCGTCCATTTTGACTTGGCGAAGGAATATTTGGTTCGACGAAAGAGATCTATAACATACTTTTGTTGTGATAGGAGGAGCCCTTATGGATGTTTAAGCACCTCAATTTCCAGGAAGTAATTAAGTTTGCCCAAGTCCCATATAGAGAACTCCTTATTTGAGCAGTTGATGGTGTCTTGAATAAATGTCGGATAGGACCATGTAATAACAATGTCATCAACATAGATGAACATGTAAATGGAGAAATTTGGCCAATGGTATAAAGAAAGAAGTATTAGTTTTTGATTCGATAAATCCCATGGATTCTAAAAAGATGCTCAACCGGTGGAACCAAGCCCGTACTGCTTGTTTCAATCCATATAAGTATTTTTGTAGCTTGCATATATAGTTTGACATTTCTTTATCAATGAAGCCTTTGAGGCTGAACCATGTAGACTTCTTTAGTCAAGTTACCATTTAAAAATGTGTTGCTCATATCCAATTGCCGGAGTTTCTAGTTCTTTGTCACAACTAATGAAATAACTATACGAACGGTGGTTGCTTTAACAACGGGACTAGACATTTCTGTATAGTTAATACCCTCCTACTCATTGTAGCCTTTGGTCACTAGGCGGGCTTTATATCGGTCTATCAAACCATCTGGATGTGTCTTGACTTGATAAAGCCATTTCGATCCCACGACATTTGCTTTGGGATTTGGTGGAACCAAAACCTGCGTTCCATTACGCAACAAAGCATTAAATTCTTCAAGCATCGTGTCCCTCCATTTTTCATGTTTATTAGCTTCGGTGAAGCACTGTGGCTCTTCTGTAGAACTTATTTTGGTCAAATTCGCATTTGGCAATGGATATTTAGTGTTGGACTTTGGGTTTTGACGTAGCCACACTGAATGGGTTTTTGATTTTTGATAAACCGATTGCAAAGATATCACTATAGCCTGCTGTGGGGAGGCACTTGAAAGAGCCTCATTAGAACCTGTACTAGCATTAGACGAACTAGAAACCAATGTGTTAGATGTTGAAGCAGCATCGGTATTTAATAATGTTAGCGATGGTTTTTCAAATGTGGGTAGGGGGGTGGTAGAGGGTGAGGTAGAAGGCAAGACATTACCATTAACACCATGGTTCACATAGGAGGACATACCAACCATGGGGATCATCAACCAACGATGTGATTATGAGGCTATTTCAGAGGAGTGTGAACCAAGTGTGGCAAATGGAAACATATTTTTAATAGTATGAACATGTCTTGCAATATACATGCGTCCAATTTTGTAATCTAAACAACAGTAACCAACATGCAATGGACCATATCCTAAGAATACGTATCAAGTAGAACGAAGTGAAAACTTATGCAAATTGTATGGCCTTAATAAAGGGAAAACAGCACAAAAAAGTATTTTTAAAAAGTTGTAATCTGGTTGTTGATGGAAAAGTGTTTGTAAAGGTGAGATATTATTTAAAAGCGGTGTGGGTAATATGTTAATAAGGTATATTGTGGTTTCAAAAGCATAAGGCCAGTACTTAAGGGGAAGAGATGAATGGGCCAATAACATAAGAACAATATCAACAATATGGCGAATTTTTCGCTCAACTGCTTCGTTCTGCTCTTGAGTGTGTGGACATGCTACTCGATGCAGAATTCTATCTTTTGAAAAAAAATTTATTCAAGGTTTTATATTCCTGACCCTAATCAGACTTTGATGGGTTTTTCAAATTGTTTCTCAACCATGGTCTTGAATTTTTGAAAATGGAAGGGACCATAGATTGACTTTGATTAGGATAGTACCAAGTATATTTGGAAAAATCATCAACAAATATAACAAAATACTTATAACCGAAAATATAATCAATTGGAGCAGATCCCCATACATCAGTAAAAATTAAATCGAGAGGTGCTTTACTAATGCCATGAATGGGGTAAGGGATGTTATATGAGATTTGCCTAACAAACAGGAAGCATATTTATCAAAATCAAATGTAGAACATGGCAAATTGTTTGAATGAATCAAAGAGCGAACTTTGCTTTGTTGGGGATGACCCATTTGGGCGTGCCAGATGCTGGCAGTGGCGGAAGTATTCAGTGATATGGTGTTGGCGGATGGAGATGTGGTATAAAGACCTAGCAGTCGATATAATCCATCCTTAAGCAAACCTTGGAGTAGTGGTGTTTTGGTATGCAAATCCTTCGCAACAAAGTAAAATGGATGAAACTCAAAGAAGCAATTGTTATCACGTGTAAAATTGTGTACAAAAAGCAAATTTCGTGTAGTGGTAGTGACACGAAGGATATTTGAGAAAGTAAAAAATTTGTTAATGAGATTTTTAAGAGTGGAAGAACTGACATTAACAATGTCTAAACATGCTCCGTTACCTACACAGAGATTTATTATTGTTATGTTGTGTAGAAATTTGTAGATTGGCAATGTTAGGCATCAAATGGTGAGTAACTACAGTATCTGGAAACTAGTCTTATTGCGATGGGGTAGGAAGAATCCCAACCATATTGTTAGTAGGTCGAGATGCACCATTGTTAGACTCTGAATACCTGAAATAACATCTTGCAGTCGTATGGTTAACTTTCTAACACATTTGGCATCGGTCTATCCTGTTTTTCGATCGATTACCCGGGTTTCCATGATTGCGATGGTTGCCTTGCCAACGGTATCGAGGGTTTTGGGTGGTAGACAGTTGGAAATTGGAAATTTGTTCTGATTGAGTGGTAGGGATGGATAATGGAGGGGTGTAAGTGGTAACATTTGCCTCGATGGGCACTGTGGTAGACTTCATTCGAAACTCATAATTGAGAAGCAATCGGTGGAGTTCAGGAAAAGTTATTGGATTGGGTTTTGTAGCCAAAGCAGCAATGATGTTAGTAAAATCATAACCAAGATTAGCGAAGATGATGGCATTTAATTCTTCATTCCCTAGAGGTCGATTGGCAGCAGCTAATTGATCTGAAATGTACTTTACCTCGCGGAGATAAGCGAAGACAAATTTGTCACCTTTGGATGTACTATGGAGTTGCATATGAAGCTGAAGAATGCTTGTATGCGATAGAGTTCCAAAGGCAATTTGTAGAGCCTTCTAGACATCGGTAGCAGTAGTCAATCCAATCACATAGGGTAGAACATCAGGTGAAAGAGAATATATCGTCCAACTAAGAACAAGTTGGTATTTCCGAATCCATTCATCATATGTAGGGTTTGGTGTAGTAATAGTGGAGTCCATGGGGGTGATGGTTGAAGTGGGACAGATAATTGTGCCATCAAGGTATCCCATTAAGGATTGGTTGTGAAGCAATTGAAACAATAGGGTTTTCCATAATAGAAAGTTATCACCATAAATTTTGAGGCTAAGGTGGTGTTGCACAGCCAGAGTGGAGGTGGGAGATGACATCGTGAATAGGAGAAGTCAAAAAATGGAAGAGAAAAAAGGAATAGCAGAGGTGTTTTCCAAGGATCTTACCAGTGCTCTGATACCATGTTAAAATAGACTCTGAGTTTGAGCATGAGTTTCGCTTATCCGTTAATTCTAGAATAGCGTTTATATTCATAAAATTTATATACTAGCTACTACAATAATTACATAGACTAACGTTATAGTAATAACTTTGATAATAATTACATGAGATATGAATGGAATAATTCAAATATTTTGAATTGGTCCATAATAACTAAATGATTACATTTTTTTTTTTTTGGTAAAAGGTAAGAATTATATAGAGCTTTGGAACAATATACAAAACTGGCACCAAAAACTTCCACTCTAACTGCAACAGTAGAAAGATTGAAAGGGAGCCAAGTAACAAGCCAAATAGGCAAAGAGCAAGAGAACCAAAGCTAAACAGCCCAGTCCAAAGGCCAAGCGCCAAACAACAAACCCAGCAACCCTCAAAAATACAAAAGGGAAAAGGTCGAAGAACAGAGAGCCTAAGAGAAGGCTAGAAAGCAAAACAAGGCACAGACTAGACGCTTAGGACGAACCAGGCGACTAAGCAAAAACCGAAGGGTCAAAACCCCAACCTTTATGGAGTCTCTTATTCTTTGGAGACGCGGGAACATTTCTGAAGGTAAGAGCTCGGTCCTTGACCGCCTTAATAAGGTGATTCTTCAAATCCGAGATCGCGAAGGATTCTCCACGGAAAATGATGCAATTCCTCTTTTTCCAGATCACATAGCACATAGTTGCAAAAGAGAACCGTGCAATACTGTGATAAAAGTCCTTCCCGGCTAAGAACTTAAGCGCCCAAGAGATGGTATCCATCCAAGTTCTACTTCTCCAAGGAAGGTTACACCTGGAAGCCCAGGAGTATGCAAGCGTAGCGGAGTTGTGACATTCAAAGAAAAGGTGGTCAATTGAATCTGGCTGGGCATTGCAAAAAGCACAAACTGTGTAATCAATTCTACCATAAGAGAGGAGGAGCATTTGAGTGGGTAGGCGATTTTTAGTAATAAGCCAAAGAAGGAACTGGTACCGAGGAGCTATGGCACTATCCCAGACTAGAGAAGCCCACGGAACACAGTCTCTTTTCGCTCTAATGGTGCTCCAAGCAGAAGTAACCGAGAACGAACCAGTTGGATCACACCGCCAAGAGAATTGATCAGGAGCCAAGGATAAATTCGGGAGGACAATGCCCCAACTATGGAGAAGAAATTTTAGCGTGTATCCTGCAGGAGAAAACAGGTCCGCCACATCCGCATTGTTAGGGAGATTTATACTGTCCATAATAGAGGCCGGGATAAAAGTGTCCAAGGGGCCACAAGGAAGCCAATGGTCATGCCAAAGAGAAACCGAAAGCCCATTACGGATTTTCCAAAAGAAGGAGAGCCGAAAAAACCTTCGAGTTGTAGTATTTTCTTCCACGCCCAAGAACAAAGAGAGGGGCGGGAAGAAATCCAGAAATTCCCTTTCTTTAAGAAATTTGAATGCACCCAGCGGCACCACAAGGATTCTTTATCGGTAAAGAGTATCCAAATATACTTAAGCACTGAAGCTTTGTTGCAATCCTTCAGTTTCCGAATGGCTAAACCACCTTCTTCTTTGGGAAGACAAATGTCATCCCAAGATACCTTAGCACCCCCCGGCCCAGGGTAGTGCCCTTCCATAGGAATTGTCTCAAGATACGCTCAATGGTCATTAGAACCGAGGAAGGCAAGGAGAAGACACTAGCCCAAAAAGCTTGTATGGAGTGTAGAACGACCTTATGAGCTGAAGCCTACCTGCAAAGGATAGAAAACGTTGAGCCCAAGATTGGACCCTGGCGGTTATGCGATCTATCAAGACGATGCAATCTGCTTTGCGCAGTCTAGAAGAAATTATAGGCACACCCAGATAGCGGACCGGGAGTTTCCCTTCTTGAAAGCCAAATGTCATCAGAATTGTGTTCCGCAAGGATGAAGGCCCGCCCGAGAGAAATATCTCGCTCTTGTTCTTGTTCGGAAGAAGCCCACTCCCGGGAGGAGAAAGTATCCGAGACCCCTTTTAAGCATTACCACGAAGGTCATCCGCTCGACAAAAAAGGAACACATCATCTGCAAAAAGAGGTGAGATAGCTTCACGGCTTTACACCTCCGAAATACTTATAATCTTTGGCAAATTTGTTTGCGAATTCAAAATTCCCGAAAATACCTCCATAACTAAAGTAAACAAGTAAGGAGACATAGGATCTCCTTGGCGGATGCCACGGCTGCCTTGGAAAAACCCATGCAATTCACCATTAATAGAGATGGAGTACTTAGGAGTGTGAACACAGACCATGATCAGACGAATAATCCAATCCGGAAAGCGAAAAGCCGAGAGAGTGAGCTGCAAGAAGTCCCAGTCAACCGTGTCGTACGCCTTTTGGAAATCAACCTTAATGGCACATTTTGGAAGATAAGGTTCTAAGTGGAAACCTACAAACAACTCTTGAGCCAAGAGAATGTTATCTCTGATTCTTCTACCCTTCACAAATGCATTCTGCGACGGGCTTATGAGGTCATTCAAAACAGCAGCTAGGCGATTAGCGAGGATTTTCGTAATAACCTTATAAATCGTGTTGCAACACGCAATGGGCCTAAAGTCAGTAACAGCACAAGCGTTAGGGATTTTTGGCACCAGAGCCAAGATAGTGTTATTTACCTCTTTGAGAAGACGACCAGAAGAGAAGAAGTCTTTGATCGCTTCCAGAACCGAAGACCCCACAATATCCCAATTGTTCTTAAAGAACTCAGCTATATAACCATCCGGACCTGGGGCTTTGCCTTTGGGAAGGGAGAAAAGAGTGTTCTTTATCTCAACATCAGAAATTGGGGCAGAGAGAGAGCACACCTGAGCATCCGAAAGAGGCCTTCGAATAAACATAGATACCTCTTGAAGTGAAGGCCTAGACAGCACCCCATGAGGTGAAAGAAGGTCTGTGAAGAAGGATACAAACACTTGCGGAACCAATAAGGGGTCCGTGACCATAGACCCGAACGGATCTTTGACAGAAAGAATTCGATTGCCGAGCTGTCTTCTTTTGACAAGGTTGTGGAAGAATTTAGTGTTCCTATCCCCTTCCTTGAGCCATCTTACTCTTGACTTTTGTCTATAGAAGGATTCCTCTTGGCTCCTAAGGTCGACAAAGATACGCCGCTGACATTTCTCTTGGTCTGCAAGCTGGATGTTTCCAGGGTCAGCTTGAAGAGCAACTTGGGTGCTGCGAAGAGCCTCTCTTGCTTCTGTTGTCCTCACCGAGATGTTTGAAAAAGACTCCTGGTTAAGTAACTTAAGGCGGCCTTTCAAAATCTTCAGTTTGGCGACAAGTTTGAACATGGGAACACCTTTTACCGGGCTGTCCCATGCCTGTCCCACAATAGAGAGGAAATCCAGGTGCTCTGACCAGAAATCAAAAAATTTGAATGGCTTCTTTTTAGAGACCGGATTAAGAACTCTTACGATCATAGGAGAGTGATCGGAGATCCCCGGGTTAAGGAAAGATGCTTCCGAGAAGGAGTAATCAAGGTTCCACTTGGTGTTAACCAAGACCCGATCAATCTTTCTCATCTTCCTATTCGCACCAGCTGAGGTGGACCAGGTAAAGCGGAGACCCACATATCTAAGATCAGCCAGCTCTGTTTGGGCTAAACACTGGCCGAATTCATCAAAATAAGGAATCCAAGTATCCGGGCTTCCAAAACGATTCGAGGGATCTTTAATGGCGTTGAAGTCTCCATCAACAAGCCAAGCAGTGTCCTGTAAGACATCATTATGGTAGATGAGGTCCTCCCAAAATGGTCTTCGACGCACAAAAGTGTGATCACCGTAAACCATAGAGATATAGCAGTGAGAATTAGAATTGTTGAGTTTAAGACAACCATGAATAGCCTGGGCACTGAAAGCGAACGGATCAAAAGTAACGAGATCCGGGTTCCACCCGACCCAAATTCTTCCACGAGGAGAAAACTCATAGTTTGAAGCCCATTTCCAACCCCTTATCAAGGTAGAAGAGACAGACTCGAATAAGGACTCAGGGACTTTCGTCTCAATCAGACCGACCAGGCACAACTTGTTCGAAGAAACAAATTTCCTGATCTCAGCCCACCTTATAGGATTCATTATACCTCTAACATTCCAAAAACCCAAAAACATATTTACAAAGGGAAGAAAGAAGGTTACCTCTTCTTAGAGGGCTTGCGACTGGTAGAAGTCGCTTTTGTTGCTGCAGAGGGGGTCGGGTCAGGAGGATCAGGGCAGAGCAACAGAAATTGTTCCTGTAAACTTGCCGTCCCAATATGAGGTGGGGGGCCTTTCAGCAAATGGGGGCCACCCGATAGCAGATCATCGTCACTTGAGTCAGCATTGCCGCTAGAGCTGCAAATTTCATCGAACCTTCCAAAGGGGCCGAGGGCTAGGAGGACCTTCCTTCTTAGGAGCAAGGGAGGACGACCCGTATTAGCCTTGGAAGGGGCTTTCAAACTGCCTTTAGAAGGCTTCACTGGCGGATTGAGGGGTTCTGAAGTAAGAGGCGCCTTGAGCTTCAAAGATTGACCCCCCTCACTAGGCAAAACTAAGCCGAAAGAAGCCGTATCCTTGGCAGGAGGATGTTTTTTCTTCTTGTGTTTCACCTGATTCCAACCCACATCAACTGGGTTCGGATCTGCAGTAGCTTGAGTAGAGGTTGCAGCTAAAACCATTTCACGACCATCACTAGGTCGACCAGCATCCTTAGTGCTCGAAGGCACGGGAGGATTTTTAATAGGGGCTTCAACCAATTGCTTATGTGAGGAATCCACCGACGGTGTAGACTGAACAGGAACTGGTTTACCAACCCGAGACACTGGGTTTTCCTCCAAAGTCTGCTTCTGGAGGACAATAGGGACTTCAAACAAAGTGGAAGATCCAGGAGTCGAGGCTACCACTTGAGTAGAACGACCGTCATCAGCTGGGCCCTGTGGCGCAGAAATTGTATCAACTGGTCGGCCTACAAAACCACGAGCAGCAGAGCTCCGAGGTACAAGAGGGCTGCAATTATGCCCAAATATGCCACAACTAGAACATGCAACCGGCTTCCATTCAAGTTCCACCCCTATTTCACAAGATTTGCCATTATGTACCAACTCAAGAGATTCACAAATAGGCTGATTAGCTGTGATCTCCACACAAACTCGAGTAAACGACAACATATTCATCTGTTCAGTTCTCTGGTCTACATATAAAGGCTTGCCCACTGCACTAGCCAATTTACCAATGGCTTGAGCAGACCAAAAAGAATATGGGATGTTTCTCAGTCTCACCCACACTGGAACAGTTAGATGGGTGTCTTTATTGAGTTCAAGGGCCGGTTTCCATTCTTTGAAGGATGAGCGGAATTTTAGCCACGGTGATAAGACCCCCTTCAAGGAGGTTCCTTCTAAATTCTCGTCGGGAATGTGAAACAAGAACGTTCCTTGTCCATTGGACATCACTTCAAAGAGACTCGGACCCCAAACTTTCCTTAGAGCTTCCTCGACGGCCTTAAAGGGGAGACGCCTACCAAGGAAATACCCCACCAGACATTCAAGGAGCTTGGGGTGGGCAGCTTGAAGGTCCTGTTCTGTCATCTGAATTACCGGCTTATTGTTGACAAACGTAGGCGGAGTATACTCAAGGTCATAGCCCTTAGTCGTAGTTTTTGCAACAGCAACCCATATGCGACCAGCAGGATTTTTTGAATCCCCTCTGCCTTGAGGGTGCTTCGAAAGTGACCTTCCCCTACTTCTAGCACGCACACCAGCAGGAGCACGAGGGGAACACATTTCATTGTTTTCAATCGAACCAGAAGGAACAGCGGATCTTCGTCCATACTCTCCCGTCGAAGTACCAACTAAAGAAGATTGTCCATGCGTAGGAGGGGAAGGGCTACGATTGCTAGTCCCTACGCCCTCAGTATGGGTCCGAAACAATTCAGAAGCCATCACAGCAAGCAGATCGCGAACCAGAAAACAGACGGAAAAAACCCTAACCAAATTCCTCCATTAGTGGCTCGAAGAGAGGAACAAATCAGGAACCACTATAGGGGTTTTGAAGAGCAGTATGAGGCGCCTCAAGTCACCAAAAAACAGCTTCAACCGACAGCCAATGCCTCTGGAAACAGCCACGCAAATCTCATAGGAACAGTACCAGGTCGCCTTGAGATCACGTTCAAACGGCTACGGCGACGGCAACGGTGGAGGGGGCCGGCGTAGCTGAGAGGGACAGCTGAGAAAGGAATCCGGTGGCGGCCGAGGAGACCTCGCCGCCGGTGATGGCGACGCGGCGGGACGACGAACCTGGTCGCGGGGCTCGGGTTCGTCCGTCGCTTTTTTATCTTGACGATCCCTTGAGCAGGAGGAGTTTCAGCTTGCATGGGGGATGCGTTTATTGTACTAAATGATTACATTAATAACTACAGTAATAACTAAATGATAAAAGCATTAACTAATTCAAAATATTTTGAATTTAAATGAGTCATGCGTTGTTGTCCTTAGCACATCCAATATTTTCCAATTTTTTTTTTTTAAATCTTCCTCAAACGTAGGAATCTATATAATCGAGCATAACTGCTCCCACAAGGCCGAGGTTATACAGAAGTGTCAGAAACTTCGCTGCTTTCAACTATGAATGTTTTCAAAAAGGCAAGGTGGCACTCGAGGAAGTTCGGATTTGACTGATTGTCTAGAATGCATATGCTTTAAAGTCTAAGCCTGAACATGAACCATTGTTTTGTATTCTATATAAGGAGGTTATTTTTCAGACAATGCCTAGTAACCAGTGGGGGTACAAGAACCTCTGCATCTATCTAATGGAATTCAAAATATAATTCAAGTCCTGCTTTCTTCTACTTCCCAAGTACAGCATCACAGCATCATAAGTACATGTCATTCCATGTGGATGGCAACCTGATTTGCGCAAGCATCGACGTCCAGTTGCCTGCTGCCTTTTCTGATTTGTTCTCACACAACATTCATCAACAACAATTATAATCAATGCAGTGTAGCTTGAGGATCGGCTATCGTAGTGTTGAAAGCTTTACTCCCCCCTTTCTTTCCATATACCTCAGCATTTAATAGTGATCTCTAATGAACATTCCTTATGCAGTGAAAATGTGGACGCAAGAAGCTCAGTATAGTTGTGGTTTCCATGTAGCTTGAAAGTAATTGTTTCTGAATTATGGTGTCAACAGTCATCATCATTAATCTTCTGCAGTATACAAAATATGACACAATAGGCCGGCCTTGACAGCTTGATGTTCACTAAAATTTGCCTCATAAAATTTCGTATGTGTAGCTTTATTGAAGGATATTGAGATTGTAAATTTTCATCCTGTTCCACGACTGATAGATCTCAGCAAAAACCCCAATCAAGGTTTTAATTCCTGATGTATTTACTATTGATGTGGACAACCTCTCAATTTGCTGCTAGTGTTCTGAACATGAAGAAGCATGAAATGAGAAGCAAAGTGTCAATATCTGTCCACAAAAAGTTTTCTCATTAAAGATTGTAATGATTGACAAAATATTTTACGTTTCTTTACATGCACCGATGAATCCAAGATAATGAAATCAAGATGAGGGAGCATATTTATGCATGGCGGGTCCCTTGTGTTCCTCTACACATGGAACATTGAGGATGAGAGATGGTATCTTTTGCCAGTCTGAAGATCTTTATCCATCATTCAAGACAAGTACAAATAAGCTCCTTCTCACCAACTCTTTCCCATCAAAATCAAACCACCAAAAAGCAAGACCGAGGTCTCTCTCTCCCTCTCAGAGTAGAACTTACGATGGTTTGTGAAACAGATAGTGATGTTTTAGTGACATTCCCAAAGATTGATATCAGCCTTTTGTCCTCAGAAGATGAACTACAAAAACTCAGTTCAATTCAGCTCTTGTGGATGCTCCCAGGTTTCTATCTCTGTAATCTGTTTCGTGCTTGTTCAGAATAGTTTTGTCTTTATGGTTATGTTTATCTCAGTTACAAAGAAGCTTGCAAGTGGGAATTGGGTGATGTAAACGATGGATTATAGTACACTCCGACCGATCCAACCTTAAAGATGGTGAAAAATTAAGTGGGCATTACTTCCTTTTGTGTCGCGTCAACTATTAGTGGGTTGCTTTGATAATGTAACTTTGCCATAGATTCTTCATGGTCTTCAGTTAAATCTCACTGTCGATTCAATGCCATTCAGTAAGTTACATTTCTTATACCTAAATTGCATCTCGAAAATTTTTCATTTATGCAAGTTAACTGGTAGAAAATTGCCCTAACTGCTAAGGAACCGTAATGCAGTTGAAGAATCGACCGCAACTAGATTTCCCCTTTCTGATGTTAATTTGTTCTTTTGATTAATGATTAGTAATTTTCAGCTTAATTGTTTTTCTTTCTGTTATATTGGTTTTCCACCAGTTTGGGGTGAGTGGATCAGTTGCATATATGGATCGCTCGATTCACCAATGATAAAATTAATAGGGCTACTACTAGGTGTTGATTCATATGTTTCTGAGACAATGTTGAGATTTTAACTGATCAGAGTTTCTAAATTCTCAGGCTATTGGTCACGGAATGTCTGTTGGATATCTTGACAAAGTACACAAAGATGCTAAACAGTTCTTTGCACTACCAAATGAAGAGAAACGAAAATGCTCACGAGCTTTGAACGAGGTTGAAGGATATGGCAGTGACTTGGTCATGACTGAAAACCAAATCAGAGACTGTTGCTATCGCCTGTTTCTTAGAGTGTTTCCCGAAGATCAAAGGAGGCTCAATCTTTGGCCTGAAAATCCTTCTGATTTTTCGTATATGTCTTGCCCTTTTTTTATTCTGTTAGTTGATGGACCAAAACTGCAGTTGTAAATAATCAACAGTCTAATTAGCAATAGAATGATATTACATGACTGCTCGTTCCATTTATGATTTATTATCCAGTGATTTACTTATGTTCATTCTTTTTCTCTCATTGTGATGGACAGTGAAATCTTGCATGAATATGCCCTCAAGGTGAAATCGATGATGAATCATCTTTCCGAGGCCATGGTGAGGTCGCTCAAGTTGGAAGAGACCAGCTTCTTGAACCAGTTTGGAGACCTGCCGGTAATGCAAGTGAGGTTCAACTTCTACCCGCCCTCTTCCAGGACCAAAGTCTTTGGTGTCAAACCTCATTCAGACAGATCGGGAATCACAGTTCTTCTGCAAGACAGGGAAGTTGAAGGCCTCCAAGTCCTAAAAGAAGGTGCTTGGTACACTGTTCCCGTTATCCCTGACGCTCTTGTGGTCAATCTGGGTGATCAGATGCAGGTAAAGCAATGGATTTTGCATTCAAGATCAATTCCTTTTTAGTTGTTATAGGTATAGGATTCTGCATAGTTGGAAACGATATGAAGAGTGCATGGAATTAATTTGCTGATGTTTTCCGTCATTTTAGTGGATTCTACTTCAAGCAACCCCTTTCTATTCATGTCAACAGAAAATGCAGTTTAGAACAGAGGGCAACCAAAGTTAGAGTTTATTCATTGTTATTCTGCCTAGGTCATTCCAGATTTTTGCACAAACCGTTCGAGAGCACTTGTTATTTGTAGTATCATTATGTTAAGTACGATTGGGTTGGTCGTGAATTTGCAGATAATGACAAATGGGATATTCAAGAGCCCGGTGCATAGAGTATCGACGAATGCGAACAAATTGAGGTTATCGTTTGCCCTGTTTAGTGAGCCGGAGGCAGAAAAAGAGATTGGACCAGTGGATTGCCTCATTGATGAGACAAGGCCGAGGTTATACAGAAATGTCAGAAACTTCGCTGCTTTCAACTACGAATGTTTTCAAAAAGGCAAGGTGGCACTCGAGGAAGTTCGGATTTGACTGATTGTCCAGAATGCATGTGCTTTAAAGTCTAAACCTGAACATGAACCATTGTTTTGTATTCTATATAAGGAGGTTATTGTTCAGACAATGCCTAATAACCAGTGGCGGTACAAGAACCTCTGCATCTATCTAATGGAATTCAAAATATAATTCAAGTCCTCCTTTCTTCTACTTCCCAACTACAGCATCACAGCATCCCAAGTACATGCTATTCCATGTGGATGGCGACCTGATTTACACAAGCATCGACGTCCAGTAGACCCCTGCCGTTTCTGGCTTGTTCTCGGGTCAGATTCGTCATCAACAACAATAATAATCAATGCAGCTTAGCTTGAGGATCGGGTCGTGAAGTGTTGAAAACGTCACGCCTCCCTTTCTTTCCATATACCCGGCAATAAATAGTGATCTTTAATAAACATTCCTTTTGAGTAATTTAGAAAGTTAAGAGATAAGGCACCGGAGTTACCCCAAATCATCTGCTGTAAAAAGTTTCAGAATATGATAGATTAGTGCAGCGGAGGATAGAATGAATATTTCTGGGCAACTTCAAGTGAAGCTCTAGAAAAATGATTGTCCTTAGACTTGTACAGAATGAGTAAATAAAGGGCACGCTTTTCTTACTATGAACTACCGTGGTGATTTGCCTACGCAAGTCGATTAATCAAACAGCAACCACATTATGGTTAAAACAGCAGATACTACGGGTGTGAAATGTAGACCAAAGCCTCAGTTTTCTGGACTGGACATAATCTTGTTCTATCTGGCTTCTTTTTTTTTTTAAAATGCTTTAACGTTGATGCTTTCCCTGCATCTGATGTTGTCCGCGAACGAACCTGGAAAGGATGCATGGTTCTATTGTGAATGCATGATTCTTGGCTTTCCAAGAATCAAAGGGACAAATTGAGAAGATTCATGTTACTCGCATATAAGACATGACTTAAGCAATTTCACACTGAAAATATTTAAAAGAACAAGACATTACAGAAAGAATCGATTCCTTACCCTTGAACGGTTCCTAGGAAAATTCGAAAAAGAGATGGAATATAAAAACACACAAGATCATTTAATAATTACAGGGGCCATAAACCCTCTATGCTATTTATCTCCCTCACTCACTCTCTCTCTCTCTCTCTCTCTCTCTCTCTCTTTCTCTCTCTGTGCCTAGTCTAGTCCACAAAAGCTCGGTCACACAGAAGCTCATCTCTCGTTTGATCCAACGCCATCAATGGCTCACGAGGTTTTTTTCTTCTTCTTTTTTTCAATCTTTTTTTATTTATTATATTCATAGTAAGTGAATAAAACATTGTTTCATCCATTCTTTTTCAATTTTTTTTTAATATTTTTCTTAAACATACCGATCTATATAATCAAGCATAAGTGCCCCCAAAAGAAAATGAAACCATCGATAATAAGAATGAAGCTGAAAAAAGAACGGAAAAGAAAAAGTAACCCGAGCCATGGCGGGCAAAATTATACAAATGCCTTATTATGAAAACCCGAGACAAGGTCTCGTGAGCTATGCATAAAACTAAAAGTAAACGGAATAATAGTCTAATAAATGAAATGCAATAGTCTGAAACTAGCAATGCTAAGAACTAATCTAATTCTATTCATGTAATGCGTGAAACGACTAAATGCAATCAAAATTCTTTTTTTAAATTCTTTTTTTATTTATTTAAGCAATGAGATTATCTAAATATGTATGGAAAAAATAAACTTAAATGCTGAAACATAATAAATATAAAGAAAATTCTGCATAGGAATCGGAGAAAATGTGCCTACAATCAAAGATGGTATGGATTGTAAGGACGCGAGTGATAACAATTTTGTTCTAGAAATAAAATTTTCTATTTATATTCCTCAGACAAGTTTCTAAGCAAAAATACACGTTTGATAATGACACGAAATTTCTGTTCCCGAAATAGAAATTTATTTGATAACGACACAAAAATTCTCCCTCTCGCGTGGCAACAGTAGACGACAACGGCGGACAAGGACCAATGGCCGGCGGCTGCTAACAATGGGTGGTGGCGGAGGCAGGTGCGGCAGCTAACGGCAGGCGGCAGTAGGTGGGCAACTGGCTAGTAGTAAGGATGAATAATGATAATAGTTTTTATTTCTCATTTCTATACTAGATATAAAGAAGTAAAAAAAGATTATTTCTCATTTCTATTCCAAATCTATTTCTAGACTAAAAATTTATTTCAGAAATAAGAAAATGAAATTGTGTCATCAAACGGATTTTTATTTCAAACCTATTATCAGAAACAAAAAAATAATTCTGACAAAAAATAAAACGGTTATTATGCGTGCCCTAACAATTGTCTAGCCCATTTGTGGGCTTAAGAACGGCTCGAGACGGGCCTCCATGATCCTAGTATGACCCCACATTAATCATTGACAAAATCACTGATTTACAAAATACAAATGCCAAAACAAACCAAGAAATACAAAAGAACTCAAATCGAAACAAAATTTATAAGCGAACTATATGTTATTAAAAAAAAAAAGAAATCAGTACCACACGAGTTATAATTAAAGCGATCAAGATCAAAACAAAGCAAGTTATAATAATGATCGGAAGCATACTAATGGAATACGACGGGTCCAAATCAAACATGGAGAATTCTAACTCGAATTAGAATGCGCTCAAACGACGAATCATGCCGCACTCTCGGTTTGAGGTTGCAAGCGCACTTAGGGGTTGAACACCCGGACCAAAAATTGAGAAGATGGTTAACAACTACTAACAGTAGATTGTCTGCCATCATAAATCAATAAATTATGATTTTATAGATGACTTACAGGTTGGTAAAGTCTTAGAAAAGATGGGAAGTTACTAGCGAAGAATCCGTCAAAAAGTTAAGCAGCCATCTAGGCCCTTATTTTTTAAAAACTAAATATATTATACATATATAAATTTAGTTATAAATTTTTCAATTTTATCAATTTAGTCATTATATTTGCATAAATTCTATTATAGTCTTTTTGGCAATTTTCGCCAAAATCCCTGACTTGATAGTGTATCATGTAAAATGGCCGGCGATAACTAGACAATTATGTCAGCGATTTCCAGCAAAAATCAATCGAAAAGACTATATTTGAATCTCACACAAAGGTTTATGACTAAATTAGCAAATTAAAAAGTTTAAAAATGAATTAATATATGTATAATAGGTTCGGGACTGATTGGATAATTCTCTTCTCACTTTCCTCGGTCAACTTGCAAAAAAATAAAATAAAGACTAGATAAAAGAATCGTTAATGAGGAAGCCCATGTGTCTTGATGTAATGAATTCGGAAGAGTCAGCCAAAGGCCTCTGTTTGCAGCATGCAAAGAATCTTAGGGTGACATAGTATGCGACGAGGCAAGAGTTAAAATAGACAGATTCATTGTTAGGAAGCGCAGTTACATTATACTAGCTCTCAATAGTGACATTTACAAGTGATGTCCTCGTGTCCAGCGACAAAGAAAACATAGCAAGCGATCTCACGCAACCATCTTGCGTGAGAATTTAAGGATCAAGATGCATTGGTGCACTTTGGAGAAGTCAACGAGGAGCTGATATGTTAGGCCCTTTCTTTTGGTGACACATCTCCTTTCTTTCAGCGATTTTCCTCTTTATTTTATGAATTACCATTTGGTCACGGACGGTGTTAAAAACATCATTACACTAAGATGCTGACATATATATAATTTTTAATTTTGGTGACTTAGCACTTAATTCCATTAATAAGTGAAATTTTCCATTTCGTGACTGCTCATGTAGAAAACATTTTAGGCCGATGGTATGCCTTGTATAAATCATTACTTAATTTCCTACAAACTCCGAAAGAAACAGGCTCAACAAAATAGAAAGAAAAACTTTATTTTTAACATTAATACCACAAAAAACTTCAAACTTATGCACATGTTAATCTCTTATTCACCTGGTAATTTCTTCTCCTCGCATTAGACTTGAATTACAAGATCCAATAGTTTCCCATATCATATCTTAACAAATAGTTCATCCTCTAATAAAAATTTATTATAAAATATGTCTAAGACCTTGGGTTAATGTTGAGAATGTACTTCATTAATTTGCCTTAATCCAAAAAAATAGTGCAACTTCCAGATGAGGTCTCATATCAACTTCTAGATTTGAGCTCTTTTGGAATTTGAAACCTTTCGATTTCCTTTCAATTTCAACATGATATTCAAGACTTCTTATTCGACACAAGGTACAAAGTGGATGGTACGATAATACTGGTATGAAGAGGAGATGATTTAAGGTACAAAGTGGATGGTACGATAATACTGGTATGAAGAGGAGATGATTTAAGCACGAGCAAACAATCCAAAGGCGGGATTGATGGTGGTGAAGCCTCCATCCACCGCCAGATTCTGTCCACTGATGTACTTGGACTCGTCACTCCCCAGATACAGAGCAGCCTTCGCCACATCTTCTTCCTGTAGACTCACCCCATCCAAGTTAGAATACACTCGAACTCCTGCACTCTCGTCGACTTTGAAGAACTCCTTCGTCAATGGCGTCAGAATGAAATAAGGCGAGACACAGTTCACGCGAATTCCAAATCGCCCGAGCTCCGCGGCCACGTTCCTCGTGAGGCCCACGACGGCGTGCTTGGAGCTGGTGTACGCGTGGGACGCGACCCCGCCCACGCTTGAGCTGACACTCCCGACGTTGATGATGCTTCCGCTCCGCAACGGGATCATGGCTCGAGCAGCATGCTTGGTCCCTAAGAAGACACCCGTCAAGTTCACGCTAATCACCCTCTCGAAGTCGGCCTTGTCATTGTCCAATATGTTGGCCTTGGGCGGGTCGCTGATCGCAGCATTGTTCACCATTATGTCCAGCTTTCCATACTTGTCGACCGCAGTGGCAATGGCGTTTTCAACGTCGGACTCTATTGATACATCGCAATGCACAAAGGATGCAGTCTTGGCCCCCAGATCCTTGCACACCGACTTGCCCAAGTCGTCGCGAATGTCGGCTATAATGACTTTAGCCCCATGCTTCGAGAAGAGCCTTGCGGTCGATTCTCCTATGCCGCCCGCCCCACCTGTGATTACTGCCACCTTTCCCTCCAGTCTGCAAAACCTTGTGCTAATGAGCTACACAATCTAGTTTTACATGAACAAAAGAAACGAAAACGAGAGCATTTCCAGCTTTGATGAGCAAAGCTCTACTCTTAAACGTAATTTCCAACATCCTTAAATCGCACGCACATTGCCAAAGCCACATGAATGACAAATTTTCTCATCGTTTAGAAAGAATCTCTTTGGACGTAAGTCCGAGAGCAAAAGAGCAATACCTTCGTGCTTCCTGGGGGAGGAGTGTTGTGGTCGCCATGGTTTGAAAGATTGTTTCGAATAATGCTTAGCTACTAGCAAGGGGGTTTTCGTATGATCAGTGACAACAATCGAACCCGAACCTTCTTGTTATATAGACTTTTGGGGGTGGAGACTTCACCTACTCCCATTGAGCCACAGGATTCGCGTGTAATTTCATGGATAATGAAAGATCAAGGGGGTCACCCTTGGCGTGCGAACATCATCCCAAACAAACCAGATCGTCAATATCTTATCATACAATGAGTTAATACCAAAAGAAATTCAAAACTGGTACAGTTGTAATAAATTTACCTTAAATTAATTTTTTGACCACAAAAAAAATCTTAAATTGGTATATCTGTGATGAATATACTCTAAACTAATTTTTGATTGCCAAAAACCTCAAACCGGTATATTCATGACATATATAGCCTCTATTAGTTTCATTAAAATAAATTAATATCACAAAAATCACAAACCTGTATATTTATGGTGGAACCCCAAACTGTTACACCCATCGACTACCATGTATTTGTTAGCTAGCCCAATGAGTTGCAAGCCCAAAAAGAGCTTAAGCCTATATGATAAGTCATATGGAGAAATATGATTTCTCATTATCTTTAAAAAAAATGGTAGCCGCAAAAGGACGTAGTAACAAGAAAAAAAAAAAGCAGAAAATCTAGGGGCTTGAGCAAAGTCTGATTTACATCAAGCTGGCATTGGAGGTCAATTCGTGGTTCGATTGAGCTGAAATTTTGTCAGCATGTTCGTGACGCAATCTTCTCGAATCTGAACGGTTTGATTTTCATTTGAAGCTCCCTATATCAGGTCTTTCGTGGATTGATCAAAACTTGCGTTTTTTGTCAGATTTATCCTTGATCTCTTGTGAAATTCACGTGTATTGCCAAGAATTATGTTCTTGAGATCTTTGCTGCTATGCACCTTTAGTATTTGCTAGAGAAGAACATTGTTCACTCAATTTTGTTGATAGTGAAGATTTTCGGGTGGACTCCGGTCCCGTGGTTTTTTATCTTCTCACATCGAGGAGGTTTTCCACGTAAAAATCATCTTGTGTTCGCGTATTTGGTATTTATTTTACATTACTATATCGATTCCTCTTAGGTTTACACAAGAGGGGAGATTATTTTATTCCGTTGCGTTAATTCGATATTGTTCGAATTGTTACCATTCTCCTATCAGAGTGGTATCATAGCTTCTGGTTATTGCTTGATTTTTCTGCCTTAAACAATGGAAACGAATACGAGTAGAATGGTTACACTAAATGATTCAAATTATCATATTTGGAAATGGAAGATGGAAGACATTTTATATGTGAAAGATTTTTATTTGCCCGTATTTGCCGAGGAGAAACCGGAGAATAAAACTAATGCTGAATGATCTATATTTCATCGTCAAGTGTGTGGTTATATCAGGTAGTGGGTGGATGATAATGTTTTGAACCATATTATTGAGGAAACACATGCACGCAGTTTATGGGATAAGCTCGAACAGTTATATGCTTGAAAGACTAGGAATAATAAGTTATTTTGATAAAATAGATTATGGCTCTGAGATATCAAGATGATACTCGTTTGACTGACCATTTAAATTCTTTTCAAGGAATTATAAATCAATTGGCTATGATGGGAATCAAGTTTGATAATGAGATACAAGCATTATGGTTGCTTGGTACTTTGCCGGACTCATGGGAGACGTTCCGAACATCTTTGTCTAATTCTGCCCCGGATGGTACAATTACCATGGATTTGGTCAAGAGTAGTATTTGAATGAAGAGATGAGAAGGAAGACACAAGGATCGTCCTCTTCACATTTTGATGCCTTGGTTGTTAAGAAAATGGGAAGAAGTGAGTCTCGAGGTCCGAGAAATAGAGATAAAAGCAGAGATAAGTATAATAAATTTGCTAACATTGAGTGCCATTATTGTCATCAGAAAGGACATATTAAGAGGTTTTGTCGCCAGTTAAAAGGGGAGAAACAAAAGAAGAAAGGTAAAGAGAATAAAAGTGATAATGACAGTGATGACAATCGTGTTGCTGCACTTAAAGAAAACTTTCTCATTATTTTTTATGGTAATGTGGTGAATTTTGTATCTCATGAGACCAGTTGGGTAATTGATAGTGGTGCATCTATACATGCTACATCTCGTAGGGATTTCCTTACATCATACAGGTCAGCTGACTTCGGATTTGTGGAGATGGGAAACAATGGGCTAGCTCAAGTTGTAGACATCGGTGATGTGTGCCTAGAAACCAGCAATAGCACAAGGTTAATATTGAATAATGTTAAAAATATACCGATATCCGCTTGAATTTGATTTCTACAAGCAAGTTGGATGATGAGGGGTATTGCAGCACCTTTAGTAATGGTCAATGGAAGCTCACCAAAGGTTCTCTTGTTGTGGCTAGAGGTGAAAAATATTCTTCGTTGTACATTATGCAGGCAAAGTTGTCCACAGACAAAATTAATGCAGTAGACAGCGAAGATGCAGCTGAGTTATGGCATAAGAGATTCAATCACATCAGTGAGAATGGTTTGTCCATATTGGCCAAGAAGAAACTCTTTTCAGGATTGAAAAGTTTGGCGCTAAAGAAGTATGCTCACTGTTTAGCAGGAAAATAGAACAGAGTTGCATTTAAAAGCTTCCCTCACTCAAGAAAGTCAGGTATACCGGATTTAGTGCATTCTGATGTTTGCGGTCCTATGAAAACAAAATCACTTGGTGGCTCTCTTTATTTTGTTACCTTCATAGATAATTTTTCAAGGAAAATTTGGATTCATACATTGAAAACTAAAGATCAAGTATTAGATGCTTTTAAGCAATTTCAAGCTTCAGTTGAGAGATAGATTGGAAAGAAATTGAAATGCATCAGAACTGATAATGGGAGAGAGTATATTGGACCTTTTGATGAATATTGCAGACAACATGGTATTCGACATCAAAAGACACCTCCTAAGACACCTTAGTTAAATGGCTTAGCTGAGAAAATGAACAGAACATTGGTTGAAAGGGTAAGGTGCTTACTTTTGCAGTCAAAGCTACCTAGATCCTTTTGGGGTGAGACTTTAAGTACAGTTGTGCATGTATTAAATCTTACTACATGTGTTCACTTAGAGTTTGATGTTCCTAATAGAGTTTGAACAGGCAAAGATGTTTCTTATGATTATTTGCGTGTCTTTAGGTGCAAAGCATTTATGCATATTCCCAAAGATGAGAGGTCTAAACTTGATGTGAAAACACGACAGTATATATTTATTGGTTATGGATATGATATACTTGGCTACAAATTTTATGATCCGGTTGAAAAGAAAATTGTAAGAAGCAAAGACGTTGTGTTTATGGAAGATTAAACAATAGAGGATATTGAGAAAGCAGAGATAATTTCAGCACCACAGGTTAGTGATAATTTGGTTGATTTGAATCTAATTCCTCTTACAAATATTCCTACACAGGTTGATGAAGAGCAGCGGGAAGTCAATGTTCCAAACAACGCACATGTTCCTGAACATGTTGAAACAGATAATACTATTCTTGAACTAGAGGCTCAATTAGATATTCCACTGGATGTTCCAGTCCAGAGATCCGTTAGAGACCGACGACCTTCCACCAGGTATTCTGAAGATGAGTATGTATTTATTGACTGATGCAGGTGAACCAAAGTGCTATGTAGAAGCAATAGAAGATGAGTACTAAAGCAATTGGTTTGATGCTATGCGAGATGAGATGCAATCACTTTATGATAATCATACTTTTGAGTTGGTGAAGTTACCTAAAGGTAAAAGAACTTTGAAGAACAATTAGGTATATAGGTTGAAGCAAGATGAACATACTTCACAACCACGATACAAAGCTAGATTGGTTGTTAAGGGATTCGGTCAGAGAAATTGTATTGATTTTGATGATATATTTTCTCCGGTAGTGAAAATGTCTTCTATTTATGTGGTACTAGGCTTGGCAGCTACCCTAGATTTGGAAATTGAGCAAATGGATGTCAAAACAGCCTTCCTACGTGGTGACTTGGAGGAAGAGATATACATGGAACAACCTGAGAGTTTTAAATTAAAAGGGAAAGAGAATTATGTGTGCAAATTGAAGAAAAGTCTATATAGCCTAAAACAAGCACCGAGACAGTGGTATAAAAAGTTTGCGTCAGTTATAACAGAACATGGCCATAGGAAGACTTCCTCGGATAACTGTGTGTTTGTCCAAAAATTTTCTGATGATGACTTTATTATTCTCTTGCTTTATGTTGATGATATGCTGATTGTTGGCAGGAATGCTTCAAGAATTGACTTATTGAAGAGACAGTTGAACAGGTCTTTTGCCATGAAAGACTTGGGCTCGGCGAAGCAAATTTTTAGCATTAGAATTACCCAAGACAGAGATGCTAAGAAGTTATTTTTGTTGCAAGAGAAATATATCGAGAAGATCCTTCAAAAATTCTATATGGACAAAGCTAAAGTGGTTAGTACTCCTCGCCCACTTTAAGTTAAATATGAAGCAAAGTCCTACGACTGATAAAGAGAAGAAAGACATGGAAAGTGTTCCATATGTCTCAGATGTAGGAAGCTTAATGTTTGCGATGATATGTACACGCCTAGACTTGGCGCACGCAGTTGGCGTTGTAAGTCGCTATTTATCAAATCTAGGCAAAGAGCACTGGAATACAGTGAAATGGATTATGAGGTATTTTCGAGGAACTTCAAATTTGAAACTCAGTTTCAGAATCGGGCAACTTGAGTTAGTTGGATACACAGATTCCGACTTGGCAGGAGATATTGATACTCGTAAATCTACTTCTGGTTATTTGATTTCTTTTGCGAGTGGAGTTGTGTCATGGAAGTCAAGATTGCAGAAGTGTGTTGCACTTTCTACAACCGAATATGAATTTATTGCAGCGACTGAAGCTAGTAAAGAGATGCTATGGATAAAGAAGTTCTTAGAAGAACTTAGGTTCAAGCAAAAGAGGTATGTGCTATTTTGTGATAATCAAAGTGCAATTCATCTTGGTAAGAATTCATCTTTTCATTCTAGATCGAAACATATTGATGTTAGATATCATTGGATAAGGGATAGTCTAGATGAAAAGTTATTGGAACTTGAGAAAATTCATACAGATCATAATGACTCTGATATGATGACGAAGACTCGGTAGAAGCTTGAACATTGCCAATTGATAGCGGGGATGATGAAACCCTCCACATTGTCGTGAGGGGGAGATTTGTTAGCTGGGTTCACTCCTATGTGGAGGAAGCCCAATGAGTTGCAAGCCCAAAAAGGGCTTAAGCCCATATAATAAGTCATATGGAAAAATATGATTTCTCACTATCTTTAAAAAAAGTGGTAGCTGCAAAAGAACATAGTAACAAGAAAAAAAAAAAAGAGCAGAAAATCTGGGGGTTAGGGCAAAGTCTGATTTACATCAAGCTAGTATCAGAGGTCGATTCGTGGTCCGATTGAGCTGAAATTTTGTCAGCATGTTCGTGGCGCAATCTTCTCGAATCTGAACGGTTTGATTTTCGTTTGAAGCTCCCTACATCAGGTTTTTTGTGGATTGATCAAAACATGTGTTTTTTGTCAGATTTATCCTTGATCTCTTGTGAAATTCATGTATATTGCCAAGAATTATGCTTTTGATGTCTTTGCCACTATGTACCTCTAGTATTTGCTAGAGAAGAACATTGTTCACCCAATTTTGTTGATAGTGAAGATTTTCGGTTGAACTCCGATCCCGTGGTTTTTGATCTCCTCACATCGAGGAAGTTTTCCACGTAAAAATCATCTTGTGTTCGCGTGCTTGGTATTTATTTTACTCAACTATATCGATTCCTATTAGGTTTACATAAGAAGAGAGATTATTTTATTCCGCTGCATTAATTCGATATTGTTCGAATTGTTACCGTTCTCCTATCAGTATTATCCAATTCAACAACTTAACGGTAAAATTGAACAGAAACTAACAAATGGTAAATTTGTCACAGATATATCGGTTTAGGATAAATTTGTCACATGTGTACTAATTTAAAGTTTTTTATGATATTTACCCTTATTGAAATAAGATCAAGCAGCCTTTTTTTCCCCTCCGATATTAACTGATACGTGTACCCCAAGAACTAGTGGTCGTTGTTTTTTCCAATTTATCAAATGGCTTGATCCTCCTGGAGCATCTTTCACCAGCCTGTGGAATCTGTCGTATTAAAGATGCCTCCAGCAGATTAATTAAGGAGGTAACGTACCACAGAAACCGTCCGAAGATATAAAGACAATCTCCCACTTGTTGACATAGAGCTTGAGGTCTAGAAAACAGTTCTTTGATAGGCAGATTGATAGTAAAATCTATTAGCCAAAATAAACAGTGATGTTGATATTCATATGTGCTCTTATATACGATAAAAAGTCGTAATACAATTTTTTCTCTTTGAATGATCTTTTTTTTATGTGTAGTTTTGTTGTCTACTCGATAGAGCTCTCCATGCATTTGTGCTTCGTTGATAACTACAAAGAAAGCTGACAGGATATGTATCATTACCGGTGAAATGAGCATAAGAAAATTCAATGAAAAGAGTCAAGATTTTATCACTTCCCATTTTTCACATTGTTGCTGATATAAGAGATAAAACATAATGGAAAAAAGAAACGGAACAAGGAAATAAATTGAATACTGAATTTTACAATATTCAATCAATATGACTTGTTCCGTGGAGAGATGAAATCTTGCTTCATAGCAATCCCCTTATTTTTCAAAAGATAGCAATCTCCCCGTGGCTTGACCATTGCTAGATTTGATGAGGCCGAGCCTCAACCGAGGCTGCTAAGGCCACTAGTGAGGTCAACCTCGCCAGTCCAGTGAGAGCGAGCCTTGCCCAATGATGATGAGGTTGAGCATTGCCAATGGCCAGTTGCTAGCCATAGTCAAGGCCTAACAACTAGCCAAAGGAAGAAGGAAAGGAAAAAAAGAAAGAAAATGTGATGAAAAAATAAAAATAAAAATCATAAAAATTCAGAAAAATTATAAAAATGCAAAAAAAAAAAAAAATGTTAACATCGATCGCGCCGCGTAAGAATGCCAACATAAAGCAAAGCATCATATCAACGATTTCTGGTTAAAATTAGCCGGAATAACTAAATTGGCAAATCATTAAAAGCTTTAGAACTAACTTAGCTAGTTGTCCAAAGGTTTAGAACTAAATTAGTATAATTGACAAGTTTAAAACTGAATTAACCTTCGTATAATAAATTTAGGATTTTTTTGGATAATTTTCCAAGATAATTCTTTGTTTATTTTACTTCTACCCAGATTTTGTATGCTTCAGTTCCGACTTTTGACAGCATATGAACCCGTCACGCAATGGCTCAACTTGATGATAATTACGTAATTAAGCTTACGCACGCACCTCTCATATTTAGAGTATGAGTCACTGATCACAGAGAGTTGATCACTAAGGAGGGTTTTGCACGTGCAAGACGAGACAAGTCTTTGCTTATTCTACTTCCCTCCCCGAATTTAATATGCTTAATTTCTGACTTTTCACCGCATGGGAACTAGACTTGCAATGGCTCAGCTCGATGGTTATTGGAACTTGAATTACGTGTTTAGAAACCATTCGCGCATGAGTCTTGATCATGGTAAGTTGATCAATAAGGAGGGTTTTGCACATGCAATATGAGACGAGTCTTTGTTTATTCTACTTCTCCCCCAAATTAATATGCTTAATTTCCAACTTTTCACCACATATGAACTAGAATTGCAATGGATCAGCTCGATGATTAAATAAAGACTTGCAATGGCTCAGCTCGATGGTTATTGGAACTTGAATTACGTGTTTAGAAACCATTCACGCATGAGTCTTGATCATGGTAAGTTGATCAATAAGGAGGGTTTTGCACATGCAATATGAGACGAGTCTTTGTTTATTCTACTTCTCCCCCAAATTAATATGCTTAATTTCCAACTTTTCACCACATATGAACTAGAATTGCAATGGATCAGCTCGATGATTAAATAAAGACTCGTAATGGATCAGCTTGATGATTAAACAAAGACGAGGTAGACGAGTCTTCATTTATTCTATCGAGTAGACGAGTCTTTATTTTATTCTACTTATGACCGCATATGAACTCGTCATGTAATGGCTCAGCTTGATGATTATCGGAACTTGAACTTGAATTACGTAAGTAAGCTCACGGTACGCACCTCTTATATCTGAATCCTCAAATTCTGGTCGTATAAACACTTTATAATCTCGATAATGGTCTTGATGATAGTTTAAATTTATGAAATACTGGGAGGGACCAAGTATATTAATGAGGTTGCATATGCTTATTAAATGCGTAGGAAGTTCTTTTTTAACACACATCGACTCATATTGTTTTGATGACAAATTCGATAGATATATATATAGATTGTTAAGTCCGTGTTGTTTCACATATATATATTAATTGGGTGTAAATTGCAAAGTGCATAATTGGAAGAGGAAAAGCTTGGAAATGCCCTCTTGCATTTCACATTTTTATTTAGTTCTTAGATCTGAATTTAGATTAGGCTAATTGAGTACACGAGTGTCTATTCTACGCCACATAAACAGGTCATGCTCCATCTGATCAAATAATATATTCTCTAGGATATGGCGTTAGCTAATTTCTAATATTGATGTTATTTTTCGCCTCTCGCTCATATATTCATTAGGGAAACGTGGAAGCATTTTGTGTGGGTCGTGATGTTGTGTTTTCCATGTTAATAGGTGATCCAATCGGGATATGCTCTCTTTTAACTGTGTTTTATATGACCACAATGGCTTATCCTGTATTTGGTTGTTCGGATCCAAATTGGGATAGAATAGGTTAAAGAGGGATTTAAAAATTTCCAAATATCCACAAATTATAAAAATATCTCATTATATGTTTGGTGCAACTTAAGATAGGATTTGAATCTTTGAAAAAAAAAAACTTTAAAAATCTTTAAAAATCTGCCATAAAGAGTAAATTTGAAAATCCTTAAAAATCTTCGATTGGCTTCTCTTGTATATGATACTAAAACCTTTCCAACCATATATATGGGAAGTCGACCTTAGGAGCATGATGACTCTCAAGTCTCAACTGACACAAGTTCACATAGATGGCCTTGTTAACAGCAGGAGGCAATTCCTATGGTTGTACAACCAAACTCCATAGCCAAAGAAAACAGCTCCTCCGTCCCGAGTGTCGACCGAGGCTGGCAAGGCCACTAATGAGGTCAACCTTGCCAGCCTGATGAGGGCGAGCCTTGCCCAAACAACGGTGAGGTTGAACCTTGTCAGTGGTCGATTGCCAGTCATTGCCGAGGTTTGGTGACTAGCTAGAGGAAAAAGGAAAGAAAATAAAACAAAAAATTCAAAAAATGTAAAAATTGTCCATGTCAACGTTGGCCATACCACGTAAAACAACCGACAACAATCTCTTACCAAAATTGGTCAAGAGGACTAAATTGATAAATCATTAAAAATTTTAAGACTAAATTAGCAAATCATCAAAATGTTTTGGATTGAATGACCAAAATTGACACAATTGAAAGGTTATAGCTAAAAAATATTTACTAAATTGGCACAATTAAAATGTTATAACTAAATAGGTCACCGAACAATAGGTTTAGAACTTTTTAAATAATTTTCCTAGGTAAGATGAGTCTTTGTTTATTCTACTTCTACCCAGATTTTGTATGCTTCTTTCCCAACTTTTGACGGCATATGAACACCTCACGCAATGGTTCAAGTTGATGATATTTACGTAATTAAACGTACGCACGCAGCTCTCATATCTAAGGCTTCAAATTCTGGTCCCAGCAACATTTTTATAATCCAGATTTGAGAACATTTGTGCGTGTCCTAATCACACCTCGTGATCAATTAAGACTATTTGTATTAGAGCCAACTTGTAAACAAGCATCTCTTTGTTGAAATGCGACAGACGTGGACCTCCGACTTTCCTTGGGCAATTTATACAGATAAAGAGGGGGACAAATATTAGTTGATGAGCAAGCTCAAGTGTCTTGTTGCAATGCATTGGGAAGAGTCAGCCAAAGGCTTTGTTTAATCTGCCTTTTCCCCAAATTTCGCGTGCTTCATTTCTGACTTTCAAGAGCAAATGAACTGTTCTTGCAATGGCTCAGCTTGATGATCGTTGCAACTTGAATTACTTAATTAGAATCCATTTGCGCATGAGTCCTAATCACACAAAGTTGATCGGTAAGGAGACTTTTGCACATGCAAGACGAGACTAATTCTTTGTTTATTCTTATTCTCCCCCAAATTTAATATGCTTTATTTCCGATTTTTGACCGCATATGAGCTGGTCTTGCATGGCTCCGCTTGATGATTATTGCAACTTGAATTACGTAATTCGAAACCATTTGCGCATGATTCCCGATCACAGAAAGTTGATCAAATAAAAGGTTTTGCACGTGTAAGACGGGACGAGTCTTTGTTTACTCTGCTTCTCCGCCAAAATTAAAAATGCTTCATTTCCGACTTTTGGCAGCATGTGAACTAGTCTTGCAAAGGCTCCGCTTGATCAATATTGTAACTTGAATTATGTAATTAGAAACCCTTTGCGCACGAGTCTTGATCACAGGAAGTTGATCACTAAGGAGGGCTTTGCACATGCAAGACGAGACTGAGTCTTTGTTTATTCTATTTCTCTCTCGTAATTGATATGCTTCATTCCTAGTCTTGCAATGGCTCAGCTTGATGATTATTGGAATTTGAATTCTAAGAAGCACCGACACTCTTTTGGAGTTTTTGAATCTCGTTGAACACTTCGACACGTGTGTCGACACTCAGTCAAAATGTGTCAAATTCCACATCTAATCAACTCTCCCGACACATTTCAACATGTAAGTCCAGAATTCCAACATGCGAATTTGGAATTCCAACAAGTTATTCCTACACGCACGGGGTCAATTCTAGAAATTTTCAATACATGAGGGTTCAAGATGTAAATATTATAATAAAATAATAATAATAATAATAATAATAATAATAATAATAATAATAATAATAATAATAATAATAATAATAATAATAATAATAATTGGGAAATAAGAAAAACCTAGTCGTCTCTTCTTTTTCAACTCTCACTTTCCATGACACACAATTCATCCCCCCAAATTTATTTTTTCTCCTCTTCCAACACGCTTTGACACATGAGTCCAGAATGTGGGTTGTCTGTTTTTTTCATTTTCTCCAAGTTTTATAGATTATTGGAATGTACTTGAATTTGTCAAATCAAAACAATGAATGATATTAACAAATTATGGATTAATGTTTTTAAATAAAATTCATTCTGGACTCTTTTTTATTATTTATTTATGAAATAATCATAAAAATAATAAATCATGTATACATAAAAATATACATTTAATGAAACAACACATCGCAACGTATTGGAATTCTCTATTTTTTGATAAAGTACATGTCGGTGTGTCGTGTTGTGTTGCGTGTTACATACTAGTGTCCATGTTACTTAGCTTGATTACGTAATTAGACACTATTTGCGCATGATTCCTGAGGGTTTTGCACATGCAAAACGAGACGAGTCTTTGTCTATTCTGCTTCTCCCCCAAATTTAAAAATGCTTCATTTCCGACTTTTGACCGCATGTGAACATCTTGCAAAGGCTCAGGTTGATGATTATTGCGACTTGAACTACGTAGTCAAAAACCATTTGCTTACGAGTCCTGATCATAGAAAGTTGATCAAAAGGACTTGCACATGCAAGATGAGACGAGTCTTTGTTTATTCTACTTCTCCCCAAAATTTTATATGCTTCATTTACAACTTGTGACCGCATAAGAACTGGTCATGCAATGGCTCAGCTTGATGTAAATTGTTCACAGAAGGTTGATCAATAAAGAGGTTTTGCACATGTAAGACGAGACGAGTCTTTGTTTATTCTGTTTCTTCTAATAAAGAGGTTTTGCACGTGTAAGACGAGACAAGTCTTTGTTTACTCTACTTCTCCGCCAAAATTAAAAATGCTTCATTTCCGACTTTTGGCAGCATGTGAACTAGTCTTGCAAAGGCTCCGCTTGATGAATATTGTAACTTGAATTATGTAATTAGAAACCCTTTGCGCACGAGTCTTGATCACAGGAAGTTGATTACCAAGGACGGTTTTGCACATGCAAGACGAGACTGAGTCTTTTTTTATTCTATTTCTCTCTCGTAATTGATATGCTTCATTTCCAATATTTGACTGCATATGAACTAGTCTTGCAATGGCTCAGCTTGATGATTATTGGAATTTGAATTCTAAGAAGCACCGACACTCTTTTGGAGTCTTTGAATCTCGTTGAACACTTCGACACGTGTCTGACACTCGGTCAAAATGTGTCAAATTCCACATCTAATCAACTCTCCCGACACTTTTCGACATGTAAGTATAAAATTCCAACATGCGAATTTGGAATTCCAACAAGTGATTCCTACACGCACGGGGTCAATTCTAAAAATTTTCAATACATGAGGGTTCAAAATGTAAAATATATAATAATAATAATAATAATAATAATAATAATAATAATAATAATAATAATAATAATAATAATAATAAAATGGAAAAAGAAGAAAAGATCTTTCGACTCTCACTTCTAGTGGCGCAAGATTCATTCCCCCAAGTTTATTTTTTGCTCTTCTCTTCCAACACACTTTGACATGTGAGTCAAGAATGTGGGTTGTTTGTTTTTTCATTTTCTCCAAGTATTATGGATTATTGGAATATAGTTGAATTTGTCAAATCGAAACAATGAATGATATTAACAAATGATGGATTAATATTTTTAATAGAAATTCATTCTAGACTCTTATTTATTTATTTATTTATTTATTTATTTATTTATTTATTTATGAATTTGAATCAAATTAATATGATTAAAATAATCATAAAAATAATAATTTTTCGCGTATATAAAAAGATATACATTTAATGAAATAACACGTCCCAACGTATTGGAATTCTTTATTTTATGGGAAAATACACATTTTGGCAATTTTTTAATCATTAATTTCTTTTAACTAACCGATGGGAGGAGAAGGATATATGTTGCAACAACAAATTATAGAGTCTCGTTTATTATCCAAATAATTAAAATCCAGGTACTTAATCTCGATGAGTTCAAGAGAAAATCATTAAAGCCTCGCAGAGATTTGAGATCCTATAATCGTCGGGAAGGTAAAGTGCAGGCTTCAATTCTACTGGGTCATATGCTATAAATACATTTTTGGCCCTTTTCCTAACAAGTTAACCTTCTGGGACAAACAGATTATCTAACAAATTAAATGAATTAATACACGGGGTTGAGCTTGAGCCTGATTTTTGTTTGATGAACACAGTGGGAGCCGGCGAAATTAGAATTAGTCCTAGTAGAGATAGTGGATATGCTATTCAAAGCATCGGAGGATGATGACAATTGGAATTGTCTACAGCTCCATGCACGGTCCTCTAATTCGCTTGATCACGCGAGATCGAACCTCTGAACAGACCCATTTTGTAGTTTTTAGTTAATATGGATGCAATTAGACCGTCGTCTATGCCTCTCTCTATTTATCTATTTGTGTATGAGACCTACAAGTCCAACATTTCTCTCTTTTTTTTTCCTTTTTTTTTTTTTGGATCGCAACATTTCTCTTTCACAAGTGCATTATTACATGCTATCTACAAGAAACAATATAAAAAAAAAAAAAAAAAAAAATCCTAAGTTGTTGAATTCAACGCACGGCGTTCCTGCTAGCCGGCCAAAAGAAAGAGGATTTCGACTGCTTGTGGCGCAGGTAAATTCGGTATCTTCATTGATGTTCCTTCTCTTCAACTCTATGGAGCACATTATCCATTGCAGTTCTACAAACTGCAAACTGTGACAGCAACGACCATGTAAACACAACCCGCGCGTACTGGCATGGATTTGTAATGTGACACAGTCTGGTTTGTCAAGATCCCATGAGGTTAGGCAACTCAAGTTTTCCTGATTAACTTGCCGTCTAATTTTTATCATTTGATGTGTGTTGCCATCTGTGCATGAGTCCTAATTATAGAAAGTTGATCAATGAGGAGGGTTTTGCTCTCTTTTAACTGCGTTTCATATGACCATATAGGCCTAGTGATTATTCCTGTGATGGCTTAGTAACTCGATATGCTAACAAAATGTTGTCAAACCTATTGGTATTAACCTCTCGAAAATTTATTAATTAACGGTATTATTAGGTAAAGGATAAAGATATCTAATCTGTATATAAATATGTTGATGCTATGTTTACAATGATATCAGTAATTGAATATAATAGCTAAAGACTAGATAGAATTTTGGTTTCTGAATAAGCTGAAGTGCTAATAGACAAATTCATTTGTCAGGAAGTGCAGGTACATTATACTGGGCCTAAGACATTGATGTCGACATAGACTTCTGGGACTTAAAAAACCACCGTCCAGCGATGTCGTTGAATCCAACAATAGAGCATATACTATATTTAACAAGCAGTCTGACTTAACTATTTTACATCCACATCTTCATTTCAATTTCCGGTTCTAAAAGTGCATCAAAGCTACAGTCATTAAATATAATAACTAACTGTAGATTGCCTGCCGTGATCAAGGGAACCCGTGAGAATTCTAAGCAATATTTAAGGCTATAAATATTGGAGCCAACTTGTGATTTAGTATCTTCGTTAAAATGTGACTGAGCTAGACCCTCTCTTTCCTTGAAATTAGAAAAAATATTAGTTAATGAGTAAGCTCGTGTGTCTTGATGCAATGCATTGGGAAGAGTCAGCCAAAAGCCTTTGTTTACATCATATAAGAAGCCAGGGTAACATAGCACGCGAGGCTAGAGTTATATAAACAGACTAAGGGCGTATTCCTGTATTAATCGCCAATTCGTTAGATCGTATGGAATTTCTCTCTAAAACTGATGATTAATATGGCTTTCAAGTTTCAAATGGTCCATATAAAAGGTGCTCAAGAAAATGGTTTCCTCCGTCTTGAACTCCTTCCGCTGCAGGCCGATCAATCAGTTGAACGAGTCCACGTTGCTGTACTTGGTTAATATTCTCTCGTGAAGAAAATGGGAAAGAGCACCAGATTGAATCTCAAGAAAATATATGTATTTATCAGACTACCCATATTGCTCCCCAAAGAACATGGTATCTGCAATGCTGATGACCCACGATTCCGCCAAAGGACAAAGACAAAGAAAGTTGATCGTGTCAGGAGGCCTTTTCCACATGCAAGACCTGATGAGTCTTTGTTTATTCTACTTATCCCAAAATAAGATTCATTATTGACTTTTGACAGCATATGAACGGGTCATGCAGTGGCCCAACTTGACGATTGTTGGGACAATGAATCACGTAATCATGCTGACGTACGCACCTCCCACGGCTGAAGCTTCGCATTCTGGTCGACGGAAGATTTTATAATCTTTGATATTGTAACTTGAAGACATCTGTGCATCTGTCGTAACCATAGTCTAGATTTTAAACATACTGGGAGGGCCCGAATATATGAATGAGGTTGCGTATGCGCATCAACTATTGAGCAGGATGCATCTGTTTAAACGTCATGACAGGATTGCTGGATCTGCTTATAAATAGGAACTGAGCTTCCTTCCTTGACCCTGCGCAGCCCAAATAGGAGGAGAGAACACAGAGAGAGAGAGAGAGAGAGAGATTGAATGATGCAGGCTCTGAGCTCTGCCGAGTTGTTCCGCAGAGACTTGACCGAGCAGCCGGTCTGTCCTTTCTACTCATTGATCTCGAACCATTTAAATAGAAGCCATGCTTGGTGCCCTGATAGACCATGATTTCATTTGCCTTTGCCAGGTGCTGTTTGAAGAGCATCCGGGAGTGAGAAAGGTGATCTTGAACCGGCCTTCCAAGTTAAACTCCCTCAATCTCGAAATGGTGCGACCCTCTCTTCTTTCTTTTACTCATTTACGCAGGTCCATTACTCAAGTGCTTCTCCTCTGAGCGTGCAGATTTCTCAGATGTTTAGCAAGTTGAAGATCTACGAGGATGATCCTACTGTCAATGCTGTCATCTTGAAGGTAATTGGAGATTGTATTTATCTCTGTCCTTACTCCCTACTGAGTTGCTAGTACATATTTAAGCAAATAACAGTAGAGGCGTTTCAAGATTTCATCTAGTGTATACATTTAGATTCAAATTCGATTGATCATGCTCCATATGATCAATGATATGTTCTCTTGGATATGCATTAGCTGATTTATACTCTATGTATTCTTCACCTCTTGATCAAATATTCATCAGGGAAACGGGAAAGCATTTTGTGCGGGCGGTGATGTTTTCCAAAATATCAGCTCCATGTTAACAGGTGATCAAATCCGCATCTGCTCTTTTTTAATTGTGTTTAATATAACTATAACCCTTGACATATGCAAGAGATATGGTATTCTTTTCCAAAAACTTACAATATTAGGTGGACAGCCATATATACATGCAAAATTATAATGTTTCGTGTAAAAAAATTGGAATTCTTTTCCGTGCTGTTAAATTTCAATAAGTTTTAATGAGTGCTACAAAAAACCATTAGTAAAAACGAGTAAATGGCGACATTTTTTTTCTAATTAAGTTATTGAGCTACCAACACTTGTTAATTTGACATAATAGTTGGTAAAGTTAAGGCTTTGTTAGAATATGTAAACGATAGTTGGGAAAAGATTTTAAAAAGAGACCGTCAAGGATACAAAAAAATAATCAAATATACGTTCATAACTAACTCAAATAAGAGTTGATAACTTTATCTTATAATCTGAGTAAATTCTGGTAGTACTGAAATCTTTCAGGACATTGGAGCTTTGGAGCAAGCTTTTACAAGAAACAACTCACCTTGGATCACTTGATAGCCACCTATAAAAAGCCTTTGGTGAGATTTGGGGGCTTTTCTTCTTTTGCAGTACTTCCATGGCTGATGAACCAAACAATAAGTATCTGTAGTTAAAGCTAGCAATTCCTTCAAAATCAACTTGAACATTTTCTTTTTCATATGAATGACCTCAAAGGTATGCCTCACCAATGGAGTTGTAATGGGCGGTGGCGCTGGACTCTCCATGCACGCAAGCTTTAGAGTCGTGACAGAGAAGACGGTAGATAGCCCTCGTTTATAAATTCATTTGATTTCTATAACCGGACTCAATGGTGATGAATGATGTTTGCAGATGAGCTTTGTTCATCATACTGCATCTTCTGAGACATCTGATAAAAACATGCTTGAAACTACAGAAAATGAATCTTTCTGAAGAGTGTTTCGATTCCTGGGGTTGCAGGTATTTGCAATGCCTGAAGCAATACTCGGAATCTTTCCGGATGTGGGTGCATCTCATTTCCTATCCAAGCTTCCCGGTTACTTTGGTAATTCTGAACAGCTTCTTCTTTTCTTTTTTCACTTTAGATGAACCCATAATACACATACTGTCCAGTGTAGGAAAGGAATTAAAGTGGAAGAGAAGTATAATGTATGGATCTTCTCATTTTGGACGTCTTTGTGTTTGTGCCTCATTGTCAAATTTTAACTGACCAATTAGTGTGTGTGTGTGTGTGTGTGTGTATTGTGCCAAGCTTTTTAATTATCGAATATCTAGATTAGATTATCCTATCCTTTAGATTTTACAAGTGATGTGACATCGAGCAGGTGAATATCTAGGATTAACCGGAGCACGGCTGGATGGAGAAACAATGCTTGCATGTGGCCTCGCAACTCATTTTGTCTTTTCAAAGGTAACTGGATCGTAGCGATTCCAAAACTTGCTCACTTTGTTATTTAATATTTAAAAGGAAAAAAGGCGACACATTAGATGTATCTAATAACCAATACGATTTTAGTTTGTCTTTTATATGTATATGGTTAACCCTCTATTTTCTCGATAGGATCTTCCTCTTTTAGAACACGCTCTCTCTTCGGTGGATTCGTCAAATGCATCAGACATTTTGTCGGTCATCAACAATTATGCGTGCAAATCCAATATGAAAGAGGAAGAACTCCACAAAAGGTTGCTGATGTTCTACTCTAGGACTTCACTCTCTTCCTGTCGAATATAATCTCTTACATCAACAAGTCTTCATTGTTGGAATAGATTGAAGAGCATAAACAGATGTTTCTCAAGACAGACGGTGGAGGGCATATTACATTCTCTTGTAAGCACACGTTGGTTCGAATTCTTTCTCCTTCTTCTTTTCTAGTTGTACAGCTGAGATACTTTCCCGGTCCAGGAGGAGGAGCTGCTAAATAACTTGGCAGAGAAATGGATCGCCGAGGCAGTGAACAGTATGAAGTCTGCTAGTCCGACCAGCCTAAAGATTTCTCTGAGATCGGTAATATGCAAAACAAAACGTATACTATCCAGCTTAGTGGTAGTTTATACAAAGTAACGCGCTTTCAAATGATAGTGAGATTCGACAGATATCTTCCACTTCTCAAAATCTACTCTTATAGGTTGTGTGCAGATGGAAATTTGAAAGTAGAAAGTACTCAGCAGTTTGTGTTAGAATGGAATGGGAGTTTTCCAGTCATAAACTAACTCTTAGCGTACGTACAGTTATGTCTGTGTATGCTTGTTCCAGCAATTGTTGGGTACACGGTACTCATGGATATTAATCATTTATGTGTAACATTACAAGGAGCATGGCATATTGCATCTAACAGCTAAAAGAACTTGTCGATCTTGATGATTATTAGATAAGAGAAGGACGTGGTCAGACTATTGAACAATGTCTAGCTCGCGAGTACACCATCTTTTGCAACATCGTGCGAAGGAAGATCACCAATGACTACTACGAGGTACTAACTCTAAATGGATATTTTAATAGGTAGGACATATTCAAGTATCCAATGGGAGCTTTTGATTTTTCACGTCACTTTTATAAGCAAATCTCCACTGGCCGAGAAGTTATTTCATGAACTACAAACCACATAGATCAATACCATCTCAATCATTGATTATGTGGGTCCAACTGTGAAGCTTATATGATCAATGGTACAGATGAACATGATCTAAATTATCTATAGACCATATGATATCTTGGCAACTAGAGCATTCGCCAAGGGTGTCTGTCATGTGTCGTATGTATCCTTCTCTTCATCGATTTGTGTAATGCATTGGTGAATACGTTTTGGTGCAGGGTTCAAGGGCGATTTTTTTCGATAAAGACAAAAAACCCAAGGTAAAAGCATATAGACTATTACCCTGCTATTTGACTTGTTGAGATGGATCTTGAAACTTTATTTAGTAAGAGCAACAATGTATCAGTTTATTTGTCATTTAAATATGGTGATGACATCGTGTTTTAGACATCTTTTTACGTCCAAAACCTTTTGATTGGTACTTGGCTTTATCTGTCATTTGTTGTGCATTGGCTAAAAGAAGACGAAGACGGTCCGAATCATAAATTTCTCTTGACTAATAAATGAGAGGAGAAGGGTATATGCTGCAACAACAAATTATAGTCTGTTGTTTATTATCCTTATAATAAATATCCAAGTATTCAAACTTCACTGAGTTCAAGAGACAATCATTAAAGCCTCGCAGAGATTGGAGATCCTATAATCGTCTGTGTAAGGTAATAAGGCATGGTGTAAGCTAGGATTGTATCAAGTCATATGCTAATAATACATCATTCGACCGTTACCTAACAGCTTAGCCTTTTAGGACAAACGGTTTTTCTTACAATTTGGATGAATTAATGCACGAGGTTGAGCTTGAGCCTGATTCTTGTTTGATGAACACAGTGGGAGCCGCCGAAGTTAGAGTTGGTCGGAGCAGAGATGGTGGACATGCTATTTAAAGCATTCGAGGATGATGACGACTGGAATTGTCTACAGCTCCCTGCACGGTCCTCCAACGTGCTTGACCACGCAAGGTCAAAGCTCTGAATGAACCTATTTGTGAGACAGCTCACTCATATTGCAATACACCAAACTGGAAACTGTAACATCAGTAACCATGGAAACACAACTCATATATATTGGCATGCATTTGCAATGTGACAGTCTTCTCTGTCAAACTCCCATGAGGTTAGACAACTCAAGATTTCCTGATTAACTTCCTGTCCAAATTTTAGCATTTGATGCGCACTTTCCCCTCTGGGAATCACGTTGCCCTCTAAAACTACAAGCAACGAAGAGGAATAATTGCTGTTAATGCATCTAAAGATAGAAGAGTGCAGTATCTATGTCAAATTTCAACTGCACAAGTACTCCTCAATGCCAACTTCAAGGCTCAGCCAGGACATTATCAAGTTTTCTGGAGATGAAAATCCAGTAATACCAACAGTTGCTGAGAAGAAGATGAAATCAACAGCAGAAGAAAAAGATTAATTTATTTGTTTCCAAAATAATAAATGTGAGCTTGGACAGCTCCGCAAAATTGAAACCCCAAACTCAATTGTACAAATAAATAAGGAATACACTAGATCATTCCATTTTGAAACAAGCTCGCATTCTAGGCCCGAAAGCGGCACAACAATTGTCAGTGACTCAAGCATAGTCTATGCTCAAGCATTTAGATCCTCGAACAAAGTGACAACTATTGCACCCACAAATATGCCTTCAAATAGACAAACATCCAGAATACAAGTTTAGCTTCAGGTTGTCGTCTTTGCGGCCAATACACGCAACCAAGCATTATTTGGCAGACATAGGAAACTGCAGGTATTGCTTCCCAAAATTAGAAAGTAATGCTCCACCAACGCTTTCAAATCAGAGTATCTTATCTTAATTTCTCTGGAGAAACTTAATAGTAAATACACTGGCAGCTTTTTCCTAACCTCAAAATGGAACTACACTTATTGTCTAATCTTCTTCTCCAAAATCACTCTCTCAGCATTAGATTTTGTGGAAAATTAAGCACAAACCAATGCCAGGCAGAGGTGGGAAGCCTACCTCAAAACAACAAAGCTAGACTTCATAAGTTTTGAACTTGGATCCGATTTGAAGACAACAAAGCAGCAACATCCTGAGATGGCTTTGGCAATACAGGTTTTTCACGAAAAACTTTACGCTTATCCGCATTCTCAAACAACTGCTTCCGGAGGACACCATGCAAACGCCCAAAGAGTTGCTCCTTTAGGGATTCAAATGCCAAATCCAACCTCTCCAGCTGCTCCATCGCATTCACATTATACATGAATAGCCCATAGTAGAGGTCAAAGCTATCACCCGCCGTGTTCTCCACCAAATTTAACAAAGTCTCATAGCCTTTCGTGTTGATCGGGGTGGACTCCAACCGTAGTTTCTCCAGAGTCCTCCCCATTGTGTGCGTGATAAACTGTGACCCAGCTGCATGCCAATCATGTTCAGCACAACTCATCTCCACCATCAGACACCCTTCCTGTGCAAATATGCCCAAAAACTGGTCACATCGTGCTTGTCTTAACTCATCACTTCCAATCCTAACTTGATCATAAACAAAGGAAAGACCATTCCATCCATTCTTGCCGCTCTCGGGTCCGAACATTGGGTGTGTGCAAAGAATATCAAAATCTAACGGCAAGTTCTGGAGAAACAAAACCCTCGGAAATTCCTTCACTGAAAGTACATCGACGAACAAAGTATTCCTTTTCAATCTTTGGAGAGGCAATGACTTAAGGACACTCTCTGTGGACAAAATTGAGCTGCAAAGAAGAATCACGTCTGGATGCTCTTCACAAAGATCGTCTGCATTAGAAAAGAAAGAAACCCCCAACCTTTGAGCTGCCTCAGAGTAATCGGATCGAGAATAAGCTATAACTGAGTGACCTTGGCGGACCATGGCCTTTGCTAGAAACTGGCCAAAGTTTCCAAATCCCACAATGGCAATCTTGAGGAGCGACCTATCTTGAGAATTGCTGGCGCTAGGCACTGGATAGCTGATTGATGGAGCAACATCTTGGAATCTGATGGTTTAGAGAAAAATTATGAATGAGATTCTACATCGCATGAATTTTCTAGAAGAGGTGAAATGATCCTACAAATCTCTCAGCAAACACAAGAAACAACCAGGGTTTCCTTACATTAAGTATATCTCATTTGTTCCACAGAGTAAACAGTGAAAATGGGAACATTAGTGGCAACTGGCTATCAGTTTTGAGGTACATCAAATCATTAAACCATAACACTAGACTTCATTCGCACTGCCACAACTCAAAAGGGAACAGCATAATGCCTAAAAAACTTTGCACTGGCAGCTTTTATACTGCTCTGGTGAAGAACAGAGAATATACAGTCAAATGGTCAAGGATAAGCGATATAACTGAACAAGATAAGTTCCCACAACCAAAACAACAAAACCATCTATCAGCAAAATCATACCCCTTTGATTTTGAAGCAGCCGCGCCATTTGTAATATCCGTCAGCACCTTGTAATTCTCTGGCGAGACGGGCTCTGTCTTAGCACTTTCAACCAACTGCTTCCTCACCGCATCGTGTAACCTTCCAAACAGCTGCTTCTTCAATGCCTGGAAAGCCAAATCCAACCTCTCCAACATCTCCAACGAGTTCTCATTATACGTGAACAGCCCATGGTACAAATCGAAGCTGTCCCCTGCAGTATTATCCACCAGATCTAGCAGCTTCTCGTACCCCTTCGTATTAATCGGGGTCGATTCCAAATCCAACTTCTCCAGAACCCTCCCGACCGTGTGCGTAATGAACTGCGATTCGGCGGCACTCTTATCGTGCTCGGCGCAGGTCATCTCCACCATGTTACACCCCTCCCTCGCGAAGATTTCTAGGAATTTCTCGGCCCTCGAAATCCTCGATTCCTCATCCCCAATCCTAACCTTCTCATACACAAAATTAAGCCCGCTCCATCCATTCTTCCCACTCTCCGGTCCAAACATCGGATGCGTGCAGATTATATCGAAATCGCGAGGCAGAAGCCGAACGAGCAAAGCTTTCGCGAACTCTTTTACCGACAAGACGTCGACGACCAGCGTGCTCCGCTTCAGCCTCTGCAAAGGCAGCGCCTTTACGACTTGCTCCAGCGAAATGATGGAGGTGCAGAGCAAGATGACGTCCGGGTGCTCCTCGCACAGGTCGTCCGCGTCGCGGAAGAACGGGACGCCGAGCTCGCGGGCGGCGTCGGAGTGGTCGGATCGCGAGTGGGCGAGGAAGGCGTGGCCCTGGCGCGCGAGGGTCTTGGCCAGGAACTGCCCGAAGTTGCCGAAGCCGACGATGGCGATCTTGAGTTCGCCGCGCGATTCGGAGCCGGCGGGGAGCTCGGGCTCGCGGTCGAACGGCTGGACGCGGCGGCGGCTGCGGGAGGAGGAGGAGAGAGATTGAGGGGATTGCAGACGAGTGGCGGGGAGGGATTGGGACTGAGGGAGAGGAGAGAGATCGCGGCGGAGGTGGCGGCAGACGGACGACGGCGGTGGCGGCGGCGGCGGCGGCGGCGGGGGGACTAGGAAGCTTTGCAGAGAGGAGAAGAGGAGCGGCATGTCGAAGACACGCGTTAAAGCTCTTTGCGAGGGAGAGGGAGGTTTTTTAAACGAAGTTTGTCTGATTTTTATCAAATTTATAATAGGAAAATTTTCAAAAAAGGACACAGAGGGCTTTTATTTGAGAAAATAAAGAATTGAAGTAAATTTTATTTTAATGAAGGCCTGAAGTGGTCTTAATTATTTCAAATAAAGACCGAAAGTGGTTTTGGTCATTTCAAATAATGACTTGACCTCGCCAATCATTAGTCGGCTAAATTTTCTTACTAGTTAAGGGTATTTTCGTCATGGCATTTTTCCTTTTTTTCTTTCCTTTTTTTTTTAATGGTTCTTCTTCTTCCTCTTCGCCTGTGGCCGGCTGGGCACTGGCGATGCCCATAGAGGGCTAGACGAGAGTCACCCTCGTCGGCAAGGGTGTCCCTTGCTTGGGGTCTGCGCGGGCCAACCTCACAGATGGCCCCTAGACGAGGGTCACCACGCCTAGGTGAGGCCGTCCCTTGCCTAGTCCTCTATGGGCATCACTGGCGCCCGATCAGCCACCAGCGAAGAGGAAGAAGAAAAACCGAGGAAAAAAAAAAGAAAGAAAAAAGGAAGAAAAAGGGGTGGGGGGGAATGACATATGATGAAAATAACATTGACCACTAAACAGACAGGTTCTTATTTAAAATGGACATAGCCAAGGCCTTTATTTGAAACAAATATAACCATTTCAAGTTCTTATTTAAAACAATATCCATTTCAAATTCTTATTTGAGAAAATTGAGACACTATCCTTATTTGAAATAAAATCCACTTTGAACTCTTATTTGAGAAAAGAGGGCATTTCAGATCCCTTTTTGGAATTTTAAGCTCTTATTTAAAATAATACCCACTTTAGATTCTTATTTAAGAAAGTGAAGGCATTATCCTTATTTGAAATAAGATCCACTTCGAACTCTTTTAAGAAAAAGAGGGCATTTCAGATCCCTTTTTGGAATTTCAAGTTCTTATTTAAAACAATATCCACTTTAGATTCTTATTTGAGAAAGTAAATGCATTGTCCTTATTTGAAATAAGATTCATTTTGAACTTTTATTTGAAAAAAAAAAAAAAAAGAGGACATTTCATATCCCTTTTTGGAATTTCAAGTTCTTATTTAAAACAATATCCACTTCAGATTCTTATTTGAGAAAGTGAAAGCGACTGTCCTTATTTGAAATAAAATCCACTTTGAATCTTTATTTGAGAAAAAGATGACATTTTAGATCCCTTTTTGGAATTTCAAATTTTTTATTTAAAACAATATCCACTTCAGATTCTTATTTGAGAAAGTGAATGCATTGTCCTTATTTGAAATAAAATCTACTTTGAACTTTTATTTGAGAAAAAGAGGGCATTTCAGCTCTTTTTTTTTGGAATTTTCCCTTTATAAGGAGAGAAATTGCCAAATTAGTAGAGACCCCCAGCTTGGGTTATAAACGATTAATATTCTAATTGAGGAAATATTTATGTCCCCATCATTAGTAAACTACGAAAGAAAATGTTGTTCAAAGTTTTAGAAATTAATCGGGATAATGATACAAATAGTCCATAAACTTTAATGCAATGCTCAATTTTAAACAACAAAAGAAAATGTCACTCGAAGTTTTATTAATTTGTAACACTCTAACACGCCGATCGGCCAGTGAGACTCTTAAGCAAGCATTTTTATGAAATTAATAAATATATGATATTTCATTTTTTTTTAATTATTAACTAGACATGACGTAAGAAAATGGCAAAAATAGTCCTTGAATTATAGCTTAATGCTTAATGTGATTCTCGAATTTTTAATTTGTTTAATGTGAACCATAAATTTTAGCTTAATATATAATGTGAATGAATTTTCATTACATATTCAATTTAACTTTTAGATGAGCTTTGTTAACATAACAGTTTTGAGGTGTTGTAAAAATAACAGTCTATTACGAGTCACAAATTCGTGAAAAAATAGACACTGCAATAATTTATAATTATTTATAATTTAATTTCTTATAATTCAAAATAAATTATTATTCTCATTATATATTAAAAATTATCACAAAGTCAACCTGGGGAGGATCAAGCGGAGGGAAAACGTGAGATCTTTCGGCTGCGAAGGGGAGCGTCCGTGATTGGCGGCACGTTTGGCACATGGGGTGGCGGCGGGCCACTGGTGGGTCCGGGAGTACGGCTTGTCGTGTTCCCTCGGGTCGGCCGAGGAAATGAGTGCCACGCAGGTACGAGGAAAGTAGCAGAGCCCTGTGCAGCGAACGGCCGCCGTTTCGTGTGAGAATTCCTAGAATCGATGTGGAAAGAGAAAGTGAGAGGGGGAAAAGGGGAGGGGAAGGGCCCATTTTCACTGTAAATTTTGAGTACGCAAGCCTACATTAATTCCTAGAATGGTCTTATAATCACGAGGTCCGAGCTATACCCGGCAGAGGTAAAATTGTGAAAAAAAAAATAAAGAAGAAAAAAATAATTCATATGATTATAAAAGAAAATTGTGATATATGAGAAGTAGGATAGCCGATACTAACTAGACTGTCACGTCAGCAATTTCTAACCTAAATTGATTGGCTGGAATGACTATATTTTATAAATCACAAAAGAGTTTGGGACTCAATTGATAAATTATCAAAAAGTCTAAGATTAAATCAGTATAATTGAAAATTTTAGAATTAAATTAACAAAATCTCAAAAAGTTTTGGACTGAAATAACACAATTAGATGGTTTATAACTGAATTGACCGTCATATAATAAGTTTATGATATTTTAGACAATTTTCCCTGGTTGAGGAATATCGTACATATCTTTACAACTCTTTCAATTTTTTCTTGAATATTCCTATGAGTAAATGTACAATTATGAAGTTTCCATTGATTGATTTTTACTTTGTGCTGTATCTGAAACCAAAATCTTACGGTTCACACATTTTGACTCTTTTTTTAAATTTGAAATTCCTACTGTACACAAATGTTGATACATAAATTGAAATATAATTTTCTGTTCATAATTCTCTCAAATTTGAATAATTAATTAGATTCTGACGGGATATTGCTTTTGCTTAAGTATGAACAGATTAGCTCGGATTTTGGTAAGGGAGAAAGAATTGTGTTTGATTTATATATTTTAAGTGAAAACCCATTTTTGTCTCACTTTTAGATTTCCTAAATTCTCTCTCTATCTCGTATTCACTCATTTCATATATAGTTAATGATTTTCTTGCTCTCTTCTCACTCTTAAACTTCATAAATTATCTTGAATAACTTCATAGATCACCTTGAATTCTATTATTACGCCCTCACCTATTTCATACGTTATTATTTTTTATATACGCATGATTACCTAATGCAGAGCAAATGTCAGACGAACAAAAAAATGAGCGAGTATTATTGGCAAAAGAAAAACCGAAAACAAATACCCTTTTTGCGCTTTTGTTCAATGTTACGTTTAATTTGTGAGCTTATTTTTTTAATTCGTCAGGACGTATCGTAAAAGGCTTAAAAGGGTCGGTCCGCACAAGATAAGTTGATAACTCGAGAACAAATGAGATGACCAGCATGATTAGACTTGATTGGGACACGGTCGACTTGGTGCCGAACACATATTGTGTAAATAGACCTTGTCAATAACTCTTGTCCCTAATAAGGCACATTGATGTTTGTCACCATCACTTGGAGTTAATACATATAGTAATAAAGATTATCAGCTACGCAATTGTCTTCTCCTTGAATGATCAAATATTAAAAATCTCATTAAGAGTTGTTTTTGCTACGAACCACATCCAATTACTAAAGAAAATTAGGGACGGATCCCAATCCCTATAAAAAATAATAATTAAATTGTATACAGATATTAGTTGCATTTTTCATGCATTACTAACCCCACAATTTGTATTGGACCGGTAGTGAATGGACTAAGATGGACTAAAATGAAAGGTTTTGACCTTACCAAGGAGCACATAGGGGCCGAATATTTGCCTTATAAAAACCAAGTTGGAATAACTAATTTCTTATACATTAGACTCAGAAGAAAATTCATTTTATTTTATGAAAATTCGACTAGAGGAATAATCAGAAAAACTTCCTAAAGTAGAATTGTTGCGGAATATGGACAAGCGAATCAGATAAAATAGTCGAAAGGAAGGAAATGAAATTGGATACCGGATTTACGTGGTTCGGTCCAAATATCGGAACCTACGTCCAGGGAGAGAGTAGTACGAAATTCCACTATAGAAACAAGCGATACACCGAAGATTACAATCACTCGAACACTCAAACACACTCTCAGTGTTTTCCAGCCCCAAACACCCAAATAACTCAAACAATGTTTGGTCCATCATAATTCCTAGTGAAACCTCACTCAATGAATTAAACAAATTTTACTCACGAGAATTTAATTAGCTAAAACACTCGGATATAATTACAACGAAAAAATCCTTCATATAAGAGAACTCTCTGCACTCTTCTACAATCTTAGAGCTCTCTCTCTCGGCCACCGAAACTTGGCGTCTTGCTCGGCCACCAAGGGAACTTGGCGCAACTTCTCCGTTGGACGTCTCTCTCTTTTAAAATACAAAAGAGAGTCTCCATCATTTATTGCAACATGCTGAAAGTCTTCTTCAGAAAAGGAAAAGACAAAGGAAGCCCACCATAATTTATGGGCATGCATGCTCTACACCAAAAATATTCTCTTAAACGAAGATATTCGTGCTTGGACGGTGGCTCAAGATCAACCTCATGCATGTGCATGGATAAACGTAGGACATTCTTTCTTCTTCTTTTTCTTTCTCTCTCAAAGTCAACAATGATGGCTTCAAAAGTCCAACCTGCGAAGATGAGTAGAAGACAACAAAGGAAGCCACACACAATTAGCCTCTTCACGCTTGCGGCTCATAGATGAAATCTGCATGCAATCTTCTTCTGACAATTTCGACCGATCAATTCACATGCACTGCTTTGACTCGCGCGTGGTCGAGTTCATGTATTCTCGTTAGTTCGGTTTCATTCAACGAGCACAAACTCGAGACATATTTTCAACAAGAATGACAAGAATAGGAAATAAAAAGCCCTAACGCTAGGAGGGGTCACCAGAGAACTGTCATGCTTGGAGCATGTATGCTGAAACCAACCGAGCTAGAGCATATTTGAATAAGAAATTGTATAGCCTGCACTTGACATGCCTGAGCTGTTATGGAGGGTGAAGGCCTGCTTTTAATTTACATACCAAAAATATGTATGACTTGAAGTCGAAAGGGAAAGATATTGCTGTGTTTTGCAAGAATCATGAAAGCATATAGCTTTGAATGCTTTCTAATGTACATGCACGGGTTCAATGTTGGGCAAAAATGAAATCTCAAATGCAAAATGCAAAACAATATCTAAACAGTTAAAACCCAAGTCATTCGAAGCCCGCGCTAGTATGTTAATTCTTTGATATACCGTTGAGTTAGCCTAGGGTTCTACTCTCAAACTAGGGTTCTACTCTCAAACTTGTGGCCTTTAGATTATCGTATAATGGATGCTTGCCATTGATTTTGCCCCATGTGATCTTACTGCATGTTTACCATTGTTGTCATCGTTTTTCCGTTGAAGGCTTACGACCACTTAAAAAGCATATCTCTATGTAAATCCACAAGGGGGTGATGTTTCATTCCTATCTTATCCACTTCTATTCTGATGTTCTATGTATTAGTTGACCGCCAGTACAATAGTTGAGTGGCACAATTTCTTTTTTTGATAGAGCATTTACATGGCCTGTCCTTAACATGATATCAAAGCTTTTGGGGTCCTAAGATGCCGAAGAAGCCGAAGAAAAGGAGGCAGATTTTGGCTGAGGACGGTCCAGAGGTGGGTATGTAACTGACTTCTGCTGTCATTTATTTGTTCCCTTTGCCACATTTGATGCATGTCGACGTAGATTTTTTTTTTTTGTCGGTCCTACTTTACTCATATTCTAACGCTCACTCTTAGACTTTTGCCCTGCCTCCTTGCAAAGCGTGGGAGTCGAAATCCACTCCTGAAACTAATGCGTCCCCACCCCAATTCCCTTGAAAAGGTGGGGATTCGAACCCCCACCTTCGTCTTCCAAGTTGGAAGGGTGGCCACTGGGGCTTACCCCAAGTGGTTGCTTGTCGACATAGATGCCTTTTAGTGATATTTGGCATATCTTGTCTTTGATTGGTTTTTGACCGTTGTCTCTTGGGTATACTTACCGACTACTGCCTGTCATTGTGCTGTCCTTGATTCATGCTTGTCGGTCTATCTGACTGAGATGCCCTCATAGTGAAAACCAAAATTTGGCAAATTCGGTGTTGCCCATCAATGATAGGTCCACTGGGTAGCCTGTTGGGTTTTGCTCTTTCGGGTTTCAGATTTTTGTTTCTGTTATGCGGCTAATTCGACCCGACATTCTAGTTGGCCGATTTCGAGGGTCGTTGCTGACTGGTGTGACATGATTGGAGAATGCTTCCGAGGGTTTCCTAGGAACTCCAGCAATATGGTCGGATAGCATCGATTGACATACACGACTTCTTTCTTCTTGATTTTCCTGGGAGCATGAAGACGCCGAGGCCTTACCATCAATGTAAAACAATCTTATCGAGGACACTTGAATAAGTACACGGATTCGAATCGAGATTTATCTACATTGGAATCACCTCCCTTGACCGCACCTTCGTGTCTTATTTTAACTGCCGCCACGAACATGGGCAAACTCCTTAATCAATCAATCCAACCAATTCCTTTCGACAATAAAGGGCCTATGTAGTAACCCTATGAATTTCATCTCCTATCACCATCATGATGATGACCGATGTGGTCGGAGGCGACAACCGATAGACATACGATTCACCTGACGACATTGTTGGTTCAGGAAGAAATGGGATTGGAATGGAATGGATGCTAGGATTCTTAATAGTGAGAGGAGGTTGATGAGCTAGGAAGCATCGATACTCTCCGGGATCCTTCATGTTGTGTCGGACACTCAGTCAACACGTGTCGGAAAATCCAACACCTTGTCAATTTTTCCGACACTCTTCGATACTTGAGTCAAATTTCGATATGCAAGTTCCCGACACACGATTCCGACATGCGAGGTCAATTTTAAAAATTTCAATAAATGAAGGGTCAAAATATATATATGAAAAAAATAAAAATCAATAATAAAAATAACAAATTTGGAAAGAAGAAAAACATAATATTTTCTTCTCTTCTCTTTTAACTCTCACTTTTCGTGATGCACAATTTACCCTCAAGTTTTTTCTTTTTTCTTTTGACACGTCTGACACGCAAGTCTAGAATGTGAATTACTTATTTCTTTTCTTTTTATGGATTTATTGAAATTGTTTTGAATTTGTTAAATTGAAAGAATGAATGATATTAATAAATGGTGGATTAATATTTTTAGTGTAAATTTATTATATGCTTTTATTTTTATTTTTTTATTTGTGAATTTGAATCAGATTAGTTTGATTGAAATAATAATAATAAAATAAGAATTTATTATTTATATATAAATATATATAATATACAACGTGTCGGAATTCTCTATTTTTAAGAAACGACGTGTCGGCGTGTCACCTATTACGTATTGGTGTCGGTGCTACTTAGTTGATGAGCGGGGTATAAATAGTGATGGAATTGTATTTTAGATAATATACGTTTTTTTATATATTTTAAGGGTCCCACCGTTGGAGAAGAAGCGATCCAGCAATCTTCTTTCCAAAATACTAAACCTTCTTCACTGTGAATCAATATATAAAAAAAAAAAAAAAATCTGTGTAATGTTCAAATTTTGTAATCCTTAATAGTGATTTTACCTGGATATGGATTTCGCTTGTTGCTTTTCTTCAAACTCCTATGATGCTTCAGCTAAGATATACCACAAGCCCAGAAGGTTATTTACAGGTCAGTAGTGGGTAGTGGGATTCGAACCCTCATTTTAATTTATGCAAATAAGTATTTTAGCTCCATTATATCATGCTCCTGACCAAATATTTGTGCCCAGCTCATCTTGTAGCCATGAATTTCCCTCCATCTTCACAAGATCGAAATAATCTGCACCTTTCCTAATATGACTTTTTTTGAGAAACTAGAATTCCTCTTGTATCCAGCTAGCCGAATTCTTGAAGAATATGCTACCCGCTTTCCAATTTCTGATACTAGAACAAAAATCTTTCCTAGTTTGTCTAGATTTTGTGCCTTGGCTTATTCCAATTAATTTCATTAAGCTCAGAGCCTACCTACTCGAGTCAATCCAATTATAATGCAATCTATAACTAGTTCATTAATACTAAATAATAATGCTCTTAGTATGCATATTAATAATATATATGTTTAGGGTCAAGACTAATTCCTAATATTCATATAAAATCTAAATGAGATCACTCAAATTTAAGTGTCAATATCCATATTTAAGGAAAACCGATAGATAGTTAAAAAGAAAAACAAAAGTGGAAATTGAATGTCGCAGCGTGTCGCCACTACCCCATTGTCGTAAAAAACTCAGAGCAATAATTTTTCGTAACTTTTTGGGAATTATTATCGGATACTAATTAGGTTTATTTCTATATTTATCCACAGTTTAAAATGTGTATCTTCCTCTTTTGAATTTTGAAGATAAGCCAGAAAAGTTTTCGGGGTTTAATCTTTATGCTGATGAGAGCTATCTGTAATATATATATATATATATTGCCAACCTAAACACTTCATCGGCGTCAAACAGCCGAAGGCAAAAGCTTGAAGAATCCTCCATTCATGGCCAGGATCGAGTTCTCCGCCAATCCAACTCCCCTACAGAAACGTCCACGACCAACTCCTCCTTTCGATCCAGATGAAACCCGACACTCGGTGGATTACATTAGCAATTTGCCGGACGCCATAATCCTTCATATCTTCTCCTTCTTGACCACAAAAGAGGCCATCAAAACCAGTATCTTGTCCAAGCAATGGCTGTCTAAGTGGACTGCTAATCCACATATATCTTTCTCTATGCCCTTCTGCCATGATAGTATGAAGTTCCAGAATTTCTTGGCTTTCATGAACGAGGTGCGGTCACGCTGCACCGCAGTTAAGGTGAAGAGCTTCCTCTTAGATGTTGCTTGTCTCGCCTCCTCCTCCCACCAGAGAAGGACTCACAGCGGGAACCGCTCTGCTATTGCTGTTGCGCCTGTCATTAATAGTTGGCTCCAGTTCGCTGTCAGAAACAACGTCGAAGAGGTGTCGATCACCCTGCGCAATGACAACAATTATGAGTTGCCGCAGCTCCTTTTCGCTGCCCTACGCTGGTGAGTTTTCACGTGTGCCATTGCCGTATTTCGGTGATGGTTGCCGTGAAGTGGCCTTCGCTGAAGAGATTGTGCATTAGTGAAACGGAGTTGATGGATGATGACATGGTGAGAGTTTTGAATGGCTGTCCTGTTCTAGAGTTCTTTGAGTTGAAAGGCTGTTAATGCTTCAAGCAGATCAAAGTTGAATCAAGATTTTTGAGAGAGTTGGTGATTGATTATCGTGAATTTCGTGATGATCAAGCTTCGATCCTGAAAATTTCGGTTCCTCATCTTCTTAAATTGCGCCTATTGGGTGATTCTATGTCCAAAGTAGATCCAATATCTTCCTTGGTTGAGGCTGACTTAAATTTCAAGGTAACAAGTCATGCAGTCGCTGAGGCTCAAGCTCGTGTCTATCTTGTTGAGATTCTTCTTCAGAGACTGCGTCATGCTACAAAATTAGTGATAGGGAGCTGGTGCCTTGAGGTGCGAACCCATTTAATTAATCTTGAGTTGTGTTATTTCCGGTTCAAGTTGCATGGTTCAAATTGCAAACATTCCTTACAGATTCTGCCATTTGCTTAGAATAGATTGTGATATTGTTTATTGGTGCTTGATGATACCATGTTGAAAGAAACATTGTCATCTTTTATAAGACTTTAATGGAATTTTTGCTGGGTGAGGCATTCTATCTTTTTGTAATAGGACTGAAACCCATTTCAACCTAATATCCACATAATGGATCCAACAATACATTCAAACTTTAACTAGGCTAAAAGATGTGCCATAATTATTTTTTCTTGAGAAACATTTGCTGGTTGTTCGTTCATTAGTCTGGTCATCGTTGAAACTGCAAACATGTCTTATGAATGATCTTCTTTAGTGCTTGGACAAGCAAAAGTGATTAGATTTTGCTTCTTCCACCACGACTAATGTGCTTAGGTGCTGTCGTTAGCGGACGCGAGAGAACTGTTTCTTCCATCCTTAGAATGTCGGCATCTGATGCTCCACGTCGCAGCGGACCATGTGGGAGCTCCCCATATGGTGAAAATACTGGAAAGTTCGCCCCACCTGGAGAAGCTATTCTTACAGATGACTTGCACGCCCACTTTTTGGGTAAGCAATTACTAGAACCCTCTCAATTCACTTTTAACAGCAGATTTGCATGAACATACATAATTTGGGAATTTCGGCCTTAGGCCGCATATAAACCTGTCGTTTCTTTTCTTCTCGTGAGTGACAATCATCTTTATACCTCTGTCATTTCAACGTAGCAACTACTATTTTATCTCCAGTCAAACCTCCACATTTGTCTCATGTAGTTCCAATAGTATCGCTCATCATTTGTCATGATGTTCTAGCTCGTTGGCGACCAGAATGTTGGCAGTAGCAACTTTGATGCAGAAGAATTTTGGAATCCTGCAAAGGGGAGGGTCTACCAGTGTCTGATGCTTCTCAAGAATGTCACGATTGTTGATCCCGGTGCCAATTGGCAGGCGTGGGAACCTGTTCTTTCCCTGCTCAAGTTTCTCCTCCAGAACGCACCCTTGCTTGACAAAATAGAGATCAATAGTTACAATTCCGGAGTGTCCAAGGCAGTTGAACCATGGGTGCTGCTCGAAGCGGTTCGGATGATTCTGTCGCTCCCAAATCGTTCTCCCAGCTTGAAGGTCATTCTCCGTCATCCCTCCCAAGGATGCCCTTCTTCAAGCGTGCTTAAATGTGATTTTTACGTTAGCCCGGATGTCGTCTTCTCGTGATTGCACTGTTACTTTAAGCAACGTGTAGATTAAGAAGAAATTGGACGGAATTGGAATGGATCGTTGGGGTTTTTGTGAGAGGAGGGAGATTGACCAGGGTAACATATGATACAGTTTTTATTTTTATAATATTATTTTTGATGTATTATTTATGGGTAGATGGTATGTGTACTCTATGGAGATATCATAAGATATTCTTTTAATGGCTAAATATCCAATAATAATAATAAAAGAAACAGTGATAAAGTTCTTGATTTTCCACGTTAGTCATGTTAATCAGTCTCTTTGTTGACACATAATAGAATTGGCTTTTTAGGGCGCGTTTGGTAACGATTCTGTTTTCGAGAACAGATTCTGACAAGAAATGATTATTTTTTATTCTGTTCCCGGGAACTGATTCTGAGTAAAAAATGCGTTTGATAACTGTCCCAAATTTTTTATTCTGGAATAGAATTGCGTTTGGTACCGTGTTAATTGATTCTGTTCCAAATCAATTTCTTTTAATTTTTAAATATTTTTTTTTCCTTTTTCTTCTTTTCTTTTTTCCTTTTTTCTTTTTTTTTTTTTCTTTTTTCTCCTATTCTTCTTCTTTAGGACCGGCGACCGCCGACGAGGGCCGGTGACCTCACCGGAGCGTCTCCGGCCCTCGTCAGCCAAGCCTCGCCGGCAGCTGGGCAAGGCTCGCCCAACCTCGCCGATGGCTAGGCGGGGCCGGGCGAGCCTCACCGGTGGCTAGACGAGCCTCACCGGGGCCGGGCGAGGCCCGCCGGCCACCGGCGGGGCCGGGCGAGCCTCGCACTCGCCGGTGGCCACGTGGGCCTCGCCGGGCCGGGCGAGGCCCGCCTAGCCACCGGCGAGCTCGCCGGACCTCGCCCTGGCCTGGCGAGCCTCCGGTGAGCTCGCCGGACCAGTTGCCGGCGACCGGCGGCGATCAGCGGCGGCGACCGGCAGCGGCGGCGAGCGGTAGTCGCGGGATGGCGGTCGATGAAGAAGAAGAAAAGAGAATAAGAAAGTTTTGATTCTCAATTTTGTTCTTAGAACAAGAATCAACTTTTTTTTTTATTCTTGATTCTCTTCCCAATCTGTTCCTGGGAACAAAAATTTTATCAAACGCGATTCTCGTCCCAAACTGATTCTGGGAACAAAAACTCAGAATCAGGTACTGTTTGGATGGTTACCAAACAATGCCTTATTTGTTCATCGTGTCATATGTACGGCTCTACTTTTGAGAAAAAAATGAAGACAAATCAAATTTTCCCATCTAATGTCACACAAGGATGATGCCGTGTCGTTATGTTCAATGAATCGCATATTTAAATATAAGATAATTTGTGTGTATGTATCGGTTAAATTGCTCAAATCTATTGGAAGTTTGTTTGTAAAACAAACTAAGTGTATGTTTCATTGTTCCACATAGGAAAAGTGGGAGGAAGTGTGCTAATTAATAACTGTGGGGTTTCTGTATTGTATCTAAAGAAATGATTGGGTGTGGCTAGACCTCACCATACCCACGTGCGGGTGCGTGAATATTAGGCTCACTTAGCATACCTGCGTTTTAATTAGCACTAATCCCTTTGTTATTTTATTTTATTTTTTACAGTTATCTTATTAACTTTAATCAATTCAAAGGTTATTTTTTGTTTATTGAGAATTTTTGGAAATTATTTAAAAAAATTATTTATTTTAAAATATATATTTTTAATTATTCTGAATTTTTTTTTTTTTTTTTTGTCTTTTCAAGACAACATTTGAAAAAGATACTTGTTTCAGTTTGCAACCTTTTCCGAAGGGTTGCATTTATTCATTTTTTCAACTTCTTCCGAATGGACGCCTTTGTTCATCTAGTCAATTTTTCGAAATGATACATTTGTTCTCTTTGCAATTTTCAATGAAGAGTTGCCTATGTATTAAGACTGATTTATATATACATGTCGGTTTTCCAGAAGAGTGTGACTGTGTGAGTGATCATTTTAATCTTTTCAAGCCTTTTTTTTGAAAAAAAAAAAAACTACAGCCATCTTTTCAATTGTTTCCTAGAGAGATCCTAGAGAAATACTAGAATTGATATCTAGTATTATCAATTTTGAGACTTTGTTGTATCCTAGAGAATATTTGCCAGTGACCATTAACAACTTTATGAGGCAAATAAATCATTAAATAAAGTGATACCACGCTTTAAGTCCGATTTGATTACTCTAAAGATTCGACTTCATTGTTCTGTCCAATTCGAAACCATATTTTCCCAACAAAATCCAATTGATGTATATTTTCTCAAACAATCTGAAGAACAATGAAACTTTTCAAAATCAAACGCTCCTAATTAAATTTCATCATTTTTCCCCATTCATTTCTTGTGATTTTTTAAGTGCTCTTACAAGAATGAATGAATGAAAAATAATTTCATCGTCTATAAAAAGATTTAGATATTAATTGTTATCAATAATGAAGACATATTTGATTGATTAATATTTTAAATAATATCAACGGTCATTTTTAGAAAAATATTTTTAAAATTATTCATTTTTCTAATTCATAACAAGAAATAAGCAAGTATCAATAGTTCGATTTGGCAAAACCGATTTTTCCACTAGAGAGTTAAGGGGAAAAGTGCTCGAAACAATTTAGAGAAGCAATTGAAGGAATCAGGTTGTTGTGGTCGAGGATTAAAATAAGGGGAAAAATTAATACTTTTTGTGTCTATATTTTTGCCGCTCTTTTTTAAGTAAGTCCCCATATTTACTGGTTTTTCCGGCCAAATCCTCTGGCTTACTTAAAATATCTAATCAGGTCCTTTTGGAAATAAAAGCCCGATCAAATCCAGCTGACATGATCGTCGAGAAGTTGAAATGCCACAAGCTGATGTGGCAGGAGCAGGAGTCACAATAAGCTTGATCTGAAGAAGACAGAACCGAGGACTAGAGAGGCCACTAGTGAAGGTGTCAGCTAGTTATGTTGTAATTATGGTTATAATTATGGTTAATGGATCAACGAAAGCCAATAAATTAATATACGTCTTTTCTATTCACGTATCTTTTTCGGATTCATGAATTTCCTATAGTTTTTTGTTCACGTATCTATTGAGTTCATGAATTTCTTAAATTCATGCATTTTTTAGTTTATGTATTTATTGAGTTCATGAATCTCTTGAATTCATGTATCTTTGGATTCATGAATCTCTTGTATTCACGTATCTCTTGATTCATGAACTTCGTGGATACATGCGTCTATTTAATTCATGTATCTCTTCTGTACATGAACTATTCAGCTCTATAAATAGATATGAGCATAGAGCTTCATAAAGGCTTTTGGTTTTTGGTTTTTCCGACTCGATTCCAAAAGGCTTTGATATGCTCTTCTACTCTTATGTTTTTTCTGAGTGTGCCGGTTCAATTGAACGGTTCGATTGAGTCATGTTTGCATAGTGCTAATCCAAACAGGTTCGAGGTGTTGTATCTTGGGAGGCATAGTTCGTGAATCTGCGGAGCACCATTGGCAGGAACTAATCGCCTTAAGGAGATTCGGTTATCCGTACCTCACCTCCAATTTTATGTTATTTTTCTAATGATATCTTAGTTTCTTCTTCTCCAAGATTTGTAAAAGGAAGGATATTATAAAGTTGTTATCATCTTCGTTACATTGACGTTCTGATTACAACAAACAATTTGCTTTCTCTGGATTAATTTCCAACAAGTTGATCATGAGTGGAGATGTACTAACCATGAAGCTGTCTTTGGCCACACGCTCGCGCACAAAGCAGTAGTCAATCTCTACATGTTAGTGCAAGCATGGAAGATGGGATTGCTAGTAAGATAGATAGCAGAAAGATTATCACACCAAAGGACAGGAGGAAAGGTGAGACGGATATGAAGATTGCGTAGCAGAGCTTCTATCAAGATAAATCCTGTAGTGGTGTCAGCGAGACACTTGAACTTAGCTTCAATACTAGATCGGGCAACGGTCCGTTGTTTGTTGGAGCTCCACGAAATGAGATTTGAACCCAAGAAGATGTCAAACCAGCCAACAGAGCGCGAGTATCTGGAGCACTAGCCCATCCCGCACCGGAAAAAGCATGCAGCTGAAAAGAAGAGTTGGAGTGAAGAGAATACCATGATGTTGAGTACCTTTGATGAAAAGAATGATCCTTTTAATGAATTGCCAATGAATCTTAGTGGGAAAGTGCATGAATTAACAAGCTGTGTTAACGGCATATGCGATATCTGGGCGAGTGAGTGTGAGATACTACAGAGCCCCTAAAATGCTACGATATAGCAGCGGGTCGAAGAAGGGTGCACCTAAATAAGCAGACGGGGCACCGGCAAAAGTGGTACACAAGTGGAAACAAGACAAGCCTCGGTCATTTTGGCCCGCATAGGTAAATCTGCAACATATTTAGCCTGATGGAGAATAATGCCTCAGTCTGTTCGTTGTATTTCAATGCCAAAGCTCTCCCAAATCTTTAATAGAAAATTCATGCTGCAGAGATTTAATGAGAGCCAACACGGGCACATTAGATGGCCCAATGACAATAATGTCATCAACGTAAACCAAAAGGAAAATACTATGCTAAGTTGTATGAAGAATAAAGAGTTAGGAATCGACGACTAAAGGAATGAAGCTCAGCTGAACCAGAAAAGCACTGAGGCGTTGATGCCGAGTGCGAGGAGCCTGTTTGAGACCATAAAAAGACCGTTGTAATTTGTAGACATAGCAAGGATGAGCAGAATCAACAAAGCCAGGGGTTTGCTCCATGAAAATTTCTTCTACTAGAGAACCATGAAGAAAGGCATTATTCACATCAAGCTGTTGGAGTTGCCACCCACGAGAAAAGGCAATAGAGAGGACAATGCAAACTGTCACATGCTTGACGACAAGGCTGAAAGTCTCATTGTAGCCAATGCCTTCTTGTTGATAGAATCCCTTTACAACCAATTGAGCTTTATACCGCTCAAGAGAACCATCGGCAAGAAGCTTAACTCAGAAGACCCATTTGCAGTTGATGGGTTTACAATTCGAAGGAGGAGACACTATCGCATGCCAAATCGCATCTTTCACAGCCTGACTAAAGCAAAATGTGTGACGAAATCTGACACAAATGTGGCTAACGCATAAGTGTGATCAATGCGAATGTGTCTACGAGCTAAAGTGCCATCACGAAGGCGTGTCACTATAGGATGTGTAAGTTGGGTTGGTGGATTTGGCGGAGAAGCCACTGCTAGTACTGGTGAAGCCGCGGACTGAGAAGGAGACCCACCAGCGGGTTCAGGTAGTGAGGTTTCGAACAGACCTAAACTACACTAATTCTACAACAAAGAATTAACATACTGGAAATCACAATTAGCGAAAGAACAAAGCTCATGTGATGGTTGCTGTGGTAGAGGCGTTCCAGACAACTCAACAAAAATAAGTGACTGAATGGTTACGACGGCCTGCAAGGATGATTACAGAGTGTTTTGCGCATAAAGGAGATTTATTCGTCAAACACTGCATCAGCAACAACGTAGAACAATCGATGCTAAGGGGAATAACATCGGTATCCTCTGTATCCGAATGGGTAGCTCAAGAAAATGCGCCAGTGTGACCATGGTTGCAGTTTGTTCTTCGCATAGGGTCGAAGATTGAAATACACTGTGCAGCCAATAACTCTAAGATGAGCAATAGATGGAACCATCTGAAATAAGATCAAATAAGATCTCCCATGGTGATTTGTTTTGCAGAACTAGTGTGGGCAGCCGATTGATAATGTGTACAGCTACTTCAAAAGCAAAGTCCCAATAATGATAGGGGACAGAAACATGATAGATCATCGCGAGTCCCATTTCAACTATGTGGCAATATTTGCCATTAACTAAGCCATTTTGAAGGGGTAGGCATGGATAGGAGGTCCTGTGAAAAATATCTTTTGCTTGCAATAATTGAACAAATGGTACAAAGATAAACTCTCATGCACGATCATATTGAAAAGCATTAACCTTAGTGTTGAGTTGATTTTCAATGAAGGCAAGGAAAACAGTGACAATGGATAAGAACTGGTCTCAAGAGTGAAAAAGATAAAACCAATAAAAATTAGAGTAATCATCCGTATACCGAACATAGTGTTTAGTGAATTAGTTCTAAGGGAGCCTTGGACCTATTAGTGGTTGGTAAATGAGACTATTTATGATTCTTGCTGGAAAGACAAGCTGAACAAACTGGAACGGGACTTAACGACTTATTGAAGATTCTTGAAATAGTAAGAAATGCGGCATGACCAAGACGACAATGCCAATGGGTAAGTGACTCCACTTGAGAAACGAAGCAAGCTGGAGACATAGGTGACAATGATGAGAGTGCGGAGAGGCCTTAATTAATATTCCCATAGAGAAGGATCCTGCCTGTATGACGGTACTTCAAAGAGACAATTTGATGAGAAAATGTCATATGAATTTTCAGCAGAGAATTGACGAATAGAAATTAAGTTCTTAGTAATAGACGGGACGACCAAGATATTAAACATGCGAATATCACGAGTAATAAGGGTACCTGTGTGAGTGATGGGAACACTTGACCCATTACCTATGGTGACCTACTGAGTGCCATGATATGGTTGAACTGAGAACTGGTGATGATGATTGTTGGTAATATGATGTGTGGCACCCAAGTCAGGATACCAACCATCAGGAGAAAGCACCAATGGTGGAAAGAGGTATCTTAGCCAATTGAACTTGTGGTAGAAGTGACTACTGCTGGTGCGTGTGGCCTCCAAAGAACCCAAATTGTTGGTTGAACCGATTGTGACAAGCAATGGCCTCGTGTCCTAGGCGATTGCAAATCTAACACCTCACATTGCTGCATCTTTGATTTTTGTTGCCTTTGAAATTTCAGTACTGAGAGTTACCTGAATTATTGAAGTTGGACTGTTGTCCATGAGGATTAAAATTCCTCTGCTGCCCCGTATTTGAGTTAGGTATGTTGAAATTGGAAGTGGGGCCAAACTGTGAATGGGAATTTTGGCCCAAGGTGGTGTTGTGCGCAACAAAGGCAACTGGTTGGGTGGTTTCTGGAGCTCTAACAATGCTTCATGAGCCAAGAGAAGGCCATGAAAAGACTCTAGTCATTTGTTGATGCTTAGTGTGAGCCAAAATTGTAAGCTTTGAAACTTAGCTCCTAGGCCTTGGAAGATATGCATTCAGTACTCTTGTGGTGAGATAATCTCATCAATGGAGGCCCATTGATCAGATATAAAAGTAGCCTATTCAAGAAATTCGGTCACGGTTTGATTACATTTCCACATTATCTGATTTTGCAACCCCAATTGGGCAACTCACGCATTGTTTTGGGCAGCGAAAGATGCAGAGAAGAAATTCCACATGGCATGAGAGGTGCTCAGATTAGATAACTGACTTGCAATTGAATCGATTGTCGTGCTTAAGATCCATCCGAGAGCAATCTAATCCTTTGTATACCAGTTATCGCAGTTGGGATTGGGGACAATATTGGAAGAACCATTTGTATTGGTTTGAGTAATTTGTTGTAGAGGACATGATAGTGTTCCATAGATGATCGAAATCAATTTATTTGCTCGAAGGAAGGGGAGGATTCGAGCTTTCCACACCACGTAATTGTCCCCAGTGAATTTCACCCCAAGATTTGGACAACCAAATGACCCCATGAGATTTATAGATTACTGAATTGAGATGCTAACAGCAACGGGAGTTGCGGGACTCAATTTTGTCGAGGAACTTAGATCGGAACTCATGGCTATGATGCTTTCGCAATTGATAGCTATGATATCATGAAAAAACCTCAAGAAATTAATATCTTAAGGTAAATACGTGTGGCAGCTAAGTGCAGCCATAATTGCTCTTGAATATTGTGTTTAATGATATTTGTACATCTCTTTGTAAGAGAATGAATGGGAAAAAATATAGGGAAGTGGAGTAGTGCTAGGGCTCCAATTATAGTAACAAATCATAGAAAATATACAAAAAATATATGGAGACTAATCAGGGAGATAATAATGGCGGAAATCTCTGCTGAGATATAACCTCGCTATCTAACAGAAATATGACAAAGATTAAATTTTTTTTTTTTACATGGACACACCACCACAGATAACGAATTGGTGAGAGCAGTCCAATACTTTCTTTATCTCTCCCGAAACAGCCCAATACTTTTGTTTTCTCTCTACTTCAAGCTCTAACGCAACATCCTTGCATGCGAACATCGGATCTATAAGTTTTTGAATGTCATCAATTTTCAATCTAGTAAACTTGTAAATGGATCATATATTTAGACACTAGATGAATCAATGGATTTTACCATAATTTTTCGAATCAATCTAATTCTGGATAAAGAAAAAAGAAAATATAAATGATAATCCTCAAATTTATACTATGATCATTTGTATATCTCTAATTTCAAAATGATTTATCTTTTCTTTTTCCAACTTTATTAACATGCTGCGTCTTTCTTCACTCTCGATTTCTTGATTGGTGAGGTGTACACATGGATGCCACCAAATTTATCGTTGCTTAAGTTTAATGTGAACGATATCCTTAACTTATGACCGACCCATTGAAGACACGATTGGATGAAATCTCATCTCTAGTTAAAGCAGACTTGTGGCTCCTTTTTAGGCAAACCCCTTGGCTATCGCAATTGGTGTGTCATAAAATATGGACATGCACCGGAAGAAAGTACATGGCTATTACTGTAATTTCTATAAGATCATAAATTTCCCAAATTCAAAAGAAAAACCTTGTAAATTCTCCAAAAGTGACAAAGTTGAAGGAACTTTGGACAGTTGATTTAAAAAAAAGAGAAAGAAATAAATTTGCACTTGCACATTATCTGAAGCAATTCTCGAATGGGATAATAATATAAATATGTAATGTGATTCCTAATTTTTAATTTATGTAATATAATTTCTGATATTTTGCTTAATTTGCAATATAATATTTGATTTTTTGATTTTTTTAATATAATGTATTAACTTTTAATACATATTTTAATTAATTTTTAAATTATATGAAAATATTCAATGCTATCAGCCCGCCCGTCCTCACTCCCTCTCGCCCCCGTCGCGCTCTCTCTCTCTCTCTCTCTCTCTCTCATTTCGCGGCGCCGCTCCTCCACCGTCGTCCGTACTCCAAGACCCGCCACCCCCCGCGGCGGCGTCGGCGGCGGCGGCGACCGAATTGTTGATCCCACCTTCTGTGTAGCCCTCGAGAAGTCCAAATCCCCCAAGACCAGTCCGTCCGGTCTCCGATCAGGATCTCTACCGTGTCAATTTGCGGCGGAGGAAGAAAAGCTCGGAGCTTGAACGATTCAGCTTACAGGTTCGAAGCGATCGACTCGCCCCGACACTTTCCCGCTCCGACGATTCTTCCGATGGTTCGGATTTCGGAAATCTGGGATCTGGTCTTCCGTGATTTCGTTGATTGATCGCGAAGCGAGAAATTCCCAGGAAATGCGATTAGTGATTAATCCTGCGTGATTAGGAATTGGGCTGGTGTTGATTGAATTCTGATTGCGAATGCGTTCGTTTCGCTGAAAATTCCAGGGACGGGAGAGTAGGAAAGTAGGTGTTTTGATGGAAATCTTCTTAATTTAGGGTTCCTTTTTCCCGAATTCTTATCTGTTAAGACGGCTTTTTTGCTGCTTCCATCGACTTTACTTAACCAAATGCAATGTACGAAGTGTCTTTCGCGGGAAATCTTCGAGAATGCTAAAGCTGAACGTTTTGTGTGTCAGAAGAGAGAATTGCCCGGGTTTCAATTTGACCCGCCGTTGGATAATTTCGCCCAGTTTCTGCCGAGTGGTCGCCGGTATTTAAATTCGACTTCACATGGCTGGAAGGACCCCTATTGCCGCTAAAAGTTCGGCACTCATCGCCATGATTGCTGACGAGGTATGGATGCATAAATATCATTCGTCATGCGGGATCCTAAGTGGGAGGACTTCTTTTGACTAGCAATGTGACTGAGAAGAAGCTTCATCATCTGAACAAACTTAGGCAGTGAGATCGTGGGTTTCAGATGCTTTTGGGAATATAATGCAATCCTATTTACAGATAACAATTCTGAAATGAATTGATGATGATGTGGACCATGAGAAGTTCCTCTAAGTATTGGATCATTCTCTTATTAGCTCTGAATAATATTTTTTTGAGGCAATTTTGAACTTTTTTGGTTTATGGTTGTACTATTTGAACAATTGGTTTGAAAATGAAATAAGCACTTTTGGCTGAAAAACGACACTGACTTTTGGTGGGGTGGGATTTGATAAAAGATACAGCATTAGAAGCACTTAAATGGGTGGTTCAACCTTTGGGAGATGCTTGGCTTGGCTTTTCTAGTATCTTGAGTGATCAGTTATTTTTCTTGGAGGGCACATGTCCTTTTGCAGGAATCTAGAATTTACCTGATGAGATTCAAACGGGTTGCAAATGTTTGTTTGCATGGTCATTTTTGGTTGTGTGGGACATGAAATAGCCATGGATAACTTTATGTAATTATGGCATTTTCTTAAGTGCTTGAGAATTACTCTCAAATTATCCACAGTCTGCTATGTGAATCACTGTATTGAAACTGCTTTGTGATGTATTATTCAAACAACAGAACAAGAAGTTTGCTTGGCAACTTTAGCTGTCAGAAATGAGACTGTATTTACCGCTGTAGATCCTTGCCTTGGCAGTGTACATCTGTGCACTTTAGTTACAACAGATCAATGCAACGCAATACTGGCTTATTCCCCAGAGACTATTTTGATCTGAAAGATGCCAATTTATTTTGCAGGACACTGTCACTGGGTTTTTACTGGCTGGTGTCGGTAATGTTGACTTAAGGAGGAAGACAAACTATCTCATCGTTGACTCGAGTATGATTCTGTCCTCCTTGCATCCTCATTATTTGCTGTACAATTGGATTTATAATGATATTTAATTATTGATATCTTTGCCCTTCGCAAGTTCTTGTGCTGCAATTATTTTCCATAGTATTGTGGCATAACCCTCTTATTTCTTCGACTGCTTGTAGTCCTGCTAATGTCCAGCTAATTTAACTATGATTTGAAATTTTTCTAGATAGCTTGCTTGTTCTATGTCAAGTTCTTTGATATTATAAGCTGGTATGGTCTCTTGCTAATTCTTAGGTGCAGTTGGGCTTCTCATTTCTTCTTGTGATGTTAGTGTTTGTACCTTTAGACCTCTTTTTCTTTCTCTGATTGCACTATTACTTGAATCAACATTGGTGGCAGAATTCTAGGATAGACTAATGCTTGCCTCTTTAATGATGTTTTTTTTGTGGTTCTTCTTAGAAACAACTGTGAAAGCTATTGAAGATACCTTCAAGGAGTTCACATCAAGGGAGGATATCGCTATTGTTTTGATCAGTCAATATGTGAGTTCCTTTTCATACTTGAAATGTAGATTAAATGGGTTGCTTTTCCTGATAAATGAAGGATGAAGTGCTTCAATCATTTATTGTTTCTCACACTTGGAGGGTACTGCTTTTGGTTGGTTTTTTCTACATGTAGTAAACAGAAGGGTTGTTTTTCTGTTGTTCAGCAGCCCTGATAATGTCTTTACATGTACATGAGTAGTAAGCGTTGGTTGCTCATGCAAGATCATATGCCCTTGTATTGATCTATTCATCCAGCCTTCGGCATTAACAAAATAAGATTGTCTTATGGGTATCAGTAATTATCAACTTCAAGATTCTTTTGCATCCAATCCAAATATTTTGGCTAGTCGCAGAATCGATGTTGGTCGTGTGTTTGCCAATTATAGCTGCATAGGATTTTCTGATCATTACAAATGGGCTGTTATTCGTCTCCATGACAAGAATATACGTGACATACTTCTAATTGTTGATGATATCTCTGGCTTTCAGGTTGCAAACATGATAAGGTTTTTGGTTGATAGCTACAATAAGCCAGTTCCAGCAATTCTGGAGATCCCGTCAAAGGATCATCCCTATGACCCTTCTCATGATTCAGTTCTTTCGAGAGTGAAGTACCTCTTCTCTGCTGAATCAGTGGCATCGGGAAGGCGCTGAACCTTCCATCATTTCTTGTGTCTTCTGCAGAGTAGCTGTATGTTCATTTGTTTGTCGGCATGTAAATGCGTACCGTGAGTTATAAACTATCTACTATCTGCAATAGTGAGGGGCATTGATGACTTAATGATTGAGGCTGTGTTTTTGGTGTTCTCTTAAGCTTGGCAATCTGATCGAGGTTGATTTGTTGACAAGAATCACAGAGTCGCCCTTTACCAAGTGAAACCGCGATGTTGTAAGGATTTCTAGGGTCAACTAATTTGACCCATATCTTAACTCATATATTTTGCTGGGTCAAATATGGGTTGGTTAAAAATTTAATACTTGGGTCAAAATGGGTCTACTAAAATGAAGCTCAACTTCCGATGGGTCTTAATGGGTCTGCGCTAAACCCAACTTCAACCCATTTGCGTTTTACATTCTCTCTCTCCCGGCCCCTTATCCTTTTCAACGCTCCACGGCATCAGAGATCTCTCATTCTCCTCCTCCTCCGGCTCTGGAGCAGTCGCCTCGTCGAACAGTGTGACGAAAATGAAAGCATGAACAGGAGCTCGAATCCATTACTCTGTCGCCATGAATGGATCGAAAACATGCTCGAATTTCGGGTCCCAAAATGAAAGCACGAAATTGGACGCATCACTATATTTCTAACAGCAATATATGGAGAATTCAATAAATTTATGCCAGGCATTCCCTTCATTTTCATGCAGTCTTGACTGTTTGATCAGAAACCTACCCACCCTAGAACGACTTATACCTACTAACAACTTCCTCATTGATCACTTCACAAGAATACTTTAGGGTACAAGTATTCATTTTTCCATATTGCCCCCATTAAATTTTTAGTGGACTCATGTAACCCTAGCCCCCAAATGCTCCAACGGATCACCACCCATCCACCCATTGCTCGTTGAGGATGCAAATTGATACGAGAGTGAATCTGGACAGTGAATTTTGTAATTATCCCTTAAAGATATTTCATGATAGGTTAAAGAGATAAGAGAACATCACGGTGATCCTTCTCACCAAAAACAATGACCGTAGCATTGACGTCACTTGAGGACAACGATCATCACCATCATCATCAATCATTTTGCTTGACACATAGACTTTAGGATAGAAGTTTTAAATTATCATATGAAGTAGATGTATGACATATATAACGTCATGACAAATGCCATAAATTACTGGAGTGAGATGAATTTGAACATAGTTGATGTGAAAGTACAGATAAAAGAAAAACAGAAGATGTTGATCAGCGAGTTCTGCTGTAGTTTGACCCCATCTTGAATGAAAATGTTCAGACGTTTGGCCCATACTTTGGAATAACATGTCCCCATTCACCTTGGAAATCGGTTCACTCATTACTTTGGTCCAAGAAACTCCCCCATTATTCCTCCACTGGAGACACCAATTGCATGCAAGCATCAGTCATTTCTCACTCTGCAGAAAGCTGAGAACAGCCAAAAGAGTCTGAGCCATCGTTCGTTTCTGCTGTGGTGGCAATGCGTGACCGCGATTTAACAGAAAATACAGCCTGTCCCAGGAGACAAAACTCATGCCCAAGATGAAAATCTTGGAGGATGCCCACATGGCCAGTTCATCCATCTAATATGATAACCCAACCTGGTGCCACAAAATGATATTTTGATCAAGAAAACATATATTTTTTTCCCGGTTGTCTGAAGAAACTGTTGGGATCTTGGATTGGTGTGAGGTTTGGCTCAGGCACATTGACAGAAGACGGGCCCCGCACTGACCTCTCACCAGTCACCAGCCGTGACATTACAGTGTCAACCATCCCTCACCAATCTCTTTTCCACTGCTTCACCTTTCTGTAATTGGGTTTTTCTTTTTCTTTCAGAAGACTACATATTATAAGTAATATAATGTAATGTCTGCCCCCCACCATGGCATTGTCTTTAGCTCATCAGGAAGGTAAGGACAAGCAACATAACTGTTGGATCTAGTACCACATTAGACTGTCTTGGAATATAAATTATGGGCTCAGGAAGTCTTTTTTTTTTTTTTTTCATGGGACAGCACAATGATGAATGTACAAACAAATGAATTGAAAGGCAGTTTTCACTTTTTGTTTATTTCTGCTTTGGAATAGAATGGTGTTATTGCGGACATGGGAGCTGTCGCTTTTCTTTGGCGCGCGGTGGACTTCACAAGCTTGGAAAATCTCCTACACAGCTACGGCAACTGTAAAGTGATGAAGAAATCAAGTTAACATGTGGAAAAGCGAAAACCTCACAAGAGAAAAAGAATGATTCCTTTTCGGATAGTGTAGAATCCTATGTTGCAACATCGGATAAAGGAATGTATAAGGTGTTCCTTCAGCTTTTACACGTAGGTTTATCTTCTGGTACTGCACTAGCAATCTAAGTCGTTCCTCCTTGTAATGAAACCGTAGTGTTGGACTTCTACGGTGCTGCGAAGGCTTGCACGACTTTGAACTGTAAGGTCTGGGGGCCAATGTCGGAAACTTTTGATTCGAGGATCGTCCGGTGCTTGTCATCCAAAGGTTGACAATTTTTTCTCTTTGACCTGGCGGTGCAAAGCTTCCACGACAAAGTCGTTGTGCAAGCCTTAATGGCAACGTACGCTCGTAGCAATGGCCTGACAGATTCTTTCAATAATGCACTCATCGTGCTTTTGTCATTATTATTTTGAGTCAATACCAAAAAGTGAATAAGTTTGATGGTGTATAATTGGATCCTTGAACTTTTTGTTAATTGGGTTCTTGTACCTTGTGAATTAAATTGACTTCGTCCTTGAATCAATTTATTCGATTTGGAATCTGAATTACAATCGAACTAAGGTATGAAACCTTGTAATTAGCGGAATGAAAATGTAACAAAATGGTGAAGGGAAGCCTTCACAAGGTTCTCGATAATGGCTAGCATGGTCACCTAGGTCAAGACCCCGATGAGGGTCAACACACCCTGCCATCAATGGAGCTCTCCCCTCTCTTTCTTTTGCAACCTGAGCGAGGTTGTGCATGTCACGTCAGCATTTGCGAGACCCGCAACTGAGTAGAATCATTATGTCAAATGCCGACCTTTTTTGGCTTGACTAGAAAGATGAAATGGGTTCAATTCAAAGAGTGCATGGATCATATTAAACATATTAAAATTCAAGAACCAAACTCAACGTTTGGCAAAAAGAAAAAAAAAAAAAAAAAAAAACACATGGGCTATTCTCATAGTTGTATTATTGCTGCTTGCTAATCCTGCAGGATGTTCCTCGTATATTAAAAAGGTCCAAGTTCAGTTCTTCTAATCATACAACCGTAGATGGTTGGGAGAGAGATTAGCTCCTCATTTCCATTCGTGGGTCCAAGCAATGATGCTTTTGCAAAGGAAGTTTCGCTAAAGCAAACGACCGCAACGAAGGAGGTTTCGCCAAATCAATGACTACTAAACCAACAATCACTTCACAGAATAATTAATACAATTCAACGTGGGTCCGTCCCACCCTCCCCACACGATAAGGTACACGAGGCAGGGAATGACGCTGAAACCCTATCGATTCTTCATATAATAAAAAGGCAACACCATAATTAAAGCCAAGAGGGTCAAAAAAGAAAGTGAAAAGAACACGAAAGAGAGAAAGAAGAAGTGAGAATTCAATGAGGAAAAGTTGATTCGGCCACGGAACGCGTCTGGAATACGCCCGGCTTCTTGAAAGTCATCCGGAATCAATGCCACCTGGGACCTCATCCATGAGCAAGAAGAGGATAACGCATCAATGGCTGATTCGAACTTACCCATTCCTATCCATCTTGGAGTTTATCTAAAAGGCGTCATCTGGATTGGACAAATTGCGCAATCAATCCTTAACCTATCGTACGAATGTTAATAAAGTACTGAATTTTCTCAATTCTATCGATGTAGTCGTAAATATTTATGAGAAAATTTCAACGTAGTCTTTTTGACTAATTTTTATAAATAAAAAAAAAGGTTATTGACATAGTAGTGTCCTATATAGTATACTACCACGTCGGCGATTTTCCAGCGAAAATCAATTGAAGAGATTATATTGGAATGTTATGTAAAAATTTATAACTAAATTAGTAAAACTGAAAATTTTAATATTAATTGAATTGTAAGTTTAAGATTTTTGATCGGACAATTTGCTCCCCGTTTTTGAATTGATCCGGGTGACTGTCTTGTCTAGTAGTGAGTGGCTTGTCAATCCTCAAGTACTTCCAAGGCATGTAATTTTCAGTTCCCGCAAGCAACATAAATATCAATTCTTTGGCCCTTTCCAGGGGCCAAAAATATCAGTGCCCCAATCCTGAATTCATGTGATCATGTGATTTGAGTAGGAAAGTGCTCAATCATGTCGTGCTTGGTGCGCGCCCATCGGACAGAATAGACGTCATTTCTTTGATGGCGATGTCTAGGATGCCAAACAAACACCACAAAAGTGAAAAGAAAGAAACCCAGGATTGCAATCTGTGCATTGGTTAGCCACCTAGCAGTGGTTGATCATCTCCCTTCCACTTGACTGAACCTAGTCTCCTGTTCTAGAAACGAGGTTTTCTAAGTTATCGTGGATTGTCTTAATCATCAAACTATGTATAGACAGCGGTCTTATGCCAACACTGCAGTTAATGAGTAGCATCGTGAGCCAGCTTCAGCGCACCTGAAAGAAAATTTCTGCTCCTCATCGTCCGCCATCTCTATCATAAGAGTCTATTCATATCAGCACGAGTAATCTGTTGTGTAAAACATGAGATTCATCGGCATTGTGTGCTGCGTTTAACGTTGTCGTTCTAGCTTGGATGTTAGATCGGGTAAATATGTTTGCCATGTAACGGTGTACTTCAAATGGGACGAATACGAATCAACCCAATTGAGAATGGGATTAAGAGAGTAAAACTATTCTGAAAATGGAAGATTAATAAATAAATAAATAATAAAAAAGAAAGAAAGCATATTCGACAGCATAAAAGTAAGGGTGGAATCTTAATTTTATTGACTGTATATAGCACGCACCATTAGGTGATTGAAGTCCATAAGCAACCAGATGGCCATGATCACTTAGGCACCAAGACGTTGCCTTGATGATGATGGTGATGATAGTTGTCCTCAAGTGACGTCGATGCTACGGTCATTGACCTTGAAGAGGTGGACCACCGTGGTGTTTGCCAATCTTTTTAACTTTCATGAAATAGCCTTAAGGGGTAATTACAAAATTCAACGTCTGGTTTTACTCCCGTATCAATTTGCATCCTCATTTTTCAAAACCTACAATCAACATCTCATGCTTAAAGCCTTCGGTACAAGGACTGCGATACTTTCCTTTAAAACGAGTCACGGTCGGATGGGAAGTGGTGCCTTAGAGAGCATTTGGGGTCTAGGGTTTCATGAGTCCACTAAAAAAATTTTAGGGCCAATATTGGAAAATGTGTACTTGTACCCTACGGTATTATTGTGATTAACAAGAAAGTTGCTAATAGGGATGAGAGGTTTTAAAGTGAGTAGAGTTCAGGTCAACCTATTTTATCGGTCTAGTTCCTAATTTTTAAAATCTGGAACCTATCTTATGAATTCTAAAACTGACATTATCCATACCATTCGCTTTTAGGTTTACTTGAGAACCACTCAATTCCTTCCTCTCTTTTTTTTTTTAATTTATTCCAAAAAAGGACCAACTTTAGTAAAACATCCCCTTATATACAACTAAGACAAGTAGCACCTACGACAAAATAATAGATCAATAGGACGATGAGAAGTGTGATACTGAAAAAACATAAAATATAAAGAAATTGGAAAGTGCATACTCATCCCAAGCAAAATTAGGCTGCGCATGGTAACATTTTTGTTCTTTTGTTCCCCGAAATAAATAAAAAAAAAAAAGAACAGAAACCCGTTTGATAACGCCAAATTGTTTTTCTATTCCCCAAAATAGAAAGTTAGCCCGGAAATAGATTTGAAACATAAACGAGAAACAAAAAAAATTTGCTTCTTGTTCCCGGGAACAATTTCTATAAATAAGTCAATTTTTTTTTCTTTTATTCTTTTCTCTTGCCGCGGCCACCTTCAACCGCTCAGAGCCACTGCCGACCGTCGGCCGCGGCCGCCCGCCACCGGTTTCTTTTTTTATTTGTTTTAGCCTTTTTTGAGTTTGTCTTTTATTGGAAAAAAAGTAAAAAAGGAAAAAAAAAATAAAAAAATTGTAAAGAACGAAAATGCTCTTAACCACTTGATGAGGTCAAGCTCTTTTTTAAGACTAATATAGCCATTTTATGATATTATTTAAATTAATGTCCATTTTAAGCCTTTATTTGACAAAATGAAGGCACTCTAACTTCATATTTGGGATTTTCTTGTCACGTACGTTCCTTCCACTTTAATATGTAAACTTTATTTATTAATTACAGTCTCCTTGTTAAGACAGTCCATGCCTTAAAAAAAACGCTTAGGGCCTGTTTCTTAAAAAAAAAAAATTATTCTCCGGAACAAAAATTTCTATTCTTTTGTTTCAGTTGTTTCAGGGAACGAAAAAAAGAATAGAAACGTGTTTGGTAAAACTTTTGTTCCTGGGAAAAAAAATTATTTTTTTCTTCTCTGGAATAGATTTGAAATAGAAATAAGAAATAGAAAAAAGTAATTCCTTATTCCCGGAATAATTTCTAGAATCAATTTTTCTCTCTCTCTTCTTTTTTCTTCTCTTTCTTTTCTTCTTCTTCTTCTTCCTTTTGGTCGCCCGCCGGCCTTGGCCATGGCTGGCGCCGACGACCGGCTAGACGAAGGCTGGCGGCCTTGCTGGAGCGTCACCGGTCCCCAAAGAAGCCAAGCCACGATGAGACTGGGCCTCACCAAGCCAAGGCAAGGCCGAATCTTGCCGTGGCTAGGCTGGCCTCCAGCGAGCTCACCGGACCTTGCCCAGTTGGTCGCCGGCCACGGCGATAACCGACGATCGGCCAAAGAGAAAAAGAAAAATGAAAAGAAAAAAGGAAAAAAAGAAAGAAAAAAATAAAAAAAAAAAATTAAAAGAAAAAAAAATCTAAAAATCCTATCAAACGTATTTTTATCCCGGAATAGAAATTTATTGAAGATACTAAACGCGTTTTTTTGTTTAGAAATTGTTCCCGATAACATAATCAGAAAAAAAATCATTTCTCATAAAAAATTGTTTACCGGAACAGAATGGTTACCAAATGCGCCCTTACTCATTAGGTATGTGAAGGAATTACAAGATAAATAAATAAAAAAGACATATTTCTTGGTCCTATCTTCAGTTCGATTCCATTCCATTCCACACTCAGGATTGGGAAATTGGACCACTAGCCAGTTCCAAAAACTTAGAATTGGGATCTGAACGCCAAAACTAGCCAAATAGAGTCAAATTTTCTGAGAACTGCCACGAACTGACACTCAATCCTAACCGTGAAATAGATCAAATCTCCACCAATCGAAGTCGAATGGCAACGAAAGTTCGTGTACGAACGAGACCCATCTCCCTTTCACTCGCACTCATCCTAAAAAGATCCAAACCGTAGGAAGGGCAACCGCGCACTTCCTCCGATTTGTACCAATCTTAAAACATCCAACCTAGGAAGGGCACTTTTTCGCATAAACAAACCTCATCTCATTTGTCGTGCTTATCCAAACGCAAATGCCCTCCTCTCTCTAACTAACCATCATCATCATCATCATCATCATCCTGCGTGCTTATCTAAACGCAAATTGGCCTCTCTCTCTCTCTCTCTCTCTCACACACACACACATTTTAACTAAAATCCGGGCTGGCACGAAGCACGGTGAAATCGTGTTTTTACAGATCATATATTTCTCCAAAAAACTGTCCCCCCCTTCCTGTTCCTCCTCCTTCTCTCTCATCGACCACCCACCTCTTTCTCTCTCTAGCGCGCGTGTGCACGCGCACGTGTATATATAAGACCTCCTCATCCCCTCTCTTCCTGCCCCTCTCTCTCTCTCTATACACTATCCCCTCGATCCTTGGAGTTTCTCCGGCGAGTCCCGCGGCCGAGCTACCCCACCGCCACCTCCAGCCGACCGACCGACCGACCGACCGCCACCGTCGTGCCATGGCGGCGACGATACTGTCGGATCTCGGCGCCGAGATCCTCATCCCCGCGTGCGCCGTCGTCGGCATCGTGTTCTCCCTCGTCCAGTGGCTCCTCGTCTCCAAGGTCAAGCTCACCCCCGCCGACGCCGCCGCTCCCGCCGCCGGCGCCGCGAACAACGGGAAGAACGGGTACAGCGACTACCTCATCGACGAGGAGGAGAACATCAACGACCACAGCGTCGTCCTCAAATGCGCCGAAATCCAGACCGCCATCTCCGAGGGTGAATTCCTTTAGCCTCTCCTCGCTTACCCTTTTCCGGGTTGGGCTCCTTTTTTTGGTGGGTGTTGTTTAGCGTAGAGCTCTGCCGTTCCGCGAGTGGATCTGCGGGAATTCCTGCGCGTTCCGGTTCGATTGTGCTTCTCCGGTGCGGTCTGTCGGTGAAAGTTCGCGTCTTTCTCGTGCCATCTTGTTTGAATTTGATGTTAGCGTGTGAAAGTTTTTGCCTTTTCTTGTTCCTCGACATTGTTCTGGGTTTTCTGCGCGAAAGATGTTGTTGCCTGATTCACGCCGACTGCGCTCTCGGATCTGTTCTTGCTTCTTTTGGCGGTGTCTGTTGAGATGTTTCGTGGGTTGCGTGTGTGCAATTAATGATGGTGTCGTTTTGGCTATAATTGTCTCGGTGGGTCGGTCATCAGTTTTCAATCTGCTTCCTTTTTTTCCTTTTTTTTTTTTTATTTGGATTATTTTTTTATCATTATTTATTTATTTTTAGCAATTATGTTTTGTTCCACATGGGGTCATGATTGTCATTTTGGCAGTCAATGTTGTTGAGAGGTATCATGTGCCGCCCTTGGTAGAATAAACGTATCGCTCGTTAGATCTGAAAATGAGAAACATGTGCTTGAGTTGCAGGGTATTATTTATATAATACATGTATATTTTAAACGTAGTTCAGATCTCAATTTGCTTCTAGCATAAAAAGGAAGATCTAAAAATAGGACCACTTGGGCACATCAATAACTATCTCAGTCCAAAACTAAATGCAATCCAGTTTATATTGGTATATATGTGAATTGAGTATCCCTGAAAAAAAAAAAAAAGCAGTCGAGTAGAGATTGGATCTTCATTTGGATAAAGGCCCATTTTATTGTTAATGCTCTTGTTTGAGTTTCTTTTACTTATATGAATTCTTTAGTTATGTGCCTTTGTTAAGATTGATATTGTTGTTGGTATGAATCCACAGCAGTTCTTTGTGCTTGGCACGTGTCTGTGGAATGTCATCATTCATCAGAGATTTTGGACCTCTTCCTTGATAAAGATGATTCTTTTGTTATCAATATTCTGAGTTACTTTTGTGCCGCACAAACCTTGAAGGAAGCATAAATATTTTTCTTTGTCTCTGTCTATAGATGGAGGACACACTACACAGTGGCATGACTTAGATCTAGAACTTTTTATGGGGTCACTGTCCGTTGATTTAGTGGGAAAACTTTTGTTGTTGAAATCGGGTAACATGTCACTACTCTGATGATTGCATAGTCGAATTCTAAATTTAAATTAAATAGTCCGTACCTATTTATGTATTAATTAGATAATCTTCTGGGATCTACATAATAAAATTTTAAATTGGTGTTTTTCTGAAGATTATAGGAGAATGTGACAGACAATTTGGTTTACTATTTGCGGAATTATGAGCCGCAGCCCCACATGGTTGGTGACAAGGATTCTCTATTTATTTTTTTTTCAGTCATCTGCACGCATGACTTTCATATAGTCTTCAATGTCCATGTGTCGTAAATGTCCTTAGATAAAGTTGCACAGTAAGTCTTCTCGAATCTGATAACCAAATTTGAAGCTCAATGTGATTCCATAGATTTTGTATGTTTGCTTGCTTATGATTATGGCACAATTAATTAAAGTTAAACATGTGTTGTAGAGTTGACCAAAAAGGTGAGCTTTCTGTCGATTTAGATGTTTCCACCTATCGTATTTTCTTTTGGGAATAGCTATGGATCGTCCAGATTCCAGATGTGGGGCTAAATATCGTTCCGCTCATGTCTTTGTTTGATTCTTTTGTTTTTTTCTCTTTATTGTTGTCATCTTTGATTCTTGTTGTGGATCATACACCTCCTATTTCTTTTCTGAATAACATTCTTACCAGATTTTCCCTAAGCATTTGCTAACTTTACCACATGCATGCTTGATGGTATTATTGCAGGAGCAACTTCCTTCCTCTTCACTGAGTATCAGTATGTTGGTGTTTTCATGGCTGCCTTTGCCGTCTTAATCTTCCTTTTCCTCGGATCTGTGGAGGGATTTAGCACGAAGAGCCAGCCTTGCACTTATGACGAAACCAAATTGTGCAAGCCCGCCCTGGCTACTGCTGTCTTCAGCACTGTGGCCTTCTTGCTTGGTGGTATTACATCAGTGGTTTCTGGCTTCCTTGGAATGAAAATTGCCACCTATGCAAATGCAAGGACCACCCTTGAGGCAAGGAAAGGTGTCGGCAAGGCTTTTATCACTGCATTCAGGTCGGGTGCTGTAATGGGCTTCCTTCTTGCTGCGAATGGTCTTCTGGTCCTTTACATTGCCATCAACCTATTCAAGATTTACTATGGTGATGACTGGGGAGGCCTTTTTGAGGCTATAACTGGTTATGGCCTTGGTGGATCCTCCATGGCTCTATTTGGGAGAGTTGGTGGGGGTATCTACACTAAAGCTGCTGATGTAGGTGCCGATCTTGTCGGGAAGGTTGAAAGGAACATTCCTGAGGATGACCCTAGAAACCCAGCTGTAAGTTCTGCTATTTGTTCTAGCATATTAAGTATTTTCAAGCAAGTCACCTGCGCCAAACAAACAATACACAAATAGAATGGACCACATTGAACCTCGAGTTTAGTTTGATTATGGTTTTGTTTGGTTTCACCAATCCACACTTTTAGTTTTAGTTGACCCTATTATGGTTTTATTGAGATCTGATATTGGTGTTGTCTTTTCAGGTGATTGCTGATAATGTAGGTGATAATGTGGGGGACATAGCTGGTATGGGCTCGGATCTCTTTGGCTCATATGCTGAGTCATCTTGTGCTGCGCTTGTTGTGGCCTCTATCTCTTCCTTTGGGATCAACCATGAGTTGACTGCAATGCTGTACCCTCTGATTGTTAGCTCTGTGGGTATCCTTGTTTGTCTGGTCACCACCTTATTCGCAACTGATTTCTTTGAGATCAAGGCTGTTAAGGAGATCGAACCAGCACTAAAGAAACAGCTGATAATTTCCACAGTTCTCATGACTGTGGGAATTGCTGTTGTCACTTGGATTTCTGTTCCTTCTTCCTTCACCATTTTCAACTTTGGAACTCAGAAAGTTGTCAAAAACTGGTGAGCTCATTGATTTTTCTTTCATGAAGCTCATGACATCAGAACTTCGACAAAAATATATGTTTTTGCATGTTAAAGCCTATGTTGCCTGCATAATAATTAATGCACTTAGCTGTTCTTTTAAGTTGATTCAAATGAATTATGTCATGAGGAGGAAAACTTGGAAATTTATCAGGTCCCCAACTGATGTGAAACAAACTTTATACAAGTATTGCTGGATGGGTGGCATCATGCATGTGTCAATCATGCAACTGCATATTCATGCATGTCATTCATCCAGTGGTACTCCGGTACTACTTTTTGATACACTTGGCATCTGATGAAACTTCATAAGTCTGTACAGAGCCAAATTAAATGTAGATTGAGGTTATTGCTTGATTAGCTGTTAAAGAAGATAGCATTACTCATTTTACATGATGGTGCAAATGGCCACGTGTAAAGACGTTATTATAACCAGATGAAGAATGGCTAGATAAGTTGATTTGATTCTTAATTGGAACATTGGGGAGCAATTCAAGCTCCTGGAGTCAGGTAAGCTTTGCCCTCTAATATATTGAAAGGTAGATAAAGTATGCTTTGTGAAAACAATTGTTCTAAATATGACTAATACAAAGGATAAATTTTGTTCTTCTCGTTTTTCATTAATTTTGGTTATTCTACATCTTATATTTTTGTTTCTTGGGATTGCAGGCAGCTGTTTTTGTGTGTCGCTGTTGGTTTGTGGGCTGGCCTTATCATTGGGTTTGTGACTGAATACTATACAAGCAATGCATACAGGTGACAAATGTGATATCATGTCATTTTTTTTTTTCACTTCCTGACTTTTCTTTTCCTATATTTATCGTGACTAGGATTTCTCACTTGAGAACTGCTTATATTGAATTTCAGCCCTGTCCAAGATGTGGCTGATTCTTGCCGAACTGGAGCTGCTACTAATGTCATCTTTGGTCTTGCATTGGGATATAAATCAGTCATCATTCCCATATTTGCAATTGCTGTCAGCATTTTTGTTAGCTTTAGCTTCGCTGCAATGTATGGAATTGCAGTAGCTGCGCTTGGAATGCTGAGCACAATTGCCACTGGATTGGCAATTGATGCATACGGTCCTATCAGTGATAACGCTGGAGGAATTGCTGAGATGGCAGGCATGAGCCACAGAATTAGGGAGAGGACTGATGCCCTTGATGCTGCTGGAAACACTACTGCTGCTATTGGGAAGGTTTTGATCATGTCCCTTTATTGGTCATGAAATTTTCCAAATTCGTTCATTTTTGCTCGTGAAAATGCTAAGTTTATTTTCTTGGCCACGTTATTGCTTCATGTTGACGTAGAAAAATGAGCTATTTTGCTGGCCTTTTTGCGTTCGATAATTCGACTATAATGCCTGAAAGTAGATCTTTCCCTTCTTAAATTTGTTCATATTATTTGGGTGGCGTAGCAGCAGTTTGATTTTTCTCAATTAACTTGTGTGACATCAAGCAACTTTAGATGCTGAAATAAGACATCATAACTGCAAAAATTTCTGAATGTTTGCTGCTTCTCTGTCCAGGGTTTCGCCATTGGGTCTGCGGCTCTTGTGTCCCTCGCCCTCTTTGGTGCCTTTGTGAGCCGTGCACATATTGTGACTGTCGATGTGTTGACTCCGAAAGTGTTCATTGGTTTGATTGTGGGTGCTATGCTTCCTTACTGGTTCTCTGCAATGACCATGAAGAGTGTGGGAAAAGCCGCCTTGAAGATGGTGGAGGAGGTCCGTCGGCAATTCAACACCATCCCAGGTCTCATGGAAGGCACTGCCAAGCCTGACTACGCAACATGTGTCAAGATCTCCACTGATGCTTCCATCAAAGAGATGATCCCGCCAGGTGCACTGGTGATGCTTACTCCCCTCATTGTCGGGATCTTTTTCGGTGTTGAGACTCTGTCTGGGGTTCTTGCTGGATCCTTGGTCTCCGGTGTTCAGGTAATCCTGTTGTGATTGATGACTTTCTTAATCCTTTTGTGCTCAAGCTATATAATGAACGAAATGAATGAGGACAGTTCGTAATGAACACATCATGTCTAACTTGAAAAGGAGTGATGATGGAGTGACTTAGAAACTTTTCTGGACAAAAGTGTGATGTTTTTGACAAAATCATGCTTGGTAGGTAAATTTATTTGTCTTCTCCTTTTTTTCAGATCGCCATCTCTGCTTCCAACACTGGCGGTGCTTGGGACAATGCCAAGAAGTACATCGAGGTAAAAGAGTGATGAGTGATGACACTTTCCAACTTGTGTACTTTGGAATTCTTGTGGACCATGTCTGATGCTTCTGGACTTGTTTATTGAATGATAGGCTGGTGCCTCGGAGCATGCGAGGACCCTTGGTCCCAAGGGATCAGACCCACACAAGGCCGCCGTCATCGGTGACACCATCGGAGACCCTCTCAAGGACACATCCGGACCCTCGCTGAACATCCTCATCAAGCTGATGGCGGTCGAGTCTCTTGTCTTTGCGCCTTTCTTCGCAACCCATGGAGGTTTACTTTTCAAGATCTTTTGATAGGTGGAAGGAAGAGACGTAGAAGGCAACACGCCTCCGATTTTTTTCCTAATCCGTCTGTCCACCCTCCTTGTCTCGCCAATGTATCTGCCACAATAACTGTCTTTCTTAGAGGATGTTCGATTTTTGATGATGTATCTGCTCAAGGCAGCGTTATCTAACAGTCCTGAAGAGGCTGACGACGATGACGACGACGACGATAACGATGATCTTTTTGTAATTTGGGATTGCCTGTCTTTTTTCACTAGTGAGAGATACTTGTTTACAAATTGAATGAGTTCGGCCTGGTGTTTCTTCATTTTCTTCTTGGTTACCATTCGCTACGACTCGGAGCATGAATTGGTTATCTTCTTAGCATCATCATGTTCTGAGAAATGAGTTTGGTCATGATAAATTTCAGTGGCCATTTGCTTTGCCAAAAGGCTGATGACAAGCAAGTGAATATACGTTGCGAGGCTCTTTTGGAAGCGCAGATTTTTCAGAACCATCATTTATTGGCGCCACTTAATTGCAAATGAACAACTATCGCAGGTAGAATTTTGTTTTTTAAATGCAATCGCAGAGTCAGGAAAGTTTAAATAATTTTATTTAATTACCAGCCACGATGTATACATAACTAATTATATTTTAAAGCCGCGGTGTCTGATCAAAACTGAGTGATAGCTTTCTCAAAAGCTATTGTAGGATTGAGATTCTTGGAATTCGATTTAATCACAATAAAATTATATAAACAAGTTAGAGGGCGAGAGCTTAAATAGCTCGAATATCTTCCCAAGAATGCATACCGGGTAATATTGAGGAATGCCTTTATTTATTTATTTATTGTAGTGTGTGTCTAATTTCATAAATGAATGTTTTTGAAAGAAATGATTAGAAAGTGAATTAAGCTTGATGGACCATTGAGCTTAGCATTAATGCCTTTGAGCTTGAGCTGGAGTTGAGATTAGGTGAGTAACCATTAAGCAAAAGCTCGAGCTACTCGTAAGTAGCTTGACTCAATCTCATCCCAATAGTTAGGTCGGCTAGGAAAGAGAATTTTGAAAAATAGGATTCATAAACTTAAGCCGATCAAAATGTGATAGTTTAAGTCGGGTTTTTTCTTAAAATCAAACCAAATCACCAAGCTGAATTATTTCTGTATTTTTATGTAGTAGGAGAGGTTAGACTAGGTGAGAAAAATAAAAAGGAGAGCGAGTAGGTGGTGAGCAGAAAAAGGGACAAGAAGTAAGGAGAGAATTCGTGTTGCTCTCTTCTAGATTTTAGTGAAATCTTTTAAGGTCGTGGTTAATTCAGTTCGATTTGATTTCAAACCAAACTGCTGAAAAGTCAAACGTAGATCTAATTTGATTTTAAATCCTTACTCAGTCTAGTTCGATTTCCAAACCATTTCATTTCAGAAAAAATAACACGGGTTGATCACTTGTATCATTTTGCTTTTGATCGTTTGAATTTGAATATATCATTAAAATTCAAGCCTAGAGGTAACGACATACATTTAATAATTTATTAGAGAAGTTTCCTATGTTAAATAATTTTTTGGAGAGGAAAATTACGTCGTCCAAAGAAAAGTTATCAAGTGATATTTAATGATCAATTAATATTAGTAAGGATAAAGACAAATACCAAAGGAAAGTGCAATGGAGGTTTTTACTAATGATAGGAGAAAAGAAATCTACTATGCTCTCAAGTACATCACTTTCTTGTGAAAAATTACGAAGTAAAACTATTTCTGCAAAAGAAAAGAAAAGATACAAAATTATATTTGATAAAGTACCATTAGTGAGGACAATAGTAAATGTCAAAGGAAAGTTACGATTAATCAAATAATTTCCTTACAATGGGAGAATGAAATTTACATTTAACTTTAATTAGATTTACTATATTTTGCGGGATGTTACCAATGATGGGACCTAGGTAGTTATGATATGATGACAAATGCGTACATTTCGTAATAAATGTTTCGTCTCTATGGTAATTCTCCCCGTGGTATTGCAATTTTAGAAGGCCTTGTATTTGAGGAACATTACATTCTCGTATTCACATTTATTTTTGTAATTTATGAACTTCTATGTAATGTACCCCTTGTCTTGGGAGATCACCAATTTGGTTTGAATTACCTTTTCCATACATAATAATTTTTTTTTTGTAATTAACTTAATCATCCAAATTCTTCAATATAGATCAGTGATAATTTCCCAACTTTTATAGTAATTCCTAGTTTTTTTTTTGTTTTGTTTGTATAGTAATTCCTAGTTAAGTTTTATAAATTATGTTTGCATTTGGAAAATATTGGAAAATATCTCGTCCGTTAATAAAAAATATTTCCTAACCTAGGTCGTTGTTCGTATGTTTTGATTTATTATCACCACTAAGCATAGAGGTCGCTGAATTTATATACTAATAATAATAATGACACCAATAATTACTTTTTTATGCCGACCCGGTCCGGTTTTGAAAATCTTCCCCTCTCTCTCTCTCTCTCTCTCTCGCTCTCGTTCGATATTCCCTCCTCCGCCAGCACCTGAAACTGCGACTCTCTCTCTCTCTCTCTACCCTTGTCCGGTTTTTCCGTTCTTGGCAAATTCGAAGACGAGCCCAGTTCCGGATACACGATCTTAGGCCGACCCGTCAAGTCGAAGCCCGACGTAATCTCGCCGCTTCGCTCCACCGAGCTGTTGAATCGCTTGTGTTCGGGGGGGTTTCAAGATTTGCCTGGGGGGCAATCGCCTGTTCCGTCATTGCAGACTTCCAGGCGAGAAGAAATGTGCCCACAATGATCACCCCAACAGCGAACCGCCTCCTTTGTCCTCTCTCGGTATGTTGTCATCCCTTCTCTGCTTTCTTTTTTTCCCTCGTCGTTTGGTTTCAGGAAGTGGCGGGCCGTGAGGTTTCGCCTGAATTGTGAGAGATTAACGCGGGAGTGGTCGACCCCACGTCCCGTATTTGGTGAACGGTATGATTTTTGAATGAAAGCGGGTTCGCATGAGCTATGAGAGTTGGTGAGGAACGAGCTAGAGAGTGGGTTTTGCTGAAAAATTTGTTCTTGTTGGAGTTGGATTTAAGGGTAGGGATTTTCTTGGATTTTGGGCTCTCTCTCTCTCTCTCTCTCTTGGTCGCGCGAGCACGATCTTATGCGTGGAAGTACTCGTGTCGATCCGTTCTTTTCTTTCAGTGGGACTTTGATTGTGTATTTCCCCTTTGGATATTGTGACTGGACTTTCGATTATATGTCCCTCCGCAAGCTGAACTGTGGACCCAATTTTGCCGCACGAAGTGGATTTTTAGATTAGGTTGCCGTACCAACATCATGCACGGGTATCTATCTGTCTCGATTATTGACAAGTTGGGAATCACGGCGTTTCTGTTTGTTGAAAGCTAGTTAATCTTAGACGCTGTTTGTCAAGAAAAATTATAGGAAGAGTAGACACTGAACTAATGTGATTCTTTCCATGAACTGAACACATTAGGGAGCTGATATTACTTGAGATCTCTTGGAATAGTTGGTGGGTGTATCTAGATTCATGAACACCCTGGAATTGAATTAAACGGTTGCATTTCTTCTATTGATAAGCATTTTCTGCTCAACTGCTCATACTTTGTATCTGACTTTAGTATCCATTTTTCTTGTTTTCTCATTCTCTTTTTTGGTTTTGCAGTAAAGGTTAAACGTATCTGTGAAAATGGAATTAGTTGAATTGCTTGTCATCAATGATTGCTCTTAACCTTTTGACCTTGTTTTTGCTCAGACTCTGTCTTGAGTTGGTTTATCTTATTAATTCTGTCGGTCTTACTGAGTTCATGGGACTGGGTGGTTCAAAGATTTTAATTTTTTAATTTTGTCAATTTTGATTGTTCATATGGGTTCGTGCGTTGTGCAACATTTTCTGAGAAGGCCATGCCAGAATGGTTAAATGGTTTATTTGTACGGATTTGTCACCTGACTGCACCTTTATGATTCAGCACTTTTCGTTACTCCTTTCCACGTGCTGCACGAAAAGCTTTTTGACTTTGGTTCCGTTTAGCTTTTATAACTTTCTCAGTATAAGCAAAGTATCAAAACTAACGTGTTTACTTCTTAATATTGCTTGGATTCAATTTTTACTTGGGTCACTTATGTGATAATTTAATGAGCATGACAATAATTGGCTTTCATTTGATTCCACTGTGGAAGTACTCCATTTTGGATGTCATGGCATATTTGCTTCTTTTGACAAAGAGGATCACTACTCTAGAGTGTCCTTACTAAATGAATCTTTCATATGGTGCATGATCAGAAAATTTTCATTCATGCTGTAGTTATATTGGATTCATAGCTTTTGGGCTGATACTGAAAGTTTTTTGCCCATCATATGCCAGGTGCATAATTTTGCAAAATGCACGATCAGTTTTAAATCATCGTTATTTTTTCTCTCTGTAGAAAGCAATCTTTGTTATGGATTGATGAAGGCATGAGTTGAAGAAATCCTTGTTGTCCCAACTGCTCAACGGTGCTTCCATGGATGGCAAAAGCTCATCTGAGTTGAGCCTTCCCTGGTTCTGGATTATTGAGTATTTGGCAAAATTTGAGCAAGTTAAGCCATCCCTCTTACACGGTATTCACCTTCTACAGTAACATTTTGCGAGTTTTGGTCCACTTTCTCATCATTTTGGTTGGGTATTCATATGGTTTATGCTTTTCAGGTATCATTAAAGCGGCTCCAGAGTTACCTGCTCACTTGGGAAAAAATATGGAGGAAGTTGTTTCTTTGAGATGCTTGGAGGAGTTATGTGGTTTTAGAAATGGAAGCATGAACAGTACTTGGCCCTCAGTGGGATCAAAGGAGAAAATTGATACATCAAAGAGCTGCAAAAACGTCCTACAGTATATGTTCCATAATGTGAGTTCTAATAAATGATGCAGTGAAAATGTGTTTTATTTTCTTCATGACATCTTTCCACTGGTTCTGTTTGAATGATTGCTGAAGTTTGGTGTCTATTCCCCTGTTTATGAATTTGTTATATCTTAGGGCTCTGCATCTGATCTTGAAGTGACTGCAAATGAGTTGTTGAAATGGGACCTTCACTCATTTTTAATGCACAAGAGAACCTCTGTGCCAAAAACTGCCCTAGAGGAGGTAAGCAGATCTTTCATCCAGTGCTGTCTATCTTCATGATATCCTCTTTCATTCAGGTTTAAATTGGTTTTTTTCTTGTATTTTGGCAGCTGAAAGATACAATACTTGCAGGTACTCATCCACATGCTGATTTTTTTAAAAAAGAGGGTAGATTGGCAGATATTTGTCATTTGAATAGGACCGTCGTTCATAATGGTGGACATACTGGACTTACACGTGCGGCTGATGTGGGAGACACATATGCTTCTAACACAATTGATGAACCAAACTTTGTTTCTCAACCCACTAATCATGTGGAGCCCTTGGTAGGAGATGACGGTATAAGGATGTGTCTTCCCGCAAAGAGGAACAATACTGATGTTCACGCTGAAAATATTGAAAGGAATTGTAATAAGGATCAACATCATGATGCTCATTCAGATGCTAAAAGGGCCAAACAGCAAGATTCTGACGAAATAAAGATGGCTAACCTTGTCAAGGATCATATGGGGGCTGTGGATGACGACCAGTTGTTAGAGAGAGATGGGAGGCATTATGTTCAGCCAAGGACTTGTGATGTACTTTCCGACGGAATGGAGCGGGGGTTTTCTGTTGATGATCCCAAACGCGTCCATAACTCCATAGAGAAAACAAAGAACAGTGAATCAGCTCGAGCATTGGAGTGGGGGCAGACTTTTACCAGTAACGCAAAAGATTATGTGGTCCACGTTGTTGGGGAGGATATATCCAGTGATGGTGATGAATATAGAAAAGAGGAGATGGATGTTACGATGAAAAAGCATGAATTCTTATACTCTCAGTCTCAGTGTCCATCACCTCGCAATGCGTTTGTAATGGTTGATTGGAGTGAGCAAAATGTTTGTATGAAGTGTAATGAAGGTGGTCGATTGTTAGTTTGTAACACCAGCAGTTGCCCTTTGATGGTTCACGAGAACTGTGTGGGCTTATCAGCTATGTTTGACAACGGTCTGTTTTACTGTCCATTTTGTGCATATTCTATTGCCATTTCTGAATATCATGATGCCAAGAAGGAGGCCTCTTTGACAAGAAAAAACTTATCTGCCTTTATTCGTGCTGGACTCAAGCACCACCAAGAGAATTTGGATCAGATGGAACAGAATCTGTCAGGAAATGGAACTAGTGAGATTGATAGAGTAAATGGACATAATGAAATGGATGTGAATGGCTGTCGTTTTCAGGGGAATGAAAGTGATGGAGAACAAAATGATCCTTTTCAACGATGTAATGGTGGTGACGCTGATTTACCAATTAGAGAAGAGGAAGAAATGGTCCGTGGTGGAGCTTCTACCGATGCTGTGGAATTCTTGGAAGGGAAAAGGAATAGGGAAAACACATCGAACCTGGTTGAGATGACTCCTACTCTGGAAAAGCAGAAGGAAGAGAACATGATGCAAGAACGACCGTCAGGGCAAGTAGTTGAAAGAGAACAGGACCAAGTATTGGAAAACAACCTGTTCATTAATGGAACTGTTGCTTATAAGAACACTTATATTGTCCCTGTGAATCAGAGAGATGAAGTTAGAGGTGAGCAAGATGTTCTCAGTAAGGATGCCACCGATACACCTGATGGAGGTGCTTGTGCTAATATTACTGCAGAGGAAACTTCCGAAGATGAAGATAATGAAACATCCATAGCCAATTACAGAATCAGTTTCCGAGGGCAAAGAAATCTGGAGTAAGGGTTTCCTGTATACTGAACTTTTCAGTGGTTGATCGTGGTGTGGTATTTTTGGACTTATAAGCTTTACATCAGCCCCAATTCGTTGCTGGATTAATTTTAAATATAAAAAATTGCAGGGAAGCCTCTGCAAATCCTCTCCCTATGCAAAATGAAGCTCCCTTGATGGGGGACGAGGAACAGACTCCAGAGGTACTTGTCCTCCATTGTAAACTCCCAAGTATCATGTTTTTGTCTTTAGGGTTATTACAATTTAACTATATTCATATTGCTTTCAGTCTTAACACATTCCGAATACATCATGATTCACATGCCCAAGAAAACTCCAGGCTGTCTATGTTGACCTTTTTATCTCACAAAATTGTACACATTTGGTCCCTGAACTTGCACTTCTTATCCTTGGATTGTTTCCTAGCAGAAAAGGTTTTCTGAATGCGGTAATCAAATCTATATCTTATACAATTAAGGTCTTGAACTTTAAGATTTTTATCAAAATCAAGTCCTTTCTCCTCCAATTTCAGCAAAATGAAGTTGACTTGACGATTACCAACCAAAAAAAAAAAAAGTTGACCTGATGATCAGTGCTAGCCAATAGTCTAATGCAGCAAAGAAATCAGTTTCAACGTGGACAATCAACTTAAGGTCTGTGGACAATCAAATGGGTGGGAAGAAGCAAAGGACAGTTGATTGATTGTCTTCTTTCCCACGTCAAACTTTTCACTACCACTAATCAGAGACATCAGCTTTAATTTGTTGGAATTGGAGACAAAGGACTTGATCGGAAAACTTTTGCGACTTCAAGTACTTGAGTGTACCAATCACAAGTTCAAGGATCGTGTTGAAAAACAATGCTATTAAAAGGGCCAAATATGTAAATCTTTGTTGCAGTAACATTTTTCATCAAGCAATAATTTCGATCCCATAATATTGTTCCTCGTTACATGTTCGCTCTTGAAGAACATTTTATTTCACTGTATTGTACCAACTTTTCAACTACTTGCTCTGCTCAGCCTACTTCACAGCCAGAACCAAGTTCAGAGTCTCCGCCTTCTGGACAGCTCAGACCTTCTTCACCACCATTACCGTCTAGACACGTCTCAAGATTCCCATTGAGGGGAAGGAGGTGTTTGAAGACTTATGCAAGTTCTGTGGTCCCTAGAAGAAGTGCAAGAATCAGATCATTTGCTCGGCCAAGTCAAAAAAGGACCAAAGACGATGCATGCGAAGTTATAGAAATAGATTGACTAATGTATGTCCAACAATTAAATGGATTGATCAATGTCATGCCTTTGGGGTGCCTGTCTTATAGCGGCTGAAATCCTTTTTAGTTGTACATAGCAGCATTTAGTTATAGTTCATGGATCCGTTTGTAAATGGCCATCATTTTATGATATTTGCTGGATCCTTTTAGTACTTATTGGCACTTAAGATTAAATGCAGCTGGATTTTTGAGCTGTTGGATGGATGCATTTGAGTGATGTCTACAGTCAGGAACACGTGATTCGGAATTTAGAGGGCATTGTCTGCTCCAAATAATCCTCCTGAAAATTCTTGTGGCACTCCTTAACTTGGTATGCCTTTCCAATTTAGAGCTGTCGTTACCTGATCTGACTTTTACATGTGGAAATCAGTGGTTTCTTAGATATCTATTCTTTCAGAGAACTTGTCTGTCGGTTCTCGTACTTGATGTTGTGATGATTTTTTCCCCCTGTTTTGACCTATCAAAGAAAGCGGAGATGGTTGTACTTAGCTTTATCTTTTTTCCAAATTGCTTGTTTGGTAGACTAAAATGTTGCCTGACCTTGTCATAAAAGAGTGCTTTGAGGAGTATTAGTTTCCAGTCAAGGGAAGTCTGCCTTGCAAGTTGTGTGCTCAAGAGCCGAATTTAAAAGAAATATAACGGAATAGAATGCGGTATTGTTTTAGCGCCCCTGGAGAATGTCTTGTTGGCTAGGAACTCCAGGAGTATGTTCAGAGTTGTTGACGTTTTATAGCAATTTCTACATGAAGCCTCAAGTTTGTTTATGCCTAACAATCTTGTCTTTACAGAGAAGTTGGAGAGACCGGGAAGGAGAATCTTCATCTTGCTGCAATTCCAAGTGAAAGATGTTAGTGGCTGCTGAACCCATTTTTTTGGGGGGGGGGGGGGGGAATGGGGATTTGACACCACGAAACCATTGACTAGCCACACAACCTTGATTGCCTCAAAGTGGCATTGTCTTGAGACATTGTAAAGAGCAAGGTTGCCATATTAGCAGCAGGTTGAATGTGCTTTTGTGGCGAAACTTGAGTTGCTCTTGACACTTGATCTTTTGGACGAGGACACATTAGGAAAGTTCATTTTCTCTTTCAAGGCCTATGTTTGGCAAGATTTTTATTTTTATTTTTAATATGACTTTAAAAGAATGTGCAAGTATAACTGTTCGAATTTGGACCTTAATCAAGGATGACCACCCTGGTTGCTCGAGTAATGTTAAATATAGAACATATACATCACCTGGGAATAACATATAAGGAAACAAATTAATCATAGGTTACATTCTTTGATAGACAACGTGAATGATTATTGACGAGACAGTAGTAACAAGTTATTGCTTTTTCGTAAAGAAAACATCATGAATCCTCAAATCCCGGACTTCGGAAATCACCGAAGTGTGTTTTCGAAAACAGTAATGTTATATAGGATGCTGTCTGCTCTTCTACTCGCACACTCGCGAAACTCGCCACCGTCACCTCAAAGAGCGTGACGTGGGCGCCCGTCGCCGCCTCACTCGCTCGCTGCTACTCACCTGAAGCTGGCTCTCCTTCATTTCCATTTCCTCCTCCTACCCAATTCCCAACACTATTTATACATCGCCAAAACCCAAAAAAGCTCTCACCTTTGCCACCGCAAAGCCACACGGTAGAGAGAGAGAGAGAGAGAGAGAGGGGGAGAGGCTGAGCTCGCCTCAAATTCAAGAACCCTTCTGGTTAATTCTTGCAGCTTCTTTAACTCCGCTGGCTCCAGAATTTAAGGGGGATCGGTTTCTTTTTTTTTAGGCATTTACTGTTTCTCGGTGGACGTTAATTATGGGTAAGAGGAAGAGAACCGACGATCGTCTCGTCACCGACCCTTCTCTTTCGTCTTCTTCACCTGGTACGTTTTGGTCGTGTCTCCTCCTCCTCCCACTTTTGGGTTTTTGAAAGAAAGGATTTTTATGCATTTCGATGGCCGTTTTGGTTCCTGGGAAATGTGGGCATGTGTGGAATGGAAGAAAGATCGGGTCTTGATGGTTCTGACAGGTGGGGTTTTAGTGAGGTAGGATGGGAAAAGGAATCCAAAATCTGAGTAGTCAGATTCGGAGCTTAGCATTTTGTAGACGGTTTTTGTTGAGCTTGAATGGGTTGATGGGGGCGAAGCCGGGATTGGGTTCTCTTCAAATTTTGCTCTAAGTAGAGTGATCGGAGCTAGGGTTTGTTCTTCTTTTAGTCTGGCTTGCCTTTTCTAAGCCTTATTTTCGATTAATTTGGATGCTGTCTCTCTCTCTCTCTCTCTCTCTCTCTCACGAATGCCATTGCGATTCCCTGTGTTGCTTGATATATGGGTTTGATCAAGGTTTAGATTGTAGAAAGTCTCTGACTGGGCCTTGATTTCTTTATCTGTACAAGCAGAAAGTTTTAACCATTTCTGGTGTTGAAAATACTGCACGTTTGTCTGCTAGGAGAGGTGGTGAATGGTTAAATCATGGGAAGTAGTTTGGTGAGACAGATGGTTTCTTATCCTATTGGCATTGCTGAACATATTGGCAGATTGAGGTATATTGTTGGTGAACTTGAGAGGCTGTTTTACCGGAATTGTTACATCGAGATGATAGAGAGAACGCCTGTGGAGAATAAGAAGGCTGTAATATGCTCAAAATTAGAAATGTCAGAATATGTAAGACCGTACGTGTGCACTTTGGTATTATATGATGATGCCCAAAATAGAGCGCATGGAAGCCTTCTATGTTGAACGCTCATCTTACTCAGTCAGACTTCAGAAATTCAGAGTACTTGACACAAAACATGCATTTAGAGGATTTGTAGATCTAACGAATGGATGAGTGAGTGGGTATGTAAATTTGGCAATGCTGGAGAGCTCACGGGGGCTGACGGTTCTTTTCTTTTTGAATGGCGGCTGATTCTGGATCTACGATGTAATGCTTACCTAACTATTAATTATCCATGAAACATTATCAAGTTTGATTTTATTTATTTTTAGATCCTAGGTCACCGATTTGATAATTGTTTTGTGCTTTTCTGGCCTTTTTGTCTGCTAATTGGATTGACTGATGTTTGGTGTGTTTGAGTTTGCAGAATGCATATCATTTATTGGATACATGTTTTTCAAACAAATTACTTTGTTGCAGCTAATATATATATGCTTATCTTGTAACTCCCTAAATGATCTTTTCTTTTTGATTGCTCCTTTGTGTTGATGTCTTAAAGGGTTTTCTTTCCCTTGTGTTTGCATGGCGTGCTTAAAGGTTTTGTGTGTTCTTTGATTTCAGATATCGGTTTGCTTTAATCTCAAAGACCTTCTTTCCAGTCTGAATACTTTTATGTTCTAGTGAAGTCATTGAGTGGGTCAAGTCTCTGTTGATGCATGACATACCCAATTTCCCTCTTCACCCTGAGGTGTAGAGGCTGCATTGTTTCTGCAAAGGTTTACTATGATCAAATGAGACCTTCACGTATACTTGTAGCTCGCTTTCAATTCTTCTAGCTTTGCACATTGTGTGATAGACCACGGGTCATAGTTTTGCTTTATATGAGACACAAGTTACTGATAAAAATATTTTGATTTGCAGCAGAAAGCATGCCGTGCTCTTCTGGAGTGGAATTATCATCTAGAAAAGTGAGCTGCCTTTTAGCCCCCTTCATCTTAGGGTCCTTCCTCCGATTCTTTTCCAGTTGTTTGCTTATATATAGTTCTCTTTGACTTTATGTGCTTTTCAAGTGCTGACATATTGAAACCCTGGGCAGAAGTCTTCTCACTTCGTGGACTCTAATGAGATGAAGCCCTTCACATCAAGCATGGAAATGGATATTTCTTCTAATCACTCTTCTCCTGTACATCTTCGGCAAAATCTTGGGCGTTCAATGTTTCTGAAACGCTCACGTCACTGGTATGGACACCAGAACTCATGGCGTAACTCAGGTGGCCATATGAGTGCAACCACTTCTCATGGGAAGACCCCGCCCTCTTGGGAAGAGAGACTTAACTTCAAGTTGGCTAGTCGCTATAACTCAGACAACTGGCACTATGCAGGTTAACTATTTCTCTTAAGCATCTACTTACGCATTGAATTAAAGCATTTTCTAGCTGCAAATGAGGAAGTTGTGCACCCACTTGTGGACATGGTGATTTTTTAAATTTCATTGTTTATATGCGGGTCCCAAATGTTCTATCGGTGTTGATGGAAATTTATAATCGGCCATCTGTTATGGTACACTTTGTCACGAGGTATCATATTTTTCTTGCAGATTATAGAGACAGAGCCTTTAGCAGGCCAGAGAGGATTAGGTCAGATTCCGCCACATTAGATTCCGCCTCACTTGAAACGGCAAAGTTGCAATGTGGGGTCTGCCAGAAACTTTTGAGGAGGAAGCCTTATCTTCTTTCTAGCTCTCACTCGTCCTCGGAAAACTCTGTTGTGGCAGTTCTAGTATGTGGACATGTCTATCATGCGGATTGTTTAGAGCAGAAGACGCCTCTTGAAGAGAAATCTGACCCCCTATGTCCTGTTTGTCTCAACTTACTCTCACCCGCTGATGCCTTTAAAGGAGGGAGTGAATGATTGTACAGGATCTTTCTAACAAAGAGGACTAGGTGCTTATGCTCGGCAAGCTAGGATATTGTCGTATATATGATAGGTGATATATATATGCACCAAATATCTCGATGGGCTTATTAGAGGAAGCGCATTGTTTCGATATAGCCTTATAGGATATAGAAAATCTAGACTATAAATGTGTATATTGCGAGGATGTATTTATCGGACGCATTGCGGCTTTGTGTTGTCTTAGCCCATTTTGTGCGAAAACACATATTACAGTATCGACTGCTGTGCCTAAAATGCAAACTCAGACGTCCTTGATGGACTGATTGCCGACCGCGATTACACTATTGATTGAGGCGGAAGTGCAGGAATGATTTGTTCTGGATGTAGGAGAAACATCATCAACGTGCCTGCATTATTTTGCAGAAATCTTCCTGATATGTAATCTGATTTGATGAAAAGCAGTTTCTACTGAGTTTGTCAAGAAAATTCTGTGTGAATACTGCGGCATAAGAGAGCATGTAAGTGGTGAAAGTTAATTGCGAGTATCGTGTTGAAAAGTTTATTGTATCTTGGGAGTCCTGTTTGTTCACTGCATGAACATTTCTCTGCATAATTTTTCATGGCTAGTCTACCGAAGATGCTGTGAGCAATGGCTTGGATTGCGGCAACTTCAGACATGACATTTTTGGACATGGTTGATCCTTCTCTTTCTTGGGGAAGGGTTCGGTATTTTTTTGGCTGATACCATCTTAATGTTAGGATGATGCATGAATGAATGAATGAGGGATAAAAACCCAAAGGGTTTCCAGCATAGTCCATACGACTCAATTCTCAGGAGTTCATTAGATGTACTTAGCCTAAGAAACACTCGTCATCAGGGAATACAATACTCAGTGATCATGTGCTGGAGTGGGGGGATGAGAACCCAAGTAACCGTGCCAACTTGATCACCCCCAAAAATGTTCTTGCCATGTGCAATGTGCTTCTGTAACAACAATCACTACTATGACTAACACCGAACACGTGATAACAAGGAAATTTAATGCCCCATCTGAAATCACAGTCGAAATCTGCATATGTAAAAGGAGAGATAAAGACTGAAACATGGAGGCAGTATTAAACTAGTTCAATGTTCAGAGGAGACTGGTTTGTTGAGAGAGCAACAAACGAGCAGACTGGCTAGCTAATCATGATCACGTTGGATTCCCCTTCTGAATATACCGACCTCCTTCAGGATTAAAACCCTTTTTTTGGAATGATAAAATGAGTTGCTTAACTACTAAAATTTATGATTCTTAATTTCATTTGGCGATACGCCCGTGTTACTGCCACAAAAATTACGGAAATGTGCTTCTCCTACAAGCCTTTTTCACATGCTAGCACTGAGATTTCTGCTCGTCCAAATGGGAAGGTAAAGATTCCTCAGCGAGGATGCCTTCTAGATGGTGGTACCCGTTGCGCGGGAGTCACATAGACGAAGTGATTGACGGGAAAAAAAAATAAAAAAATAAAGATTCTACGTGAGGAAACCTCAAATTTATCAAAAGATTTAAATAATACCTGGAACAAGTTTCACCCACGCTTCAATCGAAGATTACCGACACAATAGTGATAGGCCATTAAACATGATAGTATATCTCTGTCGGTCCAAAGTCAGGTGATTAACTACATGAAATCTGCACAACCTTCGGTATGAATCTGAATTTAAATTACAACTGCAAAGTTTCCTTGCATGTAGCTTTGTTATGGCCTACTCCGCCGCACCTACTGCAGCAAACTTCCCTTTTCGTTACTCCCTCTGTTTTTGTCAGTTGTTTCTTGTTTTGCTCGGTTGATGGCTTTGGGGTGCACGGTGGAAGTACGTGCATGGTTTGAGAAGGATCTTTTCCCTCGGTTGACTTCTCATATGGACCCTTAACAGGGTTTATGGAGTTGGAATAGGTGATAAGGTAGCTATCAACCGTGAAGCACTTAGGACAATAGTCGTAAGTATACTTCCCTGTGCAATAAAAGACGGCAATGGCATGGCGGCAAGGTAGACCATTAGATTTCCATTCCAAGCAACTACAAAACCCTTTCTGAAGATCCACCACCACATTGATAGAATTGTCATGAACCTCAAATACCGTATCTGATGAGAACAGCACTTTTAAGCTGCTTGCTCTCCGAGATTCTTCTTGTAGTTTTTCCTCCCTGGATGGGGTTAGTTTTGTAACCCAATTGTTTGAATTTATCTGGCGAGCATTAAACAACTCTACCAATTTCGATATGAGAGCCTCTATCTTCTGTACAATTGGTAGTTCCTTCACTTCCTCTATCCATTTAGCATATGGCTCTGCAATATCTTCTGTGATAAAATGAAATGGCTCACCCCTGAATGATGCATGCGCCCATTTGTCTGGCTCAATCTGCATTATCCAATCATAAGCTTTTGAAGAAACTTTCTTCATTTGTTCAATGTATGTTGTAAAAATATCAAGCCGCTGTGCACGGGCAGCAGCCAATAAACTGGTGACTAAGAAACCCTTGCCATCCCCAGTGAATGGACCCTTCACATTCTTCTTGAAATTCTCTACAAGATGAAAGATGGAGTAACCATGATGACCATTCTCAAATACCTGATGCACAAATTTCTCTAAATCCTTTTCATGGTCAGAGATAAAGGTTATGGGAGTTGAAGTAGAAAAGGCAGATCTCAACTGCTCTAGAAACCGGCACCAATTACTGTCATCTTCAGCGTCAACAATAGCAAATGCAAGAGGGAAAGGATTATCATCTCCATCCACTGCACTAGCCGTCAAGAATACTTCATGGTACTTTGATTTAAACGATACAGAGTCAAGGAAAACAAGCGGACGACAGCCATCTTTGAAACCCTGTATAAAAGCTCGGAAAGATACAAAAAGATGCTGAAATCTTCCATCATCACCAGTGAAAAGATTTGCCAAACTTCCAGGATTTGCCTCTACTACTTTCTCACAGAACAAAGGCAATTGGTCGTATGCATCTTTATATGAACCCTGAAGTTGCTCCCTAGCATCCTCAATTCCACGCCACACTTGACTATAGTTCAACTCAATCCCAAAATCTCGAGCAATTCCCTGAGCAATCTCCTTTGGCTTGTGATGTGGACTATCTCGTAACCTATCCTTTATAATATTTACTAACCAATTTTTTGCAGGATGAGCAGCCTTCCAAGACTCCCCACCGCAAGTATGAGATTTATTCATTCTTTTCACCACAAATGATTGTGAAGATGGGACCCAAGAAGCATGAATTCTCCAGGAACACCCTTCTATGACACAGATACCACTAGCACGGTTTGCGTCATTCTTCTTTAACTTGTATGCAAAGCGGTTTGCAATAGCATACTTTTGTAGCGCATCACGAAATTCACGTACACTTTTGAATTCCTGGCCCTCACCAGTAATACCTTCTCTCCATGCTCCAACAAGAGCTTCCAAAGACAGATCGGAGCCAGCAACAACAGGACAATCAACCAAATTGTCACTCCAAGGCGCAACTTTTCCCTCTTGCTCCTCATCAACAGCTACTGCAGGAATAAGGTGCTTCTGAATTTTCTTCTTCCTGGATGTGCCTTTTCCTGTCCCTCCAACTTCATCAATTTTTGATCCAATGCTGAAACCACTGTCAATACTCTTTAATGCTGTTGTTCGCCTTCTCTTCTTAACAGTATCAGCCGGTGTAGAACTCATGTCAACTGGTGAAAGAGCTTCTGAATCAACAGTGACAGTGACAAGACCATTAAGAGTAGAATTAGCAGATGGAGATCCAGTAATTTTACGACTGGTATTGTGTGGAGTAACTTTTGACTGGGTGGACACGGCTGGGGGACTCTGATCAATTACAGCAACGTCAATTAATGAATCCACAGGTGCTCCAGCAACAACAATGGACGTGGGGGCTGCAGCAGTACCAGTTGCCAAAGTTTCAGCATGTTTTATGCCATTTGTCCTGCAAATGATCATTAGAAATGTTATGAAGACACGACATAATTCCTCATTCTCTCAGATCACATCGGGCACAATACACTAAAACTAATCAATGAGCACAAGGACACTAGCATCTTATTTCATTGATGGAACGAAGGCCGTGTTCCTCTCAATCAAGCCTGGCTGGGTACATGTCCATGAAATAAAAGCTATCAAAAATACAAAAAATTAAATTTTTAAAACAATCACCAAGAGAAATGCAATCTGACGCAACACGAACCATATTGATTAGAAACTTACAGTAACATGATTTGTGTTTGACACTAAGACATACAAGTTCAAAGAAACACTCTTGCATGTAAAGAGAAAGGAAATCAGTACCTGTTGGCATGATCCATCAAGCTTTGAGGAACAAAACCTTCTTTTCCCATAACATATACATCAGCAGTTACTGAAGCTCCATGAAAGTCATACATCCTTTTTAGGTCCTTGTCATTTGCTAAATTGATGGGCGTCCGCTTGTTCAGAGGCAGGAAGTATTTGATTGACAAAGATTTATAATCAAGATTCCACATTTCGGCTAGTTTTAACTTGAGATCATCAAAAAGGGTTTCTTGATTGATCTCAAGAGCATTTGCCTCTCCTCCAGTATATGACATTGAGCCATCACTGTTAGTGATGAACTGACCACCGGATTGACAAATGAGGATAAGCTTCCCCTTTGCCATTTTATGAGCATCCTGAATAGTCACGATAATAAAAATACATGAGTGAAGATAGGCGATGAAAACATAAATGAGTAAAGAACTCAATAACATAAATGAATAAAGAACTCAATAACTTATACGTGAGCCTCTATAGCTAAAATAGTTTTAGGCATAAATGCATAAAGAACCAAGAGCAAAAATTGATAGCTGAGAGTTGACGAAACATTAGATTCCAATATATATGGCTTGGACATCAGCCAATATTTTCAAGCAAGGGAGAGCCAGAACTCACTATATTTAAATCAGAGAACACGCATTAAAACCATTAAACTGTCTCAATATTTACACCAAAATCCACCTGCATTTCAAATTCACAATTCACAAAAAAGAAGAGATTACCGACAAAAGCTCTAATAGCAGATTTTAACTAATAATACGGGTCCATAGCGGTACCACGGAGAGCTTTTCCCCCACACACCGTTGATGAATTCCACGGCAAGTTCGATTCTTTGAACATTGCCCTGATCTTCTAATCCTACTACCAATCGAACCATGTAATCGACTCGGATTATCCTCCAAATCAATAGTACAAAACACAAGTTGGCTTGCCTCGTAAGCGAATTTAAGTCACAATAAACAACAACTTAAAGGATCAAAGATGACATAATTCACGCTGAATTATGTCATTATCTATTACTGCATCTAAATCATCAATTCATCAGAAAGTGATGATACACGATGTCACAGGCTTCACTCGAGACACTCTACAGTCAAATTACAAGAAGACACACTCAGTCTTCCTTCAACCATATTGCCCAAATAAAGAGAAAAGAAAACCAAGAGAAAACCCAAGCTCCTACAGCTTCAATACTCAACCTCCTAAGCAGCAGCAACTACTAAACCGTCCCCTGCTCTCCAACGATTCTTGATTCCCTCAACTTTCTCCATCAAAACCCGGAAAACCAAAACCTACCCATTAAATTCCAGACGGAAATAAACCAAGAAAACCAAACAAAATGGGATTTTGAAACGAAATTCGTACTACGGATCAATAATCACGTGCTTGATGATTACCTCCAAATTCCTGGTCGCCTTGAATTTGTGAAAAAACAAAGGAAACCCTCTTTTCTATTCCCATTCAATTTCGCAGCATCGCTTCTAGTGTGCTACAAGAATCATGGGGCGATCGACGCTGGCCTGAGTGAAACCGGCGTTGCTGGAGCAGCAGCAGGCGCCTCCGTCCTCGTTGAATTTCCGAGCTTCGATCTTTTTTCAAAAGACGACTTCTCCTTTTCCGGGAAATTTCGTTCGACCCCCCAAAAGATGCGGACTTTCGCAATCCGGTATAGGTGAATTCGTTTGCAGATGGGCCCTTGAAAGTTTCTGTATTTATTAAACAGCCCGCTTTCGTTCTGCCCTACCCCATTCCTACTTTGGAAAACTTGGCAATATCTTACTCCCTAAGGTAATTATGTTGACTAGCTACTTTTGGATTTCTGATTTCGAAAAAAGATAGAATTTAGATTTATACCGTTTTAATCAATTTTACCCAACATCAGAAATTTTTAGTCACAGACTTTGAAAGCCCAAATCTAATTTTCAATTTTTCTTCTAAACTTGCTCAAGATGTTCCGTTATCTTCATGATGATGGAGCATATCTAAATTATTGAAAACTTATCTTATAACAAAATCCATATTTAAATTAATATATTATATCAGATACTCAATATCAATTTACCATATCATTTTACAAACCGAATATACGAATTACTTTATGTATTTTTGACGTCATACTCTCCTCTTATAGTGCAAATATGTTTATCGATAATCTTAACATTTTTGCTTGTATGGTAAACTATATATATGCATTTGGAAATTTTTACCTAAGGGAGTTTATAGGCAGGTAGTCTTATTAGGCATAGTTATCGAAGGTAATTTAGGATAACGTTTTCAAATTTTCTTAGTTGGTTGTTTTGACTTTGCATATCTTGATATTTGACCCAATTTCTCTAAAAAGAAAAAAAAAAAAGGTTAAGAAGTGTAGCGCCTGAATCATTTTCTCTCAGTGAGCTAGGTATTTCATTCATACCACACACACACACACACACACACACTTACTTTAAGACAGCAAAAAAAGAAAAAAGGACAAAAGAAAAAAACACTCCCTCTTTACAAAAGTTATCAAGTATGCATATCTCAATTTGCAGTGGAATGAGGACTTTTACAACTTGAACCTGTGCTGTGGAATGAGGACTTCTACAGCTTGAACCAGGAATGAGGCCTATAAAGCACACGAGTCCTATCAATGTAGGAAAACTCCATTCCATTAAATTTTGTCTTTGGTTGTTTAGTTTATTAAGGACAGCTCCTCAAGTGGATAAAACTGTATTCTGTGTATCATAGGAGGAGACCAAATGAAACATTAAGGAATCACATGTTCCTGGTCAGTGCCGCTAGCAGCTACACCTCCACCATGACCGTTGCCGTCCTCCTGGTCTCTCTCTCTCTCTCTCTCTCTCTCTCTCGGGCACTGTTGCTCGACAACCACGATTGTCGGTCCAGATTGAGCGCTGCCATTGATCCAGGCAACCTTGCGATGATATGGCCAGTGTGTGCTCCATCAACGGCGATGAGGTTGACCGGTGTTGGCGACAGAGTTTGAAGGTGGTGGTGCATAGGCGATGTGACAACGGCAGTGTGGTGACTTGAACTTGAGAGAGACGAATGTGTTCTGTTATCTTGTTTTACAGGAATCCGCCCATTACATGGAGCGACAGGAAGTTTCCTCCATTAAGTAATGGATAAATCATGACCATTTTTCCTCGAGAAAGCGAAGAGTATTAATCCTTCTAATTGAAGAAACTTTCTTGGTTAAGCTGGGTTTTTTTTTTTCTCTCTCTCTTTTGGACCAGTTCAACTTTTGGTTGCTGGGTTGATTGTAGTTATTCTTGTGCTGCGAAGTAGATTGAATGAGAAATTTTGGGTGCTATGAAGTTTGAACCATGAAATCTCACGAAAGTCAATTTAGGATCATGATTTGATGGGGTAAAATTTGGAAATTTACTGCACGTTGCCGGACCTGGTTCGATCCACGGCCTTTGGAATCGGTGTTCACCAGCCATGGGCTAGAGGTGATTTTGTCTTTTTAGGTATATCAAGTTAGTTTTTTAACGACTCAAGACCTAATTGAAACGCGCACAATAGAGTTTAAACAAGCTGTTTTAGCTTCAGCAAGCAAGCTATCGCTAAAAAGTGCACAACAAGCTTTCCTCTATTTTGAGCGAGTCTTTTTGTTGGTTCGTCTTATTCCAGAAGAAAGCTTAGTCGAGTCTTAATTAAGGTAGTTTGGTTTTTGATTATGATATTCATTTTTGACTTGACTAACAGGATTTCGAGTTATTTTACTTGAGGTAGCTTCCGTAGCTCCATTTTAGATTGTCAAGTAGGTGGTGTTTATCTCTTCCATGATTTGGACATCCATATCTCGTGTATTATAGAAATTAAATACTGTATGAGTTATAAAGGAGGCATCGCATGACATGACGTAAAAGGAAAAGGATGTCTAGAGCATAATAATTTTCTTAAGCTGGACTGGACGTTTATTATCATTTTGGTTATTCAAAATCATGTATCTATTCAAATATAGTTTGTGAGTTAATTATATGTGAAATGATTTGAGAATGTTCATATGGAATGTATTTTCCCTTGGTGGAGGGCATTGTGAAAGATTATATGTATTTGTTTAGAAATCTGTTTATGAGATGGATTCTGAATTGGTTTTATGGATGATTGAGAAATGAATTGGTGGATTTATGCACATTAATGTTATGATCAGAACCCACTTAGGGTGCAGTCATACCTTTCTCTGGACGTCCTGTTAAAGCCGAGCCACCGGATGACTAGGGTGGAGACCTATGTAAAAGAGGCAATCTTGATAGGTCTTGTCATAGGGGATGAAGATTGACCATACTTTTGGCATAGAGAACTAGATTGATCAATGGCACAAGCAGGACGGTTAATATTGCTTCACTATTGTTGGTTGGATGTATATTTTTGACGTGTAAAGCTATGTTTAGGAGATGTATTTTATACACTGAGTTTGGATATATATATATATATATATATATATATATGTGTGTGTTTATGTTATCGCTTTATAATTGTGCATACTGAATGCTTAACATCTTTAAAAGAGATCGGCGTAACTCACTTAGCAGCAATTTACCTATATAATTCATTTTCAATCTTTTTTCATTTTTCCATGCTGATGAGTAGGAGCAGTATAACTACGATACCATTTTTGGGATAGTTATGAGATATTTTTCTTTTGGTCGGTAATAGTTATGATATAATTGTATAGGGAAAAAACCACTAAAAATCCTAAACTATGCTCACCGTGATACGTTTATTCCAAACTTTTCTTTGTAACACAAAATACCCCAAATTTGTACCAACGTGATGCATATTAAAAAAAAAAAATTGACACTAAAATTCCAAAACTTATATTCTTATGATACATTTACCCCAAATTATTTTTTGTGATGCCAAAAACAATAAACTTGCACTTATGTGTCATATAGATACAAGTACAAGATTTTGGTATCACAAGAAAAATTTTGGAGTAAATGTGTCACGTGGGCAAAAATTGGGATCAAATGTGTCATGGTGAACATAGTTTAGTATTTCTGGTAGCTTGCTTTTCCCCTTGTGTATATGCATGTACAATTACTGTTTTCAGGTTTGGTTGTGCTAGTCATTAGAGATGTATGGTATGGAATGTCTTTTGTGTTTTCTGATTAGTTAGTGAGATGTATGTATATATACTCACTCATGAACTACAGGAGTTTGATCCTTGTAACTACCAAGTATGCTCATGTTGTTGCCCTTTCCTCTTATACTAAACGTTGCTTTGCTCAAAGGACCTCAAAGCCACACAACTAAGACAGATGCTCAACCAGTCGTTTCATGGATGTTTCGTTTTCAGGTTGTGCCCCCACAGGAAGTGCTCATTGTTCCCAACCCCATCCATTACGAGGAAAATTATGCTAAAAGTTGAAGATGACGGCTGCAGACCATCTTTTTTCTCAGCGGACTGCGAGCAACGCATATCACTAGATCACCTGATTGCAAGTAGTAGGATAGGGACATTCCGGGGACCAGCAGGATTCTATTCTAATCCACAGAAATATATCGCATGTGAATTCTGTCGTTGATTATAACCTTTCAAGCCACTGAATATAGCTACGCTCCTAAGCAGTAAGCAGACTCATGATATAGAAACTTACTAGGCTATTTGATTAAGGGTTAAAAGAGAATTGCCATATCATACACAAGGAAAATGTCCTTCTACACTTTCATACGAAACCCTAGATTCATACTATCAGAAAATGAAAAAAATCAAATCCCTCCCAGCCCCTTCTGATGATAAGAAGCTTGAAAAGGAGGGCTTTCAATTTCTTAGTTCGCTTTGTTTTGCAAAGCCCTGAGGAGAAACAATGGTGCTACCTTAAGTCTTTCCTAGCTGTACAGGGCGTTCTTATCCTTGGCGTTCTGGCTTAAATTGTGCATGTTGTGAAGTTCAGCTCAGATGAGGCTTGTGAATGAAGATGTGAATATGTAGGGAATGTTGGCAAGCGGCCCTCGTTGGCAAGCGAGCTCGTGGATGTCCTTCACAATGTCGAAAACAGCCTCGGGCTGTGCCAGCTTAAGTGAGTTCTCTGACATTCTTTTCAGCTCGTCCTTTCTGGTGCTGAACCACTCAGCCACAATCCTAGCTGTTTCTTTAGGACTCCTGGTGAAGACACCGGCTCCGTTGTCTACCACGTAGGGTACATTGCCCTTTTCCTGTGTTTTGTCAGTTGAGAATCAGCGAAAAGGAAATCATTAAACTTAGTTGTGAAATATGCTACTGATGCAACATGTAATTGCAGGGTCTACGGGAAATGCTTAGTCACCTGTCCAGGAATGTAGTCATTCAGGATAATGGGTAGTCCTCTGATCAATGCCTCCGCAATTGTCCCCGGTCCTGCCTGTGACATTACAAGCTTTATGGATCTATAACAGCAGAAATAGACAGAATGGAAGGCAAGGAGGCAGAGTCGAAACCTACCTTTGTTATTATGCAGTCGCAAGCTCCCATCCATTTCTGCATCTGGGTCTCAAATCCTCTCACCTATAAAAGAACAGATTAGAAAATTATGCCACGAACAACGAAATGAAAATGCATATCTTTTTCTAATGCAGCAAACGAGGAGCGAGGTATAGGCAATTACTTTAACTGGGATTTTCCACTCCAGGGACTCTAATGTAGAGACTAGACCTCTGTTTCGGCCACAGATGATTATCAACTGCCCTAATGGTTTCCCGTGTACTTCATCAAACAGTGTTTCACCGAGGGCAAGAGCGGTCTTCTTCACGGGACCCATCCCTTCACCACCTCCCATCAGCAAAACTGCAGGCAACTCTGGGTCCATTCCAAGTTCTTCCCTCAAGTCATCCTGGATGAGCACAGGTTAAAGTAAAATATTTCATGAGTACATGATCTATCGAAATGTATTCAACCAAAGGGAAGTTGAGTTGCCCATGCACGTGCACTGGCATTTACCTTGGAAAGAACTGCGCGGGCAAATGATGGACGAATGGGCAAGCCAAAAACGCGAATCTGCGAGTCCTCTAGACCATCTTCTAAAGCCCTTTTGGCTACTGCCTGCGAGGGGCAATAGCATCTGTTGACTCCAGGGTGAAACCTAAAAGTACAGAGCAATAGCTTAGTCAGTTGAAACTGAATGCGAGGCATGACTAAATGCCAAAGAATTTGCCGAATTTAAATAACCAACCATGTGGGATGGCATGAGTTTAGATCAGTGATGACGGTTACAAAGATCACTTTCTTGTGAAGGCCCTGCCATTTTAGAACCCACAGAGGAATGTGCTGCATCAAAGGGTGGACACTGATGATAATGTCTGGTTTGTACTCCATTAGACCTGCCTCCACCTCCCTTCAAGCAGAAGATTATACCAGCGTGAGAAAGTTATGCGTGAAACTGTGTAAATCCGCAGAGCAGAAAAATTATACTGGTCTTTTTTTGAGTAATTTATGAATCCAGTGCAATTCCATTTACAAGTTCCCACAGAACAACCACATTACTATTCAAGTTCCGAAAGCGATCAATGTGATTAGTCTCAGAGATCACTTCAATTGATGGCGGTTCAGAAGCTACGGAAGATGGAAAATCACGAGAGCAAACAAACTAATAAACAAGAACGTGGTCGAAGAATCATGTCGACTTTGGAAACAATAATGCTACGATTAATCCTTCCCCTAGGGGACCAAACAATTTATACAGAGACGTTTCTTGAACAAGAGCATAAACAGGAAAAACCAATCAATTTGCGAGCTGTAAGCCATTTGTCAAATTATTGCTCATCCAAAAAAGAAAAACAATTTGTCAAATCACATCCCACATCGCTCAACTACAGGTTACGAATGAGCGTTAAGCATTCGGGTCGAATTTCCGAGCCGGTTGATTAACCATCTTTTTATAAAAGAATATCATCTTTTCCAAAAGTGTTAGTCCAAGAGAGAGACAGCAAAAAGATAATTAAATTAAGGAAAAGAAGGAAAGGTTGCACCAGAAAAGGAAGAAAAAAGGAAAATAATATGACTGATTACATACTTGGCATAGTAGGCAGCGATGGCAGCGAGATAAAAGGAGTGGATCCACCTTGGGGAGGTACTGTGGAAAGCCACCTTCCACAACTGGACATGCTTCACCATGAATTTGTACTGATTCTCCATGTCGTTCAGTGGCCATCCCGTGTACTCTTTCCACACGTCCTTCACAAATATCTGCAAAAAGCCCCATATGAACACATTTACTTTCACGTCTGGACAAGCTTCGCATCATTACTTTGTTCAGAGGAAGCTTCAGCTCTAGGAAAAAACCAAGAGACCTTGACTCACACCAAAACAGGGCTCTCCTCAAAAAAGGACAATATTATGCGATCGACAAGACAGAAAAGAAAAGGTGAACAGAGGTTAATAGAACCAAAATAGAACCAGTAGGCAAGATAGACAGCTAAGGAGAAGAAAAAGGGAACTATTTTATATATTTACAGGAGTTATGTTCTAAAAGAGGTAATGAGATGGATGCGTGTTTTAATTAAGTGCAGGGGTAGAGATCAAAGAACGATCAAAATTTGGTGAAGAGGAATCCGTAGTGCTGAGAAATGATGATGATCAAAGGCAATAACTAGAAGAATTCCAACATGGAATTGAACCCGAAATCTGTTTTTATCAAAAGAACATAGGAATGTCTCGGGACCACGCAAAAGCAGGAGGAGTCAAAAGGGCAGAAACTTTCAGAACCATCACCATGCAAAAATAGATGTTCATCAACAAAGAATCACGAGATCAAACATGGAAAAGAAAAAGTATGATATCCCAACCGCTCCACCAGCAATCTTAATAATCTTACCCTGTATTCGTCGCCGAATTCAATCTGAAACGCGTCCCTGATGGCCTCGGCCGATGCTCGGTGACCGCCGCCCGTGTCGCTCATCAGGATCAGCACGTTCTTCGTCCTCTCGGCGCCAATCTGAGCCAGCTCCATCCCGTCGCCGTCGTCGCATTCCAAGAAATTGTCTTCGTCCTCTTGACACTCGTGGAGGGCCCTGATCCTATTGAGAAAGCTGCTGCTGCTGCCGCAGTTGCTGCCAGCGCTGCTGAAGCTATGCAGCAGCTTCTCCGTGAAGGACTTCCTCGGCGACGCGACGGCCATCACCATCTGTCAATCCTCGCTCCCTCCCTCCCTCCCTCGGAACGCGCGCGCGGCAGAGGGAACGTAAAAGCAAGAAAGAACCTCGACCTTTCTTGTTCTTTCTTGTATTTCTTGATCACGTTTCGAAAGAGTGTAAAGGGAGGATACCCAGAAGCAAGAAACGGCCCGGCTCCGCCCCCTTCCGGCCGCCGGAAAATTAGGAAAGCTCCCGTTTCCCGGCGGAGGCAGAGACAGGGCGAGGAGGGAAGCCTCTGTTTCGGTTCTGTTCTGTTCTGTTCTTGGTCTTTTGGGTCTACAATAGGGGGGAGAGAGAGAGAGGATTCTATGGGGACCAAGAGAGAGAAACGTGTGCAGGGCGGGGAGGAAGAGGCTGTCGTTTGAGGTTGTTCTTGCGAGGGAAGCTGGCGGAATTGATGGGGGAGGAGCTGGTCTTATAATGTTAAAGAGGGGGTTTGATCATTTGGGGGATGCTTTGGGAAGATGCTGGAATTTTGATTTTCAGGTATTAAGCGGGCAGATGCGCATTTTGGGTGGGAATGTTCGTATTGGTAGATTCGGATCTTCCCAACGAGTGACGTCACATGATTCTCCCGGCCCCTTAGTTCAAGGGCAAAAAAAGAAAAAAAAGAAAGGAAAATAAAGAATTGGGTGGTGGTCTTGTTTTCCAGGTCTCCCAATTATTGTCTTTACTGTTTTTTTTTTATTTTTTTTTATTGTTTTTTGGTTTTGGTTTTTTGGGGAGGGGGAAGAAGGGGTGTCATTCGCTGTTGACTGGTGTTTGTTTGAGAGGTGATCCTAGTGAGCCATTTTGGAGACGATTGAAAGTGCAATTTTGGTTTAGCCCCCCTTGGAGAGGATGGTCCGGTTCGAGAGGTCATATATTCAGAGGCCGAGGTCCGGGATCTTGGGTTAGCCCAAGGGCGAGGCTAAAGGATCGGGGTCATGGGTCTAGCCTCAAGGACTCAAGTCTGACAATTGGATTGTGAAATCTTGTTGAACTATTGTCAACTGTCGAAAAACTTAAGCTATTAGATGATGACGTGTGATATTTGGTTAATATCTTCAAAAATCCCAAATTAATACACTCGTGACAAATTTATTTAAAGCTAACCAAACTGACTAATTTTAGTTTTTAGTAAATTAGTCACAAGTATACAAGTTTGGAACTTTCAGACATTTATCCTTAAATATTTAGCATGCCCCTCATACTTAGTCTAATTTTTTTTTTTGCCTAATATTAAATATTGAAATTAGGGGAGACAAATGAGGTTTGAAAAGATGAGAAGTCAAGATTTTCAACTTTAATACCATGTGAGATCTTATGGGACCATCACTAACTGTCTTAAAAGTTTAAGTTATTCAACAAAGACGTGATTTATTATTTAAATATTCTAACAAAGGTCTTGAGTGTTACAGCTAAGGTCGCCCTTAAATCCTAGCCAATAGTAGCATATGCCAAGTGAAATATCTAATAAATGAATTTAGATTCTTTAGAAGTTGGACCGTGTCATAAATAATTATTGTTCATGATATGATATTTTCTGTCAACTCATCTTCCTAAATGATCTGAACGGCGGCTAATGGAAGAAAAAAAAGGGGAGTTTTCTCGTGGCTAGTCTTCTGGGGAAATAGTAAAACACGTTCCATAATTTTTAAACCAAAGGTACGCGGAGTTCATGTATCACACGGAATTCCAATTGTCATATATTCTTTCTTATTCCAAACTTCCTGTGCTTATCCAGTTGAGAGGTCGTCGAGGGGGGACCGATGCGTCGTTCTCGTAGGGACCAAGACAATGAAGGCAGCCCTCGACTAACGTGGGATCGAGATTTATAGTAGCAAAGCATGGCAAATGATGAGTAACTTCCTTTATGAATGGTCTATACTTGGGCTTTTCATATGACTTTGTTGAAGGGACCCTGGCACGACCTGATCAGCAAATATTGCTTATCAAAGTAGCATGAGGGGTGAGCAATTCTAAGGTAGGTCCTGGACCACACCTACTCGTCAATACTCGAAACTAGTTTCCAAATTTTGGAATGTAGAATCTATCATACATACTCTAGACATCACAAATTTCAAGATTTATCCATGTTACACATATATTCTTAATTGAATAATTACAATAAATCATCATCTCCAATGACTACTGTTTGTTGTTATAATTTACTGACCACAACTCATATTAAAGTATAAGTCTTAGTCAAATCAGTAATTCCATATTACACACTCATAATCGGACTTCATGGAATATCGCAAGATTGTGTGAAACATAGAACAAGAAAAATATAAAGACTAATTGGGAAACCCATCGGACTTCATGAAATACCTACTCTACATACCTATGAACTAGAATCAAACCGATTATACCCTTCACATCTAATTATTTGTGCCTACTCATTTTTTATATTTAATCACAAGGAGAAAGGTAGAACCCAACATCACTCGGCATCATTTCAGTTCCCACTTTCACATTAATTATTGGTCCCTACTCTTTTGTGTGTGTTGGTGCGCATGATCTGTGAACCAATTACCCAATAAAGGGGATTTGTAATTTTAGTTGAATTATTTAATGATTTTTGTGGTATGTATATATAAATATATATTTAGTTACATTTACAAAATGAGTTTCCATTTGGTTCTTCTAGACGTTCATGTTTTGAAATTGGGAATTCAAATTCAATGGTTAAGCCCACCTAAAAGTTTTAGGGAAAATTATTTAATCGATCTTAAACATATTGTGCATATGCCATTTTTATAAAAACTTTTAACAAAATTATGATTTTTTTTATCATTCTCTCTTTTATAAAAAAGATATAAAAAAGAAAAATCATCCATGTCAGCATCAATTTTGCAGTGTGGGACAACTCGATCCATATCAATGATTTCTGACTAAAATTGGTTGGAGGAATTACATTGCAAATCGTCAAAAGATTTAAAACTATATTGATCAAATTGAAAAGTTTAAAATTGAATCGACATCTATCCAATAAATTTAGGAATTTTTTTGTTAATTTTCTCGGTGTTCCTACAATAGGAGCATCGGGGGATTTCCAACTTAGGATGTAGGGATTACTTGTTTAAGTTCCATCAATTATATGCAAAGTGCTCTGCAATCGAAACTTGAATGTCACCTATACATCCGGTTATTGTTGATAGCACCTATAATTTTGACTAATACCTTCAATTGATCAACTGCCTTTCTATTTGATATTTAAATTTATTAAAAGTACATTCGTTTTTCTCAATCAGTTTTTTCTTTAATATTTTAGTACACTAAATCATTTTCATTTTTTTTTTATAGTTATCGCGAAATATTTAATGAAGTAAAGGACTTTCATACTTTTATACAAATGTTTTCTTTTTGTCTTTCCCTATCCTGCCTATACTCACGTAACTTGTGGAGAAGAGCTGTGTAGACAATTAAAGATCTATTTCCTCTTGCCCTTACCAATATCTCATGTCCATACCCAAGAGGGCCATCAACTCCCATATGCGCAGTACCAATTCTAGCATTCGTGCACGTACGAGCGAATACGATGTCAATAACGTAAGAGCGTATCTTCATGTCGTTAGTCGATCATCGCGAGAAGACGATAGAGAAAAATGACGCGCAACTTGCTAGTATAGAAAATCATTATTGACATGATAGTATGAGCCTTCGGTTCAATCCATCTGCACAATACATGCCATTGCCTTTATCTAAGTTCATCAGGCCTTCCAAGAGAAAGGAGTCGCATAATGTATGTCCCGAGTGTCCCTGGCAAAAAACTTGGCACACGTCGCAACATGTTCCCAACCTCTATCAATCTTCCGACTTATTTTTAAAAAAAGATAAAAATTTCAGACTCAAAGATTATCCGGAGCAACTCTAGACCTGATTGCATCACTTGGTTCTCCTTTGGAGCCCTATGCCATGTGATTTGGAAGAAGAGAAATAACATACTCTTTAGGGAAGAAACCCGGCTTTGAAGAACCACCTCATCATAGTCGTTAAGAATAAGGCCTTGACTTTTACCAATGTTGCGGACACGGCTAGGAATAGGAGGCTTCAACACAATTGGGGCATTGACCCTTCTGTTTTTCTCCTTTGGTGGCGAATCATCCCCCCTAATGGTCCTTGGGTGGTCCCGATTCTGGTTCCGGCTACTTCTCAACGTGGGAGCCAGCGTTGGCCTTCGTCCGTGCGTCTGCTGCTGCTGGTCCCTTAGGTGATCTTGGCGGATCAGGCTTTCCTTGGAGTTTCTCTTGACTAGGTTTTCTTTGATGTTTGGAAGGGAGCCTATTTGGTTGCTGTCTAGTTCCATCTCTTCTTCTTTGCTTTTGCTGCCTTTTTGGCTGGCCCTTGGTTGTTTCTTAGGTTCAGTGCCGTTGTTTGGTTGCTTTGTTTCTTGGTTGTTCTGCTGCCTTTATCTAGCCGTTCTGCTGCCATTGTTTTGGCAACTGTTCTGGTTTTTGTCGGCACCCTTCCACTCGTCTGGACAAGCCTGTCATTATGACTACAAGTTTTTCGGTGCCGATCCTTTTTTACAGGTTGTTTAAAGCTCAATATATTCTTACTTTATAAAAAAAAAAAAATTATCTGGAGTCATTCACAAAAACCAGGATTCGCATATAACATAGCATAATCTAGGATAGGCAAATGTCCTATCAACAAGCGTCATTGGCCGAGCCTTTGGTGTTAGTCGCCGTAGACACAAAATGCTTTAGAAGTTGCTTCTTGACATTCACACTACCCATCTTTCCATTAATTTAGACTGCGCAAATACATTAAATTTTTCTGTACATAATTTACAAGACCAATGTATTTAGCTATGTACAAGATACACTCAAACCCAGCTATGCACAAGACACACTGAAACCCAGCTATGTACAAGACATTCGTATGATTTTCTTCAACTCACCAGAAAGGACACCACCTGCAAAAAGCAAATTGTTCAGACAATTAGAACAGAAAAAAAATAGTAGTAAAGGATCGCACAGATGAGCGATTAGTCCAACAGAACAAGGATTCAATGACAATGGGAGCAAGAAACAATGGACAATTGATTACATGGTCTAACAAGGAAAGATTCATGATCCCCAGCATCAAATGCGAAAAGAAGTAAGAAATCACAGGCTTCCACATTATGAACACTTCCTACGTGAAAAAAGACTAATTGCAGACCCCACCCGAGCATTGCTTATTGAGTACAGTACATATTGGAATAGTTATGTTCATCTAAGATCAGTTATGAGACACATTGCTTAGGTTTTAAAATGAGATATTAGATGAGAATGTAAAAGTATACAATGCAGTTGCTCAATTAGAAAAGTCCTACAAATACAATAAACAAGCTCATAATTATGTCAGTCCAGTGACGGTCTAAACTGTCGGACAAGCAAAGCAAACATCAGAAAGCTGGGCTCCTGATATGTGTAGCTTCCAAAAGCTCTTGCAGAAGAACACACCCTTCTGAACTCACAACAAAATTCTCAGAACTTACAATGCCAAAGAACAGATACTGCAACACACAAAACCTATTATACAGTAGCCACCACAGTATTCCAGATCAGCAAACATTTGCTGAGATTTAGAATTGTAACATGAGCACGATATTGCTTTGTTTAGCTTTTAAATTCAAGGCCTTGGAGGGCATCCCTCTTCACCAGTAGACTATGATCATACTATTCAAGAGAGTATACAGGAATGGTGGGGCAAATCAAACCAAAACCCTAGTCCAAGCCCAAACTAACCAACCACTAATACCGATCAAGTCAAGCCCCAGAACATTTGCATCATAAACCATATGCATTTAAAAGATGAAATAAAGTATCAGCATAAATCAACAAAGTGAAATTGACAGCACCATACCCGAGATAATTCTGGCACAAATTTTCATGAGATGTAGCTTGAGCAATCAACTTTCGAACTTGATGCTTAACAGATAAACTGTGGTCAACTTCATGAGAATCCCCAGAAGTTAAGTTGCAGTGGTTCAAGGTATGTTGACTAGAGATGCTGGAAAATGAAGAGTTGGAGAAGTCACGGCCAGTAAGTTTATCACTCATCCGAGCCATGACTGCCACAGCTTGTTTGTTTAGCACCTCATTTGCATTACCGAGTTGATCAATGGCCTAGACAAAATTAACCTAATGTGAGCATCAAACAGATTCTGGTAGTTTCAAAGTTCTTACCCTACTCAACTTCTGCCTACCTGAAGAAGTTCCCTTTCCCGGGCACCACGCTGTGGCTGAGCAAGCTCTCTATTTTGAGAAGATTCTTCAGAATTCATAATAGAGAGGACATGAGCACTAGCAAGCATTGATAGTTTGGGAAAAAGACGCCAATTTATAAGTGGATCATGCACAAAAGCCTGAAAGAAGTTTTAAGGAGATAATCAATTCAACTGAATAGTGCTTCATGAGCACAATTAGCAACTTCTTGACATAACTACAACTTGAAACTTTAGATATGCGTATTGAAAATTTCAGAAATAGAAAAAAGAGAGCCGGAAAGGAAAATAAAAAAGATGAGATGACCTATTCAACATTCTAGGGAAACAAATCTTCTCTTCTTTGCGGACTACCAGCAAACTAATCAAACCATTTGTCCACTGTCCCTATATTTACATATGATATACTTAGTTTACCGCATATATAAGCAACTATACATAGTATGATATCAATCTGTGTTCAAAGCTAAGACACAGCTGAATCACCCAGAAACAAGAGAAGCAATCTAAAAGTTATACCTCCATCATTGCCATTACACTATCCTTATTTGTTCGAAGCACTTCCATCACATTTTCACATGTTGAATGGAAGTTTCCCTCTATGCCACTGATCTCCATTGCTTTCACAAGCATTCTGGTCAAGCGGAATGGGACCTGTTAACAAAATTCACCGTATCAAAGAACTTATCCAATTTAGTTTATGCACAAAACACAATCACCAAGCTTTGTTTGCAAGCTTGCAGTGTGACATGGCCTAGAGCATACTAGATATACCTTTTCAGGAAACTCTTCTCGGTTCATCGAAACTTCAAAACAGTCCCCAAAATCAATGTGCACGATCTTTCCACTGCAAAAAGCAAGAAACTTACTTCATACTTTGAAATTGAAGTTCAATATTTTTTCATGCTTCATTTGAGTTACCTGTAACGGTGCAACATAATGTTGCACGGATGGCGATCACCTAAGCCAAGAAGGTAGCCTACCTGAAAGGCAACCCAGAATATGTGAAACCCTCTGTAAATTTCAATCATGACAAGTTGAGACATAACTAAGAGGGCTGGGTTCTTGTCAAACTCATACTAATAGGAATCATTTTTTTATTAAAAAAGCCCTGCCAGGGTTTCCTATTGCTTCGGCCCTATTTGGGTCTTCCTGCCCATCCCAGCCATCACCGGTGCCCTCGTCACCAGCAACTCCCTCTCTGGTGCTGCTGGCTCCCTGGTATTCTCCATCTCCGCCATCTTTACTTCTCCGTCTCTAGGAACGAGGGAATATGTCTTTCAGGGATCATTTCCCTGAACCCTTTGACGTCACTAGGAACGAGGCGGAGTGTATGGATTCTTATCATTCCTTTGAAGGGAGAATCACTTGGGAGATTGATTTTACAAGACAAGCCCAATATTGGGAACTTGAATCTTTTGTCAGTTTTTGTTTTTAATTGTTATATTTCTAAGAGTTCCCTCGCTAGTGTGGTTACCTTGCCTTGGAGTAGTGGTAGAGATGGAACTTTTCCTCTTAAGTATTATTGTAGTTTACTTGAAAAGAAGGATATTGGTGGCAGGGAGGCTTTTCTTTGGGGTGCTATTTGGGAAGTGAGAGTACTGAACAGAGTTTCATTTTTTGTTTGGGAAACGTCTTGAGAATGTATTCTCACATCAAACAATTTGCAGAAAGAGGGATTGTGCTAATTAATAAATGTTATTTTTGCAAGCGAGGCATAGACAGTGAGACATCTCCTCATTCACTGTCCGTGGATAAGAATGATTTGGGCAGCCACTTATGCATGCACTAGGCTTTCTTAGGTTATAGGAGGATCTATTGAACAAGAATAATGGGCATGCAAGGTCTTCTTTTGCCTGTGCTAAAAAAGGATGATTTCTCCAATCCTTCTTGCCTTTTTTAGGTTGATCTGGAAAGAGCAGAATAAGAGAGCTTTCACTGGAGAGGAAATGCCCGTTTTTGTAATTATTGAAAGTTGGTTCAAAATCTTATCCTTTTGATATAGTGGAAAATTATGTGTGGAGGATGTAAATGCTTAAACAGACATTCTAGATGGCTTGTCTTGTAACTGAGCTCTTTTGCATATGGGTTGGCACCCCCTTGGTGCCTTTTAGTCATATTTTCTTTACCTAATGAAAAAGAAAGTTAAGACATGACTGACGTGTGGGTTCTCCAGTGATGGGCTAAATGTGAAGGTTTCCTGTACTCGACTATTCAAAATCAGTCTACATACTCCTATATGTGAGAAGCTAGTGATTCGGATCATATATGAGGCTTGACTATATTAAAAAAATAAATTAAAGAGAAAGCCCTAGGATCAATGATGGAAATATTCTACATAACACGATGACAATATGTTACACAGCATAGCAAAGTTCTGGAAAATGACAGCCTAGAACACAGTGTCATATTTCCTTTTTTTCCATAAAAGTTAAGACTTTTCCTGTATGTTAAAAATTTCCATCCCAAAAGTTTAAACTGTTAGGTGGAAGGCAACCACATGTCCATTAGGCCATGATAAATCCCGTAAACATATCATGCATGGTAACACTTCTAACACTGTTCAAGAGCGAAAAAAGAGAGAAGACATCCTCTCTTCCTTCTTTTCCTAAAAGCAACAAAATCTCCCTTAACAGTGGAAAGCACGTACCATGCTCATGACAGCCAAGCTCCGAGTAAAATTTGTCCGCATCTCCAGCCAAACCTCAGAATTGCGACTCTTTAACCAAAGAATCTAGCAAAAATCAAGGAGGACCTCATGAGCCCATAACCACTAGTTTAGACAACAAAAGGTTCAAATACCACCCTCGTTCTGTTCCTCTTTTCAAAGCCTGTTAAAACAGAATCATTACTTTTTTGAGGTCGTCTCCTTCTGTCTTCTGTAGCACATGCTCAAGAGCTTCAACTTTAGCTAAGAGGGGCAAAAGATTATAGTTTTCGGGGGCAAAACTCTCCAAGTATTTAAACTCCTGATCAAGGGGGATCTGGTAACAAGAAGAGAACATATATAAGAAGAGTGCAGCTTTGACCACACAAAACCACTTAGGCAGAGAAAAGGGAACTTAAAAAGTACAGATTTCACTGACAAAAGAAAGTATCTTGGAGAATTGAACTTACCTCTCTGGAATGTCTATACTTGTGTATCAGTTGGTGCAGAGTGTCGCAATTGGGGACCCATCCAATTAATCCACTATTGGGATCCAATGGAATAACGGAATATCTTTGTATATGCAAATCTCTTTCACATGTTTTGCTAGAATTTTCCATCAAAGTGTTCACTAGACCAAAAAGCTGACAGGAAGATACTTCATTAGGACACATATTCCCACTTGACATAGAGAAACAGTGTCAGAAAAACCAAAAAGATAAGAATACAAGACTGTGACCAATGTCTGATAACTGGCATGGGAAGAGATAACTGAAAGGGAAAATGCAGATGAACCTGCATGACACGTTCATCCTGACGTAAATCTTCATGACCCTTCAGCAAAAAAGTGTATTCTTCACCATTGCTCCCATGAATAGTTAATTGTCTGGGCCTCTGCTTAGAAGTTAAGACAAGCAGCTTGGGACTAAATGATGCAATAGTCACCAGTGGCGCATCTGGAAAACAAACATCGAGTTGGGTATCATTATGAGCAATTAATCTCCCCCTCAACAGGAAATTCGTGATTAGCTTTCTCTTTCACCTGCACGGTATGTCCCAGGCACTGCCAGTTCCAAGTTGCAGCATTCTAACAGCTTAGGAGAGACGAACTAAAAATCCAGATAAAAGTAGTTAGCGACATGGTAAGATGTTGAGCGTAATATTAGTGACAAACCAATATTCTTCTTGCCTGGAGGTCCAGATTGGTAAGACTTGGAAGCTGCTCCTTGATACACATGTATACACATTTATAATGATCCCATGCCTGGCCACAATATAGCACAAAATATAAGGAACATAACTTTTCTGTCGCATAACATGAGAACAAACTGATATTTGTAAAATCTGTCATCAACCGGGACGAACTGCGAGTGAGAGGAGATAGGGAAGTGGCTTATATCAAATCAGTTGCTCATTCTCTAAAGATGGCTAAGAACTCTTCCCTATGTAAATTTTTTCGAAGGCATGGCAACTAGCAAGGCCATATTAATATACAACTGGAATCATATCCAGTTGAATATTACGACTGTTGGCAAATAAAGCTACATCCAAACCTTAATTGGCAACTGGGAGCATTTGTGATATATTTTTTAAGTAGGACCATAAAAATAAGATAGATATTTTGTCACCATCATTTTGGCCATTTACATATGCAAAAGAGTCATCTTTAGGTAACAAAATAGTATTTGGCCAAGAAAAGGTAAGAAAACAGTAAAAAAGAAATTGCTGAAAGCTGTCTTCATGCAGAAAGCACCAAAACAAACACATTTATCCTCTACCATCTAAGTACTTGATGCAAACGCAAAATAATTTCAGAATATTGCATTTCCATCCCAACGATAAATTCTCCATTTGAATAATTCAAAGTTAGATGTCATGAGGAGCTAAAAGGTGAAGGATCAAACCAGAAACAACAAAAAAGAGTTCAGTTACTTTGCAAGGAGTGCAGTGACATAATGTCAGGATATTACATGAATAACATGTCACTTCAGCAAAAGCTGTAATTACATGCATTATCAAAGCCCCATACCAAACAAGTTACTATTTCCTAAAAAAATTGGAAAAATATGTAATTGTAGAAAGACAATTTTTTCTACAAGGAAGAATGCCCAATTTTAAGCATGATGGATATTTTACCTTTCTAATCTCAGCATCTTTACCCGTTCTCTTATATTTCATGCAACAATCATATGCCTCCATCAACTCCACATAGTAAGCCTGAATTGGAAGAGTATGAACATCTAAATAAACAATATATTTCATATTAACTGGCATCCAAGAGAAGTTAAAATCAAGAATATTCAGGTTCACAGAAATAAATAAAAGCAAGACAGGGAAGAAGAAGATTAGGAGTTCAAACTGTTCACAAGCAAGCACCCTGACTACATAAAAGACTAAACATTCTAGTGGAGATAAGAAATTGTTGAATTATCCTGATTTTTAGGATCTGATTATTAGGAATATTCAATCCTGATTTTTTGGGTCCTAATTATTAGGAAATAGCTGTAAATAATTAGTTAGGAAATGATTTATTAGTATCCCTTGATTTGTGGGATTATAGCCGTATTTTACAGATCTGTTTTTTCCTAGTTAGTGCTTGTAGAAGTCCTATAAATAGCTTTGTAATCCTGGTACAAAAATATAGAGAATTATCACAATTCTTTTCTCTAAATTCTACATGGTATCAGAGCCTTAGGCTCATTTTTCTGGGATAGTGTTGCAGTGCATCCTTCATTGATGCAATAATCTTCCAAACACAGCCTTCATTGCTGGGTTTGTCTTTGTCTTTAACAATCTGATCGCAATTGTCATTATTGTGATCCCTTTAGCTATATTTTTCTCTCTTCGCTTCTAAACTTGTCCCAATTTTTGCCCTAAAACCTCATTCACTTGCAGCCTTTACTGCATCTGTTTTTCTACTCTTCCTTTCCAAGTACTTTCTTTGTGCCTGGAATTATCCATGTCTCAAACAAAACTGATTGGAGATACTTCGGGTCAAAATGAGGAGGCCAACACCAACCATATGACCGGAGATCTACAAAATGTGAGAGCAACTTATAGGCTGAATGAAAAGAATTATCTCAAATGGTCACAATTCGTCAAGACCTATTTGAAGGATAAAGGAAGACTCAGCCATCTTCTCGGAACAGGTCCAACACCAGAAGATCCCACATTTAACACATGGGATGAGGCGGATTCAATGATCATGTCATGGCTTTGGGAATCAATGGATCCAGCCATAAGCGATACATGTATGTTTCTCAAAACTGCAAAGGAGATTTGGGATTCTATTCGCAGGACTTATTCAAAGGCTCGAGATGCAGCACAAGTATATGAAATCAAGGTAAAGACAAGTGCAACAAAACAAGGGAGCAAAACGGTGACGGAATATGCCAATTCCCTTCAAAATCTATGGCAAGAACTCGATCATTATCGAGTATTTGAGATGAAGTGTGTGGATGATGCTGCAACTCTAAAAACCTTCATTGAAAAGGATCGAGTATATGATTTCCTGGCAGGTCTTAATTCTGAATTTGACCAAGTCAGGATTCAAATACTTGGAAAGGAAGAAATCCCTTCATTGGAAGAGACGATCTCTCTAATCCGGGCAGAAGAAAGTCGAAGGGGAATAATGCTAGAGCCTCAAGCTGTGGAAGGTTCAGCATTAGTAACTCGCAATGCGTCATCACAAGAAAGAGGAAAAGTGGATGCTTCAAGGCCTACATGGAGGGATAATCGAGATAGTTTGTGGTGTACCTACTGTAAGAAGCCAAGGCATACAAAGGAACGTTGCTGGAAGCTGAATGGCAAACCAGCAACCTCAAGCCGAGAGTGGGGAAACAAAGGAGGACAGCCAAGGCCCCAGGCTCATCTAATTGAACAGACCAGCCAGCAAATCAGTCACAGTGAAGGGCAGGTGAAAGAATCCTTCAGCAGTGAGGAAATAGAAAGAATTAAAGGGCTTTTAGGGTCTCTTGATAAACCCTCCGGTGCATGATCCTTAGCACTCTCAAGTAAGTCTCCATTCTCTTTTAGTCTAAATGCCTCGGAAAAACTTTCAAGTGAAGCTTGGATAATAGACTCAGGTGCCACTGATCACATGACTCACACTTCACATTTTTTTATTACCTACACCCCATGTCCAAGCAATAGGAAAATAGTTGTGGCAGATGGTTCTAAGGCCATTGTTGCAGGAGTTGGTGATATCTGTATTACATCTGTTCTCACTCTAAAAGATGTCCTCCATGTGCCGAAACTATCAGCCAATCTAGTCTCCATACAAAGGCTCACCAATGACCTCAAATGTTATGCAATCTTTTACCCTACCTACTGTGTTTTTCAGGAACAGGATTCGGAGAGGAAGATTGGACTTGCTAAGGAAAAGAATGGGTTGTACTATCTTGAGATGCCGAGGATTTCAAAGAAAGTCATGAACAATTCACCATTGTCATTTCTTAGTGCTTCAAATAAGGATGTCATTTGGCTTTACCATTTTCGTTTTGGTCATCCATCTTTTCATGTCTTAAATATCATGTTTCCTTCTTTGTTTAAAGGATTAGATATGAGTCAATTCCAATGTGATACTTGTGAATTTGCTAAGCACACCCGTGTATCTTTTCCTATAAACAACAAAAGAAGTTCTCATCCTTTTGATTTGATTCACAGTGACATTTGGGGACCTTCCACAATTCCAAATATCTCAGGGGCTCGCTGGTTCGTTTCTCTAATCGATGATTGCACTAGGGTCACATGGATATTTTTACTCAAACACAAATCTGATGTAAGTAGTATTGTTCCTAATTTTAATTCTATGGTTCAAAATCAATTTGGAGTTAAAATTAAGAGCTTTAGATCAGATAATGCTAGAGACTACTTTAATCAGACCTTGTCAACTTATTTCCAAAAGGAAGGGATCATCCATGAATCATCTTGTGTAAACACACAACAGCAGAATGGGGTGGCTGAAAGGAAAAATGGTCATTTGCTCAACACTACTCGAGCATTGTTGTTTCATGGAAATGTCCCTAAGTCTTATTGGGGGAAAGCCGTCCTTACATCTACATACATGATTAATAGATTGCCATCAAGAGTATTAGATTTCAAAACTCCTATGGCAGTTCTTTCTAGCTTTTATCCCCATTTCAGGATAGCAAATAATCTCATACCTAGAGTCTTCGGTTGCACCTCATTTGTACATGTTCATAATCAGCAAAGGGGAAAACTAGATCCTAGAGCAATCAAGTGTGTCTTTCTTGGTTACTCCTCTACACAAAAGGGGTATAAATGTTATCATCCTCCTTCTCGAAAGACCTATATATCAGTCGATGTTACATTTGTAGAAAACAAATCTTACTTTCCACAGTCTTATCTTCAAGGGGAGAAGTCATTAGTTGAAGATAAAGACTTTGATGGCCTTATTCTTGACTTACCTCCTAATAATCTTCCAATCCGAGCTCCCACTTTTGATCAATCAACTCTTGACCAATCAGCCTCCAACTCTAATCAACGAGCTCCTCATGAATCAGTTTCTGATGAATCAGTTCGTGCTACTTCAATCCCGGACTCACTCTCTACGATTGAGCCTATTCCGGAACAAGAGTCCACTCCCATATCTCCCGTATTTATGACTCTATGAGATTTCCTCAGGTATACTCAAGAAAGACAGCTGTTCCAGACCAAACACAAGTTCAAGATTCCCATCCGAGTTTTGCAAATGAAATTCCGGTAAGTTCTGACTCTTCTTTGCATAAACAGTCAATTGATATTCCAGAAAATGACTCGCATCTTCCCATTGCTGTTAGAAAAGGTACTAGAGAGTGTACAAAGCGACCCTTATATCCTCTATCTCACTATGTGTCACTTGACCGCCTATCACCATCTCATAAAAATTTCATTGTGAGTCTAAACACCTTTTCTATTCCAAATACTTTATCTGAGGCATTGTCTAAAGAAGAATGGAGAAATGCAATGAGAGAAGAAATGGATGCACTAGAAAAAAACCAGACTTGGGAGATTGTCGAAAAACCTAAGGGAAAGAATCTTGTGGGTTGCAAATGGATTTTTACCTTGAAATACAAAGCTGATGGTTCTCTTGAGAGATATAAAGCACGATTGGTGGCAAAGGGTTATACTCAGACTTATGGAGTAGATTATCAGGAGACATTTGCTCCGGTGGCAAAGATGAATACTGTGAGAATTCTACTCTCTTTGGCGGCTCATTTTAATTGGCAACTTCAACAGTATGATGTGAAGAATGCATTCTTACATGGAGACCTAGAAAAGGAGATCTACATGAGTATTCCACCGGGATTTGAAGGAGAAAAGACAACAAACAAAGCATGTAGACTACGGAAAGCACTATATGGGCTCAAGCAATCACCTAGAGCCTGGTTTGGGAGATTTTCCAGAGTTATGAAAGCTTCAGGCTACAAACAAAGCCAAGGTGATCATACTCTCTTCATTAAGCATTCGGCAAGAGGGAGAGTGACAGCACTTCTAGTGTACGTCGATGATATTATTGTCACAGGTGACGATGATGAGGAGAAACAGCAGCTAAAGCAGTGTTTGATTAAAGAGTTTGAAATAAAAGAGCTAGGAAGACTCAAGTACTTTCTTGGCATTGAAGTTTCTTACTCTAGACAAGGAATTTTTGTCTCACAACAGAAGTATGTGACTGATCTTTTGAAGGAAACTGGAAAACTAGGTTGTAAACCGGTAGCCACACCTATTGAGCCTAATAAAAAGCTTGGGGATGCAAAGGAAGAACCTGCTGTAGATCGAGAAATGTATCAAAAATTGGTCGGGAAACTCATCTATTTGGCTCATACTAGGCCTGATATTGCCTACTCAGTAAGTGTGATTAGTCAATTTATGCATGACCCAAGAGAATCACACTTACAAGCCGTCAATCGAGTGCTACATTATTTAAAAGGAAGTCCCGAAAAAGGAGTCCTATTCAGAAGAAATCAAAAACTGGTGCTGCAAGCTTATACTGATGCTGACTATGCAGGATCCATGGTGGATAGAAGATCAACATCTGGTTATTGCACATTTCTTGGCGGAAATTTAGTGACTTGGCGGAGTAAAAAACAGAATGTAGTTGCAAGATCAAGTGCTGAATCAGAATTTCGAGCAATGGCCCAAGGAATATGTGAGCTATTATGGCTTAAAATCATCCTAGAAGACTTGAAAATCAAGTGGGAGGGTCCTATGAAGCTGTATTGTGACAATAAATCAGCAATTAATATTGCTCACAATCCCGTACAGCATGATAGGACGAAGCATATTGAAATTGACAGGCATTTCATCAAAGAAAAGATAGAAGAGGGGTTGATCTACATGTCCTATATACCTTCCGGAGATCAACTAGCTGATGTGCTAAGCAAAGGACTTAATGGTGGGATCTTTCACGAAATAGTCTCCAAGCTGGGAATGGAAGACATCTATTCCTCAGCTTGAGGGGGAGTGTTGAATTATCCTGATTTTTAGGATCTGATTATTAGGAATATTCAATCCTGATTTTTTGGGTCCTAATTATTAGGAAATAGCTGTAAATAATTAGTTAGGAAATGATTTATTAGTATCCCTTGATTTGTGGGATTATAGCCGTATTTTACAGATCTGTTTTTTCCTAGTTAGTGCTTGTAGAAGTCCTATAAATAGCTTTGTAATCCTGGTACAAAAATATAGAGAATTATCACAATTCTTTTCTCTAAATTCTACAGAAATATCTATCTGCCAGTTAACAATTTATGGCACAACCTTTATAAATGCCGTCTCGTAGATGGTTGTATTGCTTTTCTCAGCTCCCTCCATGAGGGACTCATGTAATGGCTCCAGCATCTTTAGCATTGCTTCAATGTTATATTCCCCTATAAACTGTTTCCTAGCCTCTTCCAATGCTTCATTCCACTTTTCATACGAGAGTATTGGAAGTGCAACCCTGACAAGCTCCTCTGACACAAGTTGCGCCTGTCACCAAAGTTTCCCTTCAAGATCACCACCATGCACATAGGTAATTTACGGTATTAAAGCACTTATCACCTGATCTACAAGCACACCACTGTGCTGCCGTACTTTGTCAACAACTTCCTGAGCTGCAGCCCTCCGCAACTTGCTTGCTGCTTTACATGCCACCAGAAGTGGGTACATGAGGGCCTAAGAAGAACATTAAAATACTTCAGTACATATTTCTCACATGGCTAGTGAAGAAAAAACACAGATGATCCAGATAGAATCAATAACACCATGCTGAAGCCAATATGCATTTGAAGTGTACACATCTCCTCCAGCCTCACTCTTAGGAAGACATAAATGCCTCTGAGTAATATTGAAAGGAAAAATACAAGAGAACCTCATACAGGCAATAATAGGGGGATCAGTAGTAGTAGGCTGTGCTTCAAAAGCATTATTCAAACCTGCGGATGACTCTGTCCTATGCGAACTAAAAGCGACTGGATGAGCACAGCATGGTAAGTTGAATGGATCCTGGCAATTACTTGTGGCAGCACACCCAGCCATGTGGTGATATTTACAAGAGCAAATCCTTTCTCCATGGCCATTTGAACATCTATGCTAGCCCCATGGTTAAACCATAGTGTGAGAAGGCGTAGTATATCCTGAAACAAATGATGGAATGAGCTGTCTATTAGTGATGATACAATGAGAAAATGAATCCTTTTGCCATGATCTATAAAAGAGTTACTATAATGTTCCAAAAGAAACAGTTTACGAGGTGTAGTGATTTAATAGCTGTGATTAAATTCGTTAAGTAATGCAGAGGTACCATACTATAGGGTTACCACATAGACTGCGTAGGTAGGAAAACCTGCAATGAAGCACACATAATTTAGAGAACCCCCAAACTAGGAGACTCATTTAACCAAAGAAACTTAATAACAGATGCTTTGCCTAAATTTAAATAGAGGTTCCTTCTGTAATATTCATTTTCCCATACTTTGTTTTTCATCCACGAGCACATGTTGAGTCTCTCAAAAAAGGAGCAAGGGTTTTAGTGGCAAACAGTAGGTGAAAGATAAACAGAACAGTTGGTGGTCATGGCAGTTTTAGTCTGGATCAGGAAATGATTTCTCCTTGTTCTGATCACAAATCTTGATCGACTCTCATATTGGCTCCATTACAGGAGCATGTCAATGTGTGGTATGGGTTTTGAGAGAACCACCCACTAGATAGGGAATGAAGTGACACCTCTTCTTTGATGAGTCAAACAATTCAGAAGTTCTGCAGGACACAATAGAGGCAGAAATGGCAGACATGAAGGTCAAGCCAAAGGGGGAGGTTGCCTTCACAATGGTGAACCGGGAGATATTCAGGGAACTTGCTTGAAACCACAGGCAAAGCCATCCAAGAACAATGCTAATGTTGATTCTAGTGGTGATCCATATGGACAGACAATTTTCCTTAGGAGCATCAGGAAAGACTAATAGACTGAGAGCTGAGAGGCATGTGCAGTTCTAATAGTTCAGAAATATGAGATGACACACATAAAATGCAATGTCTAACTCTCTTTGAATTTTCTTGTTTAAAATGAACTTTCCATAAACAAGACTTTACATGCTATAAGTATGCACATTCTAAATGACACGCATGACTTAAATGCAACCTATATGCAATACTACTGATATGGCATGACTACTATGACATGAGATAGAATTAACATTGGATTAATCCTATTATGCAAATTATATAGAATGCTATCTCTTATATATTTCCTTCATAAAGACAGGGAACTAAATCCCAAGACCAAGCATGACCTGATGACCCTTACCTATTATAAAAAATAGAGGTTTAATGATGCGATGCTAATATTTTCTTTCAATAGTAAACTACAAGCGTATGACCCACTAACTACTTAATGTCATCTACAAGGTATTATTATTAAAAGTTAACCTTAATAATATGTAATTCTCTAGATTACATGCAATATGGTATATCATTAATAGATATTGACGATATGTGATTTTTGATAGTTGTGGCCTGGGAATCATATGTTATATTCATTGCATCTAGGACTTAGATCGCCTTCAAACATGTTTCTTAATTTAGAATTTCATATATTAAAATTCATGTCGTAATTTCATATATACTCATGTGTGATGTTCTCTGTGTATTTTGTGAGTGTCTATTGTGTCGTATCGTTTTTTGATGGAATAAGATGCTTATATAGCCCTAGGTCTAGGGCTTTCTAGTAAGAACAACATATATTATACTTTCCTATTTTAAAATCAAGAATACATACCAATAGGAAATTGGGCTATTTCCCTCTCTTATACCCTATGTGGCCGAAATTTGCATAGAATATGCCTTATTGCTTTCCAAATTTGATTGAGGAATCCACACTCTTAGTTTAGAACATCCCCATGTGGCCGAATTCCTCCTCTTATGGCCTCCAATAAGCTAGCGACTCTCCTTAAACCCATGCAACACTTTGGGCTAATTGCAAGGCACTTTGTGACCGGACCAACCAAAATGTAATTTATGTGAACATACTATTACTAAATGGAAATGTTTGTAGTACCTATAATGCAAACACAAACTATGTGGTGATGTTTTGTTCAGGGTAGGGGTTGACCCTTAATTTTCTTGTGAGATGGAGGAGTAACTATGATAGCCAAAATTTAGGTGTCAACGCTAAAGTTTATGGGGTTGACTATTTTCACTTTGTAAGATATTGCTAAACTTTCATGTGCTAATCCCTTGTAGTAATTGCAATGATATGTACATGATCAGGCTCTCTCTCTCAAATAGCTTTTACTTTATTTATCATTTATCAAATACCACCGGCACACGGCACACGGATCATGGTTGCAAGAAGCAAAGAAAATTAAATTCTTCAAAGAATCCTCAATAAAAGTCACAAACAATAAGTGAGCAATAACTAGACATCACTCATGTCCAAGTACATGCAAAATGCATAGTTTATTAATCCAACATAAAATTAATGAGCTGAAAAATCTAGATTTACAATTTTACAGTCTCATTAAGGCTCCGTTTGTTTCGTGGAAAATGAATGATTTGGAAAATATTTTCCTAAAAATAATCACTTACAAAAATAATATTTTCATTATTCACAAAACTGTTTAGACATAAATTGTCATCGGTAATGAAAATATTTTTCATTGACTAATCATTTTAAGCGATACAAGTAATAGTTATTAAAAAAATATATATTTTCCAAATCATTCATCTTCCGCAAATTAAACAAAGTCTAAGGGGGAAAAAAAAGTCACATCAGATGGTTAGAAAATGTGTCTTGAAATCTAATAGAAGAACTAAGCCATCACAGATCATATAAGGATTTAAGTTGTTATTGAGGACAGCATCTAAAAATATTTGAAACAAGAAAAAAAAAACTTATTTACCTGTAAACAATTATCAACTTTTGCATTAGCTGCACAAGCAATTGTATGAAAATATCCAGTTAATGCTGCCACAACATATTGCGCTGCAACATTGAGATAACCTCTTAAGGTGTAATGTGAGCTCACAGCTGTATTGAACAATGCCCATGTATGCCATGCTTCTGCCCACTCTGATGCACACTGAGTGGCACTCTTAAATGCTCTGAGACTTTCTGCATGCAAAGATATTTTATAGAATGGCCCAAGGGATCGTAACAGCATGAACTAACAAGTAACAACTACCTTCTATAGATTCGTCATCTAGCCCAGGAGAAAGTCTCCACTTCCAAGTGCCAAGTTTGACATATACACGTGCGAGGAGTGGCACGCTTGGACTTTTATCCCCTGTCAGATTTGTTGGAGAAACAGTCTGAACATTCGGCACACTTGAGAGCTCTACAGCCAAACTCTGTAAAGGAAAAATGTTGGCCAAGTGAAAGCAGTAACAGAATCAGAATGGTACTTTGGTTAAGCAATTGCACATAATTCCATGACAAGAAATACGTTGGACCTGAAGCTTAAGAAATGCATCCTTTTGCTTCAGATCCTCGCCAAGAGACCATTGTAGCTCCAAGTATTCTAGCATTACTTGTGGAGGAACTTGGAACCCCAAATTGTCACGGCATGTTTCGGGATCAAACTGGTTAGTTTCACCAAACATGTCAGATCAGGAAAAAAAAAAACTCGATATGGCATGCCTGCTTGTTTCACTACTTTCAAAGATAGGCCAACCTGCAAGAGTTTTATTAAGGTTGATCTAGCCTGACTAATTCGTCCATTTTTTCGACAAAGAGACGAAAATTCGAGCCATGTATCTACATCTTCTGTTGGAGGTAGGACTAGAGTTCTGACTGCCAAGAGACCTTGCCAGACCTGTTAATTTAAGCATTATGACAGGGTGAGAGAACAAAGACTCCACCAATAGCAGCAGTAAAATAACAAAATACAGAACTCAGGCTTAACGGAGATATATGTAAGAGGAACTTCTAGCAAAGTGAATAGTACTTTGGACATAACTTGCCAATGATATCATGTAAGTTCCAGCAAGCCAGTCCCAAAGTGCTGGATAATTAGATTATTAAACTATAATTCCTATTGATTAAAACCTAAGATATATCTTCCAATCAGATCATCAATTATGTTGAAATACTTAAACATTTAATCAGTACGATTTCGACTACTCTAGGCACCACAAATGCACTATTTGTGCCTTTTCTTTTACTCCCCACCAAGCAAGACAATGTGGTGTAATTGCCTAGATGGCTACGCGTATTAATGCAGGTGTGCTAGATGGAAAGAATCCTACACCAAGAGAGTTACATAGGAGCCTACCTCAACATTTCTTTTCACTCCTTTTATGCGCTCAGTCCACATATTTCGTATGAGGGCTCGTCGTCCTTCAGCAACAGAGTTCCCCACAGGAAGAGTACAATATTCAATGACCTGTTAAGATCTTTTGCCATGTCACAATAAGTAGTATCACGCTTGATTTATTCGACAAGCGTTGCTGTTATAAATGATGAGATCGGTCAAACCTCTTCCAGTTCCAGGAGCTGCTGAACACGTATCATGTGGCTGTAAGCACGATCATAGCTCTCCAAGACCTAAGCAGGTGTCAATAAATATAAATTGAACTTCTTCAAATAAATGAACAAATTATCTGGGGAAGAATTACTACGATCTGAATAGAATAAAACTGTAACAAATTAAAGAGACCTTGAAAAATTAGGAAGAAGCTAGAAGTTACATACCCAGCGTGTTCAAAACACTCTCTTCCTATAACAACAGATACTACTTCGTTACACCATCTAATAGATCTAAAGAAACCTTTTAATGAGCATCCAAGACATAACAAGGAAGGTCATGCAAGATGCCAACTTCAGATGCTTCTAAGTCAATATGTCATTTCTTATGTGATTAAAATGCAATGACTACTGACAAACCGATCCTAAGCAAAGAGGCCTCGATGGAAACCACGCAACAGAACTTTCATGAGCCATAAAAAGTCTGTAACAAACGTCTTCACCATGACTCACATTCTAATAAACCAACATAGTTGTAAAATTGATGATAATCACAAAAAGGAAAATAGTGTCACTTCTCTGTCAACCAAGAGTAACAACAAGAAAAAAGGTAAATGTCACATTGACAGAACATGCCCATAAGAGAAGCGCAGCAGCAAGTGAATATAAAAATCTTGGTTGAGAAGATTTGAAAAAAAAAAAGGATCAAGCTTTCAAGATTTAAGGAACTCACCAAAGCAGCAAGCTCAGTTGCCAAGCACTTTCTGGCCCTCTCAACATATTCACGTGCTTCGTCATACTGTCATCGAAAAACAAGAAATCAAAGCTGAATACAGCCAGTCATAAGCAGAAGTGCAGTGCATATTACCTTTCCTCTGCGCACAGAAATGACAGCTCTAAAGAACGTGCCATTGCTACTACCATCACCACTAGCAGCAGAGTTAACCAAACATCCAAGCCTTGTATCATCACTATCGTCCAATCTAGAGACATACTCTGCCATCTGATCCCACTGTCCCATGTTCCAAGCAGCAGTAGCGGCCTATCAATAACAAACCAAAATTAAACAAATGCAAAAAGGATAAGAAGGGAACATTGATATGAACAACATCCCAACCATTGGTGCCATTTCTAGACGGACAGCTGGCTCAGCAGGGGTCCAATATTCTTTACACAAGTTGTTGAGTTCTTCCCATCGAGCTAATGCTGCAAGGCATCGCATTTGACCTGCAAAAATATACACGTGAATACCAGCAAGGATTGAAACAAAAAGTTCTGCCTAACGCTTGTTTAAAATATTTATAAAATCTAGTAGACCTACAACATAAGAATCCAAGCTCAGGCACCCATGAATGGAGCTAGGAATGAGAAACAAAGTGCTGCCTAATGACTGTTTAAAATATATATCAATCTAGTAAAGCAAGCACCAGGACCGAACATCAAAATCCAATTTGTGAGAAAGAGGACCATTAAATTCGCTCAGCATCGTCAATTGGATAAGCATCACACTGTCCAATAAAGGTAGCCATGACCAGTCAGAGCCAAAGAAAGTAGGGTAAACTGAAAGTGTGACATGAAAAGAAAATAAGCAACTTATCATTATAAATTAAGTAAAGAAAAAAAAAAAAATTGAACGGCCAAGCAAGGCAACATCTCTTAAGGTGTGGGGTCCAACTGGAAATGCCTTGCCGTATCATGGGTCTGGGAATTGGCTCATTGATAGCACAGGATGAAAGAACAGCTTCTCCAACAAGAGCAGGGGTTATTCATAGCTGTGTTCTCTACCTAATTTACTACTGATCAACTAGAGCTATATGTTCAAAGTTTGCAAGTAAAATTGACTTTTGTCCCTAATCTATCCGTAGGAATTCTTTCCTCCCACTTAAATTGTATGAAACCAGACCAAACTTGTACAGGGTAAGATCAATCTGACCTCAGCGTGGTGAGTAAAATCCAGTCACATCATCAAACGACTGTTATACATGTCTCATGCAAGCTCTTGGAGATTGATCTTGTGAGCATGACATCTATTTGCTTAGTTTATTATGCATCAGATTCTTTCATGGTTTGCTATCAGGAATATGTTTTGTATGGCATGGCATTCACAAATATTCATCATAATACAGTGTGAAAACCATTCTATTCCATCTCCAACCAATTATCGCAATGAAGGACACAGTGAGCTGGACTTGACACCTATACACAGAAATACACACATGCAAGGTATTGTTAGGGACATACAAACAACATTGCTAACCTAATGTAGCATTCAAAACCAGATGTGGGCTTGATGCTTCAGATGCCCTGAGATTATATGCCTGCAGAGCATCATCCCATCGCTGCAATTTCTCATACCTAACAAGACAAGACAAGCCGATATGAAGCAGTCACATCCAGGGTTAGATATATGGCCATATCCCATTGACATAGAAAATATATCAAGTGTGCCCTTTTTCAGTGTGTTCATTGCGGCTGGATTTTTTTTTTTTTGGGGGGGGGGGGGGGGTGCTCTCGCCTCGATTTTATAGGGGAAAATAATTATATCAGTCACCAACTCATATGGTGCATGATAACCAATGAGTTGGTGATATGCACCACATCAACTAATGATGTCATATATGAGCTCGTATAATATTTTCTCCATGTTATGGCTTCCTGCATAAAAGCCAAGAGTCGGATTCTGTCATTTTGGTATTTACAGAAATAGAAATGGCCATAAACAAAAATATGTACTTTTATATAATTCTTGCTGTTGAACATTAAACATTATTTATGGTATGGCAGAAATTGTGAAACTAAAATCAGACCCCAAACACTATCAATGGTCCATTCACATGCTTAACATTACCATGACTCCAGTTGAAAATCCAGACGTTGCTGGGCAAAAGTTAATATTCCAACTGCCGCCTAACAACAGGAACCAGTTATCAGTAGAACAACAATCACATTGCATTCTGAAAAACAGGGAATGTACCTAACCAATTCCAAGAAGCAGTATCAAGATTGTCAACAAACTAAAACACAAGGCTGACCTCATGTTGGTCAAGCTGATGGTTTATGTGTATTAGATCTTCAACTACAGCAACAGAATTAGCATCCATCTTCTTGGAGAGTGCACTTTCAAATTCCATTTCTTTGTAATGAAGTGCCTTCGCAAATGCACGAAACTGCAAATTAACAAGAATAAGAATAATAAAAAAACGTACAAATGGAGTAAAGTCGAGTAAAGAGATTTTACAAATAGAAAATATATGACTCATTCAACAAGGAGTCACAAGTGATCAGAACAGAGGATATTAGGATTGCAGAATCTGCCTTCTCCTAATATCTAAAAAATTTACAAATCAGCCATCCATAAGATGGTATATAGACCTGTGGCTCACTAAATACCCAATTCCAAAACCCAAAACCAGGGCCTTAATTGCTGCTCAAGTAAAAACCTCACCTTTTGTGCACGAGAACCAAGGAGTCGGATGTCAATAGGAAGAGGCTTCCCATAGTGTTCAAAGAACTCAGCCTGCAGTTATTGCTCTTTAACTCAATCAATGAAAATGCACAAAAAAGGAATAGATGAAATTGTGGAACCATGCCAGCTTCCACTAATGTTAAACTACATAGACAAAGTTGTGTTTCTTTATATTAGCTAGCTCCAGACATCCATTCATACTGATACGGGAGAGGGGCACTTAATCACAATTTGATTAACCAAATCCTTCAAATTTCTCATCCACATAACTAAGTGTCGGTACTCATAGTAGATGACGATGAAGTGTGAAGCAGGCAAAACTTTCCTTTTTGCTTGAAACAAAACATTATCAACTATTGGATCATTCAATGATTGACCAAATCCACTAACAGAGATATAACCATTTATCCATCGCGTTATTGAGCTCCTGCTGAGTCATCTTATTTCATTTCCTTCTATCACTATTCACTTCAGGTCCAAAGCTCCAGTGGTATTGATTGTAAACTAATATTAAAGAATAAACTGAAAAGGTGTACCAAGTTGAGAAGTGCCGCAAGAATTTCAGCCGAAATATTTGGAGCCGAAAATGCCATCTCTAAATTCTGAATCAAATGTTCTTGACTAGATTCACTCAAATGCAACCAACAGCTCCAAAATCCAGCTGTGAATAATTCTTTTCCTACAAGGGGCTGTAGGCTCATATGGTTAGAACCACGTGCAAAAATCAGAAAGTGTAAGGAAAGAATTCCCAGCCTCACCTGCAATCGTGCCAACCTTGCACAGGTTTGTAGAGCTGGAAATGGAGATTGTTTCAAGAGCTCAATGCTAAAGTGCCTCATCCATTCAGCCCAATCTTCGTTAGTACTGCATTGAGAAGCCTCCGCAGCACTTAGTAGATGACCATCATTGACCTTCATTGTGCAAAGTAGATTGAACTTGTTATAATGTCAAACTGAAAATTAAGCTGCTAGGTTAATGTGCTCAATTTGCATTGAGTGCATGACGTCCAGAAAATTGACCAGGACATCGGCAAAGTGCATTGTTTGAAAATAAATCTATGAAGTTTAATTACCTCAGTGAAAGTGTCCTCAAAGTACGAAATGCTCATTGCAAGTGTGCAAAAATTTACCACCACGCCTTTGATAAAATAAAGTGCATTTGACTCAATATGCGTTGTTCATAATTTTACACATCATCACAGATGACAAGATCCATAAGTTAAATAGACTTAGCATCTTGCATAAATGATGCAAGACTGTTCCTAAGAAACCATACTTGCTTCCTGTGCATCTTATGATAAGGTTAAATACAATCGCATATCACATTTTAGCTAATAGCGAGAAGAAAGTATACCTGATAAACCCAATGCTCATTTTGCACATCAGAAGCATCTTCATACGGAGCATTCTCTGAATCACTCAATGGGTCACTCATCACCTCTGTAGCAAGGTGATGGCTAAGTTTCTGGGCAGTTTTGCTCCCTGAGATCAGTGGTTCATGTCTCTGAACACGCTCTTCAATCTCCTCAAATTCCTTATGCTGAAAACAGGTTTAGCCACAATCATGATCTATAAATAGTATCAAGCAGAATGCAATCCACAAGAAAAGCGTTTGTTAGACAGAGCACCCTCAGTCCATGTTTTAAAAGAAGTTTGTGTATAGATGGTATGAAGATGGTGAAATCCTCCCCGAGGGCATAAGCTAGACAACAAAGTGCATCTACAGCATCCTTCCTGAGCTCATCAATTTCTCTGCAAATTGACATAAACAAATAAGCAGTTTCATATAAAAACAAAGAGGCACGGAGAGATATGTTCCACTGGAAATAAGATGGAGGATAGTAAACTAGATATAAGAATGCTCAATCACGGAATTAAGGTAATTGCACGCAGAAGCGGGCAGTACTTGAGTAAAATAAGGACCAGATTAGCTCGTGACAAGGTGTTCCAAATTCCAACTCTTCCCTAAATTAACTCGCACTGTTATCACTATCAATCAGCAGTTTCTCTCAAAATCTTAAGGTGTCAAAAAAGGTATCGATGATGTATGTCAAGCATTTTCATTATCACTATCCTCTGTTGTAAGCTTAGCCTTCCATGCAGAATTGACAACGTGCACGTAGCCACCCTGGCTATGCAATCAGGAATTGAGAGGACAGTTTCAGACGGTGAGAGATACCCAAAAGAGGGCATGTTGGGATTCATACTCTTCACATGTATTTCCATGTTAAACAATTTCTACTAAAAGCCTAAACTGGTTGCCAATATGCTCACAAGTCATATCAAGCATCATCTACAACATTCACAAGGGCTTGTATATGAACTTTCTTCTTTCAGACAGTTTCAACATGGTCCTAGTCAAAATATGTTATTTGGTCACGTAATCCATGCTTGAAATATATTTTGTCATGCCCCCCATCTAGGTTGAATTTATAAATTACTTGCATCACAAAGAAGGTCGTTCCTACTGCATAAAACCACAGTATCTTAAAATTGGGATCCAGAACTTTGATAGAGGTCGTATTTATGACATAAAAACAGACTCTTAGTTTGGGACAAAATTTTGATTTCTTAATCTATCTGGTTATTCATGTGTTACAGATTTTTATTCGACAGCAGATAATCCTGCCACAGGGGTCCTGCCTAATAGAAATATCAATATTGCATGCTGGAAGTATTTGATTTTTTAAATACTTGACCCGACTTGTAATTCTGTCAAGCTCCAATAGAATTCTAAAGAGCATCTCATCTCATGAATTCCATTTATCATTACTCAAAGAAATTCGGAAATGTTGTTTTGCTTCCAAATTTCGGTCTAAAAGCAAAGCCAAAGTTAGTTCATTCATCACTTCCTCAAAAATAAATCATATGGAGTAGTAATATTCTGTCAGTAGACCAACCAAGGGAAACTATCATCTTCCTTAAACGATTGGCCCAGCGAGCCCAAGCACACTAATTCAAAGAGTAGTTAGAAAAATTATGACCTGTTCCACTTAGGATTTTGATTACATGGAAGGAGATAAACAAGAAACTCCTATATGAAATGCTGTCTGATCCACACCAAACGAATTTTCTAACAGCATCGTACAAGGAGGATTTTCATCAAACTGAAGGACAAGAGTATAGAGCAATTTATGATTTAAAAAAAAAAAAGAAAAGGAAGAAAAGAAACTAGAACGTGTCCACAAATAGCCGCAGAGAAAATTAAATTTCCTGTTTAATTATTTTTTTAGTAAAACAATTATTTCAACTCATTATTGTTCTTTAATATTGCATAAGGTTGTTGAAAACTAATATGATCAAAAGTAAAAATGTAACACGTGCTGCTTACTAAAAAAAAGTCCTCTCATACTACGTGTTCTTATTAGATTATATGTTGATATAGCACATTATAGTTTTGTTTCGGTATATTACAAAATAAAAGTTTTAATTTTTTCTAGAAACTTGATGATATAATCCCGGTACTTCTATAAAAACAAAGTAATTCTTTTCCACATTGTAATAAATGCAATAACAAAAATGATTTGCCTCTAGTTTGATATTATTACAATAAAAGATTTATGCATATAGACCAAAAAGATATATTCATATAGAAAGACATTTGTGCAATTCCATACGAAAAAAGATGAGCTAATTTGGTGAAGGGAACTAACTTCTACAATGAGACAGATCCTATGGCCTAGGTCTTGCTCTATTCTATTTCAGCAGTTGCTGAAAATCTACAAGAAGAGGCGAGTTTATACAATAATGAAAGAATTAGCATTGCCTTGCTGCTATCCATTCTTCCATGACAAGAGCCTCGTCAATTTGAATTTCTCCTCATGAATAGCCTCATGTAAGTTTTTCCAACTCTCCTAGTCTTGCACAGCGGAAAGAGTACCATGATGGGTTGGGCGGAAGTTGGTCCTCTTTTAGCACTATAGGAAAGATTATGAAAGAGTGAATGAAATGTAGAAAAATAGATCCTCGTCCAAGAAGAATTGACTTTGTTTTGGAAGAGAATCATTAGAAAGTTGGATGGGTAAGAATTCCACAAAGAAAGAATCTAAGGACCTGGCAAATTTTTTCATCATTTTCCCGATACTCATTTGCCAGACTAATACTTTTTTGCTATAGTTTGATAAAATGTACTAATTAAGGTAGAAATAATCACTTTTATAAAGATAAAGCCAATTTCTCCAAAAATATGAGTCTTATCTTGTATTAGACAAAATAAGAGAAGAATAGATACATATTACATTGTTAGCAGTGTTAAGACAAACAAAAAATTGACACGTGGCATGATATGTGGCAGCTCCTTCTATGCATACCTGTTACTGGAATACAAAACAATTGGGTTAAATACTATTGTGACAACAAAGCATAAGAACTCTTTATTTATTATCCTAAATTTGATTTGTCACAACAATAAATACATTTAAAAAAATTGAAATAATTTCTTCATATTTAAATCAATTGCAATATATTTTTAACTGACTGTCAACAAAGTAAAATAGAAAAATAGACAGAAAAGATAAATTAGTGGATTAATTTGGAAATGTATAAGAAAAGAAATACATTCATTTACTTAAAAGATAGGTTGGATGAAATAAAAAAAAAAAAATCAATTTGTGTCTATTTGGATTAAAAAAAATAAAGAGGAAAACAAAATGAGGAAAAAAATAGTGGAAAATCTTATGTTAATCGAGAAAAGAAACAAGGAAATGGAAAAACAAAAACAAAAGAAAATTAAAAAAAGAAAGAAAGAAAGAACGAGTCCAGCAAACTCCATCAACAAAAAACAAAAGTTGACCTGGAGGCGCAAGATTCGAACCTGCCACTTCCAGGTTAGAAGCTACTATATATATATATATATATATATATATATATATATATAAACAATCGATAAGACTACATGGGCCAACCATGAAAAGACACGTGGTGCATCGTGGTAGCTGCTAGAGAGCTTCCCTCTTGATACACATTGAGGTGTATTCTAAGATATGAACACAATTTCACATGCTATTTACTGTCATTAAACAAGACTGCCCTTGGAGATAATCCTTCCATTTACTAATAAGCTAGAAGGGTATAATGTTGCATTTAGTGTCAAGTTGGTAATGTATAATTAAATGTGAATTATTAAAATGAATGCCAGGTGGTAGAACTAGTGTCCAAACTTGAACAATACCAGGTTGGCCATTAAGCAGATATTAGATCCTTTGGTGGTTAAACTGTGATCTCAAGTTCTGACAGTTCTCATCTTAACTGCTATCGACCGAAGTCGGAATACATTAACCAGATCTAAACAGTCAGTACTATTCCCCTCTACCATATTAAGAATGGTAAGCTCCATTTTGTTTCTCTTGTGGCTTTTCTTAACAAGTGCTGTTACTTTATTAGAGAAAAACGGGTGCAATGGAATCCAAGAATACAGGACGTATACATAAGAAAATGCAGATACAAATAAAGGAAACAGAGAAGAAGCTAAAGAAACTTAAAGAATGGTACAAGCTCGGTAAAAGAACTTTTCTCTCTATTACTTTGAGTAAAAGAATAGTCTATAGCAACTTGTAAATGGAGAGGCTTGACTAATATACTGGTCCTCTGCTGTTTTCCTCTTTCAAATTTTGAGGTTTCAGGCTAGACTCAATACAAACTAAATTACTTTGCAGCAGGGGGGCATTCTCAGCAAAACGATGAGAGTCAATGATAGAACCTTCACTTTGCATGTGCAAAGTGCATCATTTCGCAGTAGAGGTTCCTCTACACTATAAAACAGTTCAATTCAAATCAATACAATCAGAAGATCCAAAGAACACATGCTATCAGAAGACATACTACTTGCAGGTACCATGAAGGAAAATGCTGTTCTACTTCTATTGAACAGAAGTCTAAGATAAAGGACAAACTAACCCATCCAAACCCAGCTTCAAGTGATGGACCAGCAAAGATACGTGGTCAGTAACCTGATAATAACAGAAAACAGTTGCAGATAAGAGTCCAACACATTAATTAGCTCGAGCAATGGATTTATGAAAAATATAGAGAACAAATATATCACTAAAAGCAACAACAAGAAAAATGAAGATAACACTGCGTCCACAAAGTGACATCTATATTATTCAAGTGTCACCACCCCCTCCCCCCCTCCGTGGGAAAAAAAAAGAAAAAACTGTCCTTTTACCACTCTTTGTATGAATATGATATTCTGGTATCCCAATCGACTGTGCCAATAGACTAGTTCACACCCTTGTACAAGGTTAACTCTAAGAAACTGAGTTGGACTACCTGGACTCGAGGGATTAATATGGTCAAAGTTTTTATGGCAGCGCTTCTTTTGTCCACTGGAGCATTTTCTTTGAGCAATTGGATGAGTGCTGGAAGAAGAAGATGCATGTGCTCACATAAGGCCCCTGCATTTGTTTAACAGAAATGAGTGTCCCTGTATGAGAGAGATTGATCTAGAAAATTACAATGTGGAAAGATTCTTCACTCTGGAGTCAATTAAGTGGATACTTGCAATTGCTCTTAAGTTCCTGCAGGAGCAATCCTACTATCCTGGAGTTGCAATTAGTAGAGACTTAAATTTTTAAATTATATCAACATGATATAATGCAATTCTACTATCCCTATAAATTATAGTATAGGTCATTCCTCTTCATTATGCAAGCAATCGGATTCTCTTCAATCTGTCCATGCTTCCTTTTCATTTACACATCCTTGGTCATTGACAAGATGAACTTTCTAGATAATCCGATTATACAGCAGTTGTGAAAATGAAACAGAAATGATGAGATAAATGATAGAAAAGAATGCACAAAGACTGCTATTCAGTTCTCTTCAACCTCGACCAGAAAAAAAGAAAAAAGAAAAAAAAAAAGACCTTCTATTAAACCCAAACTTAAACATCAGAAGAGAAAAGTACAATACGAACCACCAAAGGTCTCGAGAGTATGAAGGATATCAGGCACATATGAGTAGTCGTTGCACTGAACCACATCGCCAAGAATTTGAATACAATACGGCAGTATTTCAGGAATATATGTTCTGAATTCATCACCGAGGGCCAAGCAAAGCTGTTCAACCAGGTGCAGAACCTAAGAATAGTTTGGCTGGAAATTAATTCCCACAAATGATGTGCGGAAGTGAGATAGAGAGAGGGAGTGTGCGTGTTGTGGGGGGAGGGGGTGCAGAGAGAGAGAGAGAGAGAGAGAGAGAGAGAGGCTCACTGGAAAGCCACGTGGAGGATGGCTCACAGCTGGAAAGCTCAGAGATGACCACAGTTCAGAAATTAATGAAAGCAATTCTTGCCGATATTTACTAATGTGCTGCATAAGCCACATAAAAATCCCCATAAAACCTCCATGTGAACTCAATAAAATGACCATGCATCAAAAATTTTCGCTCACACCACACCTGACGAACAATGGATACAAGAGTTCCAAGCTTCCAAGCTATAAGGTCCTTCAGTGTATCGTCACATTTATGGAAAATGTGAAAGAGATCAGGTAAAACCTACAGTCACAAAGGTCACTCAAAATCAACCATTTGAAGTATAGTGAAATTCACTTCGTCCATCTCCATCATCCCTCCCCCTGGTTAACTTACCTTTGGCAAGAATGGAATGCAGCGAAGTCCAGTTGACTAATCTTGCGAGAAAAAGAAGCTAATTAAATTCAAAGAGAGAAGGATAAGTATATGAATCAATTGAAGGTCAACCAATATGTTGTAGAAGTTACTTACCTTAAACAGGGAAATTAGCGCACTAACCACTTCACTGTGGTATCTATCAAGACAAGGATCCTTAAGAATTCGCATGAGAGAATTTATGACTACCTGGTCATTGACAAAAGAAGATACAAAAAAAAATTATAAATGCACCAACAGTTTAAAACTGCATTGGACATCATACCAGATAGCTGACTGGTTGCTGTTTAACCAGCTGAACCGATCAAAGCACCAAATTCGACATTAAGCAAGTTCATTAAGCAAAAAAGTTCACAAGTCGAGTTGGTAGAGGTGTTCAATACTCCTTAGAGTGAGTGTTCAATCATGCGAACTGTGTAAATGGTAAATGTTTTTCAAAAGGTAAAGCTTAGTTTCCTTGAATTAATTTTATGCTGTTAAACTAAGAAGGAAAGCTTGGCCCGGCTAATTTGGCATGAGTGTCTAATCGAAGGGGTTATGGGTTAACCTCCTCATCTGTCGGCCCTCCTATAATTTACAAAATGCCAAGACTGGTCAAACTGGTTCACAATTTGCACCAGTTGAACAAAGGCAAAGCTGGCTCGCAGATAATACTGAACTGAACTAGATGAGCGACCACTATCCATTGAAATGGTTGCTACAGTCTGTTTTATATAAAATAAAATGCACAGATGGGTACATGAAGTTTGCATCAGGATTAAAAATCAGCAAAATTTCTAATCCTCATAATAAAAAATTTTGATACTTGACACAATGAAAACATGACTTTTTCTCAGGTCAATATCCTACCATGGAACAATACGTCTCGTATGTAGCAAAAGATGGACAATTATCCATCATTACTTCATCCAGATGCTGAATATGGTGGCCTGAATAACCAGCTGCAGGAGCCGCTTCTTCATGAGAACCAGGCAAAATTAGTTGATTCCGCTTATGCATAAGAGGATCCAAAGCACCCATTATACCAAGAGCCTGATAAAAGCAAATAAATAAAGCAAGCGAATTGATACTTATCAGACACAGTGGTATAGTCAGCCAAAAATGCACCGGCAAGTTTATAAATAGCTACCTTCAGTACTTCACGCCTGGTAGACCACGCCAACTCACCATGCAGCAACTTAAGGAGCGAGCCAAGCAGTGAAGGATACTCACTGTAAGGCATTACCACGTACCTGCAATATCAAATAGCACAATATTCTTGATATTCTACATTCACCATTTCCAATTCTCATATGGAAAAACTGAACAAGAGGAGGAGCAAACATCAGCACAAGGAAGCTGCAACAGATTCTACTATACCAACCATGGTTGTGAAATTGTGACTCTTGAGCGAATAATTTTACAATCCAAAAATCAGTAACAGCTCCATTCGTGCCAATCAGAAGTTGCTAGATTATCAAAGTTCACGAATTTTAACTTTGCTATTGTGTAAGCCTTAAATTCAATTTGCCAGAAATACACAACTATTCCATTCCAAGGTACGATAGAAACTAAGCAAGAATTCAGATAATTATATTTAAACCAAGATATGGTCACGATTCACCAATTAGTATTATAAGCCTGTTAAAGTGCTATTCCCCATCAGTCAAGTACAGGTTTCGATGGGTTTATATAACATGTAATTCTTTTCAACTTAATGGCTTAGACTTTTGGATTGGACTTTTTTATATTAGTGCAAGGTTCCACATCCTTCGTACTAATTTAAGCTGATTTCATGTGAATCCCCATTCTTTAGTTCTATGTGCATTTGTTAATGGCGAATGAAGTAGAACCAGAATGAAGGGGCAATGATCTGCCCACACACATTGGTAGTAGGAGAGACAGCCACTTGGGGCCTATCCATTCCATACCCAGACGCAGCTCAGAATGCTATAATCAGTATAGTTAACTGCCGATGCTACTTCCTTAGTGAAGTATCCCATCCCGACATCTGCAGAGTTTGTTTGCTGATCACAGTTTAAGCATTGCACCTCATAACTTTCTCACATAATATTTTCCTATTGCTTTTGAAAACCACTGAACACCAGAGTTTTCCAAAAAAATATTAACAATAAAAGAAATTTAGATCCAACTTTCACAGCCTGGAATAACAAAAGAAACGGAATCAAAATGCATCTATCATTCATCATTGCTTTTTGACATATGGTGAGCAACAGAAGGAATCATGCACAAAATATTAAAGAACAATAGAAACTGCAGAACATAAGAAACATCCGACATACCCAGTGCCCTGTACAACCTGACTGAGAGTTGACACTGCCACTTCCCTTTTCACCACTGCAGCTCCGTCCAATATAAAATTCACAATCAAAGGCATCAGATCGGGGAGATATTGCCGCATTGCAAAACCACCCTGAACAAACAAAACAGCCATGATTTTTCATTTTCCTGAAGAAAACATAATTGCTTGTAGTAGTGGTGATAGTGGCAAAAAAAGGTTAACGTGCTACAACAAAATAAAGATGAAAATGTAAAAGAACTGCGGGTCCATGGTTATTCATTTTCTTGATAAAAAACATAATTGCTAGCGGTAGAGGTGATAGTGGCAAAAAAACAGGTCGTAATGATACCGTACTTCAACAAAATAAAGATGAAAACGTAAAAGAGCTGTGGGTCAGGCTGTGATTTTTTTCATCCATTTAAGAGCTTCATTTTAAACGTCTCTAGTGTGTGCTGGATTATGCCAAGAAAAGTTTTTCATCTGCCTCAGAGCTGGACCTCATCGTTTGGATCTCATCTTCCTCGAAGATCTTGGGACTGTTGCTCCCTTGTGCCTTCGCATTTCGAGAAAACGCAATAGAAGATTGTTCAAGGGATCCAATGAACCATATTTCACTTGTTTTGCTATTTTTAAGGATCCATACCTCATCTCAATTATTGTTGCCATTGTTTGCTTTTTGTTTTGTCGTTCCTTTCTCTCTGTTATTGTAAATTTCTGATGTACTCTGATCAGGTTCTCTTTCAATAAATAACTATAATTTCTCACTATAGAAAAAGGGAGGTTCCAAGAAAATGAAATTAGAATCCCTCCATAATGTATCATCAAAATCTCTTGCATATGGGCCAGACAAACTTGGGAGAGACCAACCTCATAGTTGAGAAATCCAATCATAAGAGGAAAAGCCTTTTGCAAAGGAGGAAGAGGAAACGATACTAGTACCTAAACCAAAAAATGACACCTCAAAAGCGTCTAGCAAGAGATTTCATTCAACCGAGACAAAAATTATTCCATCTTCAGATCTGGCCAGATAGGAAATGGTAGAGGTAGAAAAAACAGTAGAGATGCATATCCAGCTAATGATAATAACAAATGGTTGTACCCAATCCTAGGACCTTAGCATCGAATGATCTTAACTAGGGTCTCGATTTGATAGATTTTCTCTAGGATTTGAATCCCGTATGACAAAATCTTCAAATGAATACAAACATCAATCTTGACAATTCAATTTTGATGCAAACTTATATTAGTTTTGAGAATGAAATCTTAGATTGCATAAAAATAGACTTTAACTGAAAATTTGAAAAACCTTAAGAAAATATTATAAAAATCAAAATAAATAAAGTAAATTAAACTCACCACTCTAGCAAGATCCCCTACAGTTATAAGAACTCTGCTTAAAATGCCTGTATTAGCATTGCCCTTAGAGACCTCCACAAGACTTGCAACAAGTGCCTGGAAATGTTAGAATTCTCTAAATTAAAAGAGGCAAACAAATGTTGTAGATAGATACAATGCTGAAATTATCAGTTAACCTTGTGAATTGGAACCATATATAGGCGTATGAGCTGCTCGCAATTTCGAATTAAGACACCAAGTAACTGCGCACTTTCGTTTCTGCATTTGCTATCTGCACTGCTGACAGAGAAAGGGCATCTTAGCCAATAGCTTGCCCTAAAGCACCAATCTTCTAATTTTAAATCCATAAAAACTTGTGATGAAATATGTAGTTTCCACAACCTACAGACTGACTAGTTCTATACACTACTCATGCTATGCATGTTGAATATTAAAAGGAAAAAAAAAATAAAGACCGTTAGAAATCACCTTTGCTCAATATATGTCAGCAAATTTATGAGTTGGTGACGAAAAGCCGGAAGAACATATGCAGGGTTTTTCTCTGATAATCTCCCCACCACTGTGATAGCATATTCCCGAACATGCAAATCCTTTCAAAAGGTGTTCAGTATATCAGTGAAAGGTAATGAGTACAATTTGACGACAGCAAAAGAGGCCAAAAACGAAACAAAAGCTAAGAAGGATGGCCTAGAGGAGTCAGTGAGAAGAATTTGTGAAACCCTTCCAAGTATAACCCAAAATTTCCAATCAAGATTGAAAGAGTATAGTAATATCTACATCGTCAACCAGTAATTTCATTAGTTGGGAAGAGCAGCATCACTTGAGTTGTACATACAATGAAGCAGCTGTATTTATCAGAGAAAACTTAGGTGCTGCAACATAAAAATAATGTGAAGACACCTGGATTATTCACATTCTGCATCACAGTCAATTGCATTGATTTGACAACCTCAAATGATACTTACCCCCACATGGGTCATATACAATACTATGTACGTGATATCTTGAGGTTTATAACCTTTCCTCTTCCATGAAGATTCAAAATCTGGACCTTAAAGAAGATCTTTCTCACGTTCTCAAAAGAAGTATATCAAAGCCTGACAAGGGGTTGAGGATAGGACAATGATCATGGATTCAGAGTCACTGAAAACAATTAATTTATTGCACCCACAGAGAATTTGGGAGCTTATGCGTGCCCACACGGATATATGCATGCATGCATGTCTGACGAGTGTGCACACATGCGTACATGCTTTGTGTAACACATCACCTTTTTCCAGATTCTCAAGGGCTTTAAGAACGAAATTAAAACTTCACGGAATAAGAGAAAGTACCTCATCATTTAAAGCAGCAAAAAGTGCACTTAGACTATCTGCCTGTGCTAAAAACTCATCAAGTCCTCTATCCATCAACATGCAAAAGATGGACCTACGAACAGTTACATCAGCATCCATAACAGCAGCAATGAGGAGTTTCTCAACAAGCTGCAATAAGCAAAGCAGTCATTTTAGTAGGTCAATGCAAGACAAGTTCCATCATCTGCCATCTTGAGATTACTCAGTATCCACGTCCCAAATAATGGTTATTAAGACAAGAGGAAGGGAAAAAGCATAATATTCTGTCTAATAATAGTACCAGACATCAAAATCATCTACAGCAACTTTTGGTAACCCTGAGCTACTCCTTGTTTTCATCACTGGGAAGGCCATCAGTGCAATGAGTTTGTTTACTTGGAACAGTTAAATAAACTTTCACAGCCTGAAATCACTGCATGTAATTGCTAACATTCGGGTTACACATGGTAACCTCAATACTGAACGATGGAGGTAGCTTGGAATCCATGGTAATCTGGTGTCCATAAACTTGGTTCCTTTTGCTTTTGGTTTATTTTTATTTTTTTGGCAAATGCACTTGTCCTCTATTTTAACTTTTACCTAATGCCTCTAAAATAGTGTTTAATGTAAAGTATCAATTTTTACATTTGCTTTTTCAAAGATGATACTATGAGAAATGTAGGCGCTCAAGTTCACCCCTAATGTACATAAGCTGCATGTGTACAATTTGCATTTAACTGAGAAAAGAAGAGCAACGACCAACAATGACAAGAACTCACCCCCTCAATTAGTTGCCTTTGTTTTCTTCCAATTTGACTTGATTTAGCCTGACCAAATTGCATCAATGTCACATTGGAGAGAGAACTCAAAACCATTTTGCAACAGCAAAGGGCAGCGCCTTTTCGTGTTTCTATATCTCTATCATCCAAGTAAATGACAACTGATTCTTCGGCAAACTCAAGGAGTTCTTTGCCCTACAAAATGATTACTCAGCACGATGCAATGATAAGTAAAATACAAATCCTTTAAATACCTCAGTCAATCCAGTACCTTAAAATTGAAATGAGCCAGAGTTTGCAAAGCAAGTTGCACAAGGGTTGAACCATTGATCTCCAAGATTTGCTTTGAAGTATTCACCATACTCCATCGAACCAAGGCAATAGCCTGCTTTTCTGGAGGAGGATGTGTCTTGGAAAGAACACTTGAAAAGCAACTGAGCAACCAAGTTTGTATCGGAGGTAGCAGAGATGGAATACTGAATCACGTTCAAATAGAAAATCAAATTCTTTATCATTATTCATCTATACATTACAAATGTCCAGGAATAGAGAATTAATACAGTACTGTACCTAGTTGTTATTTTTTCAAGAGCCTCAACAAGTGTTGGAGAAATTCCAGCTGAAAACATAACATCCAAAATTCTTTGAATGTGAGGTTCCATCACTGGCCCCATGGCTTTTGCAATGCTTCCAACACAGGCCAAAGCCTCGAGTGAAGGCCTACCTTTACGTGGTGCAATCTATGGACCAGAACAACACCATATATTAGGATACTATCCAGAGGAAAAGTTATACGAAGCTCCCTCACTGGGAACACAGTCGTCGGAGCCAATAAATATGCAAGTCCTTTTAACACATCAATGACTCCAACTTTGTAGACAACATCCACTCATCCTTCCAAGCTGATAGACAGGGAGCACATTATATCATCTACTACGTCTATCATGGCATGATCAAAGTCGCTAGACTAAACAAAATTACTGCAGCTGGAATCTTCAATTTATAAGCAACTGTAATAAAATTAAGCAGCAGAGATACATACTGCATCACATATGTGAGACATTATAGTTGGCAGATATTCGATAAGTTTCCCATCTAAAGCACCTGCCATTTCCCCAAGGGCTATGAACCCACAACCTCGTTCAGCAGGTGACTGTAGAACTGCAAATATATGCTTCATGCATATCTGTAGAAAATTTGTTTGCACAGCCATATTAGAGCTAGAAAAGAGCCCACATAGGGAAAAGTCCATTTAAATATTCCCACTGACTGGCATAAATCAAACAACAAAAGAGATGCTCACAAACCGTTAAGTACTGTGCAACAAATTGATCACGAAAGAAATGAGCAATCCGAGGTAATAATAATGTTATGCTGCGGCGAACAAGAAGATCCCTATATTTTAGATATCTAAGAACCGTTTCAGCAACATCTTTATTCCTCGACATCATGAATTCACCTGTGTTCCTGCATTAAGAAGTAATATTAAGAAGAGACTTTTTCCACTAGAAAAAACTAATGGATGCCCTAAATGACATTTTTGTCCTGTATATGATACAAACCTCAAAAGTTCTCCTACAGCAAGCAATGAACCATGTATGCTATGAATGGGAGCATTTCTACCCAAGCCATCTTGCGTGGCCTCAAACATGTGATAGTACCTGTCAAATATGATAGCTACATAAGTTATATCTGGGTCGAAGCTTATAGAGGACACAGAATAAAGCATCAAATGACTTTAGGAAAGAACAAAATGAATATGAGCACACAGTGCATGATTTTTTCAAGCTAAGGAATCACAGATCCTCTATTATGGGGCTTGGCTTGCTGCAAAGCAAAGAAATATCAGCTTAATCGCTAGATTAGTGCGTCATCAGCCAAGATGGAGCATTAGGCTTCTACTGCATCTAAATGGTTTTGATTTGATGGTCAATACAATTCCATAAGTTAGACCTTCAATATCAACAAGACTTCACTCTGCTTAATAGAGGAAATGTTGGTTAGGTGACCAGTTGGAATGCAAGGCTACTAAATCTCATTAAAGTTGAGAAGTCTCCTTTAGTACAAGCAAGTGATCTTGACAGCAAGAAATGAACAAATTCTACTCATTATCTACAAAGAAAGAGAGAGGTCAACAATAATTATTATAATTACAATAATGAGTGCTATAACAATATCAACAGCAGAAAATGATGCTGGACGTCAAAGGCAGACAATTCAGTTAGTCTCTCAAATGTAATATAAGAAAAAATGCGAAAATTTAGCAAATTTGTGAACTTTATGCCTTTCACTTTGGAAATGCTCAACTGCTTTAAAAAAACAGTTCTGAAGTGCTCTATGCTAACTGAAATTCTATATATGACAAGAACCACATCACATGCTTCTGCGCACTAAAGAGAATGTGCATAATATCAGATGCCAGAACTAACCATTGCATGCGGCAACGTGTTTCCCGCTTCTCAATAACACAAAGGCAAGCACGTAATGCCTCAACAGCATGCTCTCGTATGTTCTCCTCTGGATCCCTCAAAGCAAACCAGATGGAATTGACAAATTTTGGTACAGAGACATAGAAAACAGTTGATGCATTCTCAGCAATTTCCTAAATCAGACCAGAGAGCAAAAATATACACCATTAGAGCCAATGAATGGAGGCTAGCACGAAAGTGCAATAGATAAGCATGTAATCCCTCAACAATTAGGATCCCTTCACAATGAAATCTTGACGAATCTGAATTCTCTATCCGCTCTTTGAGATTAGTATGGAAGCAATGTCCCTTCGGAAAATAACTTAGTAAAAAATACTGACTTTCAAGATCAGAACAGCAGCAAGGCGATGATGCTCCACTCTCTCTCCACAAAGCCAATCTAGAGCTATTACTAACTGCAGAAATAAAGAGGACCATGTTACAATGTTAAAAAAGCATACAACTGACTGATAGGAAAGTGACATACCTGGTGTTCGATCTCATCATTCATCATCACTCCACCAGCCCTGGCTAGATGGCCCAGAACATTACTAGCGAGGACCAAAATTCTCTCATCGTGGTTCAACTCTAACACCATTCGCAAGTAATTTGAGAATCTCAAAACCATGGAAGCATTCTCACTAACAGCCACATCTATAAGCTCATCAATGACTCTCAGAGCACCCAGGTTCTTGTAAGGATCATTGCTTTCTAGAAGAGCTGATACCCGATCACCTAACTGATCCATTAGACAGGCAAAAGCTCCACCACTAGGCCCTCGAATTTCTTTCTCGATGTACTTTCTTAAAGCTAATCACGCCCCCTCCTATTGAATTGCAATTTCAAAGCAAAGAAAGAGTAAGATTAGCGATTACTAGAAATGCATTAAGAGGAGCAACATAGTACCAGAAAATGACATGAGAATATTATATCTCGACTCTCAAACATAAAAATATGAGCTTGAAAGTGCTTTTTTGCCTTGAAATTAAGTGAAACACTCATTTTCATATTCAAGTACCATCAATCACAATTACAGCATCATTTCTTAAGGAACTAAGAAGCACTCGAAAGCCCATCACTTCATATATCCAACTAGTGCCAAAAGTCCTTCACACAGCAATCAGAACGAAGGAATGTCAACAACTTTCTCTCTTTTTTACCAGAACCGCGGAAGCCACTGTGCTTAGGGCCCCTCCTCCTACCCTACACCTTTCCTTTACTTCCTGGAGAAAGGGCTAAAGCCACCGTGGGGGCCGGCGGGCCCGTCGCCCTTCCCACCACAGCGGCCCGCCGCTCCGTGCTTATTATTATTTCGAGCAAATTCACACCAAGTTTTCAAAATTCATGTACCCCCCCAGCCAGCATGTTGCAGAATTATCTTCACCCGCCAACCTCCATGCTTACCAAAAACATGGGAAGGAGAAAGCTTTGGAGGCTACAGGGTGACCGTGGCAAGACACACGTGGTGCAACAAGTCAATAAAAACACGAACTTCAACAGACCCTTTTGCCGAACGACATGATCAAAAGTTGGTCACGCCATGGCCGGGCGTGTGGCCCGCACACGCCTCCTTTTCTGGGGGGGGACACAGGGATGGATACGAGGTTAGCACCGAGGGGGAAAGAGTCGATACCCCGGAGGCGAACAGGTCGGGAAGTATGCCACCGCCGGCAGCGGCGGTGCCGGCGAGCGATGAGGGAGGAGCAGCGGCGGCGTCCCGGCGGCGTTGGTGTGCACTCCTACCGAAATTCTGAACTCTTAGGAGACAAGATATTGACCCTCGTATCGTATCGACACATGTCTTGTACTTGCTGTCGGAGCGCTGACCTGACAGACAATACGGAGCAAGTCATACTTTATAATTTGTTTGTGGTCCTACCATCCTCAGTGGAGAAACTTCTATTTTCTTTCTTTATTAATAAACCCCAATTTCCACCAATTTTTTTTTTTTTTAAGGATTACTACCGAGAAAAATTTCGTACACACAACAAAAATTTCAAACTGATATGTTTATAATAAATTTATTTTTTGTTAACTTTCGTTAAATTAAATTAATACCACAAAAAATTATAATTTAATATATAAACTGGGTATCATTCAACTTAGCAATCCAATAATAAAATTTAATGAAAATTAATTTATGATAAATTTATCATGAGATATCAGGTTTAGAACTTTACTTAATGTATCTGACTCTTTTGTATAAAATTATGATCTACTATTTATTATTATTTTTAGTGCGCAATCAATAATTGATGAATTGCTACCCTTATTCAGGCCCATTTACATACTTTTTTTTTTATTCTAACCGAAAAAAAAAAAAATCAAAAAATTATATTAAAAAAATATTTAAGTCGACATCGACTATGTCACAAAGGATTGCCAGCATTTGTCTTAAGTTTATAAAAAGGTTTAAGATTGGATCGGATCACACGTAAGATATGGGCAATTAGTTCATGGAACATCTAGCTTCGCTGCTCGAAATTAGTGTTATGGCCTAATCTTTTCTTTGTTTTTGTCTAAAACATCTCATTTCATTCATACAAAGACAGAACATAACAAGCGTTGATGACAAGAGTTGATACACAAAATATCCTAAAAGAGGTCGGGGTGGTATGCCCTAATTAACACGCCATATATCCTCTTCTATGTAGAAAAAGGAGACGCTGCAATACATAGTATCAAACTAAAAATACGAGCTTGATCAAAAGCAAACATACCATAATAAAATGTGGAAATCATTCCTATTCAAGCTCCGTCATGCATCTCAAATAAGATCGGTCTAGTCACGAAGCGTCACCTGCGGTCATGGACATAAATTTTAGGGAAAATTCTAAATAAGAACCCAAAGTAAATCTATTTTCTCAAATAAGAACCTAAAGTGAACTTTGTGTCATATAAGGACTCGAAGTGGATCCATTGTTTCAAATAAGAACCTGAAGTGAATTTTGTGTCAAATAAAACCCGAAATGATCAAGTTAATCTCTATTGAGGACCTTAGCTCGCCGGTAAACATTTTCCAACAATTAAAATAGGGGTAATTTTGTTAGAAATTTGTGATTGGAAAAAAAGGGAAAATTCTATATTAATTAAGTTTAGGTTATCTATTTAGATGTTTACATTTTCTTCTTTCTTCTCCCTCGCTGCTCCTCACCTTGCTTGACCGATAGAGAATTTGGGTCTCCGCAAAAAAAGAAAAAAAAAAGAAGTGTCTGGTTTTCTTCTTGTTTTTTAATTTATGCCTCAACCGGTGGAGAATTTGGGTCTTCGACTTTTGCGGAGGATGGGTACAAGGAACGGAGAGACCGTAGAAAACCTAGGGTTTTTATTTTTTGTTTCTGTTTTAGGATTTGTTAATTTTCCCTATATTTTTTTGGACAAAATTGCCCAAACTCCGGTCGTCGGAAATATCAGATGCTTGATAGCCGGCGAATATTTGGCTGACCAGTAAGCTCAGGTTCTTATTTGGAATTGATGTCCTTATTTGAGACAATGGGTCCATTTTAGGTCTTTATCTGACACAAAGTTTATTTCGGGTCTTTATTTGAGAAAATTGGTCAATTTCGGGTCCTTATTTGATACAATGGGTCCATTTTAGGTCTTTATTTGACACTAAGTTCATTTCGAGTCCTTATTTGAGAAAATTGGTCAACTTTGGGTCCTTATTTGGAATTTTCCCTAAATTTTATAGTAGACTCAGTCATTTAATTTCGAAAAAATATTGAGGGGTGCAAGAAGGAATACGCAACGGAAAAGGAAAGGCGGCGCTGCTTATATTGCCTTGCCTATAGTTTAGGAAGAAAAAGGATGGAGAAAATCATGTTAGACATCACTATCGCGATGTTTCTGAAAATACGACTTAGGTTTTTATATTTCAAAATCTAATTTGAGGGTCAACGTGAAAGTATTAGAAATCGGAATGTCATGTTTCTACGCATATATATATATATATATATATAAAATATATATGGAAAAAAATCACCAAAAATTGCAAATTTATACCCAGTATGAAACATTTATTATGAATTTTTTATTTTGTGATATAAAAAACTCAAAACTTATACGTGTCTAATACATTTACTTTCCATCATAATTTTGTCAATGAACACCATTAAAAGTCTGTAAACGATATTGATATGCATCCATGCAACAAAATTGACATTTTTTTTGTTAAAAAATCACTCAACAAAAATTTAGACAAATAGTAAATATATTACATAAGTACAAATTTGGAGTTTTTTTACGTTGCAAAAATAAAGTTTATGACAAATTTGTCATGGTGAGTATAATTTCAGATTTTTTTATGTTAAAATAAATTCATGATAAATGTGTTACAATACGTACAGTTTGGATTTTATTTTATTTTTCCTTTGGAGCCTTTTGATCTTCCAAAATCTTATGATGCAAGTAAATGTGCAGCTCAGCGGATCCGGAGCCCCGACCCGGGCCATCTCGGGATCCGGCCCGGGTTTAAGCGGCACCAACCGTACCGACCGAAGCTTGCATTTCACTCCAACCGGTTCGGGCCAAAACCCGCCGCCCCGAATTTCCTTCATCTTTCCTCGTCTTCTCACCGTCGTCGCCGGATCTCTCCGCCGCTTCCCGTCGGCCGTCGAGCGCCGGGATCGATCCCCGCGGAGTCGTTCGCCGTCGCGTCGGTCTCCATCTCAGGTAAAGTTGAATTTTCGCTGCCGGACGGGCGGGGACTGTAGGCTCCCGCATCGTGGCGAGATCGGTCCTGTCGCTACCTCCAATGGCGATGGTGGTGTTGATGGGTTTCTTTGGTTGCGGCTTGTGCAGATAATTCGAAGAACTTGACGTTCTGGGCAGTCGCGGTCGAGCATTGGGTCGAAAGAAGAAGCATGGTATGGTGATGAGAACCTCGTTTTTTACTTATGTTTCCAGTCGAGGACATTTCGGGGGGGCGTTTATCGCGATTTGCTCTCGCATGTCGAAGCTGTGGAGGTTGTTCTTAGGAAATTTGGGGGAGATAGAGAATAATAAGCTATTAGAGGAGGAGGGAAGAAGAGAAATGCATTATCTCAAGATAAAACCTAATGGGGACATGAGGATCTGTTTCCATGTTTTGAGCAGCAAGCACCAGAACAATGTAGGGGGGGAAAACAGATGATTCTGAGACTAGAAATGGGCAGTTGCTCATCTTCTCCATATGTAGTTTGAAATGATATCTACACCGGACTGAAATTGCAGTCGTTTCTGCTCTTCATCTCCAGTGAAAGTTGATTAGGCCTGAGTCTTGCAAAAGAAAGGGCCTTGTGACTTCCTTCACCTTGGGAATAATTTAGAGATGCCCCCGTAAAGAATAAGAAAAAAACTAGACAATGCAGATTGATCTAGGTATGACCAGAGTGAGACCTGATGCTTGCAATTAACTAAATGCACTGAATCTGCATTCTTAAAGATAAAATTGGAGTGCAAGCTTCCTATCGTTCAGGTTAGCGTGCAGGTTCTTTGAACCAATGCGCTGTTCGTGTAATTTTGCTAAGATGAGCAAAGTTGCAATCATCCATTTAGATTGCTTTTTACATTGCTCCGGTTGTGTTCCTGCAATTTTCGGATATATAGCGTCTTCTTCCGATTATGCTTAGAACTTGCTATTGGGGCAGGTTTACCATTCAAGTTTTTTGGATGAAGAAGGGATTACTAGGGCATGTGGGTGTCCATTGCTTCCCTTAAAAAGCCATATAAAGGGCCCAGCTCCAACTTCTGAGCAAGGTAGTAGCTGATTTCATCAGGAATTTTGAAATATATTTGATTCTGTGTGCTTGGTTTCTGATGCATGCCTCCTGCAGATAGAACCGATATTGTTGATGAAGCAATCACATTCTTCCGGGCCAATGTCTTTTTTAGGAACTTTGATATAAAGAGTGCTGCGGATAAGCTCCTCATTTATTTGACATTCTACATCAATGTGGCACTAAAGAGGCTAGAGGGCTGCAGAACTTTGGCTGAAGGGACCAAAGCTATCATTAACTTGGGTCTGGAGAAGGTCCCTGTGCCTGGAGAATCTGGTTATCCCTTTCCAGGCCTTTTTCCCTTGCCTCAGTCTCCACAGGAAGCAGGTGAGTGCTCTTGTTGTATAAAGCTGATAAAATCTTGCATACATGAATTGTCGTCATTTTTGTGAATATGCATATTTATCTTGTACTTGTCCTTCCACTTGATCAATTAATTGGAATAAGTTAAGCATCTCAATTGGTCGTCGTTCATTTGTGCTTTCTTCTTTTTTGCCTCCCTCAGTTAGGTTTAGAAGTGGTTTAATTTGATTGAACTATTCTAAATGTGCATATCTGCAGCATATTCTGGTGGCATCTGACTGGGTATTCAATTTAGCGAGATATTGCTTTGGATGACAATGTTAACAGAGGGAAACATGTTTGTTCCTGAATGAACTCAATCTTGGTGTGCAAATTATTAAGTTAAAGTTGGGAAGTAGCATTAGTCTCCTACTAGTGTCTCTACACAGTAACATTTTAGCTCTCTAGATGCACGGTTCAGTTTTCCTTATCCATCTAGGAATTTCAAACTAACCTTTCGCCAATGCAAGTGATTGACCTAGGATGGACGGGTGGTATTTAAAGTTGTCCTAGTTACATATGCATTCACTGCAGTGCTTGCATGTGCTGGTGGTCTTATGAAGTAGTTGCCTCTGTTTTGTCGACCATGTCCTGTGCTGAATGGTTTTACAGTAATTAAAGCCTATATTTGACATCTGTCTTTCAGCTGTCCAGCTTGCTGAACAAAAAATGCGTGGGAGAGTATACTTCTCTCATTCTGACACCACTGTTATCTTTATGATCTCCATCCTAGGTTGAGTGAAGCTTCGCATGGTATTTCTTTGTCTGTGACCAATTGCCTTAAAAGGCTGGACATTCTATCGAAACTTCTCTGTCGCAATAGCTTGTTCTGATGGTGCAAAGTTGGTTGAGTTGTGCATTTGATTCTCCTGGGAGAAACTTGCCTGCTCTAGATTTAGACATTGTGGCATGTAATATTCACATCAAAAAGAGCTTGGCCAAAGTGTTATGATAAATAACTTGCGAGAACATTACGATTTGAAGCTACTTTGGGAACAGAAGAATAAGATCTTGAGTTGGCTGATATGAAACTGAGTGGAGAAATTGTTTTCCAAAGAAATGCTCTCTGCAAGGCCGGTTCATTGGTCGGACCTGTTATTGGAATTTAGAATCACACAAATCGAATGCCAGCTGTCAATTCCTATGCTAGAGTTTGGTGGTGTTTATTTGGCAGTCTCATCACAATTGCCGTGTTTCCATATTCATAAGCTGCTCCGCCACTAATACGCTCTCTGCATGCAGAGCTATTCAGGAATTATCTGAAGCAGATAAGAGAAGAAACAAGCGGAAGACTGTTGAGTGTCGCATATAGACCAAATGGGACTCCAAACAAATGGTGGCTGGCATTTGCAAAGAGGAAGTTCATGAATATCATCATACCTTGATCTGTGATGTCCTTTGCTTGGATAGTAGTGTTCTCAAAGCACAAATAAACATGGTCAAATTCCACAATACGTTTGGCTTTTGTTGTTTCTCACTGGTTCTTCGTTTCAATGCTTGAATCGTACGTGGGATCGACGTGTTTCCCATTGGAGCAGTTCTTCCTGAGTTGGGAATTTCTCCCCATGAATGAATATGGCAGATTTCGCTGGGTCAAAGGCGTGCTGCTGGTAGAGACCTCAATTTGTATCTGTACGTTTTAAGTTGCTAACTTGAGAAATGTATTTATGTAATAACAAGCTTTTCAGCGAGGATTCCCTTCAAGAATGACGCATAAAAATTGGAAAATGAGGCAAGTACGAATTCCGGTTCGCCCGAACACATCATGGTATTGAATGAGGCAAGCACGAATTCCAGTTAGAAACAAAATGAGTGGAAACATGGCGTCAAATATTTGACTTCGCCATTAAAAAGATTAAATGAAAATGACGGTTTGATTAAACTAAAATTGCATTATGAAGAACGTTCTATGCCTAACCAACAGAAGAAACTAGTTATGTTTGCTCAGCAGAACATGGAGGTGCTCATGACAAAACGAGTCAATTTAGTCATTCACAATAAAGTAATAAGATGAAACTACCCCTCCCGTGAATTCCTTCAGGTCGTCCAAGATTCCAAGTAAAATCAGAGATTCTCGGAAGATGATTCACCCTCCCTCGACTCCCCATTAACCCTAGAGCCGCCCCATCACATGGGCTCTTCTTCGAAAATCAGACATCAAGTCAACAGAAGAAACTACCCTGTTTGGTTCAACATTTGGGGCTCTCAAGCGATTTGGCCAAATGCTGTGGCCTTTGGTTCAATTTTTTAGGGACTTTGGAGAGATGCAATTGCATCTCCAAGAGACTTCAAAGGGCTTTGGGGGAATAGAGGGGTAAAGGTCCATTGGGAAGTTGCATTTTCAGAATGCAACTTAGTACTGTTCATCACTGTTCATCTCTCCGGTGGAGAAGCCGATCGGAGGCCGACGACCGCCGGCCAAGGGGTCGCGGCCGCCGGCGAGGTCCGACAACGGTCGCCGGCGTCAAGCGACCCTTGGCCGGCGGCCGCTTGAGTCTCGTCGCTTGGGGTCGCGCGACCTCGGCGGCCGTTGCTTGGGGTCATGCGACCCAAGCAGCTAGATTTGGCGGTCTGACCGCTCGATCCGGCGGTCCAACAGCCGGATCCGGCGATCCGGTGGCCAGACTTCAAAAAAGAAAATAGAATTTTTTTTTTAATTTAATAAAAGTCATTTACAAATGCAAATTTTACTAAACGCTATCTTGGCCAAAGTTATATCTCAATGCAAATTTTACCAAACGATATTTGCATTTAGAAAAACCACCTTCACCCAAGGTATTTGCATTTTGGCAAATGCATTTCCCAAAAGCCGAACCAAATGGCTCTACTCCTCTTGTTCTTTCGCTTGTGCACATTCATCATGTTCAGTTAGTCAAAATCCTCAACATCTGCATGGGACCAATCAGAAAAACATCATTCAATCAGATCATGTAAATTACTGCGACCCCCCAAATCCTTCTTTTTTGCGTCTCTTTGAACGCCTATTCTCCATTCTGTACACCAAGGTCCAAGGCCTTCTCTATTACAAACAAAAGTTGCACCGAGCATCAACACACTGCTTAGTCGATACAAAGCCAGAAGTCCACACTAAAATGAAAGAATTTCGACTGAATAAGCCGCCAGTGGCTAACAAAAGGACCTATGAGTAATGTGAAAAGCATATCAGAAAACCAGTACATAACTCGATACATATATGGTAATTTGCATGCTCGGAGTCTACATATAGGAAACCAGTACATAACCTGGAACATCTTCCTAACTGGAAACGGGGCAGCATTTGATGAACACAGGACACTTAGGTGACAGATATCCCGATTCATTTGCCGATTGAATCGACATCGTCATGCATAAATGACAAAAACAACCAAACATACAAAGAAGCATAGCATAGCAGAAGTAAGACAGCTTTCCGGCCGACAAGTCAGATATGCATACATCAAAAGTCAGCCTGTATATACAAATCAACAAAAATCTTGCGTTTATCACCATCACATCACAAACACATTTTACTTGAAGCTGATTTTCATGGACGACACATAGAAATTTCAGAGTTATCTGTATAGATACATCTAAGCACTAAGCACTAAGCACTAAGCACCAAGCACCAACCTCATTGCACAACTTTACATATTTCCCGATTCATTTACCAGTTGACTAGAAATCATCATGCATAAATCACAAAAACAACCAAACATACAAAGGAGCATAGCATAGCAGAAGTAAGACAGCTTTCCGTCTGACGTTTCAAAAATTCATAAATCATAAGTCAGCTTGCATATACAAATCAACAAGAATCTTGGGCTCATCATCATCACAGACACATTTTCCTTGGAGCTTATTTTGATGGATGATTCACAAAATTTTCAGAGTTATCTGAATAGATATATCTAAGCACTGAGCACCAACCTCATTGTGCAAGTTTACATATATCTTCATACTCAACAGCAGGAATCACCCTTCCATCATAGACACCTTTCTCTATCTGCAGTTTAGCGCAAAATTTCTCCGTATTAATCCCCAACAACCTTGCAGTCGAGCCTCGATACGCGCCGTTCACAATCCTCACCAAGCCCCCGATTTGCGGAATCACAGTCTCCAACTCCTCCTGGTCCACCCTCAACACGTGCTTGTTCTCGAGCATCTCGATCTCACCCACGTACTTATCGATCACCTTCCGAACAACGCCCTTCTGCTTATAATACCCTTTATCAGCCAGTGGCTTGCTCATCACCTTCACAACAATCCCTTCGCACAACCAATAGTCCTTCCTATTAATCCGCTCCTTCTTCTTCTCCTCTTCCTTCATCAACTCATCAAGCGCAGACTTCGTCATGCTCTTCTTCGGCTCACCGCCATGACCGCCCGGACGGCCCTTCCTTTTCTCGCCCCGATCGTTCTCCATCTCCTCGAAAACCAACTTGGAACTCTCCCCTCTCTCTTTAACCTCCTGCTGTTTCGCGAGCGAGAACCCTATCTTCACGCCATTCTCCAAATTCACCTCCCTCGGGGGCTCAGGCCCCGTCCCGTTGGCCAGCGCGGCGGCGGCCGGCAACAACTGCCCGGCCCTCTCGATCTGCTTCATTATCTCCTTCTCCTGCTTCTCCTCATCCACCAGGTCCGCCTTGATCCTCTTATTCTTCTGCCTCTCCTTGAACAGGGTCTCGCTATCGCGATCGACGTAGGTCATGAACCAGCCCTTGGGGGTCTCCTCCACCTTGCACTTGCCGGTGCGGCCGAGGTACTTGACGAACTCGGTGAGGGTGGCCCACTGGGTGGAGTTCATGTGGACGTGGTTGCGGTCGTGGATGTACTCGTTGTAGACGACGGTGGCGGCGACGCGGCTGAAGCGGTGGCTGCGGCGCATGTGCTCGAGGAAGGAGTCCTCGAACTCCTCGGAGTAGCCGTCGACGATGCGGTGCGGGTTCTGGCCGAAGATCTGCATCTGGCGCTGGTGGCTCTCGCTCATGCAGTGGCACTTGAAGCCGTTCTCGTCGCGGCACTGCTTCTGGCACATCTGGCAGTACCACCGCAGCTTCTGCAGGCCCTTCGCCTTGATCCGGTTCGCGATCGCCTTGGGCGTCAGGAACTCGTTCTTCCCCATCTCTCCCCTAGGGTTCCGGCGACGGCGGCGGCGGCGATAGGATCGGCAACGATTGCGAGGTTGGGAATCGGGTCGAGCTCGAGCGATCGCAGGGAGATGGAAACCCTAAATCGGTCGATCTGCCGATTTGATGAAATGGGGGTTCGCGACGGTGACGATTTTTTGGTTCGATCGGCGATTTGGGGAAGAGAAGCGCGGTGGTCGGTAAATGGGCCGGCCCGGCCCGGCCCGGGAGGGGAAACCCGAATCAGGTGAGAATTGTTTATTAATGTAGAAAAGATTCATGGTTAGAAAATGGAATACAGGGGAGATAAAATAAACTTATTAAATTGCACATTTGATATTCGACAGAATATTTAGAAAGACAGTTAATTGAGGATTTTTTGGGAAATAAATTTTTGATTTTAATCCTTTGGAGTCGGAGGTTCGTTTTCACTTAGATAACAGTGCGGATAATATAGATAAAATAGTTTTATCTAATGAAAGTTTGTTAGATTAGAATCTGCAATTATATTTACAGAAATGCTTGATTTATATTAAGACAAGTAGAAAAAATTATCGATTACTAGAAATAGTTTTACAAATGGTCATCGCAATCATTAGGAGAGCTATTAATCGATGATTTATTTAATTTTTTTTTTTATAACTCAAGGGCACGAGCCTGGAGATTCGATTAGCTGGAGGCCAATAGAATTGTCAATAAGCCCTATCGATCACTTAAGCCTATGTTTTTAATTTGTACATATTAATTTAACTTAAAATAATTATATGCAATTGGTGGGATTTGAAAAAATAACATGAAAATCCAAAAACCCATTAAGTAATTGCACCAACCATGGGGGTCCACAATTTGTTTATTTAGCCACTATACCTAATTCTTCACAATCTCCACTAGTAATTATAATAATCTCTCATAATTTATACAATATCTTTACTTTTAAAATTAAGAGACAATAACATAAATAAAATGGTAAATACAACAACAAATCCAAATTATACCCATCGTAACACAAATATCTGGGACTATATATGTAATATATAAACGCTTTATTTCAATTCTATCCAAGTTCGGAATTTTTTATGACACAAAAAAATTTAGGGTATTTATATCACAGTGGGCGAGATTAAGGTTTTTAGTAATACAAAAAAGTTTAGAGTTTTTGTATCAAATTATGTAAAGTTTGAAACTTTTTTTAGTATTAATTCTATAAAAATCAGAAATAATTGATAAAGTGAAGGGCAAGAACAGAGAAAATTAATTGGAATAGGACAAAAATCTGCCATTAACATAGTACAGACAAAAGACATTCTGCAAAACCATCACGTTCTTCGGACAGTCACGTGCACTGGGAATCGCCACCCTCGATCCGGATCCCATGTTTAGACCAAGTTGAAGTTGCAGCAGATCATTGATGGGATCATAGCCAACGGTTCTCGATCGCACAGGCTCGCAAAATCCATTCTTGATTCTTGAAAGCCATTCCAAAACAATGGAGTACCCGACAAAGCAGTGAAATTGGCAAGCGTTCCCTTCCCCTCAACGCCACGCCAGGTCACCCCATCGCTTCCCTTTCGCTCTTCCATCCTCTCAACAACCACCCTTTTAACTCACCACCCCTCTCCCTCTCTCTCTCTCTCTCTCTCTCTTTCTCTGTGTCTGGTGCGTGGTTCTTGAAGGTAGTCTCGTCTCCTCTCGCTTTTCACCCGACCCATCTGCGTTTGGCTGAATTGGGTTTTGTCCGGCCATTTCGATTTGCTCGAATTTCGCCCGCTTTCCCTGCACAGCGTTGTCCCGAGTCTGATGTTCTTGGGGCGACTCAGCTTCTTGTGTTGTTGAAAGCGTGGTTCTCGAAGGGTAATCTGGAATGATTCTTGCTCTTTACTAGGAAAATGGAAATGGGTATGCAGTGACTTGCCATGAGTTTCGACTCCGTCCGCGAAAAAATCTTTGGGGGGGGGGGGTGGGGGGTGGGGCGCAATTGGAATGAAAGTTTTCGCAAATTTGCTAAATGAGTCAATTGGTTATTAGATGTTTGGATGCTTAAAGTTGCTGTTTCTTTTCAACTTAAATCATTCATTTTCAGGGAGTTGATCCAATAATTAACGGATTTTTGCATTGACTCTTTGGTAGGCGATTGTATATTGGAATCGTGTCGATTCTTGAACCATGATAGGCAATGTTACTAGCAGGCCTTCCTGGTTTGTCCAAGTTATTTTCGTGGCAATCACCTTCCTGAGCTATGGGGCCAGAGTATTTGGTGGGATCACAAGTACGTTTGTCAGATCAGAGTGGCCGTCTGTTGACATTCCTTTGGATAATGATGTCTTTGCAGTCCCCAAGGGTCACAATGCACCACAACAAGTAAGCAATAGCGAACTGTTGCAGAAGAGATGTCAGTTTTCTTTTGCTCCCCTCTTTACATTTTCCTTTGAACTCTTTAGGTGGCAGTATCTGTAAAAAATTGGTGGAATGAATAAAGAATCAATTTCTGATCTTGAGTGCTACACCTCCATCTTTTGATTATATAGGCAGAAAATGGTGTTGCATAACAGCAATACTTGTGAAGCTTATTCATTTGGAGTAAAGTTTATGTAGGAACTACTCGAAGGATACGACGATGAGACTTGCAGATCCTCAGCTAATAACACCTCTTAAATTATCCTAATCACCTGACTCTTGGCTAAATTACAGTATCTTGCATGATGATGCTTCTAGTTTTGAGATGCTTGAAGCTCACTTTTCAGTGATAACTGATGGGGATGCTTTATATATTTTCCTACTGCTGTTCTTTTTCTCAGCTTATTATATTGTGGTAAAGCCCTGCTGAGCTCGTTTTCTTTTGAAACATCCTATTGCAGGTGCATATCACACAAGGCGATTATGATGGGAAGGCTGTCATTGTATCGTGGGTGACTACTGACGCGCCTGTTTTGAGTGTAGTTCACTTTGGAACATCTCCAGGAAGATACACTCTTTCTGCTAAAGGGACGACAGCAAACTACACCTTTCATAATTACAAGTCTGGTTACGTACATCACTGTCTACTTGAGGGCCTCAAGGTCACTTATTGCCATTCTCTAGATTGTTAAACTTTTCCAGTGTTTTCATTCTATTGTCAATAATTTTCCTTTGGTAGCCTATGGTCTTACAGCAGGTAGTAGCTTCATATTTGAGACTCTAACTTAACTTCACAAAAGAATGCTTTGTGTAAGATTTTTTTTTTTGATATCTTCTCTCTCAGTATGACACCAAGTACTATTACAAGATTGGAGAGGGTGATTCTTCCCGAGAATTTTCATTTCAAACACCCCCAAAGATTGGTCCGGATGCTCCATACAAATTTGGTATCATTGGTGAGTTGTTTCACCATGTGTAAACAGATGAGAATGCTTGTATGTGGATGTGTAGAACATTAGAGTGTGTGCTCAGGCATAGCACTTTTCATTGAAGGAATAATAGAAGTTTTTTTTTTTTTTAAACTAATTAAACAAACGCCTTTTCCTGGATAAGCAACGTATACTTTATGGAAATGCAGAACTCCAGGAGGATGCAAATTGTTCCTGATTGACAAGTAAACTCTTGTTGGAAAAAGCCAAAGAATCAATTGAGATTTCCATAAACAGTTAATTTCCAGAACTGTTGCATAAAGCAATTTTTTTATTCAGCTTTTTGTACTTTCCACAACAAAAATGTGGCAAAGGAAAGGCAGAGTATCAAGCAGTTATCCAGCGGAGCCTTTGAGGGCATTTATCAGTGGATAGCCCTAGAAATAATTCTTTGTTTTGGAAGGCCTCCCTAGGAGTGATGTGGGATATTGAAATTCATTTCTATCTAGGTTCAGTGCTATCGATAATTTCTACTGAATGCATCACTCATAGAGTCCTGATTATAGTCTGTTTATTATTGGATGTCACTGTATTTTGCAGGTGATCTGGGGCAGACTTACAATTCACTATCCACTCTTGAGCATTATATGCACAGTGGAGCTCAGGCTGTGTTATTTGTTGGGGACCTTTCTTATGCTGATAGATATCAGTACGATGATGTTGGCTTAAGGTGGGATACATGGGGGCGCTTTATTGAAAAAGTTGCTGCGTCTCAACCGTGGCTCTGGGCTGCTGGGAATCATGAGATTGAGTACATGCCCTACATGGTAAAGTATTGTCCTTACCAATAGCACAGACGAACAAAAGTACTCTTGCACAAGCACACTAAAATGATGCATATAGTCGAACATCTACTGGAATATGTGTATTCATTTCCTAAAGGTAATATGCAAGTCTGGTAGACTAATTTGCTAGACCTTTCCCTATTTCCTATTTTCAATTAAGTCCAACCTTCATTATAGTTATAATTCTGTCAATCTAATGTTTCTTCTTCGATATCGATTCTCAATCACCTTTTCTTCTTCATATTGGACCTTAATGGACACACTGTAGGAGTAAAGCATTGACCAAATTAGGAGAGATAATCTGGTAAGAGGATCCAATAGGACTAAGATGCTCGAAAGTTCTTGAGAAAATGTTACAGAAGATGAGCACAAGTAATTCGAAATCCACACAGCTGAAGAAGTGTTGACCAGTTTTCTAGAAGGATCATTTTGTCAAAATAATGATTTTTTTCTTTTGTTTATTATAGCAATTTCATGAAATACCAGTTGAATAGTCATGGCACAACATAAATTGCCACTCATAGAAATAAGTCAGCTATTGAATGCATCGCACCTCAAACTATTTTGATAAGGCTAACACAAACCAAGAGGGGATGAATTGGTTGTTATGAGGAGATTAGAATTTTTTTGTAGAAGACATGCAAAAGCTCTTTTGTAGAACGAAATATAGTTGTGCAGATGCAGAAACTCTTATCTAGCAGTTAATAAGATAGTTGAAAAGATAGAAAATATTGCAAACTGATGTACAGTGGTTTTGCCTTCCATTTGGCTTACATTCAGTCTCCTAGATTAACAGCCACAAACAAGGCTGAGATCCACTAATAATCTTAGAGATGTTACGGTCTGTAGATAGTGCTGCTTCTGCATGAAGTTTAGTAGATACCCAATGAATGCAGCCACCTCTAACTCTATAAAGCACAAACCTCATGGTGAATCTAATTAGTAAAGAAGCAGTTTTTCACCATTGTAAGCACGAGAGTATTCAAAGACAGTGGGAATAGATGGTCTGGTTTCCGACAAAGTCCTCAGCAATCCTCGATCACTTTAAATAGCTTTCTAATCTTAAAACTACCTTCCAATCTTAAAACTAACTGTGGTAAGCCATCTCTGGGTCAAAGGATCTGTTTGACTCACTTCTCAACTGAGCAGACCTACAAACTGCATGTCCATTTTGCTGTACCTGAGCGAAGCGGAAGATTTCCAGAAGTAGTGGCTTCTGCTTTTGCAGGTTGTCTGACTCTCTTACCTGCTTGCATAAAGAGGAAAAACTAGTTCTGATTTTCTCCAGGCTGTTTTATGCGGACTGCAGACCTTGAAAATGGTTGCTTGACCCCAATTCGAATTTAAGTCAAATTGGAAAGAGCTCTGGGTATTCTTCGCTAGGAATGTAGAAGCATCCAACACGTATTTTACTCATCTGCAGTGGGAGCTGCTTCTGCACACGGTCCTTTTTAGTCTATTCATGCTTTACGCTAAACTTAATGTTGACCTTCTACCCAGGTGTATTGACATCTTCTAATTCTATACAGTTGTTTACCTTCTACTGGTTCACCCAAGCCTCAGCGAATCCCCCATTCTACAGCTTGTTTACCTTCTACATAGGTCCATCCAGCTTTAGACACCCTTTAACATTTTATGCCTTGTTCACCTTCCTAGATGTTCTTGTAGGACTCTATCTGCATATTGGCAGTGCATCTACAAGCTGGTTTTATACAACCAATGCACACTTTAGTAGCCTTTGATTATTTTGTTTCTTCAAAATAACATAGGGGATTCTCCCAACCCACATTCAGGTCTACTCATCTTATACAAAAGTAATCGCATTATCAGAACTAGAATGGTGGTGGTTGAATAGTTTTTTTTTTTTTTTTCCTGTCCTTCCTGAAACTTGGGGCATTTTCTTCTATCAGGCTCACAGGCTGTTCAGTTTGGTATGCTGATCCAATGAACTGAATGACCAAGTTGGCCTAAAAGGTCAAAATGAGGATGCATGAATTAGTCCAGTTGAGAGTGATTTTTGAGGACCAAATGGGAAAAAGGAAATAATCTAAGGACTACATTGTGATATGATGTTGGATCATCAACTCGTGCTCTCTTGCCCTGAAGCTTGAGGGCAGACTAGTTTTACTACTGGGGTCCTCCAACTAGCTTTTCAAAGGCTTTGGTAAGACGCATGATAGTTAGAAGGGGGGTTTATGAGAAAAGAAGTACAACAATGTCAGCAGTAATTGCTTACTCCATAATCCCGTAGGAAAAGAGGATAAACGTTTTCCAGGTGGTTAAAGTTCTTGAGCAGCTGGGCGAAGATTGCCATTTGCTTATCCTTTCTGGGAGTTGTAAAAAGTCCGTCTGCTAAAACGAGAAAGTGTAGCTGGTATCTATAGGAACCAAAAGAGCAAATTTTGATCTTGAATTATTTCAACAGTCTTCCCACTTGTGTGGGAATAGGGTCATTACAGCTACACTTGTGTAGAGTTATTGTAGAGTTGGTGAACAGAACTAAGCACTTTCTAAATTTCTATAAGAAAGTCAGGCTCTTTTTCCCACAATAATTAATAAACATGATGACCTAGAAACTTAACTTTCCAGGGATTTCTCGTTGTTCTAAATTAGAAGAACGTATGAATTAAAGTTGTGGTTCACAAGCTGTTTTATCTTTTTAGTTGCTGGATGACTTTTTAGTTGAATGGTCTATGCTCTTCAAGATGAAAAATCTATCACTGGTTTTGTACTTTTATATTAATATTGACATTTCAGCTTATTCATGTATGTCAATTTATCGTGTCGCGATTCTTTTGCACTACAGTCAATTTATTGGAAGGAAAAGGATATAGTTATTAAGTGAATGAGTTTGTGTAGACATCAGAGAATCTCATATGTCTGCTGATATATTCAAGGAGTAGCTAAATGACATTTTCTAGTCTCTCTCTCTCTCTCTTTTTTTTTTTTTTTTTTTTTTTTTTTTTTCCAGAAGACATTTTCCATTGTTTGCAGTTTTTTTCTGCCACACCATTTGATCAGACTGAAATGATGTTTTCTGATATTTTACTATTGTTATGCTCTTATGTGCCATGGATTGTTATGTGAACATGCTATTATAATTTCTTGTTCAAGTAATCTCCGTGGCCTATTTTATGTTTCAATTAACTTATTTTCTTCTCCAAATTTTCTTGAACACATGCAGGGAGAAGTTACTCCTTTCAAGTCATACCTTAGTCGGTATGCTACCCCTTATTTGGCATCCAAAAGCACCAGTCCTCTTTGGTACGCTGTCAGACGTGCATCTGCCCATATTATTGTGCTGTCAAGCTATTCCCCCTTTGGTAATTTCTATCTCCTTATACATTCAGTCTTGAACAATGTTCAGGTGATCGGATAAGTGATAGAGCACAATTACTTGTAGCAATAATGAGAGTGTTAAATGGAGCTTTTTTTTAGGTGCCCCACTGTTTGTCTGTGGTCCTCATCCTACAATTTACTAAACTGCAACTTGAGATAAAAACATCAGCTAGTACAATAAAATTGTTACAGAAGGTGCTTTACGGGAAACCCTGCTGAAATTCATACGAGCACTTCCTTGTCTTCGGCATATTTGACTCAACAACTTACAGTTTTTCTATTCTCGGTATATGGAATGTCAGAGGTTATACTTTGGTGCTGATGACATTTGCAACTGTTTTCCAGCAAATAAACTGCCAAATTTGTAAATTAGACATGACATTATTTTCTCCCGTTTTCTCTTTACCTGTTGCTGATCAATGGAAGCTCTGTGACAGTGAAATACACACCACAATGGATGTGGCTAAGAGAAGAACTCAAAAGGGTGGATAGGGAGAAGACCCCTTGGCTCATTGTACTGATGCATGTTCCAATCTACAGTAGCAATGATGCTCACTTCATGGAGGGTGAGAGTATGAGATCAGTATTCGAGAGGTGGTTTGTCCGAAACAAAGTGGATGTTATTTTTGCTGGTCACGTCCATGCTTATGAAAGATCGGTATGGTTCTTTTTCTCAATTTACTTCATGACTTTTGCGTAATAGCATCTTCTATGATGGCATGATAGTGTACATAGGCTTTGATGCACTCATAGTTGCTTCATCAATTGAGTCACATTATAGGGACATAACAAGATAATCTATGGATCATTTTAGGTAGAATCTTGGCATTGGCAGCAAGTACGATTTATTAATTAGAGTAGACTAGTGTGGTCGAAACCAATTATGGGGATAAAGGTTTCAACAATACTAACGTACCCTCTTTTCAGAGAAACACTGTCTTTTCCATTTTAAGTTATATTCTGGAGAGGGTAAAGTTTCAGCTTTTTACTTTTCGAGAATTGTATCCGGTAACTTCTTGACTTTAATATGAGAACTTTGCTTCCATTTTGTTCGAAAACTGATAAAATGCGATTCGACATATTGCTGACCAAATTTCACCGATATTTCAATTTGAGTTGGAAAATGTCGAGACCTATTGTTAATTCCAACTTTTCAAAGTTTTTCTGAGTTTCTAAAAATTTGAATTCTGAAAACAATGGAGCCCACAAATTTGCTTTCTGCCCCTTTTAATCTAAGTAGAAGAAACAGTAAAACTTTACTTCTGGTCCTGAACTTTGAACTGAGTGTCACTCATCTTTAAACTTCTAAATTTGACAATGACACCCTTGAAGTGTCCTTACTCTTGAAAAAGGACAGAACTTTGTTAAAATCCTCTTAAACTATCAATTTTTCTTATCGGCATTTTGTCATGTTACTCACCTGAACCATCTCTGCCAACTGACATGTTTTATAACTTCGTGGTTTCTTTTTCTAGCCTTAGTGTTCTGTAGGGCTGGGAAAATTAGAGATTATCACTTCTTAGGAAAATTAGAGATTATTGCTTCTTGGATCCAGTTTTTATATTTGGTTGATATATAAGTCAGATCTACTTTGTACTTGTAGGATCGAGTATCTTACCTCCCTGTAGCTAGGATGTTTTTTAATCAACCCAGGCTGCTAGGATTTTGTTTGTCATGAAGCAAGATACTTTTGGTATCAAATCCGTGGGCTGTAGAGTGGGTGATGCTTGCAATCTGGTGACTTCTTATTTGTGGGTTGTGCTCGATAATCACCTACTCATGAAACTCAGTTCTAATAAGTGAAAATCCCCTATTTTACAACAGGCGAATTTTCAAAATCTACAGCCTAATTAAATCAGTGGAAGATTTTGGTTAGCTAGGGTGACTTGAGTGAGTGCACGTCATAGACAGTAGATGATGTTTATATAGAAATTTGGTTTTGTTCTCTCTCTCTCTCTCTCTCTCTCTCTCTCTCTCTACTGAGGGTAGTTGAAGAGTGCAATTGTCAAATTCTGAAGTTAAGTGAAAAATGAAACTTGGCTCATATCTCAGGGGGTGAAAATTATATTTTAAGCAGACAATAATTGGAGAATTGTCAGCAACCAAAGGTTAATGCATCCTACCATGGGGAAGAAACAGTGAAGAAATATCAGATGTGACTTTCAGATATGGGAATGAGACCAAAGAGCTTTTTTTTCACAACTGCTAGCCCTGATTAGCATATAGAATTTTATAGTTCTATTTTATAGTTCTTGAATGCACATTTAAACTTGATTTGTTCCTCTTCCATTTAAATGAATCCTGGAATGGAGAGCATATTAATGGACTATTGAACTCGACTAATAAAATAATCATTCTTTAACTGCCATAACAGATTATAAGATCTGCAAAGAACTGATAATTTATCTTCTTTTCATATTCAGTATCGGATCTCAAATATACATTACAATGTGTCGACCGGTGATCGTTACCCTGTCCCGGACGAGTCAGCTCCTGTCTACATTACTGTTGGAGATGGAGGCAATCAGGAAGGTCTTGCTGGAAGGTGAGCGAGGCCAACAAGCTTACACCCATTAGTTTTTTTATCAGGGTGCTAAAACAAGTGAGATTAAGTTGCGATTCTTGTCGAGATCTTATCCAGAAAAAAAGATTAATCTGCAGTACTTTCTCATTGTATTTGCAGGTTTAGAGATCCGCAGCCAGATTATTCTGCATTCAGAGAAGCCAGTTATGGTCATTCAACACTAGAAATAAAAAACAGAACACATGCACTCTACCACTGGAACCGAAATGATGATGGCAGAAAGGTGGCAACAGACTCCTTTGTCCTCCAGAATCAATATTGGTAAGTTTTATTCTCTCTCCGTCTCTCTACCCCATTTGTTAGCTGTAGACTAATGGATGCATTTGGTTATTAGGAGTGACCTCTAAATGTTATTCTAAAACATGTTTCGAGAATGAGAACTGCATTAGTGTAGAATCCACTTGTTTCTCGATTTGGGTTGAGGAAGCTTTCGAGTCTGACCAGTTGTTACATGAAACTAGTTTTCATTGTTTGGAACTGTTGATTTTATTGTCGCAATAGAAATGATAAATAGGTGCTACAAAAATAGATCTCCCATTATTTCTCAAAGTTTTAAGGATGGTTATTTGGAAACTGCTTAACTTAATCGGTAGAAAGCAGGTTTTCAGATCTCAGATGGACACCGACTTTTCACTACTTTGTGTCACTACAACATCTCGCACATCCCGTGTGCTATCTTTTGAGTGTAAACATGTTAAACATGCCCCTGATTCACGGTAATGCAGGGCAACCAATGGAAGGAGAAGAAGACTGAAGAAGAAGCATTATCTCACGAGCTTGGTGGGCCAGATTGCAACTTACTGAGCAGAAGTTCAAGCTTTCACATAGGACAGTTTGTTGACTCAATTGAATAAGCAAAGTGCTAGGCCAGACCTGTCTTGTTCAGTTTAATAGTCTCACATCCACCTCAATTTTAGATGCACAGCATCTCTTGCTACTGCTAATCTGTCTGTTGCTGTGTACGCAGTGGGATAATTCCATCCAAAAGCAAGTGAGCTTGTTTTAGTGGATGTTGTATTTAACGAGCTATTATTTCTACTCCACCTATGTAATATGAATTAATCGAAACACCATGAAATGGTTTCTTGTTCTTTTTCTGGATTATGTTGTTTGAGACATAAACAATTGCCCATGCTCTTGATTGATGTATATGACATTTTGGGCGTTCCTCAACTGTTAATTTTATAATGCCGACATGAACGTATGTGGCATACCAATTTTTTTCCTTTTTATATGCATCTTGCAATAAGAATATGGTTGCTTGGATCGAGTCAGCTAGCGAAGATACCTTTCAAAAGGTACTTTTAAGGCTAAGATGTTGGGATGAATGTGACTTTTTAGAACATTAAAGTTGGCAACCAGACACTTGCATGGTTGTAACCTACTAAATTAACATTTCGCAAATGGCTTGAAATGGTCAATATATCGCAAATGATCACATGGACTCCACATGATTCATACATCATGATCGGTTGTCATTCACTGATCTGTCATGACAAGGCTACTGCCACATATCAGGGTGAAAATTTTGCTGCAATACTATGGGCAAGTGATTAAGTGTGGTCACTGAGGGAACTCAAAAGCCTTAGTCCTCCCTCCTCTCCTTTGTTTTGTCATCATAGCTTGAATAGGATAAGATGGGCCACTTCTTGTTCTCCTCCAAAGGAGACAGCGCATATGCTCTCTAGAAAGGGGAAAGAGACAGCACAAAAGCAATTTGTACATATCAAGTAATACTACGCATGCTGAGTTACAAAAATAATATCACGAGAGATACGGTAAGCGACAATTAGACTTTTAAAACAACGGATCATATTTAATGTCTAATAATAATCCATCGAATTATGAATTTTTAAATACTTGGCTTTTTTTTCCTCTCACGTAAGTAAAGAAAGATTGTTGACACGATAACCCTTATTAGTTGCGAATTGCTTGCTTGTATCTAGATCTCTTACAACCCTTGTGGGTCGCACATGATCCCCATGCGTGGACCCTGCAAAATGGAGGAGAGCTGCGATAGATCGGATTGAATAAACTCGAATACAGATAAGAATTCGGCTCTATTTGGCTACTTCCAGTGCAGGAAAAAACTATAGAAAAAACAGAGTCCTCACGTCAAGTTTCAATGCCCTGCCAATGACAAGGGGTAGCCAAAAAGAATCCACCACCTTCCTTCTCTGTCAAGACTTGGGCCAAGTGGATGGAGACATGGCGAGCATCAAGCGATAAAAACGGGTGGGTCGTATTATCATAAAGCTTCTTTCCCATCACTGCTGACTCATGGTGATCTCTACGTTGTCATTTTTAATGAATACATATATATATATATATATATATGTATAATGTTTTATGAATTTTAATTTATTTAATGTGGGCCTTGAACTTTAACTCAATATGCAATGTGATCCTTGAACTTTTAGTACATATTCAATTTAGTTCATAGATTTTTTGTAAATGTTCAACATTGTTATTCTTTTATTTCAAGTTTACGGACAACATTAAATATTTTCCTATAGTTCATGGACTAAATTGAATATCTATTGAATAAATTAAAAATTCAAGGATCACATTGAACAAATTAAAAATTCAGGGACTATATTGTACATTAGGACAAAGTTTATGGACCGTTTGTGTCATTTTTCCTATATATAACTAGTAGGAACTGAGGACAAGGCTCAATCTATGTTTTGTCCACTCAATGAATCTCCTACAAGACCTCATCATATGTTGAGGGTTTTGTTTGGTAACGTACTAAATAGTATTTGATTCTATTCTTTTGTTTCACTGAACAAAAAAAGATGTTTGGTGACATTTTTGTTCCCAAAAATAGATTTAGAAGAAAATTAAGAAGTAAAATAAGTTGCTTCTTTAAAAAAGAGAGAGAAGAAAAAAAAAAGAAAAATGTAATAGAATTATTAAAATATTAAAAGAAATTTTAAGTTTAAAAAAATTTGAGGGTCATATTAAAATATTTTTATTCCGAGAATAGAAATTTTGGACAATTAATAAGTGCCTTTAAATATTTAAAAACTCGTCCAAAGAACATAATCACAAAAAAATATTTCTAAGTAAAAATTATTTTAGGATCATAATGATTACTAAACGCATCCTAAATGTTGATAAGTATGATAATGTGGTTGCCTGGTTGATTGGAGGAATTCTATAGCCTTGGAGCAGTCTGAGGTCGCAGGAAGCCACTTGAAGACGATGACTTTTTGTCTTCATGTTGAGAAGCTTCGGGCTTCCACTTTTTGGCGTACAAGAAGACAAACTATAATCGGTAGTACGAAGAGCAATGCTAGAATATGATGATTCGCAAAATTCTTGTAGAATGATGCGATAAATTTTTATGTGAGGTTTTTAACATGCGCTTAGAATTTGTCGTATCATTTGAATTATGAATTTTGTGAATCAATATATGTACTTCCGCTCAAATTTGAAATACCCATGTACGTGGTGGTTGGGAGCTCAACTTTTGACTTGACGAAATCCCCGATGGACTGCGATTATAACTTTGAATTAATAATAATAAAAAACTCAAAATTATTACACTCCTAGTATATTTACCCTCAATTAATTTTTGTATCACAAAAACTCTCAAATTGATACCTTATGCTACATTTATCTAAGATTAGGCCATTCATTCCACATTTACCCTAAATTAATTTATGTATTACAAAGACTTCCAAACCGATACATTCAAACCATATTTACTACAAATTGATACACATGTACCACATTTACCTATAATCTAGAATTTTTTTCGAGGTAAATATGACACGGGTATATTAGTTTAAGATTTTTTGTAACAAAAAATTTAGGACAAATATGGCACGATTGTATCAATTTGAGACTTTTTGTGATAAAAGGTTTTTTTGGGTACATTTAGTATGACTCTATTAATGTGGGGCTATCGGGTAGTATCAGCCTTATAATTATTAATTTTGTAGAATCCTAGGCCGAGTTGCTCTAACAATCGAGATAAAAATGACATTTTCATAGATATCATTCGATGAGCTTTCATTCATGGGATGAGTAATCAAAAGCAAGATAAAGCAAGCTTTTAATTGACTAACAATTGGTCGCGCAACGTCCATCTAAGTTGCTGATTACATGGACTCCACGTAAGCTTCGCAAGATCAATGATTCTAATGACGTTATTTTACCTTATTTTGCAGATGATGCATCACCATCTTTCTCGTTTTGGATGGTCCGGTTGGTGAAGGCAAATCGCCTTTCTGTCGTCAAGCGACAAAGGACATCGGACAAGTGGAAACTACCGGACATCTTAAGAAGCTTCGGGGCTTCCGGTTTTGGCACACAGGAAGACAAGAGAGATGATAGGAGAGGAAACCTAACCCTCACGTGTGTCATCATCATGAATCCAAGTGGAGAAAGTTGTGTCTTTCCTAGTAAAAAGTGATCACGATGCAGATCCGTCATCGAGCCCACTCCACACGAGCTCTCCTTCCCATGTCATCTCCTTTCTATTCTCCTTCAATGATTGTTGCTACTGTAATGTATTTTTTCTTTTCCTTCCCGGAGGCTGCTTTAAATGAAGGCTAATGAAATGTCCCACTGACTATATTTAAGTTAAATAGATATGTGACTTTGAACTCCTCATGAATTTTCAAAATATGAAATTATCGTATTTGATGTGCGTCCGATCTACTCATACCAATCATTTTTTATACCGCATGTGTATTTTCGGTTAGATTGCCCTAGGCATTGCACACATTGTCAATGAAAGGACCTTTCCATTGTTTTCAATCTCAAGATTAAGGTCATTTTTGGATAAAAAGGGGGAAAAAGTGCATTAGCGTTAGAATCTAGAAAATTCACATATGAAATGCAACCGATTATTAAGTAAGTTAAATTGATATATCAATTTAAACTATATTTTTCAGTATAGATTATGGTTTGATGGAATTTTTGAATGAATATTTTGGATTTATCAACTGTATTATTAGAAAGGTTGGACTCGATTACACTTTTTCAAAAATTTAAGATTTGATTATATAATGTATAAATGATTGAGGATCTGCGAAATAGAAACCATTGCAAGGAAGTTGTACCAAACATTCTCATATCATATATCCAAAAGTTTTGAAAAAAAAAAAAAAAACCATATTATTCAAATCTCTATAATTCCATATCCCGGATGATGCTGGCCTCTCTCTTCAAGAGGGTCAAGTCAACGAACCCCTTCACATCCTTACCACTTCAAGATGAAATCATTCCTTTCAAAATTGGATATGAATAAACCAGATGTCTAATTTACTGGTTCCGATAAAATATCTATGTTATATATAGTTATCTTATTTAGTATTTGAAATTGCCTAAAAACCAGAAACGTCCGGATAAAACAATAATAATTTTGTTGATCCTCTTTAAGCTCTAAATGCCGTATTTTTTGTTCCCTTATCGTTTCTTCTCATGTTCTTTTAGATCTCCCTTTGCCCTTTTCAATTAATGTTCAGACTATCATGCTTTCATAGCAAGTCAGTCGCATATCAAATAAAATTTTAAATTCTTTGAATATCAATACAAGCATTCACAAATCCATGTTTATTTTTGCTTAAAAAAGCAAAATGTCACTTATTTAACTTTTTAACCAAAATCTACAATACATTCCAAATACTAAATATGAAAAATAAAAAATAAAAAATGAAAAATGAAAGAAAATGAAAAAGTGACTTGACAATCCACTTTAGTGCTTGATTGCCTCTGCTTCCGATGCTAACTTGATAGTCATGTCACCAAAAGAACACATTTAGTAGAAGGATCACAGTATCACACTATAACCATCGGGACTAAATAGAAGAGAAAATGAGACTAGAAGCTCCATGGAATACTAAGTGAAAGTTCAGAGAACACATAAGCCCAACAAGAAAATCACATGTAACGTGGAATTTACGGTAAAAAAAGTTATCAAGACCGAATAAAAATCAGGTGGCCCACGACATCCTTTGGGCAAGCATTTAACATGCGAATTGCCCCATTCGAGGATAGGTGATATGTTGATTGGATCTAGAGAGAGAGATTTTATATTCAAGAATTTCATAGTAATCAACTAACATGGCAAATCCACATGGTAAACGAGCCCAAGATCCTGCGAGGACCACAACCCCTTTGCTCGCTTGCCTCTCTATCCTTGGATAGATCTCCAAAACAGCTCTCCCACAGATTTTGCTGATCCACATGGGCAATTCATCCCACACAGTCCCTCACCTAATCTTCAAAGTTAAGAAATTCAAAACCAAGGTGATCAAATCGTTCAAGCAATAACTGATGGAAGGGTAGAGTTCGTGGTCCCGAGCACGACGTGTGACCCAGCGCTATTTCCTCTTTCCTGTTTTACACCAAATAAGGATCAAGAAATGTACGAATTCCTCCTGAGCACCACCACCCTCGATTTAGTTCTCTCTCTTTTTCGACACTTCTAATGGACGTGCCGGCATGACGTGTGCCCGTCCGTTTGACTCTTGGTGGGTTCTCTGAATTCTGCCTCGTTTCTCGACGAACGCTTCCTTATGTCCTCAGGAACTGCAAGAACTGGAAGCTGATGTTTGCAATCCATCCGAAGATAGCAATTTTCCTGTAAGAACCATGGCGGCTGAACCCAATGGAGACCCGGAATCGCTCACGCAGCCGTTGCTCGCCCTGCAGAGATCCACCATAAACTCCACTTCGCAGGTGGCCATTGTCGGGGCCAACGTGTGCCCAATCGAGAGCCTTGATTACGAGTGAGTTTGTTTCCTTTCTGGGTTCTTTTTCCGAGACTTGATTCATCATCGTGGTGTTTCTTTTTCTGTACCCGAGTTGTTTTAACTTGCAAAAATTGGAGCTTTTTTAGTTATGTTTCGTGGGAATTGTGGATTCTTGGGTGCAGGATCGCAGAGAATGATTTTTTCAAGCAAGATTGGAGGACAAGAGGGAAGATGCAGATTTTCCAGTACATATTTATGAAGTGGTTATTATGCTTTTTGATTGGTGGGATCGTCGGTGTTATTGGGTTCTGCATCAACCTTGCTGTCGAGAACCTTGCAGGGGTTAAGTTTGTGGTCACTTCAGATATGATGTTGCAACGCAGGTAATGAAATCAATGCTAAAATCATTGCCGTCTGTTGTGTTTTTGAGGTAATGTATGATGAAGAGCATTGATCACAATAGGCTTGGTGTAAAGTGGGGGTCTTATGTTATCTGTGGATGTATGCAGAGTCAAAGGAACTTACAATCAGAACTGTTTAGTTTTCTCAGAGACTTAAGTACTGCAGAAATTTCCAATGAAAAATGTACTGCAGAAAAGAAAGCTTTGTACTTGCTTTGTTAGTAAAAGTTTGCTTTTCTCATCTTCCGAGTGGAGGAAACCTTGGTAATATCATCTAATTCCTCTTGCAGGTTTGGAATGGCCTTTCTTGTTTTTTCTCTTTCCAATTTCGGGCTTACTTTATTTGCAGCCCTTATCACAGCATTGGTGTCACCAGCTGCTGCTGGTTCGGGTATTCCGGAAGTTAAGGCTTACCTCAATGGTGTGGATGCACCGGGAATTTTTACTTTGAGAACATTGTTTGTAAAGGTGAAATTTCATGCCTTTGGTATCTTGCTTTGTCGGTCTCTAAGTGTATTGGTATACTGGAAGTTAAGGCTTACCTCAATGGTGGGGATGCAACAGGGATTTTTACATTGAGAACATTATATGTAAAGGTGAAATTTCATGCATGTGGTTTCTTGCTTCGTTGGTCTCTAATTGTATATTTCTTAAAATTTCCTTATTGATGTTTCCATAAGCATCTCTTCCTATCCTGGATGTGAGAGTAGAGCCTGATTGGCTTGTAAGAGAGTATAAACATGGTTATGCTTGTAAAAGAGTTGCCATTTGAGTTCACGATCTTTTACAGATTGGCATGCGTGATATCTATTGAACATTGCCATTTTTATCTTGTATGTTTTTATCTTCATCTATTTAATCTATTAATTATTCCCTCTCGTCTTTTCTCTGTACTCCCCTCTCTTAAAGCAGTGAGGATGAATCTATCCATTATTTATGATCAGCTCGTTGACGATTACTGGCCTAGAGGTTCTTCTAGAGACTTCCTTGAGACCAGTGAAATATGTAGGACTAAAATTTGTTTTGGCTGACCTAGAAGAGGAGCATCCTTAAAATCGCACTTACCTAATACCCTCAAATTGCAAGCCCTTTTGAAATTTTGACTATCTTCAGGAATATAAATATTTTGGATAACAAAAACAACTACGTTCGGCGGATTCTTTTACAGTTCAATTTGCGATGTCAGTGCTAGTTCAAGCTTTATTTGCATATTTTCCCCTATTCCTGGAAGTGTAACTGTTCAGCTAATTTGTCTTTTAAGGCATAGCCTTTAAGGATGTTCTCCTTTAAGTTTGTGAGAGTCTCATGGGGCATGTTCCAATGGACAGATTATTGGGAGCGTTTGTGCGGTGTCATCATCTCTTCTTGTTGGCAAGGCTGGACCCTTGGTGCACACTGGTGCTTGTATCGCATCACTATTGGGTCAAGGTGGGTCAAAGAGATATGGTTTAACTTGGAAGTGGCTTCGGTATTTCAAGAATGATCGAGATCGGCGAGACCTTGTAACCTGTGGATCAGCTGCTGGAATTGCTGCTGCATTTCGTGCCCCGGTTGGTGGTTTGCTGTTCGCCCTTGAAGAGATGGCGTCTTGGTATGATGAATTGTTGTGATACACTGCTTTCTTCTGATGTCTCCATTTGTCTATTTTAGCAATTAGAATCCTTGCGATGCAAAATCTCATTGTTCTTAAAGTCCTGGATATTGGACTTGTTAGCAGATCATATTTACCTTAGTTCTGAAAAGCTGAGAAAAATTGCTGGTCAAGTACAGAAATCTAGTTTTCTGATATTAACGGTTTATGTAAATTCCTATTTTAACTTATTCTGATTACCAGGAAGAGATGATTCTGGGCTTCCTTTCTGTTCTATCAGCCAGTTTGTTTCTCCCTGTTTTTGGTTCTTGGCTGTGTTTGCACTCTCTCCTTGCACTTATTATCTGGTTTCGAGATGTATCGCTGCAGCTTATTGACTATCTGAGACCTTGAAGTATTTTATATTCCATGGAAATATGTGATGTTTTTGCATGGCATAATTTTTATTTTCTTTTACAGGTGGAGAAGTGCCCTGGTGTGGAGAGCTTTCTTTACTACAGCTGTAGTGGCAATCGTGCTGAGGGCTCTCATTGACGTCTGTTTGAGTGGGAAATGTGGGCTTTTTGGTAAAGGAGGGCTGATAATGTATGACGTCACCTCATCAAGTGTTGCCTATCACATTGTTGATGTACCTCCTGTACTTCTCCTTGGTATGATAGGTGGATTGTTGGGTAGCTTGTATAACTTCTTCCTGGAAAAGGTTCTTCGTATCTACAACCTCATCAATGAGTAAGTTCTCTTTCCTTTTCTTCTCAGTAATCGCGAGTATGTGATTATGCAGTAACGATAAACTGATCACAACAATGACCTTGTTCTTTCAGAAAGGGCATTGCCTACAAAATTGTGCTTGCTTGCTGGATTTCCATTTTCACGTCGTGTCTCCTGTTTGGACTACCGTGGCTGGCATCTTGTCGAGTTTGTCCAGCCGATGCTGGAGAAGCCTGTCCCACAATAGGCCGATCTGGCAACTACAAGAAGTTTCAATGTCCTTCTGGATATTACAATGATCTTGCCAGCCTAATATTTAACACGAATGATGATGCAATAAAAAATCTCTTTAGCAAGGGCACGGATGACGAGTTCCAGTACTCTTCTATAATTATATTCTTTGTCACATGTTATTTCTTGAGTATACTTAGCTATGGCATTGTCGCTCCTGCTGGCCTTTTCGTTCCTGTAATAGTTACTGGTGCATCTTATGGGCGTTTGGTTGGAATGTTGATTGGTTCTCATTCCAATCTTAACCATGGTCTTTTTGCTGTGCTGGGTGCTGCTTCTTTTCTTGGTGGATCTATGAGGATGACGGTTTCTCTATGTGTAATCCTTTTGGAACTGACGAACAATCTGCTGTTGCTACCCTTGATGATGGTGGTTCTTCTTATTTCAAAGACTGTAGCTGATGCTTTCAATGGCAACATCTATGACCTTATCATGAAAGCAAAGGGCTTTCCTTACCTTGAGACCCATGCCGAGCCATATATGAGACAATTAACAGTTGGTGATGTAGTGAGTGGGCCCCTTCAGCTGTTTCATGGCATCGAGAAGGTTGCTAATGTGGTACATGTGTTGCGAACTACAAGGCACAATGGGTTTCCTGTAATTGATGAACCTCCACATTCAGAGTCCCCCTTTCTGTATGGTTTAATTCTCCGTGCTCATCTCATGGAGCTTTTAAAGAAGAAAGCTTTTTTGTCTGATCCAGTTCCGACGGATATTGATGCCTTTGAGCAGATTTCAGCGGAGGACTTCATGAAGAGGGGATCAGGTCATTATAACATGATAGAAGATATAGACTTGACTGAAGAAGAGATGGAGATGTTCTTGGATTTACATCCTTTTACTAATGCTTCACCTTACACGGTTGTGGAGACAATGTCGCTTGCGAAGGCTCTCATACTTTTCCGGGAAGTTGGCTTGAGACATCTACTGGTGATACCTAAAATCTCTGGCGTAAGCTCTCATTTTCACTTCTTTAATTCTATCAAAAGCTATTCTATCGCTCTTTTTGTCTTTAGGCATCGAAATACTCTACTGTTAATTTAAATAGAGTACTACATAATCGTTCAGTGATCTTGCTCATAGCTCTAGTCCTGTGTCTACTAGCAAAATGGACTTTTTCTTTTTGGTTGGAGCAATTGACGATATATGAAAAACATTGATGCCTTCCTTCTTTTCAGCAAATTAGGCCATTTTTCAGAATCACATCAATACCATCTTCCTTTGGCCTCACATACTTGATTTTCGCACTCTCACCTCTTCCATTCTTATTTTACTCGATTATCTTTCTTATGTTCAAGTTTGACCCTTTTTGGTGAGGACTGCCAAATACTTCTGTAGCTTCACTAGCTCAGCTTTGCGCTAAGACGTTTTCCTCTCCGTTTAGCTGAATTTCTGTATATATGGCTGCTTGACATTTGGTGGCTTCCTAGTTTCACTAGAAAATCAGAGTAGATCATGGTGAGGGATCACAATTGATTTTTCATCTCGTCTCTTGCGGGTATTTGGTGCGATACTTCAATGCGACTGGGTGCTTAATTATTGCAATAGAATTCTGCTCTAGTTGAACATGTTCTTCTATGTTTTTATTTTAATCTCGACGCTCTTTTATTGCAGAGATCGCCTGTGGTGGGCATATTGACAAGACATGATTTTATGCCTGAGCACGTGTTGGCATTGCACCCGACACTCATTAGGAGCAGATGGAAGAGATTAAGACTACAGTTTCCTCGCCTATTAAAACTATTCTAGCATAGCCCATTGAGCATTCGGGAATTTATCCAGGAAAATTCCTACTCGATCAGGGCAGATTTTTGTGGGATTCATGCAGCACGGAGCTTTGGAAGCCGCCCTACAAACCCTGGAAAATTAGCCCTTCGCCTTACTAGTCGAGCATTGTCGAAAGCGGCGGGTTGTAATTTATTTGCGGGACAAATGTATAAACAGGAAGTTTTGGCTGGCATTATCACGGTGGCGCGGGAATACTTCTGCCGTGACTGATATGCCGAAGTTGCAGAGGACTCTTGACAGTAAGATCAAAGATGTGCAGAAAACTGTAGATAGTTATTAGTTACCTCTTATGCAGTAATTTATATACAGGAACGCTCCCCCTTTTGTGAACTGATCACTTATCCTAGATGGAAACGAAATTGCTTTTAGATGTGGTAAGTATTGCGTGATGTCGTAAACTCCACAAGCATGATATCTTTATGTCACCGTGACATCCATTTAGCCCAGCATATCGGTTTCAAAATTCAGAATTCCTGGATGCAAACTTTTGGAGAGTCTGCTGAATCAAGTTCGTTCATCATTGTTGTAATCATTCCTCTCCAAGTTGCACAAGACCGCACAATGCCGCCGCCGAAAGCATTGATCGGTCAGAGGCTCAATGCAAATTTCCACGTACTTTCGAGCATATTCAGTTTCCGCGGATCAACTTGTAGTCCGTTTGAATTCATGGGGATTGAATCGACTGCCGGCCGTGCTTTCTTCTTCCATCACTTTCGTCTCAAAAAATCTCCACCTAATATGTATGACAAAGTTAATTTTATCTTAAAAAGTCTGCAACTAAACATGTACGATATCTTAAAAAGTCTCCAACTAAACATATACGACAAAATTTGGTTGAATTTTTCCAAGTGCATTCTTTGAAAAGTATCAAGGTCCCGCCAAGCTTATGGAGCAGGGTCGCCTTATTCTAAATTTGATAAGTCTCTTTTGCCATTGATTTCTATAAAAAAAAAAAGTAGGGGGGGGGGATAAAGAAAATGAAGAAAGATAATTCACACAGAGATTATTATCAGAAAAATTAATATCAATGATATTATAAAATTTTTTTAAGAAAAATTGATGAATATATCAATAGAACTAATAAGATACTTCAAGAAAAAAGAAACAAAATCAAGGAACTCATTATATACTCTAAAATGGTTTATTAATAGCTGTTAAATAAATGGTTTATTAGTACAAAAAAAAAAGATTGACTAATAAAATATATTTACAAATATCACCTTCTTTTTTAATTAATCATTTCCTTTAACTACAGGTGGAGCTTTATAAAACTTCAGACCATATGGTAGAATCATTATTTTGGATAGATATATGTGTTTTGTTTTTGGTCGAAGATAGTTGTAGATATAGGTGTTGACATGGGCAAAGGCTGTCCACAACTTTGGTTCAAACTTGCTGTAAAGAAAAAGGAGGAGCAATCGCATCAAGGTGGAGGAGGAATGGTCGCCTCTCTCACCCCCCGTGAACGATGGGACGTACGGGAGAGACTCCGGTAGCTTGGAAAGTAGGGAATCTCTATAAGAACGTTGGTTTTATCCTTAAGGCCGAAGTAGCTTAACTCAAAGGAGCACGCCTGTGTCATCAAACATGGCTTCAGTTATACTAGGAATCCTTCTTGTACTCGTTCCCCTTCCCCTTTCCGCCGAAGCTCAGACCGGCGGCAACTTGACCTTGGGCAACTCGTTGACGGCAAACGACCGGAACTCTTCCCTGTTGTCACCGTCGGGCGAGTTCGCCTTCGGGTTCCGGAAAATGGGACAAGGGGCTCATTTGCTGGGAATATGGTTCGAGATGATAAAGGGGAAGACCATCGTCTGGTCGGCGAATGGCGATAATCCGGCGCCCGAAGGTTCGAAAGTCCAGTTGACCGCCAACCGCGGGCTGGTGCTTACCGACCCGAGAGGGAGAGAGCTGTGGTCTTCTAACCTGACCGCCACTGGCTTAGCCTATGCGGCCATGCTCGACACGGGGAACTTCATCCTAGCGAGCGCAAGCCACGTCAACTTGTGGGATTCGTTCAGCCGACCGACGGATACGTTACTGCCAACGCAACAGTTAAATTTGGGGGCTGTTTTTAGAGCTCGCTATTCCGAAATGAATTACTCCGCTGGGAGATTCCTCTTCGGACTGCAACCCGACGGAAATCTCGTGCTCTATGCCACTCTGACTCCGCGGGTTGTCAAAGATGCATACTGGGCTACAAACACCTTTACCGGCTTCCGATTGATATTCAATCAAAGTGGTCAGGTCTACCTCACGGACAGGAATGGAGTAATACTCAATATCGTCACCTCAGACGAATTTCCAACCACTGGATTTTACCGAAGAGCGATCCTCGAATATGATGGGGTCTTTAGGCAATATGCCCACCCTAGGACGGCAGATTCGAGTTCTGGCTGGTCAATGGGCTGGTTGATGGTCTCTTCCCCGGTCCCTCCAAATATATGCACGAGCATCAACCGAGATAATGGTACTGGAGCTTGTGGCTTCAACAGCTACTGTACTCTTGGAGACGATCAGATTCAGAGGCCCCGATGCCAGTGCGCACCTGGATATTCTATGTTAGATTCGACTAATGAGATGAACGGATGCAGACAGGACTTCATATCACAAAGTTGTGATGGAAGTAGGCCTGAAAAAGACCAGCTGGCTTTGCGTGACATGCTCAATACAGACTGGTCGCAGCCTGATTACGAGTTTAGCACAGAGAAAACCGAGGACTGGTGCCGAGAGACTTGCTTGGCTGATTGTCATTGCGCAGTCGCTGTTTTCAAAGATGGAAATTGCCAGAAAAAGAAGGCCCCTCTTTTAAATGGAAGGATGGATCCTAGTGTGGGCGGAAAAGCTCTGATCAAGGTCCGGATAAATAACTCGACTTCAAAATCAACGGGAAATGGAAACAAGAATTCGGCTCTGATTATCATCGGATCGGTACTGTTGAGTAGCTCTGTGTTTGTGAACTTGCTTCTACTCCTCCTCACCTATTATAGAAGCTTCCGATCTAGGGATTCTAAGTTGTCACGACCAGTCCAGATCAACCAAGCCACAGGCACGCAGACTTTCACTTATCAAGAGCTTCAAGAAGCAACATATGGATTCAAAGAAGAACTGGGTAGGGGTGCTTTTGGAACAGTGTACAAAGGTGTTCTTGGATCCGGGGATAAAAACTTTGTGGCAGTAAAAGTTTTGGCGACAAGGACTGGAGAAAGCGAGGAGGAGTTTGAAAGAGAAGTGACTGCAATTGGCCAAACTAACCACAAGAACTTGGTGCAGTTGCTTGGATTCTGCAATGAAGGTGAACATCGACTACTGGTGTATGAATTCATGAGCAATGGCACTTTGGCAGATTTCCTATTTGGCGCTTCAAGGCCTAGCTGGTACAGTAGAATAGAAATTGCCTGCGATGTTGCGCGGGGGCTCTCTTACTTGCACGAGGATTGCACCAGGCATATAATTCACTGCGACATCAAGCCGCAAAATATTCTTCTTGATGGCTCTCTCACTGCAAAAATCTCAGACTTGGGATTAGCTAAGCTCTTGATGGTGAACCAAACGCGAACGACCACTGGAGTCAGAGGAACCAGAGGTTATTTAGCGCCAGAATGGTTCAGGAATATGCCTATTTCTAGCAAAGTAGATGTTTACAGCTTCGGCATTTTGTTGGTTGAGCTCATCTGCTGCAGAAAGAACTATGAGCCGAAAGCGGAAATTGAAGCTCAAATTGTAATGGCGGACTGGGTATATAACTGCTACCATGACAGGAGCGTGCTTCAGCTAGTGGAGAGCGATGAGGAGGCATCAAGCGACATAACGAGGGTGAAAAGATTTGTGATGACAGCATTGTGGTGCATCCAGGAAGACCCGGCTTTGAGGCCAACCATGAAGAAAATTACTCAGATGTTGGAAGGAGCTGTTGAAGTCCCAGTACCTCCGGTTTCAAGCTCTTTTATCAGTTCAATATGATTTTGCTTATTTAAGACAACTGTTCTGTAATCATGGAAAGTATTCGTGTTGTCTGTAAGTGCTATTACGCCAGATCAAACATTTTCATAATGTCTTCACATGGATCCCGCTTAAATAAGCTAAATCATCCGTCAAGCTTAACATTTCCTCGCATGTATCCGAGAGAAAACGATTGTTGGCAAAAGGGATTGCATGCGATGACGCATGCAACTATGAAGAGAGACTACGATGGTTGAGTGACCAAGTAACCATATCAAATAATGCAGAATCAGTCACTGAAAAATTTAAAGTCACAGGCATTATTCTGTTGAATCTCTTAGGAATTCTATCAAGGCATTTTCATCGACATTTTGTTTCATCAAAATTGCATTGGACACGGTAGAAGAGTATTTTAACTTGATCCAAGCAAAACAGACCTCATCTGCTAAATTAGATGATGAGAACCATATGAAACTTGCTGATCCTCAGGTCGTGGATCGGTGACCTGGAATCCCAATTTCAACAGTTCTGCTGCTTTTTTATTCATACAGAAGGGACACTCACTTCCTTTCGGCAACCAACTTCTTTTAGACCAAAGAAATCCCAGTCCACAAATCACGTAGTTGGAAGCATAATCAAACGATACTTGATTCATCCGTCGAGAAATTGCGAGAACCAACACAAGGCAGACAATTTTTCTAAGCATACGTGTTCCTTTCCAAATGATCATTGGAGATCTTGTATAAACAACGCAATGAGCTACAGTCAAAGCCAACAAACAGGACGAAACTGGACAATATACTGAGATGAGGCAATGGAAAGACGCTGAAGATAAAAATCTAAGAATTGATTTGCACCAGAAGCTTAATGGGTTCGATTTCGTGTTTGTCTCAGTCAGCTATGGCGTCTGCTAGCGCATTCGCCATCTTTTTCATGTCATATTCTCAATTCGATAGATGTGTTGGTCAAGGGTCTTCTGTCTCTTGGTTGTTTCACTTCGGAAAAGTCTGCTTGCAACAATTTCCAAAGAAGTAGATGAATGCCCCCATTAATGCACCTGGCGAAGTAGAAATTTACTAGACAATTTTGAGCTTGTTGCCTTTGCATGCATGCATGAGGCCATTCCATTCAATATATATACTTCATGCTCCTCCAATTGTCAAGATCTCCAAACTTACCAACACTAACACGCGATACGACACGACACGCCACGCCACGCCACTCCGACATGTCGTTTTTAAAAAAACTGAGAATTCCGATATATTATGATACGTTGTATATTAAATGCATATTTTTATATATACATAATAAATTATAATTTCTATAATTATTTCAATTAAATTAATTTGATTCAAATTCACAAATAAATAAATAATAATAAAAAGCTTAGAATGAATTTACACGACAACATTAATCCACCATTTATTACTATCATTGATTGTTTCAATTTGACAAATTCAACTTCATTTCCATAAAACTTAAAGAAAAAAAGTAATTCACATTTTAAACTCGCGTATTAGACGTGTTGGAAGAAAATAGAAAAAAAAAAAACTTAATGGTGAATTGTGTATCATGGGAAATGAGAGTTAAAAAATAAGAGCAGACTAAAATTTTCCTTTTTTCTCATCTATTATTTTTATTATTATTTTTTACGAGTTGTGAAGGTTGACCGGTTGTTGGATTTTCCGGCACGTGTTGACCGAGTGTCGAAAAGTGTGTCCGAGAGTGTCTAACATGTGTCGGAGTGTTCGACAAGATACAAAAGTTCTCAAAGAGTGTCGATGTCGGAGTATCTGACATGATATGAAAACTTTCGAAGAGTGTCGGTACTTTCTAAGCTCCAAACGATGCATCTTCAATTTAAGAGCGTGCGGCCCAATTTCATCTTCATGTGGCTGGCCCCTGCTAAATCACTTGGGTTAGGGTTGGCATTCTTGCTTGGTTGGGCCACAACTCAATTCATTCTCCTTAGGATTTTAATGATGCTACTTAGACATAAGAATAATCCCGAGAGGCGAGGAAAATGATATCAAAAGCTTCAATGTTCTCGTCAAGTCGATCTCCCATGATGTATAACAAAAGGCACAATCTTCTTGATTGCAATGAAATGTACTGAGAAGCATGAATATTTTTAGATAATGCAAATTCACATATCTTTTGCTAATGATTAACAAATCAAATCCCTGATTTAATGAAACGTTATGAAAAGTTTGATAGGTGAAAATTTAAATGTCGACAATGAATCCCCAAACAAAAATTGTGTCTATCAAGCCCAATCCATGAGTAAACCAAGCTCCATTCAAGTTCATCCATCTCTAATCTTCATTACCTTGGTGTCCTAAAATGTACTTGAGTGTGGTCTGTTTATCACATACCAAGCACTGAGTTGAAGTTTAAAGTTGAGTATGCTAACTTGTCTTGCCTCAACGGGCGTGTTAAATATGTCTCGAGTTTGAGCTCAAAGGGAAAATCTGAATTTTGGAAATTAATAAAAGCGAGAAAAGGAAAGTAGGAAGAATAAAATGATTCTTTCCTATTTCTTGTGTAAGTCACGGCACAAGAAAAGCAAAAGGTGAAGAGAAAAGTCCAAGATTGGACCTATTGACCGAATCCTACTTTGATTCGGTTTCCTCTCCAGAATGTGATCAAGAAAATATTGGGTAGGAATAGGATTCTAGCGTGCCAAAATTCCACCCCATTCACCGAATGACACGCGTCACTTGGGGCCCACTGTGGCAGAAGCCCCTTCATCTCACGTGATTGTTTTGCCGCCCTCCTCCCTCTATTCTTTTTTCCTTTATTTTTTCTTCTTCTCCCCTTACTCCCATTCCACCACCACCACCCCACCGCTGTCTCAATCCACCCCTTGCCGTCGTTTTAGTCCTCCATCGTCGAGATAGAGTTCGGCCAACGAACTTGGGCCTTGAATCCTGTAATAGTTGGACTTTCTCTTTGCCTAGGTCAAAGAAGTGGTGGGGTCCACTTAATTTAACGAAAAAAGAAAGAAAAAGGGTTGAAAAGTCAAAATGAAAGGGGAAAGGAAGTGAGAAGGGAAACACTCACTCTTTTAAAGGCCAAGAGTAGTTCACGATAGAGAGAAAAGAAGAGAGAGAAAGGAAAATAAAAAAGAAAGAAAGAAAGAAAGAAAGAAGAAGGAGGAAGAAAGGAAAGGGAGTTTTACATATGTACACCAAAAGGGACCTCGTCGAGCGGACTCAACTATGTAACACAACGCCCGGTAAGTGCTAACGCCTAGTAAGTGCTCACGCTCCTCGTTCTTCCAATTGGATTATTTTTCAAGGTTATGGCTTAAATTTGGAATTATGTGATATTTGAGTTGTGAAGTCCGATTTTTGAGTTATTGAGCTATGACATTTGATAAAAATGATAGTTTAGAGTGTTGTGAAATCGTAAGATTTTACGAAACTTGATTTGAATTTACGGTTTGCTTAAAACAAAATTTCGAAGTTTCCCACGTGTGACAAAACAGTGCTTGCCTTGCGACTTTGGGCCCGCATTTCATTGGTTTTGGGCTTGATTTTGGGTTGGCCAAGTTGGGGTTCTTGTAGTACGTTGAAGGGGTGTCCTATTGACTATAGGTACATTTGAAACGTGATTCGATGGAGAGAGTTATGACGTGATCAAGATTCGTGCTCAAGCTTCGCATTACGAATGGCTTGAATAATCATTTTGCATTTGTTAGTGTGTATGAGTCATTTTATTAGCGTTTAGGTGTACTATAGCCGTTTCATAGTTGAGGAAGTGTGTTACTCAATTTTAACGTTATTTCTCGCTTATTTTGTAGGATTACGAGTTTGACAATTCAAATAATGCTTGTTGTTTGCTCATAGGCATTTCGAGGTGGGCGGTGCTATATTTTCTATGAATTGGTAGACTCATGTCTTGAAAGAGATAAAGATTTGAGTATCGGACGAGTATTAAGCATGTTTATTACATAAAAGTTTGGATCGGGCAATACATATTTGAGAATGATTGGAGAATAGTTTTATGAAAGGTATTATGAAATGATATATATATATATATATATATATATATATGTATGTATGTATGTATGTATGTATGTATGTATAGATTTGCGGATTGGTTTATAAAAAGTTTTCTAAGATAATTTGAGAAATATTTTATGAAAAACGTTACAAAATGTTATACAAATCAATTTGTGAATTTGGTTTATGAAAAGATATGAAAAATGCTTCATGAAAAAGTATTTATATTGGATGAACTGAGTTACAAAATGTTATATAATTGGTTTGTGAAATGTATTGTGAAATATGAGATTGATTTATGGATTGAATTTCTGGATATTGGAGGATGTGGGTTTGGTGCTTAATATCGTTGTGACCTCATTGTGGGGCTTGTGGGTGTGCCTACCGAATTTAGGATATCCTTTTGGGCAGAACCATTGGCTTTGTAGGTAAAGACCTTGCTAAGGGAGAAATTTTGATTGTCTTGTTACAAGGAGTTGTGTCGTGATCATCGTTTGATATTGAGCAAAAGATTAGTCAATAGATGGATCATCGATGTGTGTTTTGATATGAGGTGGATTAATAGAATGGGCCATGAGATTAATCAATGGACTTAACTATTGATGTTTAAATTGTGAGGATGGTTTAAATGAGTTTTTCTAATTAGTATAAAACCTTCTTGATATGAAACAACCCATATATGATTTGATATGCATATTAAAGAGTTAGGTTGTGAGTTTTGGTTGTGCTATGCGCACGTGTGCATGTGCGTGCATGTGCATGCTTGTATGTGCGTGCATGTGTGTGTGCTCAGTAATTGTTTAATCTGCTTAGAATAGATACATTACTCACTGAGCTTGTGATTGCTCACTCATCTCTTTTTAAATCTTAGGTACTCGGTTAATGGTCAATAGAGCAAGAGTGACATCGATGGGGGACTTTTGGGAGTTGGATTTGGTGGTTTGAGGCTGCATCCTTCAAGTGGAATGATGGTCATGTTATCCCATATTTTTCTTTTTCTTTTTTATGGTTTTGGGATGTGACAAATCCCCTCCCCCCGCCCCCACCCCACCCAAAAGAAGAAGAAGAAAAAATGGCAAGAAGGCCCTCAGTAAGAAGAAGAAGCAATAGCAACTCAAGATCGCCCCCACCATGTATCCCACAAATTGGAATGAGGGTTTCTGTTTGTGAGCTAGTTCTTGATGATAGTGATCATGTGATGACGATGAGGAGGAATTGTGTTTGAATTGCCAAGAAGGAGAAGCAAACGGAGTCTCAGAGCAATGCCACCATAAGAAGAACGACTGTTCCCACCGCTCCTCTATAGCTGGTCCTTCTCCCTTCTTCCTCCAATTCCGCCACTGAGCTAGGACACTCTCATGGGTGAACCCTCTATGGCCCATTCATGGGCTCTATTTCTATTTAACCTGCTAAGCCCCCCCCCCTCCTTGCTACCTCTCAACTCCATCTCCCCCAGCTCCAATAGCCAACCACCGTCTTTTTTTATTTATTTATTATAAATAAATTTTGGGGATTCAAATCCCAAGTTTGCTGGCCGAGGTCAATCCCAAGGACAGAGGACTGAAACGGTGGTGAGGGGGTGGTTTGAAACTGCGATGGGGTGGTGGTGGTGGAAGGGGAGATGTTCGCATCCGAGTGAAAGCGAAGAAGAAGAAAAAATAAAGGAAAAAAGAAGAGAGGGAAGAGAGAGGCGAAACGGTGACGTGAGGTGAGGGGGCTTTTGGTGAGATGGGCTTTGGGTGACACATGTCGGTTGATGAATGGAATGAGATTTTGACATGATGGAATCCCACTCCTACCCAACATTTTCTCAATCAACACAAGATTTCTTCAAGTAGTGGATTCTTTTCATTAACGATGTTGACTTTGTTGTTGTGCGCGCGCGCGCGCACACACACATCAAAACGCTCTTGGTTAGAGAAAACATTGAAGGGCTAATTTTTGTGTGCCGTGGTTGCTCTATTGTGAGGGATGTCCATAGGTACTGAAGTGCTTGCCAGTGGGTCTTCTTGTCGTTTATGCAGCGAAGCTTATTTGTGAATCACATCTAAGAAGTATTAGGGTTCAAACCAATTAAATCTCGTGAGTTTAATATTTTTTTTAATTATTTCGTCAGATCGAGAGATTATTTAATAAGGAATTGTGGGGCTAAACATTGCGAGAAATATTGGGCATAATTGGGGCTTGGGAAATATTTAGAATGTTTAAGTGACTCGAGTGTGGTTGTAATCTCTATTATATCGCTTGATCTATAATGAATCATTATGACTGAACCACATAAATCTAGTGTCCCATTTATTTTTTAATTCTGTCTATTTTTTTGTTCGATTTCTTGCTTTACACAACATGTTGATCCTCTATAAGCTCTAACTTCTCTATATTTTTATGGAATAAAAGTGAACCAAAAGCCCTAAAAGTTGTTGTAAAAGTATAATCAAGTCATAAAACTTTCAAGTGCAATCAAATCTTAAAATTTATCAAATTAGTTCAATCAAATCTCTATGTTGGCTTTCTCCGATTTGACTAATGGAAAAAAGAAAAGCCAACATGATTTTTTCTATTTTTATTATATTTTTTGAAGAAAGAGGTCCTGATGAGGTTGCTATGCTAGCCAATTTAGAAAAAAAAAAAAAGAAATTAAAAGGAAAGTTGGCTTGAGACATCTACCGGTGATAACCTAAAATCACTAGCGTAAGCTCTCATTTTCACTTCTTTAATTCTATCAAAAGCTATTCTATTGCTCTTTTCATCTTTTGGCATCGGAATACTCTACTACCAATGTAAATAAAGTAGTACTACACCATCATCATTCAGTGATCTTGCTCATCTCTCTAGGCCGGTGTCTACTTGCAAAATTGGCTTTTTATTTTTAGTTGGAGCAGTCAACGATATATTAAAAACACCAATGCTTTCCTTCTTTTTAGCAAATTGGGCCATTTTTCAAAGTCACATCAACACCATCCTCCTTTGGGCTTCACGAACTTGATTTTCTCCCCCTCCCCTCTTCCAATCTTATATTACTCGGTTATCTTTCTTATGCTCAACCCTGTGAAAAGGATTTTGGTGTGCCAAATGTTTATGTAGCTTCACTAGCTCAGCTTTGCACTAAGATGTTCTCCACTCCGTTTAGCTGAATTGGCTTCCTAGTTTCACTTAAAAATAAGAGTAGATCGTGGGGAGGGATCACAATTGATTTTTCATCTCGTCTCTTGCACGTATTTGGTGCGATACTCTAATGCGACTGGGTGCTTAATTATTGCAATAGCATTCTGCTCTAGTTGAACATGTTCTTCTATGTTTTTATTTTAATCTCGACGCCCTTTTATTGTAGAGATCGCCTGTGGTGGGCATATTGACAAGACATGATTTTATGCCTGAGCACGTGTTGGCATTGCACCCGACACTCATTAGGAGCAGATGGAAGAGATTAAGACTACAGTTTCCCACCTATTAAAACTATTCTAGCATAGCCCATTGAGCATTCGGGAATTTATCCAGGAAAATTCCTACTCGATCAGGCCAGATTTTGTGGGATTCATGCAGCACGGAGCTTATTGGAAGCCGCTCATTATAAGCTCAGGTCCTTGATCGAACCCTACAAACCCTGGAAAATTAGCCCTTCGCCTTACTAGTCGAGCATTGTCGAAAGCAGCGGGTTGTAATTATTTGCAGGACGAATGTATAAACAGGAAGTTTTGGCTGGCATCATCACGGTGGCGCGGGAATACTTCTGCCGTGACTGATATGCTGAAGTTGCAGAGGACTCTTGACAGTAAGATCAAAGATGTGCAGAAAACTGTAGATAGTTACCTCTTATGCAGTAATCTTTATAGAGGAACACTCCCCCTTTTGTGAACTGATCATTTATACTAAATGGAAACCAAATTGCTTTTAGATGTGGTAAGTATTGCATGATGTTGTAAACTCCACGAGCATGATATCTTTATGTCACCGTGACATCCATTTAGCCCAACATATCGGTTTCAAAATTCGGAATTCCTGGATGCAAACTTTTGGAGAGTGTCTGCTGAATCAATTTCGTTCATTATTGTTGTAATCATTCCTCTCCAATTTGCACAAGACCGCACAATGCCGCTGACGGAAGCATTGATCGGTCACATGCTCAATGCAAATTTCCACCTACTTTCGAGCATATTCAATTTCCGCGGAGCAACTTGTAGTCGGTTTGAATTCATGGGGATTGAATCGACTGCTGGCCCTGCCTTCTTCTTCCATCACTTTCATCTCAAAAAATCTCCAAATTGAATCGACTGCTGGCCCTGCTTTCTCCTTCCATCACTTTCATCTCAAAAAATCATCACTTCCATCTCAAAAGATCTCCAAATTGAATCGACTGCTGGCCCTGCCGTCTTCTTCCATCACTTTCGTCACATCCTGAAATTCGACCCCGTTTCGATAAAGTGAAATGGACATTTCGTCGACGCGCTTTATAGTCCTTTTTCTCTCGAAATTTCGATCACTCACGAGTTAACTAACTTATGAGTGAAGTTCGTTAAGGGATGTATCCACGGTAAAATCCCTAAAAGCTACTTAATTGGTTGGATTGGACTAAAATCGCGTCTGATCGATTCTAATCACGAAATTGAACTCGATTTCGGGAATCGAATATTCGAGCATGTCATAATTTATTTTTAGGACATTGTCTCATCGTTCGTCAAATTATTGACGAGTCCGAAATTTCAGGAAAGAAATTATCGGAGGAAAAATCGAAGACCGAAAGAAAATAAAAAGGGAAAGAGAAAGGGAAAATAATAATAATAATAAGAATAATGTGGTTATCTTATTATTTTATTAATTTCCTATTTCTTTTCTCTCTCCTCTCCCCCACGTGATCTTGAGAAAATATTGGCTGGGTCTTACCCTCCACGTAGGCGTAGGGTAAGACCACTCAGGAGTTGACACGTGGCTCCACGTAGGCAACGGCGTCAGAGGTTCAAAATTTGCGCGCGCCCTCCTGGGGCCCACCACTCTGACGCTCTCTCTCCTATGCTCTTCTCTGCGACCTGTCGACTCATCCTCTCTCTCCTTTCTCTCTCCCCGTTCTCCGTTCCGTTGCGGAGAGAACAAAAACCGCAGGTGTGCTTCCATTTGCTCTTTCCCTCCTCTACTCTCTCTCCTCCGTTCGTTGCTTCCATCTCCCCCACCCTGACGCCAACGCTGCCGATGCCCCTTCGCACGACGCCGACGCCCCTCCGCCTCCGCCTCCACAGATTGCCGGCGACGCCCCCGACTTCGACACCGAACCGCGACGCCGACGCCCTTTCCACCTCCGCCGACGCCGACGCCCTTTCCAGTGAACCGCGACGCCGACGCCCCTCCGCCGGTTGCCTCCGTCGCCCCCGACTCCGACGCCGACGCCGACGCCGACGCAACCTCCTCCTCCGCCCCTGAACTCGACTCTAACGCCGACGCCCCTCAAGCCGGTTGCCTCCGTCGCCCCCGACGCCGATGCCGACGCAACCTCCGCCTCCGCCCCTGAATCCAACTCTGACGCTGACGCCCCTTAAGCCGGTTGCCTCCGTCGCCCCCGACGCCGACGCCGACGCAACCTCCGCCTCCGCCCCTGAACTCGACTCTGACGCCGACACCCCTCCGCCTCCGCCTCCGCCTTCGCCCCTGACGCTTCTGCCTCCGCCGTCGCCCCGACTCCAACGCCGTCGCCGACGCCCCTTCGCCTCCCTCTCGCGACCTCCGCCTTCGTCCGTGTCTGTTCTGACAGTATTATTGCTTACTGATGTGGAGGGAGGAGCATTGTGGGGTGAAATTTTGAAGATTTTGTTGCTTTCTTTTCATTTTGAGAAGAATATAGTTTTTACAACTACATGAGAGCACCGTTCATACTATTTCAAGTGTTGCAGATTCATTATGCATCTTGATTGCTATTTCACACTTTTTAATGGATTGGATGTTCACTAGCAAATGGTTGTCAACTACTACTTTGTTCCATCCATGCAGAGTGATTAAGGCTGCAAAGAATGTCTCGGGACCAACATTATGTAACCTGCTTGCTGAAGGAGAGATTATTCTTGATATAGATGGCACTATTCCTCTGCAACCTGTATTGCAGCACATTGGTATCTCAGCTTGGCCTGGTGAGTTCTATCCTGACAATCGAGTTGTGGGAATTTATCTTAGGTTGGCTTCCCTGGTTGTTGTGTGGATCATCATCTGTTAGCTGGTGGGAAATCAATTCCTGGAATGATGATTTGACCGTATCATAATTTCTTTGGAGTTTGATAATCATGGACCTTTTATGTGCAAGATTACTTCGATGAAGATTGAATTCTTCAGCCTTGGAAACTTTTGCTTCTCATCCGTAGCTTCCATTTGTTATGGGCAGAGCAAATTGAATTTGAATTTGCCAAATGAAATATATGTCCCACATACTTCAGCTTTAAGATGATTTCATCCAAATATCTTCCAATTTGCAGCAAAGTCAGGATTTAGGAAATGACAGAGGTAATAAGTGGGCAATTTTTATTTATTTATTTAATTTGGTGGTTTTGTTCCCATATAGTAGTTATGGATTTTGAAACACGGAGTTAAGGTACAGCTCTACGGCAATGTTGCTTCAAACTTCATATGGTGAATTCAAGGTGGGGGCCTAGATTTTAGGGCTGGTTTGCCTTAACTACCACAAACTCGGCTAAACATCTCATGCTTTGTTAGGACAGAGACTAGCTTGTCGTTTTAGAGACATGTCCAAGATGGAGAAACTGGAACTTTTTTCTAGGTTGCTTAGTGTTGCTGGTTAACCATGTACTATGTGAGCTCAAGAACGTGTCAAGTGGAATTCGGGGAAAATGAACCTTTTTGTGCCGTTTCTCTACATCAACAAGGCTCTCAGTTAATTCTGTCATGGGGCATGGCACTTTGGATAAGAAAAACTCTAGAATGGGTTGTCGGGGGACTGTTCTATGCAAATGATGCTTATATTGCGGACTTGTACAGAAATCTGTAGATTGCATTGTGGGGTGAAATTTTGAAAGAGCTAATTGGAGCCTAGAAACCGGCCCTGTAATTGCCCTCGACCTGGTCTTTCTGCTGCTGTGTTTGAATAATTAGACAAGAACATGGACGGGTTTGAGTTTAGCCAAGAACATTTCCTTCTTGCTTATTTTTCAGTTGTAATACAGAGAGAGGGAGAGAGAGGCAGGAAGAATGGGGAAAGAGAAAGCGGGTTTGTCGCGTTGCTGATAATTGTTTCGAGCTGGTGTGTATGGTCGTCCTCCTACTCCTCTTCTTCTTCTTTCAGAGGTGATCTGATTAGAGGCAAAAGGCGCCTTTGACTTTTGGGTCGGCGTCATCGTCGCTGGTTCTCAATCGGGTCGGGTCATCCGTTGTCTTTCCACTCCACGGCAATGTTTTCCCAACTGGGTACCCTTCTTGACCTGTCTTCAGTTTAGTCCGGCGTTTCATTTATTAGTCAGAGAGAGAGAGAGAGAGAGAGAGAGAGAGAGGTGATGCACCTGCATTTTTGCTCCCTCAATTAATTCTTGAATGCCTGGGTGACTCTCTGCTGTGCCGTTCACGTTTAGAAAGTATGGGTCATCTCTCACATTTGACTGTCTTTGGTGATGGAGTTTGAGCACACTATTAAGGTGAAGTTACTCATTTGCATCCTCTTATTAAAGAGGTCCTGTGCTTGATTGCTATCTTCCTCTTCTCCATACAAAACTGTTGTTTTGGGGCACCAAAAGGGTGCCGAAGCTTAAATGGAAAATCGTGTATAAAAGAAGTGTTGGTTGTATGTAGAACATCTTGCTCTTCCAATCTCGTGTGATGATTAAATGAAAGAATGACATTGAAAATTGGCAAGGATTTCATAAGACGGGTTTGTCTCTGTTTTTGCAGGTGACTCCTGATGTGCATTTCCAAAATGATTTGGGTCTAGATAGCTTGGACAACGTAGAGATTGTAATGGCACTAGAAGAAGAATTTTAGCTCGAAATCCCAGATTTGGAAGCTGATAAAATTGACTCCTGTCGTCTTGCTATTGAGTACATCTACAACCATCCTATGGCTGGTTAATTCGAGCTCATGCATCTTTTGACTATCCTGTATTGTGTGGACAATGAGTTGCTCAGCCTCCTCTTTGGTTGCTGTGTCTTGAGCGTGAAGCAGAGGATGGAAAATAATCTCAACTTTTGTGATAAAAGATAGACTAGCTGATGGGAGTTGTCTGGAACATATGACAAAAGACAGCAATGACATCTTGAACTTGTGGGCAAAAAATTTGGGAAAGCTACTTGATTTTGTCGAGAAAAGTTGCAACCAAATGCACAAGGAAACTATTGGTCTCCGCCTTCGCCCCGACGCCGACGTCGACGCCGATGCCCCTCCACCTCCGCCTCCGCCTCCACAGGTTGCCTCCGTTGCCCCGACTCCGACGCGGACGCCTCCACCTCCGCCTCCGCGAGGGACATCGACGACCTGCCGAAGAACGCGGCCAACGAAGGTTAGTCTCATAGAGTGGATTGCGAATCCGAGATGTGCATTTTATCTCTTCGACATGTGTTCTTACTATGAGATGTGATAGTTTGTGTCTATAGACGATCTCGTTTACATTTGGAGTGCATTATTGGTCTCATGCTGCTTTTGATAGTTGTATTTTACTTATTATCTAATCATTGTTCGTTTGATGTGCTACAGTAACGTCTCCTGTTTGATGTTTATATATGGATCTTCGCGCTGATGAGTTCCTTTCCATATTGTTGAGACATTCAAGTCAGAAGACTGCGGTTATAGGCACTTCTAAATGTTTGAATGGGAGAGTTTTTGGGTTTTTCTGACAATGTTGGATTAGTTAATCGCTATATGTTCAAATGGTGCGGATGTTTTGTCTTTTCTCGTTTCGAACGAGCGCTTGCTGTGAACTCATGCTGTCACTTTGCATTCAATTTTGTCGATCCAGTGAAACAAAGTGATAAATACAATCGACTATTTTTTTCCCTATTTGCTAAGTGCTTATCACAAAATGAAATCATTGGCTCAATAGGACCAGTAAAGCTACATCGACCAATAATTTTGATCAGAACAGTATAGAATTTTTGGTCAATTATGCCTTGTGAAAGTGCAATTTGGAGGCTTTACATGCATTGTTATGAGGTCATGGTGTACTATGAGGAATACACAGGATTATCATCATATATCATGCCGCCAAGCAATTTGAATGGCTTTTCTCCATTCACTACTCAGGTATTTATTATGAATCATTTTATTTGTTTGTATTATTTCAACTTTTTGTTACAATTGTAATATTTACTATTAGTAGTTTATTTTTGGATAGATGTTGGAGTACAATAATAGATCTCATGGAACCATTCTGAGTCAGGTACAATTTACTTTTTATTGATATGGGATTATTTGAGACATTTATCTAAGCATATTATTTAGATAAATATTAATATATTTGTCATTTTCTTGTACAGGGGTCATCAAACTCTTTTCAACATCTTGGGATGAATGAATTCGGAGGCCCCTGTGAAAGCATAGATAATGCACGATCGCAACATAAATAGCCTAGAGGAACCCTCATATAGTATAGTGCTTGTGATATTTACAAGTTTTCAACTGGGTGGGATTCTCTGCATGGAGATGCCTGTATTTGTATTGCATCTTGCTATTGTCCCTTTTGGTTCCTTTTGTGACAATATTTCATCTAGAGTGATGAATTTTTTGTGCTGTTAATCAAATAGTTCAAATCAAAATTTTCAATTGTGATCTAGATGTACTTTGGAGGTTACTGCTGGTCTCTTCTTTGCTTATGGATAAGTAAGTAAATGAAGGTTGAATCTTGATGAGCCTGGAACTTTCATGAGTTTGCTGATTGCTTGCGTGCATTTAAGTGCCGTATTTGACATCTGGAATGGATATAAAATCATGACTTCAAAGATGTAATCACTTGAATAAATCTCGGTTGGCGTTGGAGACTTGAGAGTCTTTATTTTATACATGAATCATTGATGCACTGAGATAATGAGCCTCTAATATGCTTGCCTTGTCAGAGTAGGACTGGAGGCTTTGTTATATGGAGATCTGGAAGTTCAGTGGTGTTGTACCGAGGGATGGCCTATACGCTTCCTTGTGTCCAATCATACAACGAGAAAATACAAACCAGTGTAAATTCTCTGAAAAATGAGGACACGGCCAGCTATGTTATAATGTTTTGGCATTATGATAATATCAGCTTCTGTTTAGTGTTGCATATTCCGTCCTTTTTCTTTAGGTAAGGAAAATTTGGTGCTCTTGTTATTGATTTGTGTCATTTTGAATGCAGAATTTAAATGGGGGAACACTACTTTGTAGGAACAAAGATTATATTGTGTTTTACAGGGGCAATGACTTCTTGCCTCCTGTGGTGGTAGATGCACTGAAAGAGAGAAAAACTAACAGATGTGCAGGCAAATGAGGACGACCAAGCATGTCAGAGGGCCTCAGCTGCAATTGAATCAAAATTAAAAGCTTCTAAAAGCCCACTTGTTGCTGGCACTCTTACTGAATTGGCTTTCTGTTTTGGCTTATTCTTTGGCTTTTGTATTTTGTATCATCCCAAGGGTGTAATAGAATAAAACAATAAGTGGACTGGAAGATTTTCTTGTCCTTTTTATCATCTACTGGTGTTGTAACTCATTATTTTGACAATTGAAGTTTTAAAATGTAAGACTGCCAGCTACTTGTTTATGAACTTGATGCACGAAGTCCGTGTGAAGAAGCAAGATCTTCCAACATCTGGACCTTGATAAAAGATCGAGCAAATTTTTGTTTTGGCTTGATGCTGGGAATTTTGGCTCTGCTGCTGTTAATATAAAGATCAGCATATGCCCGTAATATATGGGCTACTACTAAATGGTCAACGTGATTTCCATGTCTTTTGATTGTTTATGTCATTTTTCATTCAAGTACTTTTTCTTGAAGTTTATATGGTGGGAATTTAGTAATTATGGGGAGATTTAGGGCCTTAAACCGAAGAATCTGATCTTGGCTGCACATGTTATGTTTTTTCCCCTTTGGAAAGCAACATACGTTTTCTTGTTGTTCTTTCTTAGACAACAAGGTTAATTGTGGATCATAGTAATGACTATTTGTAAAGTTACACGATAACTGTTGAAATAATGCCTCGTTATTCTTAATAATCGAAGGACAGTTACAAGAAGATGCATGTTCTTGATGATTCTGCTTCTGAATCAATTTGATTCATAAACTGAGTGATCTGATTCTCGATCGTCTTGTCTTGTAATGTTCGGTAACATAATCACAAGTTGGCATTGAATACGAAAAGTATTTGCTGACCACAATCTCGTTCTAAGACCAGAATTCCCCGGGATTTGATGCTAGTGGTCATTGAGACCGTAGGACATAAACTGTTAGTCTAGTAAGAAACTACTCCAGCTATTCAAGTCATTTCTCGCGCCCTGTAGATCTATGCTTGAAAGTATGCATGGCATTCGCCTGTTTCGTGCCGACTTCATATATATATATATATATAACCTGAAACCTGATGTTGCTGGTACAAGAACTATGAGTGAAATAACAGCCTTGCATTCGAATATGGGATGTAACTAAACTAGATTTTGACAACCCAAAGTGAAAAATTACAGATAAAGATAGAGAAGGGAGATCTTTCATTGTGTAATTTGAAGTATTACAAGGTCTTCTGTGCCACACAAAGTCATCTGCATTTAGAGCTATGGTTTATAATAAAATCAGGTAACTGAAAGTGCATGAGCACATGACCTCAAAAAACAAACTTGACAGCAAGGTACTGAGCACCCAACATAGAAGTGCTAACCTTCCAGGCCTGTATTCAAGTATGAGGTTGTATAGCTGAACAAAAAAATCTTGCAAATCAACGTTCAAAGCATCGAGATTGTTCCTCATTACTTTAAAAGCAATGATGCAACAGTGAAGTCTTTCCAAGATGGTCACGCATTTTCCTGAACTGTCCGATTTTCCACCAGAACATGCAAGCTTTTTAAGGTAATTCATGAGATCTCCAATATAATCCAAGTCAATCAGGTGAGAAAATTTTCCTAGACCATCCAAACATGGTCCAAGGAGTGGGTGAGCCTTAGTCACATGAGTTGTACCAAGTATCTCCATTAGGTCTGTAAAACAAACAGAAAGAATGAAGTGATCATAGTATCCCGTTAGATACCATTCACAAAGACAATTTCTAACTCAACTTTATGCACATATTTTAGGTTGATTATAGAGAAAGATTAAATCAACACAGCAAATGGACAACATCACTTATAATTAAGAACCACACCTTAAATTGGTCCTATGAATTTTTTCATGTCAATCAAGACACGACCAATATTGAAACCCGGTTTCGATGTCTCGATAAAACATTTGCTTTGACACGGTACTACTCACCAAGACCAATATGCCCTACCATGTTCGAATATTTCACTATAGTGTCAAAACCATACAAAATGACACATGAAATCACCTGGGCACAATTGACTGCATAGTATGCTTGAGAATACGAAAATATATCTCAAATACGGCAGAAAGTGTCTCGATGCATCCTTCGGCGCTCCATAATATCTGGATCGAAGCTAGCTGCTTTATAATCAGCAGCAACCTGTTTACACCACCAAGCACCTCAATTTTATGATATGAAATTAGAAAATCAGAGAAAGTAGGAAGTTGTTGCATAAGAATCCCTACCTCTTCCCTCATTTTCGACATCATTTCTTGCCTAGATTTCTTTCTATCATTCGGTTGTGGATGGCTTGATTCCTCTGGTCGGTTTCCTTTCTTATAATTCTTCTTTTTAACTTTTTTATCCTTATCTGGTGCTTCAGATCTATGAAGGTCCTCGTCAAATGACAGACATAAGTACCTGAAAAAGCATTTTGATAGTTATAACAGAGAGAGAGAGAGAGAGAGAGAGAGAGAGAGAGAGAGAGAGGAGGGGAGGGGGTAAATTAAACAAAATAACAAAGTAATCGAAACGCAAAAGTTCAAAATAGTGACCTATTAAACATACGTGGATATTTGACCAAAAAGAGAACATACTTGAATCGAGTCGGGATGCATCGACAATTATGAGCTTTCACATAATTTGCAATCAATCGAACATTTGCTCCAGTCACTTCACCACCGTGTTTACCCTCATTTGTAAAGAGTGACTTAATAGTGTCACAACAAAGTTTCCCGATGATATACATTTACATCTTTTATTCAAGCGAAGAGTAGAGAGGAAAAGGGAAAAATATACATGCAAAGAAATGCTCAAGGAATATGACCAGAAAACTAGAAGTATAATTGTCTATCACGTGTCATTGTAGCACTTGACTCTTTAAGGAGTAGCTCCTTTTCTTGTAGTCCCAACTCGGTACCAAAAAGTCAAAAGGTACAATAAATAGAATGTTATCTACTATTTTTCAGACTTAAACATAAAAAAGATCATACTACATTGCATGCATGACTTCATACAAGGGCACATGCACACATGCTCACAGATTTACATAACCACAAACATAAGCCATTGCATCTCTAAATGATTGCTAACCGATGCTTCATCTATTTCGCTTTTGTTTGGGCAGGGAACTTAAACCAAAAGCAAGCAACAACTTATATTCATAGATAAAACAACATTGGTGATCTTATGAGTTCATCTGTCACAGAAGCACCCAAGCCATTCACAAAATGAGAATAGAATTCTGCACCCAAATGACCACATTAACAAAAGACTATTCTTCGAAGTTCTCAATTATTCAACCATTCTCCTCATCTAGTCAACCAAAGGTCTTATTTTTATTGCAAACTCTTAACATAAGAAGAATAATGAGAAGTGAAAAACATATGGCTAAACCTTATGACTTCATCCGAGGAACTTATGTTTCGACAACAACTTCAACCAAGCTCTCGCGATAATTGAAATGAGGAACAGCATCGACAAAGTACGGATGCAGCGAACCACCGCATGTTGATACAAGGAGACTTTTTCTAAAACCATCAACTTCTGCAGGTAGGCCTGTTAAATAAATTTTGAAATAGCTCGAGTATATAAAATTGGATAGAAACAAATTCCGAATCAACATTAAACTAACTAAAACACGAATGCGTAAACCAAGATTTGTAGTGTTTTTTGTCCCATTTCTGGTGAGTGCACTTCATTCAACAATCACAAGAAAATCAAGTAAAACCTTGTACGCAGACGAAGTGTCGATTCATAATACCGCATCTTCTTGACATCCTTTGAAACTTTCATCTCCAGCTCCTTCTCAGTAGGAAGTCTAATGCGGTAGCTATAATATCACAACAAAGGAAAACATCACAACAGTGCCGAGGGAAAACATGGAGAGTAGACGTAACTGTAAAGATCACATCAAAATAAACTCGGCAACATACCCAGGAATGATGTCTTTGAACACAGCCAACAAAGATAGAAGCCCAAGCTTAACGATAGCATGATTGTGATCATTGCACATCTGCAAGCATTTCTTTTAACAGTTTAATATTAGACTCGGGTCGAAGCGAGCAATTCCCAGTTCCGCAAGTTTACACTTCTTAGTTTCAAATGACTCTTCTGCAGTGATGTCCTCTTTCAACTCAGCCTAAAGAAAACATGACATTGCATAAAGATGAGAAGAAATGTATTGATGTTAAAGTACTGTATGATAACCGTACAATGATACTAGCAAACTTGTGATAAGCATCTAGGCATAATATCAAGTCCAAATCTTCATTGCATCTAAACCAATGACTCAAAGTATAAGCAAGCTAAAGTGATCCCACGAGATATATGCACAAGTTAAAGCAAAGCTAAGTTAAAGCAAAGCTTACTTTGACATAAATTGGTAGATGACTAATGTAGGTATACCAAGAATGTGTCAAAATGGGTACACTAAATTATGTGACATGAATTAAATTGGTGATGACAGGAGTAGATTCAAATCACAAGATGGTGACTTATTCAGATATCCAATGTTAACATCATTTAGTATGATGGTGATTGTATAACTTTAGTATATCTAGAATTATTCTTGACAACAATGGAACACCAGTAAATTTTCTAGAAAGGATCGGGCCCTATTTCCTTTCTACTGAATTTAAGGTACACGATAAAAACAGAGCATAGGAATTTAAAAGCTTGTCTTAGCTACCATAGAATCCTAGTTAAAACAACAATATCACACAATCAATGAATCAATGGAGTGAAACTGGTCTTAATAGTAATCGCTATAAAAAAGCTACCTCGGAACAACTCAAGGTTCTGCATAGTGGCATGATCGAGATTAACAATTGAAGGCAACCCCTTGCTTGCAGCGGCCAATTCCATCAGCTCCAGCTGTTCATCCTCCATAAGCTCCATGGATTCCTTGGCAATTCTACGAGCAGTGGTCTTCTCCACTGCAGCTTTTTGTCTCTCTGCTTCTGTTTCTCGACGAAGCTCTTCTTTTTGTCTCTTTTTCTCCGCCTTCCAAACAAAAAACCAGAGAAGTTGGTAAAGAAAAGAGAAAAGGAGAGATGCTGCTTAACCAATCAAATAAAGCAAAAGAAACTAACTAGTGAAAATGCAATATCAAGCTCAAATACTTACCTTAATAGATTCTTTCTGTAAATACTTCTCCCGTCGCTCGGATTCTCGCCTTTGCTCACGTAGAAATCTCTCCTCCTCTCTCTGCTGTTCACGCATCAACCTTTCTTCTTCCTTCCTTCTTTCACGATCAAATCTTTCCATCTCTTTCCTCATTCGTTCCTCAGCCTGCAATAGAAAAATACGGGATATCAAGTACATGCCAAAGTTTTCTCCACAAAGCTCACATATCCTTAAGTGATAAATGAAAACCTTTCTCCTCAAAATATTTTTTCTCTAGTGCTTTGCGAATTCGGTTTTCATTAGCTTCAACTTCCCTAGCGATCGGGCTTCTTCAATCTGCAACAAAATGACATTTTTGGTCACCCTAAAGCTATATCAAAAAGTGATGACAATACTCTGCTCTCGAAGCATCGAATTACCTTGAATGTTAACAAAAAGACAGTAAAAGTGATACTCATGGTGGAGAAGTCTTGAAGCAGCCTGGATAATCACACATAACACAAATATTGGCAATCCACGTATGACTTCGAAAATTGAATGTTAACAAGCGAAACTATCATTAGAATTTTATTAGATTCTTCTAAGAGCAGTAAAAGTTCTTAAAATTAAAAAAGACAATTCCAGTTTTCATACGAGAAAGACAAGAAGAACAAACTTGTAAAAGTATCGAGAAAAAGGACATGTAGGGTGTAAGTATATAGGCAACTACCTACATCAACCTCTCAAAAGAAAATTGGCATGAAAAGGTAAGTTTGAATTGAGAATTACATCCCCTCCAATTTTCAACAAAGTATTAGTACCAAACAGTTCTTGATAACCGCACTAAAAGGGACTGAAACTATTCAATATTTTTTCCAAGCAGAACACTCATGTTATCATAAAAATATTTGTGATGACATTTCACAAACATATTCTTAATTCACAAGCACGAAGAAGTATGATCCTTGTAAACTTCCATTAACCCATGCAAGTGTAATCACAACAGAATATTTGCAATAGTTAACCACAAAACAAGGGGAAAAAAAAACATCACACAGCGGAAAGCGGCGGGTAATACAAAATACACAGTAAAAGCCAGCCAAGAGCACTAGGACTCATTTTATAGAGATGTTGATGCATAAGTACCTTTCCTCCAAGTAAAGTATGCACCTGTCTCAGCTAGCCTAGATTCATTTCATGGAACTAACATTTATCGTAATGAGTACCTTAGAGTCTTAATGGATTATAGCCCTATACTTGATCAAGCACAACTCTTCAAAAAGATTGAAACCTTTGGAAGATGACTACATAAATAGCAGCAAATAACAAATTAAACGTCACACAATCTCCATATGACAAGTAATGGCCAACATACTAGAAGGGGTTCCTCTCTCTGTACAAAATTGCATATGTGTGGCTTTTCTTTTGCAGCCGTTTAGTATAGGGGCAGTACCCCCTTGGTACCTTCTTAATGGAATTTTCTTTATTGTTCAAACAACAACAACAACAAAGACATCTCAACAGGGAAAAGAAGCCACTGACTTTATTTGACATGGCATCCCGTCGAACAGACACTTTGCCATCATAAGGATTCACGGGTCCTTTCTGCTCCTCATCTGCAACTACGCAGATAACATGTTAAAGTCATATAAGTGATGGAGTAAACATGAAATGAGAACTAAGAAGAGGAAGAACTCAGATAGATAGAGAGAGAGCGACCTTCGTTCGCGGAGAGGGAGGCCAAAACGCGAGCAGGGGTTCGTCGGCGTCGGGGTTGGCCAGCAAGGGCACTCCGCAGAGGAAAGAGGGAGAGAGCGGAGCGAGGTCGCGAGAGGGAGGCGAAAAAGGGCGCGGCGGCGGGCGTCGGGGGCGGAGGCGAGGCGGAGGGGCGTCGCGTCGAGTTGGGTTCGAGCGGGCGGAGGCGGAGGCGAGGCTGCGTCGGCGTCGGAGTCGGAGTCGGGGGCGACGGAGGCAATCGGCGGAGGGGCGGCGTCGCGGGCAACCTGTGGAGGCGGCGGAGGTGGAAGGGCGTCGGCGTCGGCGTCGTGCGGAGGAGCGTCGGCGAGAACGGGCAGAGAGAGCAGAGGAGGGGAAGAGCAAATGGAAGGCGAAGGTTCGGTTTTTGTTCTTCCCGCAACGGAACGGAGAACGGGGAGAGAGAGGAGAGAGAGGACGAGTGACAGGTCGCAGAGGAGAGCAGAGGAGAGAGAGCGTCAGAGTGGTGGGTCCCAGGAGCGTGCCGCTCAAATTTTGAACCTCTGACGCCGTCGCCTACGTGGAGCCACGTGTCGATCGCTGAATGGTCTTACCCTACGCCTACGTGGAGTGTAAGACCCAGCCAATATTTTCTCCGTGATCTTCCCCCCTCTTTCGGACCGTTCACCCCCTCCCTTCCCCTTTTTCTTTTTCTCTTTCTCTCCTTCTCTCTTTCCTTTTCCCCGTCGTGCGGATTTCCCTCCACCGACTGCCCTGCTGTCTTCCACTTTGCTTCCCTTTTATTTTACTTTTTGACTTTTCAACCTCCCTTATCTCTTCTTCTCTCTCTTCTCTCTTCTCTCTCCCACGTGACCGAACCCACTCTTCCTTTCTTTCTCCTTCGTGCGAACCAGAACCTGAAGAAGAACGGAAGCAGCAGCTCGCCGAGACAGCAGCTAGCTACCGTCGCCGCCCGTCCCGCCGCGCGCGCCCGCCCCCGCGCGTGCGCATCCGCCGCTCGCCGCGCGCTCTGCCAGCCCTCGTCCCCTTCGCGCCTCGCCGTCCTTGCCGTGCGCCATCCAGGCCGTTCGACTTTTGCCCAGCCCCCGTTCCGCCCCTGTCCGGCCACCTCCGGCCGCCGTTCGACCCCGCCGGACCACCATCGGCCTTCCCTCGCACCTTGGCGCCCTTGTTGCTTTAGTTTGTTGCTGTTTTGTGCTCTTTTTCAGCCAGCACAGCCACCCCGCCGAGTGGGTATCCAGCCGGCTCGTGGGCCGCTTTGGGCCGTTTCCGGGCCCCGAACACGAGCCGTGCTTTGGAGTTTGTTGTTCCTCGCGTTGTCCCCGTCGGATTGATTCGAGTTGCGCGCGATTCCGGTGAGTAATCTCACTAATCCTTACATAATGGGCTAATTACACTTAGTGGTTGTTTAGTTTTATTTAATTATGTTTAGGTGGTTAGATTATTGTTTATTAGTCAATTGTGATGTAAATTAGACAAATTGAATGTGTATTTAGCAAGTAGACGTGGTCTACTATTTATTGAGGGTAGCTCGAGATTTTTTCCGACCCTTTATCGGGCTTCAATTTGACAATTCGGGCCTAAGTGAAATTTTTGGTATTTAAATATTAATTTTCCAAATTAAATTAATTAATTAATTATTTTTCGAAAATTTAACTGGGATGGTCGGTGACCGGAATTTTATGCTGATGACCGTGGTGCAGCCCGTTTATTTAATCGGGCTTTATTTTGAGCTAAATTGAATTTTTAATATTTATTAATTTTCGAAATTAATTAATTAATTATTTATTTTTCGGAAATTAAGGCTGGGATAGCCGACGACCGAAATTTCATGCTGATTGTCGTGGCGCAGTCCGTTTATTTAATTGAGCTCTATGTTGTGTGGAATTAAATAAATTGCGATATTTTAGGGATTTACCCTAAATTGATTGAATTGAGTGGAATTGAATGATTGATTGGTAGAAGGCTGAGTATGGCTATTTAGCATTTATAATGCTTTGTTGAGTTGTAAAGTGAGTAGAATGGTGAGAGTGAATTGAGAAAACTCTTGGCTGATACCAATCAGGTACGATATCTTTTGGACATACGTGGTTCGGTGATTGGAAGTATCACTGGCGAAAATGGCGCCTTAAAGAACGCACGTGAATGACTTATAGACAGACGTGGTTCGGTGATTAAGGAAATGTCACTGGTGAAAACGACGCCTTAAAGAACCCACGATGATGTCTATTGCCGATGTCACCTTGGCGAAAACGGCGCCCTAGAAAGGACACGTGGTTCGGTGATCGAGAATATCACTGGTGAAAACGGCGCCTTAAAGAACGCACGGTGTCGGTGATCGGTATGTCATTGGCGAAAACGACGCCCGAGAAACACATGTGATTTGGTGCATGAGTACACCATTGGGAAATCATGGTATGAGTGGGAATGACCTAGAGATGGTCCGACTGATATGTAATCGACTAGGTCGATTGATTAATGATTTGATCCGTTTGTTGATTGTTTGATACCGTATATATGAAGCATCTATATATAAACTTGAATTGCAGGTTGGGACTGATGCTAAAGTAAGTGCTCTGACTCGTGCTGTGCTTAGGCAACCGAGTAGTGTATTGGTTCCCTATTTGAGTTTTATTGGGGTAGAACTTGCTGAGACGTAGTCTCATCCCGGATTGGGGACAACATTTCAGGACCCTGAGTAAGAGCTGAAAAGGAGGAACCTGAAGAGGAGAGCACTGACGTGAAACTAGAGGAGGAGAAAGATTTTTGAAGAAGAAGATGATCTAGAGAGGGATCTTGAGTACACCCGGATGTGGATTGAAACCCCATCCCTTTTGTGAACCCTGTTTTAGTGTAGATAGGTGTGAGACTTATATGCTGTAAATAGTATTGTAAATATACTATGAGTTGTGCTGTTAATAAAAGTTTGGTTATGAGTTTCAATATGAAAGTATGGTCTTGCTTTTCTATCCCATTGTTTTATTGTCTGGGGATTGTCTTTATACTTCCGCATGCGCTTATTAAATGAACAGGGTCGGCGATGCGTCCTGCGACGTCGCTATTAATCGACCAGGTGAGGGATGGACACGCTTTCGAGGATCGGGGCGTGACAACTTTCATCTCAAAAAATCTCCAACTAAACATGTACGACGAAGCTTGGTGTTTTCCAAGTGCTTTCCTTGAAAATGTATTTGGTCCTGTCAAGCTTATGGAGCGGGGATGCCTTATTCTAAGTTTAACAAGTTCTCTTTCACCATTGATTTCTATATAAAAAAAAAGGGAAAAATAAAGAAAATGAAGAAAGATAAATTCACGGAGATAATTTTATCAGAAAAATTAAATCGATGATATTAATATAAGAATTTTTGAAGAAAATTTGATGAATATATCAATAGAACTATTAAAATACTTTAAGAAAAAAGAAACAATATCAAGTAAAAAATCAATACTCTTTATAAACTTTAAAATGGTTTATTAATTGCTGTTAAAGAAATGGTCTATTAATACAAAAAAGAAAAGGTTGATTAATAAAATATATTTACGAATATCACCTTATATTTTGATCAATCATTTCCTTTTATTACAGATGGAGCTTTTATAAAACTTCAGACCATATGGTAAAATCATTATTCTGGATAGATATATTTGTTCTGTTTTTGATCGAAGATAGTGATAGATATACGTGTTGACATGGGCAAAGGCTGTCCACAACTTTGGTTCAAACTTTTGTGGAGAAAAAGGAGGAGCAATCGCATCAAAGCGGAGGAGGAATGGTTGCCTCTCTCTAAAAGAACGCTGGTTTCATCCTAAAGGCCGAAGTAGCTCAACTCAAGGAGCACGCCTGTGTCATCAAACATGGCTTCAGTTCTACTAGGAATCCTTCTTGTACTCGTTCCCCTTCCCCTTTCCGCCGAAGCTCAGACCGGCAGCAACTTGACCTTGGGCAACTCGTTGACGGCAAACGACCGGAACTCTTCCCTGTTGTCGCCGTCGGGCGAGTTCGCCTTCGGGTTCCGGAAAATGGGACAAGGGGCTCATTTGCTGGGAATATGGTTCGAGATGATAAAGGGGAAGACCATCGTTTGGTCGGCGAATGGCGATAATCCCGCGCCCGAAGGTTCGAAAGTCCAGTTGACCGCCAACCGCGGGCTGGTACTTACCGACCCGAGAGGGAGAGAGCTGTGGTCTTCTAACCTGACCGCCACTGGCTTAGCCTATGCGGCCATGCTCGACACGGGGAACTTCATCCTAGCGCGTGCAAGCCACGTCAACTTGTGGGATTCGTTCAGCCGACCGACGGATACGATACTGCCTACGCAAAAGTTAAATTTGGGAGCTGCTCTAACAGCTCGCTATTCCGAAATGAATTACTCCAATGCGAGATTCATCTTCAGACTGCAAACCGACGGAAATCTCGTGCTCTATGCCACACTAACTCCGCGGGTTGTCAAAGATGCATACTGGGCTACAAACACCTTTACCGGCTTCCGATTGATATTCAATCAAAGTGGTCAGGTCTACCTCACGGACAGGAATGGAGTAATACTCAATATGGTCACCTCAGACGAATTTCCAACCACTGGATTTTACCGAAGAGCGATCCTCGAATATGATGGGGTCTTTAGGCAATATGCCCACCCTAGGACGGCAGATTCGAGTTCTGGCTGGGCAATGGGCTGGTTGATGGTCTCTTCCCCGGTCCCTCCAAATATATGCACGAGCATCAACCGAGATAATGGTACTGGAGCTTGTGGCTTCAACAGCTACTGTACTCTTGGAGACGATCAGATTCAGAGGCCCCGATGTCACTGCGCACCTGGATATTCGATGTTAGATTCGACTAATGAGATGAACGGATGCAGACAGGACTTCATATCACAGAGTTGTGATGGAAGTAGGCCTGAAAAAGACCAGCTTGCTTTGCGTGACATGCTCAATACAGACTGGTCGCAGCCTGATTACGAGTTTAACACAGAGAAAACCGAGGACTGGTGCCGAGAGACTTGCTTGGCTGATTGTCATTGCGCGGTCGCTGTTTTCAAAGATGGAAATTGCCAGAAAAAGAAGGCCCCTCTTTTAAATGGTAGGATGGATCCTAGTGTGGGCGGAAAAGCTCTGATCAAGGTCTGGATAAATAACTCGACTTCAAAATCTACGGGAAATGGAAACAAGTTTTCAGCTCTGATTATCATCGGATCGGTGCTGTTGAGTAGCTCTGTGTTTGTGAACTTGCTTATAATCCTTCTCACCTATTATAGAAGCTTCCGATCTAGGGTTTCTAAGTTGTCACGACCAGTCCAGATCAACCAAGCCACAGGCACGCAGACTTTCACTTATCAGGAGCTTCAAGAAGCAACAAATGGATTCAAAGAAGAACTGGGTAGGGGTGCTTTTGGAACAGTGTACAAAGGTGTTCTTGGATCCGGGGATAAAAACTTTGTGGCAGTAAAAGTGCTGGCAACAAGGACTGGAGAAAGTGAGAAGGAGTTTGAAAGAGAAATGAGTGCAATTGGGCAGACTAACCACAAGAATTTAGTGCAGTTGCTTGGATTCTGCAATGAAGGTCAACATCGACTACTGGTGTATGAATTCATGAGCAATGGCACTTTGGCGGATTTCCTATTTGGCGCTTCAAGGCCCAGCTGGTACAGAAGAATAGAAATTGTCTGCGATGTTGCGCGGGGGCTCTCTTACTTGCACGAGGATTACACCAGGCATATAATCCACTGCAACATCAAGCCGCAAAATATTCTTCTTGATGGCTCTCTCACTGCAAAAATCTCAGACTTGGGATTAGCTAAGCTGTTGATGGCGAACCAAACACGAACCACCACTGGAGTCAGAGGAACCGGATGTTATTTAGCGCCAGAATGGTTCAGGAATATGCCTATTTCTAGCAAAGTAGATGTTTACAGCTTCGGCATTTTGTTGGTTGAGCTCATTTGCTGCAGAAAGAACTACAAGCCAGAAGCGGAAATTGAAGCTCAAATTGTGCTAGTTGACTGGGCGTATGACTGCTACCACGACGGGAGTGTACTTAAGCTAGTGGAGAGCGATGAGGAGGCATCGAGTGACATAAAGAGGGTGAGAAGTTTTGTGATGATAGCATTGTGGTGCATCCAGGAAAACCCGGCTTTGAGGCCAACCATGAAGAAAATTACTCAGATGTTGGAAGGAGCTGTTGAAGTCCCAGTACCTCCAGTTCCAAGCTGTTTTATGAGTTCAATATGATTTTGCTTATTTAAGACTACTGTTGTCTGTAATCATGAAAAGTACTCGTATTTGTCTGTAAGTGCTATTACGCATAGTGTCTTCACATGGATCCCGATTAAATAAGCTATATCATCAGTCAAGTTTAACATTTCCTCGCATGTATCCAAGAGAGAACGGGTCGATGATCGTCGCAGAAGGGATTGCATGCGAGGCCGAATGCAACTATCAAAGCATTTTCATCGATATTTTGCTTCATGAAAATTGCATCTGACACGGTGGAAGAGTATTTTAACTTGATCCAACCGAAACAGACCTTATTTGCTAAATTAGATGATGAGAAGCATATGAAACTTGCCGATCCTCAGGTCGTGGATCGTTGACCTGGAATCCCAATTTCAACAGTTCTGCTACTTTTTTATTCATACAGGAGGGACATTGCTTCTAGACCAAAGAAATCCTAGTCCGCAAATCACGTAGTTGGAAGTACAATCTGAGGGTGGCTAGCAGGTATCACCTAGAGGGGGTGAACAGATGATACTACAAAATCTTGACAAATTAAAACGGAATAGAATGAGTCAAGATTAAAGTCTGAATAAGGGTCGGATTAGCATGGACTTTAAAGCACCCAGCGAGTGTGTAATAAACAATAGCAATAAACGGTAAAAGTTTAGAGAAAAGAAAACTGCACACGAAATTTATAGTGATTCAGCTTAAATTAAATTTATATTCATTCTTCCACACTAATAGCTTACTAGTTTGATTTCATTTGATAACTAATGACTGGTTACAATCAAGTTATGCCGCTTATACCCAAGTGCTTCTATCCAAAGCTAGTGCTGCTTATACCCAAGCCGATAGGACTCATTATCTTACACCAAAACACACACTTATAACACTATCAACACCTCTCAAATGATTACAAATTTAAACTCACAAGATAAGTGTATGTGGTCGAAGTCCACTCAGATTTTGGAATTATAGGCTCTACGCTTCGTCTATTATAGGCTCCTCGGCTCTAGTATGTGGTTGAAGTTCACTTAGGCTATATAAGGGATTTCCCTAACATAATCAAACGATCTTTCTTCTTGATGCATCTGTTGAGAAATTGCGAGAAGCGACACAAGGCAGATAATTTTCTAAGCAATACATATTCCTTTCCAAATGATCGTTGGAGATCTTGTCTAAACAACTCAGTGAGCAATGGTCAAAGCCATTCCATAACGGGTCCAAACAAGACGGAACTGGAAAATATACTGAGACGAGACAATGGAAAGATCCCGTAGATAAATGGGTTCGATTTCACGTTTGTCTCAGTCAGCTATGGCATCTACCAGCGCGTTCGCTATCTTTTTCACGTCATATTCTCAATTCGATGGAACGGACAACGTTTTGGTCAAGGGTCTTCGTCTTTCGTTTGTTTCACTCCGGAAAAGTCTGCTTGCGCCGATTTCATAGAAGCAGATGAATGCCCCCATTCGTGCAGCTGGCGAAGCAGAAAGTCACTAGACAATTATGAGCTTCGTCCCTTTGCATGCATGTGTCACGGGTCGGTAGATCCCTTGGCCGTGGATCAACCCGTGCGGCGCCTGGCTAGCAGAACTCGCTAGGCCAGCCTTCCTTCTATAGTTGTTCCAGTGAACAATACGGCGAATAGCCCTTTTATCCGAGATCGTACCACGCCCAGCTTTGCTCGGGCGTCTAGTCCGTCGAGCGAGACAGCAGCCCTCGTTAGGCTCAACAACTGGTTTCGGCCTGCCCTGGCCTCATCAGGAGAGCGGCATCAGCTCCCGACCAGTTTGTGCACGGGAGGCCAACCCCGCCTTCAAGAGCTCCTAAGCAATATACTCCTTCTATCTTAGAACTCCTAGCACCAACCGTCCTGACGCCACTCTCACGGACCAGTTGTGATCATTCTCTCTACGTCCTCACTCTTCACTTGATAACCCCAAGCTTCACTCCCAAGGGTACATGGGTACGGGAGGATTCACGGACCGTGTCACATGCATGCATGAGGCCATTCCATTCAATGCATGTTCTTCGTCCTTGTCCAATGCATGCTCAATTTAAGAGCATGTGGCCCAATGTCATCTTCATGTGGCCGGCCCACTTTAAGTTATTTGGAGTTAGGGTTTGGCCTTGCTGCTTGGTTGCGCCACGACTCGGTTCATTCTCCTTGGAATTTTTGACGATGCATATTAGAACTGAAGATAATCTCCAAGGTGAACATTTGTAAACCACAGTGTTAATGATGTATGAGTGAAAATGATATCAAAGGCTTCAATGTTCTCGTCGAGTTGAATCTCCCGTGATGCAGCAAAAATAACAATCCCCTTAATTGCGATGAAATGTAGTGCGAAGCTTTTTTGCTAAGGACCACCAAATTGAATACCTAATGTTAGGCGTCAACAGTGAGTCCCCAAACAAAAGCCATGTCTAGCCAGCATGAGTAAACTAATCTCCATTCAAACCGTTCAAATCCATCCATCTCTAGTCTTCATCGCCCTGATGTCCTAAAAGGTATTCGGTTATGGTCCATTAATCACATACAGAGCACTAAATCAAAGTTTAAATTCGAGTATGTTACCTTGCCTCGCTCCAACGGACGTCCATAATATTTTTTTTCTAAGTTGTTGACTTGATAATTCATTGATCATTCATAAGCTCTAAATGATCTATATTTTAATAGGATATGTATACTAAAAGTCCTAAACTTATAGTAAAAGTGCAATTGAGTCATAATGTTAACCAAATTGCTTTTATATGCAGGAAGTTTTGCCTGATATTGTTAAGTCCATGAGAATATAATATCGTTACGTCACTAAGACATCCATTTAGTTAGACACACAGGAATGTCAAAACCCAAAACTACTATGAGCAAACTTTAGTAGAATATCTGCAGAATTATGTTCATTCATCATTGATGTAACCATTCCTTTCCAAGTTGCACAAAGACCCGTCTCATTCTAAGCATTGAATCACAACGCCACAGACCACGCTCCTGCCTGATGCAGGATGACAAAGCAAATTTCCTGGTACGTTCGAGGATGTCCACGATTATGATTGAAACATTCAATTTCCACGAAGTAACTTAGTAATCTGTTCGAATTCGTGGATTGAATCAACTACGGCCCTGCCTTTCTTCTCCATAACTGATAAAGTCTCCAACTTAACGTGTACGACGTTTGGTCAAAGTCTTCGAAATTCTTGCCGTTCCTCGAAAAATATCAGGGTCCCGACAAGCTTGTGGTGCAGACTCGCCGTATTCTAAATTTGAAAGTTTTCTTTCACCATTGATTTCTATAGAAAATGGAGGAAAAAAAAGAAAATAACTTTATAAAGATATAACTATCATAAAAATTTAATATTAACGATACTATTATAAGATAATATTTTGTAACCTTTGTTGGGTGTTTGTTTATGTTGGGAATAACGGATCCCCAAAAACCGGATTCGACACTAAATCGAACCCAAAAACGAATGCGGAAGACAAGCCCGGGAAAATCACGTATCACCGATCCTAAAGCACACCACGGATTTGAGCGTACCTTGTTAGCCACAGATTAAACACCAATGCCGATAAGAGGAAGAGAATTTGGCCCTGTTCGATCCGATGACGTTGATTAGCCTCGAAGGGAAGATCGATTCGCCTTTTGCGTTTGTTTTCCTTTTTGGTGGGAGAGAGTGAGAGGAACGTACGTACGTTATGCCAACGGTTGTGTTCCTCCCTCTCTCTTTCTCCTTTTATACGTTCCCTCCAACAAAGGAACGTACCCCTTCATCCATGGGCCCTAATCTTGTGGGCCGGGCTTTTAGGCCCAACATGGGCGGACGGGCCTTAAGCCCATCACATAAAACCACTCGCACATGGTGGGCTGAACATGATTCTCTTTACCTCTCTTCAACATTCATACCGGTGAATAATCCGTGCGACCAGCATACTTTGAGAGCTCGTTGCTATACATCTGTTAGGAATATATAACAGCTCATAATGGGCATCACACTCTGAGTAGATTTAGTATGCAGTTCCCTAGATCGATCGATCACATTTATATCTCTCTTGATCTCTTTTAAACAATGATATATATATTGTATTCACAATTATGATTATCCCAAAGACAGTCATAATTGGTTAACCAGTGAATACAAAACTACAATGTGATTCTTCAAATTCGATCTTCCTCTTTCCTTCAAACTCTCAATTTCAGTTTAGCTTGCTTTTCTAGAAATGTCCCATTAGATCGAATCAAACTCATGACCATTGGCAACATCCTAAGATAGCAAACACTAAATAGAAATCTTGAGAATAAGTAAGAGTCATGAGGGCACTAAAATTGAGGAACTCTTTTCCTCAAGAGTCTCACACGGCATAAAAGTTGAGATCAAACTTTTGCCACTCTTATTGGTCGTCTCATGCATACGTAGTATGAAATACGTATTACGGTATTAACTCCTTTCCCATGGAGCGTATGTCTACACCTTTCAATACCGTACAGATGATAGTTCAGACATACCCAATGTCTAACTTGAGTTCACGTATCTACTCATTCACAAAATTCATCAGAACTCACATCTGGCATCATAGACAGATAAAGTAAAATATGTGGGTTATTTTTACTTTCGGACATAGTAAGTATTATGTCCTCATCTTAACACCCAGTTAAGGCGACATACGTATTTTAAGCTTGAGCTCTCGATTATCACCTAGATAATAAGCTTAAAAACAATCTCATCTCTATTTATCACACAGTAAATAGAGGCGATTACCCGTGTGAGTGGGCTAATCTTATATCTGTCCGACATACTTTCTTAACTTAAAGCAATGCACTGAGCATTAAGATGCATAAAGATCAAACAAAGATTCATAGGCATTAATGATGAAAAACACAAATTCATCAAATGTGAACACTTAGGGAAATTACAATATTCAGTACATCAGCCTCTACGCAATCCTAGAGATTTCATATGACCACAAAAACACATCTCTAGGTATTGACTTTGTCATAGGATCTGCTACCATTCTATGCGTAATATGTACTGTAAGTTCACATCTTTTCGTGCAATCATATCTTTGACAAAATTATACTTGGTATCTATAGGTTTGGTCTTGCCATGATATTTTGGATCTTTGGTGTACACTTTTGCTGCTTGGCTATCATAGTTAACCAACAATGAATCTGCAGCACTTTCAATAACACCTAAATGATCCAATAATCTCTTAAGCCAAACATCTTCTTCTATTGTTGCTGATAATGCCACGAACTCAGTTTCCATCGTGGACAAGGCTATACACTTTTGTTTCTTACTGCTCCAACATATGGTGCCATTATTCGGTAAGAAAACAAACCCAGAGGTAGATTTTCTTTCATCTAAATCTCCTCCTCAATCAGCATCAGAATAGCCTTTGAGTTGCAGATCCTTTCCTTAATAACTCAGCATATAATCAGCAGTCCCATTTAGATACCTTAGTATTCTCTTAACGGCCTTCCAATGTGCTGGACCTGGGTTGGATTGGTATCTACTCACCATTCCAACTGCAAAACATATGACAGGTCATGTACACATCATAGCGTACATCAAGCTTCCAACAGCACTAGCATAAGGAACATGTTTCATTTGTTCCTTCTCTTGTGGAGTCCTTGGACACAGTCTATGGCTCAATCCTTCACCTTTTGCAATAGGAGTATCAATGGGTTTACAATCTTGCATACGAAATCGTTCAAGAACCTTATTTATATATGTTTCTTGCGAAAGAGATAACGATCTCTTCGAACGATCTCTTGAAATCTTAACTCCAAGAATGTATGCAGCCTCACCCATATCCTTCATCTCAAAGTTGGAAGACAACCAACTCTTGACAGTATTAACAAACTCCATATTACTTCCGGCAATTAGTATATCATCAACATATAATGATATGATCACAAATTGATCTTTGGATCTTTTGATATATACACAATAATCCTCATCTATCATTGTAAAGTCATATGCCATTATGGCATTATGAAAACGTATATACCATTGTCTCAATGACTGCTTAAGGCCATATATCGACCTCAAAAGTCGACATACCTTTTCTTCTTGGCCTTTCACTATGAAACCAGCAGGTTGTTCCATATATATTTCTTCCTCTAATTCTCCATTGAGGAAAGCAGTCTTTACATCCATCTGATGTAACTCAAGATCCATACTAGCCACTATTGCCAGAATAATGCGAATCGAGGTAAATCTTATTACAGGAGAAAATGTTTCTTCATAATCAATTCATTCCTGTTGATTATACCCCTTCGCCACAAGGCGAGCCTTATGCCTTTCTATCGAGCCATCAGCTTTTCGCTTTATTTTGAGAACCCACTTGTTCCCAATAGCTTTGTGTCCTTTTGGAAGATCAACCAGTTCCCAAACATGATTTGACTTCATTGACTCCATTTCCTCTTTCATTGCATGAATCCATTTTTCCTTACTAGGGCAATTTAGAGCCTCATTAATATTTCTTGGCTCATCCTCATCTTGTGGAGCAATCATAAAAGTTTCCCCTTCAATGTCAAAACGTCGACGGGGAATACTTTGGCGACTTGTTCGCCGTATGGGAGATTGTACACTTTGCACATCATTCCTCATCAAGCTCCCACTCGAATTAGATAATGACGATGTCATCTCATCATATGGTTGTAATTGAGAGTGAGTTGAATTAAATTCATCACTTCTCATGTTACTCCCACTTGGACGAACTCCACTAATATCATTATCTTGATCCAAGATTACAAATAGGGAGTAATCTGCCCCTATTTCGCCCTTCTTAGGAAATTCATCCTCTAAGAATGTGACATCCCGTGATTCAAATTCAGTTATACTCCCACTTTCCTGCTCACCTACGAACACATACCCTTTCGAGTGTTCGGAGTATCTCATTAAAATACTCATCTTTCCTTTGGGACCCTATTTCCCAAGCTTGTGAGAGGACTCATGAGTATAGGCAGCACAAACCCATGGCTTAAGAAAACTTAAGTCCGGTTTTCTACCTGTCCATAACTCATATGGAGTAGAAGTAACTGATTTGGAAGGCACCCGGTTAAGTATATAGGCAGCAGTTAACAACGCATCACTCCAAAAAGTAATAGGTAAGTTAGCATGCGCCATCATGGACCTAACCATTTCCAGTAGGGTTCTGTTTCTTCTCTCTCGCAACACCATTTTGTTGAGGAGTATATGGAATAGACAACTGTCTTTCTATTCCTTTTTCACCACATGATTTTCTGAACTCATCAGATAAATATTCTCGACCTCGATCGGATCTCAATACTTTTATTTTCTTGTCTAATTGATTTTCTTCTAAATTCATAAACCTTTTGAAACAACTTAATGCTTCAAATTTATGAGAAATCAAATAGACATATCCGAATCGAGTATAATCATCTATAAAAGTGATGAAATAAACAGCCCCATGCCTTCTTCTCACATTCATTGAACCACAGACGTCAGAATGGATTAAATGCAGAGGAAATTCAGCTCTTTTACCTTTTCCAAATGGTTTCCTTGTCGTTTTCCCTACTAGGCAATGCTCATATATGGGCAAATCGACTTTTTCAATGTTGCCCAACAAGCCCTCTTTGGCCGTCTATTCATATGTTGTTGGCCAATATGACCAAGTCTAGCATGCCACATAATCACATCATTATCATATTAAGTAGAAGACGTGAAACAAGGGAATAACAAATATTGACATCACCACAGTCAACATTTAGTACAATAAAACCATCCAGAAAGTGACCACAACCATAGTAGTTTGTATCCAAATACAAATCTACACCGCTATTACGGAAGTTCACACTAAAACCAAGCTTAACCAACATCAAAACAGACACTTAAATTTCGACGAATCTCCGGAGCATATAGAACATCATGTAGGAACAAGGTGCGTCCACCACGCATGTTCAATTGGCATGTGCCAATCCATTTAACTTCATCTCTGGAGTTATTTCCTACATAGATCCACTTAGTTCCAGTTGGTACTCGTCGGAATTCCACGAAGGATTCTCTATCCTTCGCTACATGGTCTGTCGCTCTTGAATCTACAGTCCACAAAGGATTGGATTCAGCCAATAATACAGAACTTGACACATAAGCAAAGTTCTCAAATGTACAAGAGGTGTTTACCTTTTTCGGCTCACAACAATTGCGAGCAAAGTGACCCTTCTTGCCACAATTGTAACACCTCACCCTTGACATTTTCTTCACTTGAGGACGTTTTCCTCTCTTGTGTTGGTTAACTCTTGATTTCTTGCAACAAGGACTTGATCCTTTGCAATCCCACATATTGAACGAATCAATACGCTTGCGCTTAGAGCTCAAAGCCCTTTTCGAGCTAGAACCAAAGATAGCAAATATCTATTTTCGGCTCACATGCCGTTAAGCGGTCCTCTACCAGCTCAAGGTGGCGCACAACATCCTCAAGATCTTCCATAATATGGTCAAGAGCTTCTAGTGCTTCTTGCTTTTCCAGCACATATTGAATCTTCATATTCAATATATCACAATTGTTGCCGTTCATATCAGCAATTACGTTCTTAGTTGCTGAAACCATCGATTTGAACATATCAGACATATATGCACGAATAATTAATGCCTATCATTTATGCATCCACTTTGCACAGACCCATCATATCAATGAATAATTTCAAGTAAGGTTTCAGAATCAAAAGGTCACTACGTTTCCAATCATCCTCCAAAAATCCTAACTTAAAACTATTATTAATATAATTGTCTTATGCAAAATAAATTCTATGAAGTTACAAAAACTTCTATGATCTACCCACAGCAGTCAACAATAACAGAAAGCAAATAATATCTAACATCCAATAGAATAATAATGCTTTCACATAATACAACAATCAATTACACTAAGTAATATATCCAAAGAAGAAATATCAACATAGAAAGAGATATTCACACTTAAAAAACATCTCAAACTAATCTAAGAAATAAATAGGGAAAGTCCCTTCTAATCTATCAATCAAAATATCTAAGAAATTTGTAGGCACATTTGCCAACCATGGAAAAACTTTTGGAGAGCTCTCATGTCGCCTCCAAGGCGCATTCACTCTGCGCCATGTGGCGCTCAAACTAAGAGTTGAAGTTTTGGTTAACTCAACCCTATAGTACTCTCTCACAAAAGCTACCATTAGCTTCCTATAACCCGGGACCACGTTGACCTCCCATAGCCGATCTAACACTGCTTGCCATTCAGGTGGAAGAGTGTTCATCAAAGCCGGCACCTTCTCAAAATCCGGCATAAGATAACCATTACGAGATGATTTCTGTATCATCTGATTGACCCTGACCACGTGTGATACTAAATCACCGTCATGCCACCGATAATCAGCTAACTCTGTCATCAGCCTTTTAAGTCTTGCTTTTCCTTCGTCCGTTCTCGGGATTGCAGGTATCCGTGCATAACGCATCATAGTTCCGCAACAAATGCGGAACTAAAAATGGATCACTTATAATCCACAATAAACAAAATGGAAAATACATAATTTTCCATGATTCATGCAACAAATGCAGAATAAAAAATGGACTACCTCTAACCCACACAGACATACTGAAAAAGAAACAAATTCCTTTTTTTTTTTTTTTTTTTGGGTCAACGGTCAACGGTCGTCGGTCAACGGTCAACGGTCAACGATCGTCGGTCAACGGTCAACGCCGGTCACCGGTCACCGGTCGTCGGGCTTGCCGGTCGGACCGGTCGAACCGGACGGCCGGTCGGACCGGGTCGGACGAATCGACCGGCACGTGCCGCGTGCGCGTGCGTGGGATGACGTCACGCGGAGGCGTCATCCGGCACGTGCCGCGCGTGCGTGGGATGACGTCACGCAGACGTCATCCGGCACGTGCGCGGCATGCGGCATGCGCCGATTGGGGTCGGGTCGGGTCGCCGTCGGTCGGGTCACCAGCGGTCGGGTCGCCGGCCGGTGACCGGCCGTCCAACGGTCGTCGGCGATGACGTCATCGATGACGTCATCCCGGTGGTTACCGTGACGTCACGGTGACGTCAGCACGCGTCGGTTCGCCGACCGGCGCGTGCGGTTCACCCGGCGGCAGCGGCGCACGCGTCGGTTCGCCGACCGGCGCGTGTGTCGCACGCGTTGGCCGAGCCGCGCGCGCGTGGCGCCCACGCGCAGCGGCTTCTGGCCGCGCGTGTGGGCGCGTGCGGCGTCTCCCGGCGGCGTTCGACCCGTCGACGGACTCGTCTCGACGAGCTCTTTCACCCTATGCCATCAAAAATTGATTTCGACTTACGGAAACTCGAAAAAATGGATGAACAGTGCTCGGGTGTCGGGATTTCTCGCCCCGATCCGTGTCGGCCGAATATTTTCGCGAAAAATCAATCATAAAACATCAAAGGGGTCGGGAAAACATGAACTAGGGCTCTGATACCAATGTTGGGAATAACGGATCCCCAAAAACCGGATTCGACACTAAATCGAACCCAAAAACGAATGCGGAAGACAAGCCCGGGAAAATCACGTATCACCGATCCTAAAGCACACCACGAATTCGAGCGTACCTTGTTAGCCACAGATTAAACACCAATGCCGATAAGAGGAAGAGAATTTGGCCCTGTTCGATCCGATGACGTTGATTAGCCTCGAAGGGAAGATCGATTCGCCTTTTGCGTTTGTTTTCCTTTTTGGTGGGAGAGAGTGAGAGGAACGTACGTACGTTATGCCAACGGTTGTGTTCCTCCCTCTCTCTTTCTCCTTTTATACGTTCCCTCCAACAAAGGAACGTACCCCTTCATCCATGGGCCCTAATCTTGTGGGCCGGGCTTTTAGGCCCAACATGGGCGGACGGGCCTTAAGCCCATCACATAAAACCATCAGTTTACAAAACAAGCAAAAGTGCTTTTCTTTCTTATCCCACATAGGAAAGTTAGGAGGAGATAGGCCACTTAATGTGTGAGTTTTTCTAGTTTGTTCAGAAAAAAGTTTGGGGGTGTTAGCTAGACCTCATAATATCCGCGTGTGGATGCGCAAATAATTACGCGATTATTAGGCGCACTTGGCTTACTTGCGCGTTTGTGGTTTAATTAGTGCTAATCCCCTAACTTTTTATTTTATTCCATATGGTTATCTTGGTAATTGAAAGGTTGTATTTATTTTTTCAGCATTTTTTTGGAAATTATTAAATTCGGAATTTTATTATTAAAAAAATATTATTATTAATTATTTTTTATTCCGAATTTTTATATCTTTTCAAAGTGTCGTTTGGAAAACATACTAGTTCAATTAGCAACCTTTCCTGAATGGTGTTTGGCAATCGTACCGGTTCATTTTGCAACTTTTCCCGAAGGGATGTCTTTGTTCGTTAAGACTGATATAAATATGTTAAGTTTTCATAAACCGGTTCTTTAGTATTTCTTCTTTAGTCTTCTTTCCAAAAACTACAGCCATCTTTTCGAATTGTTTCCCTTGAGAGACCCTGGAGAAATATTAGAATTACTATTTAGTATTCTCATCGAGACATTGTTATATTCTAGAGGAAATTTGCTAGTGACTATTAGCATCTTCGTGGGACAAATGAAGGGCTAATTCCATAAAAAAGCATCAACTTTAGGTCGATGGACAAATCTGGCCAAAACTTTTTTTTGTTTCATGAAAAAGCACAAACTTTAGGTCGAGAGACAAATCTGGCCCGAACTTTCTTTTGTCTCGTAAAAAAGCACAAACTGTAGGTTAAGTGACAATTCTGGCCTCAATTTTTTTTTTGTCTCATAAAAAATCACAAACTTTCACTCCTATTCAAAGTCTAACCCCTACCATTAACTTTCTATTTGAAGTTAAACTTATTTCAAGAGAAAAGGTTCTAGCCGTGAGGTTGATGGATCTCATCCATGGTTTCTCTTGATGGGCGGTGATCTACAGCTTCATATTACGACAAAACGATAAAGTCTAGCTAGAGAAATTCAATCTTGAGATTTTTTTACTTGCTAGTGAAGTATAGGAGATGACACAGTTTCACCGTTATTCTTCGAGCTGTGGCTCAAACAATAAGACAATGGATGGTGTTAGCCAACAAGTGCAGGACAATCAATGAATCTAAGTTAAGGGGGGCCAGATTTAAAATTTAAGTGAAAGTTGGTGATTTTTTTTCAAAATGAAAAAAAAAAATTTGGGCCAGAATTGTCACTCGACCTAAAGTTGGTGCTTTTTTACGTGACAAAAAAAGTTTGGGCCAGATTTGTCACTCGACCTAAAGTTGGTGCTTTTTTACGAGACAAAAAAAAGTTTGGGCCAGATTTGTCCATCGACCTAAAGTTGGTGCTTTTTTTTGGAATTAACCCAACAAATAAATCCTTAAAGAAAGTGGTATTATCCCTCAAAGTCTCACTTCATTGTCCTACCCAATTTCAAAGTCGATTTTCCAGCAAACTTTGCTGAATATATATAAATAGAACTAATAAGATATTTTAAGAAAAAAGAAACAAAAACATGTAATACTATTGTAAGACTAGATATATGTGTTGACATGGGCAAAGTCTGTCCACAAATTTGGTTCAAACTAGCCGGGGAAGAGACTCCGGGAGCATACAAAGTGGAAAATCTATAAAGAATGCTGGTTTCATTCATCATACTGAAGTAGCTCAATTCAAGGAGCGCGCAAGTTTCATCTAACATGGCTTTAGTGATGTTAAGATTCCTTCTAGTACTTGTTTCACTTATAAGATAATAAGTTACCAACAGAGTAAGGAACTTATCAACTTCAAGTAGAATATGATTTACCATTCGAAATGAAAATTTAGCAATGAAATTAGTACCTTAAGAGTGAAATTAGTAACTTCAAGTTCATTGACCATTTCAGAACGGTATCGTTCTCTTGTTGGTAAATTATAAATAGTTCAACCTCATAAAAAAGTTGCCACTATAAATAGGTCGACCTAATAAAAAAGTTGCCACTCAACTTTTACTGGAAACTTGTAACAGTGAACAAGTTTAGTGAATTCTTATCATAGTAAAAACATGTATCTATAGTATCATTTTTAAATACATGTTTCCACTTGCACATGGCACTTTTTACATGTTTTGCATCAACAACGGCATGAAATTCCGCAAGAGGAAACGCCATTGCCAGTGGAAGTAAGCAATGATGTTACAACTCATTTGGATATTGTAAGAATCCAGTCTGACAAGGGCATGGAGTGATTACCGGGGCTAGAGAGCTTGGACTAGGAATGACTCCCAATGGCTTCCAAAATAGCAAAGGGGACATGAATAAATCATGCCGAATAGACAGAGAGTGATTTGGGATACATATGTGAAAATTAAAATTAACTCAAGGAGACGCTTTGATGTAGTGGCAATTTGGAACTCCAAGGTTAAACTTGCTTAGGTAGGAGCACTATCATGATGGGTGACCTCTTGAAAAAGTACTCACTTGTATGCCAAATGAGAAAATCGTGAGGCGAGACATGGGATGGGCCAAAACGGACATATTTTGAGTGAGTTAAATACAGGGCATCATAGATACAATCGCCAAGCAAATGCCAAACTGTTAAAAGCTTAAGAATCAAGTTTACATGTTGCTAGGGATGCACAACAAAAAAATGATCGATCAATCAATTTTATTTAAAAAATGACTAAATTTGATGAGTCATGTTTATTGTGAGTGGAGGGCATAATTTCCTTTTTAAATTTTATAAATAATATTTAAAAATTAAGTATGAAATCTAGTATAGTTCAATACTAAGCTTGTCAACCTATTTAGGAAGTTGCCACAGGAAACAAAATTTTACTGGTGAAATTAACAAATTACTAGTGAAATCAAAGATGTGCAGAAAACTGTAGATAGTTACCTCTTATGCAGTAATTTATATACGGGAACATTCCCTCTTTTGTGAACTGATCACTTATACTAAATGGAAACCAAATTGCTTTTAGATGTGGTAAGTATTGCATGATGTTGTAAACTCCACGAGCATGATATCTTTATGTCACCGTGACATCCATTTAGCCCAACATATCGGTTTCAAAATTCGGAATTCCTGGATGCAAACTTTTGGAGAGTGTCTGCTGAATCAATTTCGTTCATTATTGTTGTAGTCATTCCTCTCCAAGTTGCACAAGACCGCACAATGCCGCTGCCGGAAGCATTGATCGGTCACATTCTCAATGCAAATTTCCATGTACTTTCGAGCATATTCAATTTCCGCGGAGCAACTTGTAGTCGGTTTGAATTCATGGGGATTGAATCGACTGCCGGCCGTGCCTTCTTCTTCCATCACTTTCATCTCAAAAAGTCTCTACCTAACATGTATGACAAAGTTAATTTTATCTTAAAAAGTCTCCAACTAAACATGCACGACGAAGTTTGGTCGAATTTTTCCAAGTGTATTCTTTGAAAAGTATCAAGGTCCCGCCAAGCTTCTGGAGCAGGGTCGCCTTATTCTAAATTTGATAAGTCTCTTTCACCATTGATTTCTATTAAAAAAAAAAAGGGGGGGGGGAATAAAGAAAATGAAGAAAGATAATCACAGAGATATTATTATCAGAAAAATTAATATCGATGATATTATAAGAATTTTTGAAGAAAATTTGATGAATATATCAATAGAACTATTAAAATACTTTAAGAAAAAAGAAACAATATCAAGTAAAAAATCAATACTCATTATAAACTTTAAAATGGTTTATTAATTGCTGTTATAGAAATGGTTTATTAATGCAAAAAAAGATTAACTAATAAAATATATGTACAAATATCACCTCCTGTTTTAATTAATCCTTTCCTTTTACTACAGGTGGAGCTTTTATAATACTTCAGACCATATGGTAAAATCATTATTCTAGATAGATATATGTGTTTTGTTTTTTTTTTCGGTCAAAGATAGTGATAGATATACGAGTTGACATGGGCAAAGGCTGTTCACAACTTTGGTTCAAACTTGCTGTGGAGAAAAAAGGAGGAGCAATCGCATCAAAGCGGAGGAGGAATGGTCGCCTCTCTCACCCGCCGTGAATGACGGGACGTACGGGAGAGACTCCGGTAGCTTGGAAAGTAGGGAATCTCTATAAGAACGCTGGTTTCATCCTTAAGGCCGAAGTAGCTCAACTCAAGGAGCACGCCTGTTTCATCAAATATGGCTTCAGTTATACTAGGAATCCTTCTAATACTCGTTCCACTTCCCCTTTCCGTTGAAGCTCAGACCGGTGGCAACTTGACCCTGGGCTCCTCGTTGACGGCGAACGACTCGAACTCTTCCTGGCTCTCGCCATCGGGCGAGTTCGCCTTCGGGTTCCGGAGAATGGGAAGAGGAGCTCATTTGTTGGCTATATGGTTCGAGAAGATAGAGGACAAGACCATTGTCTGGTCGGCGAATGGCGATAATTTAGCGCCAGAAGGCTCGAAGATCCAGTTGACCACCGACGGCCGACTGGTGCTAGTCGACCTAAATGGAGGAGAGTTGTTGTCTCCTAGCCCGACTGTCGCTGGTATAGCTTATGCGGCCATGCTCGACACGGGGAACTTTGTCCTAGTTAGCCAGAACGACGTCAACTTGTGGGAGACGTTCAGCCAACCAACCGACACGATACTGCCTACGCAACGGTTAGATCTTGGGACTAAAGTCAACGCTCGCTACTCCAAAATGAATTACTCCGCCGGGAGATTCCACTTTAAGCTAGGAGACGACGGAAATCTCGCATTCTATGCCACTCCTGACCCGTTGGATGACGGATCAGATATCTACTGGCGCAGCAACACCACAGGTAGCGGCTTCCAGTTGATATTCAATCAAAGTGGTCGGGTCTACCTCACGGCTAAGAATGGAACAATACTCAACACCATCAACGCAGAACTAGTTCCAACCAGCGGATATTACCAAAGAGCGATCCTTGAATACGACGGGGTATTCAGGCAGTATATCCACCCTAAGACGGCAAATTCAAGTTCTGGCCGGCTTATTGGCTGGTCGAGTGTCTCTGTCCCAGTCCCGAAAAATATATGCAAGATCGTCCAAAATATTGGTAGTGGAGCTTGTGGCCTCAACAGCTATTGTACTCTTGAAGGAGAGGATCAGAGGCCTCGATGCCTCTGCCCACCTGGATATACTCTGTTAGATTCAACGAACGAGATGAACGGATGCATACAGGAATTCGCACCACAGAATTGTAACGGAAGTAGGCGGAAACAGACCAGTTCGAATTCCATGAAATGTCCAATATAGACTGGCCACAGTCTGATTATGAGCATAGCGCGGCACCAACCGAGGACCGGTGCAAAGAGGCTTGCTTGGCTGATTGTTTTTGCGCAGTTGCTATTTTCAATCGCGAAACTTGCTGGAAAAAGAAGCTCCCTCTTTCCAATGGAAGGATGGATCTTAGTGAGGATGGAAAAGCTCTGATTAAGTACAGGATAAATAACTCGACTTCAAAATCTACGGGAAATGGAAACAAGAATTCGACTCTGATTATCATCGGATCGGTGCTGTTGAGTAGCTCTGTGTTTGTGAACTTGCTTCTACTCTTTATTACCTATTTAATGTATAGAAGCTTCCGATCTAGGGATTCTAAGTTGTCACGACCAGTCCAGATCAATCAAGTTACAGGCACGCGGACTTTCACTTATCAGGAGCTTCACGAAGCAACATATGGATTCAAAGAAGAACTGGGTAGGGGTGCTTTTGGAACAGTGTACAAAGGTGTTCTTGGATCCGAGGATACAAACTTCGTGGCAGTAAAAGTGTTGGCGACAAGGACTGGAGAAAGCAAAAAGGAGTTTGAAAGAGAAGTGAGTGCAATTGGCCGAACTGACCACAAGAACTTAGTGCAGTTGCTTGGATACTGCAATGAAGGTCAACACCGACTACTGGTGTATGAATTCATGAGCAATGGCACTTTGGCGGATTTCCTATTTGGCGCTTCAAGGCCCAGCTGGTACAGAAGAATAGAAATTGTCTGCGATGTTGCGCGGGGGCTCTCTTACTTGCATGAGGGTTGCACCAGGCATATAATCCATTGCGACATCAAGCCGCAAAATATTCTTCTTGATGGCTCTCTCACTGCAAAAATCTCAGACTTGGGATTAGCTAAGCTGTTGATGGCGAACCAAACACGAACCACCACTGGAGTCAGAGGAACCAGAGGTTATTTAGCGCCAGAATGGTTCAGGAATTTGCCTATTTCTAGCAAAGTAGATGTTTACAGCTTCGGCATTTTGTTGGTTGAGCTCATCTGCTGCAGAAAGAACTACAAGCCGGAAGCAGAAATTGAAGCTCAAATTGTGCTAGTTGACTGGGCGTATGACTGCTACCACGACGGGAGTGTACTTAAGCTAGTGGAGAGCGATGAGGAGGCATTGAGTGACATAAAGAGGGTGAGAAGATTTGTGATGACAGCATTGTGGTGCATCCAGGAAGACCCGGCTTTGAGGCCAACCATGAAGAAAATTACTCAGATGTTGGAAGGAGCTGTTGAAGTCCCAGTACCTCCAGTTCCAAGCTTTTTTATGAGTTCAATATGATCTTGCTTATTTAAGACCATTGTTGTCTGTAATCATGAAGAGTACTCGTATTGTCTGTAAGTGCTATTATGCATACTGTCTTCACATGGATCCCGATTAAATAAGCTATATCATCAGTCAAGTTTAACATTTCCTCTCATGTATCCAAGAGAGAACGGGTTGATGATCGTCGCAGAAGGGATTGCATGCGAGGCCGAATGCAACTATCAAAGCATTTTCATCGACATTTTGCTTCATGAAAATTGCATTTGACACGGTAGAAGAGTATTTTAACTTGATCCAACCAAAACAGACCTTATTTGCTAAATTAGATGATGAGAAGCATATGAAACTTGCCGATCCTCAGGTCGTGGATCGTTGACCTGGAATGCCAATTTCAACAGTTCTGCTGCTTTTTTATTCATACAGGAGGGATACTCACTTCCTTTCGGCAACCAACTTCTTCTAGACCAAAAAGATCCCAGTCCGCAAATCACGTAGTTGGAAGTATAATATGAGGGTGGCTAGCAGGTTTAAAGTTTGAATAGGTGATACTACAAAATCTTGACAATTTAAAACAGAATAGAATGAGTCAAGATTAAAGTTCGAATAAGGGTCAGATTCTGGAATGCAGTAGCACAGATTTTGAATCACCTAGCAAGTGTGCAATAAACAATAGCAATAGACAATAAGAGTTCAGAGAAAAGAATATTGTACACGAAATTTATAATGATTTAGCTTAGATTAGGCTCACGTCCATTCTTCTACGTTAACAGCCTACTGGCTAGATTCCATTAGATAACCAATGAATGGTTATGGTCAAGTTGTGCCGCTTATACCTAAGTGCTTCTATCCAAAGCTGGTGCTGCTTATACTCAAGTTGATAGTACTCACTATTATACATCAAAACACACACTTAACACTGTCAACAAGTCTCAAATAATAATAAATTTAAGCTCACAAGATAAGCGTATGTGGTCAAAGTTCACTCAGATTTCGGAATTGTCGTGTTAGAATATACATATCACACTTTGATGCGGAAATTCAAAGTAAAACAGCGATCTTTGATCTTCATGATTTTCACAAATGGATGAAGACATACCTTTCTCCATAGCGTTGCACTTGTGATGATCGTTGTAGAAAACCGAAGAACTCGAACCAAAAGAAGAAATCCGATTTCTCTCCCTTAACCCACTATACTTTAATGTACTCTATCGATGGAGGAGAGAATACTCAATTTCTTTCAGTTATTGTTGTTCATTGTGGGTGGAGAGAGGACCGGACTCTATTTGTACGTTCGTTGAAAATGTGCCTTCCATCAAAGCGATATACCCTTTCGTTTTATTGGAGTCACAACTTCTCATAACCAATAATTATTTTATAGCATTTCAATAATTATTAAACCATTTAATAAATCATATCATGTAGGCCACAATAATTCTTACATTCTCCCACTTGGCCCATATGATTTTCCTTTCATGGTTTAATAAAGACTATAATGTGCACAATAACATCATGCTATAAAATTTCATTAAATTGGCAATCACATAATAATCACAATTAAGTAAAGAAAACTAATGTGAGTCATAGCGGTTGTATGTCATTAATCGACATAGTCCCTTCTATGTACTACAACTATAGCACTTTACTTAACATGATCCATAAATGAGAAGTACAATAATAGTCCAACCATAATGTTTCTTTAGAAACTATCCTGTTTAACATTAATCTATTTCCATAATGTATACTAAATAGAAAATAGGAAATATCAGAAACACGTAAGTGAGCTAAAAGTGTCAAATACATAAACTTAATACAATCACAATACAAACATTAATGACGTCCAATAATGCCCATCTTTTCAACATGCTCATTAAATGTTTTGGGCGGCAGTCCTTTTGTTAAGGGATCTGCTATCATAAGATTGGTGCTAATGTGCTCAATTGACACTCTTTGTTTCTGAACTTCTTCCTTGACAGACAAGTATTTGATCTCCATATGCTTAGCACCCTTAGAATACTTGTCGTTCTTAGAGAAGAAAACTGCTGCGAGTTATCACAATAAATTTTCAGCGGCTTGGCAATACTGTCGACAATCACAAGCCCTGAAATAAAATTCCGCAGCCATAATCCATGAATAGTGGCCTCAAAGCATGCCACAAATTCAGCTTCCATAGTAGATGCAGCAATAACGGACTGCTTCGCACTCTTCCATGAAATTGCCCCTCCAGCCCGGAAGAAACAAGTAACCAAACGTTGATTTTCTTGTATCAACACATCCGGCTAAGTCTGAATCTGAATATCCAATCACCTCGAGATGATCGGATCTTTTATAAGTGAGCATATGATTCTTCGTTCCTTGCAAGTATCTAAGAACTTTCTTTGCAGCTTTCCAATGATCTAGTCCAGGATTACTTTGATATCTGCCCAGCATTCCAACAGCAAAACTGATGTCTGGTCTGGTGCAAGTTTGTGCATACATTAAGCTCCCCACAACAGATGCATAAGGAATATTTTTCATTTGTTCTCGTTCCAATTCACTTTTCGGACATTGCATAAGGCTAAATTTATCACCTTTCTGAATTGGAACTATTCCCGCTGAACATTTACTCATATTGAATCACTCTAAAATTTTCTCAATGTAGGCTTTCTGAGACAATCCTAATAATCCTTGTGATCTATCACGGAATATTTCTATTCCTATCACATATGTTGCCTCTCCCATATCCTTCATTTCAAAATTCTTAGAGAGAAACTTCTTGGTTTCATGTAATAAACCAAGATCATTAGCAAGCAAGCAAAATATCATCAACATACAGAACTAGAAAAATAAACTTGCTCCCACTAATCTTCATATATATACACCGATCAACGATGTTTTCCTTAAATCCAAATGAAGTTATGGTATCGTTAAACTTAAGATACCATTGTCGGGAAGCTTGTTTAAGTCCATATATTGATTTCTTTAATTTACATACCATGTGTTCCTTTCCTTTAACTGAAAAGCCTTCGGGTTGGTCCATATAAACCTCTTCTTCTAAATTCCCATTAAGAAAGGCGGTTTTTACATCCATTTGGTGTAACTCCAAGTCATAATGAGCTACCAAAGCCATAATGATTCTAAGTGAGTCCTTCTTAGAGACTGGTGAAAATGTCTCTTTATAGTCAATGCCTTCCTTTTGTGTAAAACCCTTTGCAACAAGTCTGGCTTTATGTCGTTCAATATTGCCTTTTGAGTCGCGCTTGGTCTTAAAGACCCATCTACACCCGACCTTTTTACATCCTTTAGGCAATTCAACAATATCCCAAACTTGATTTTGATGCATGGATTTTAACTCTTCTTCCATGGCATTAAACCATTCATTAGAATCTTCACATTCCATGGATTGGGAAAATGAATCTGGATCATTTCCAATTCCTAAGTCAATTTCTGACTCTTGTAGATAAACCATATAGTCATCATAAATAGCCGACCTCCTTTCTCTTTGAGATCTTCTTAATGCTATTTCTTGTGACTCAGCTATTGGAGGTTCAATATTGACATCTTCATTATGGAGTGTTTGTTCATTAATTTGTTGTTCTTGATTATTGTTAGGTTGTACTATAATATCGGGAACAACAACTTTAGAAGCTTCGGGTATAGGAACTTCTACCCTTACTTCTTGAATGCAAGCATCACGCATTCTTTCACTCCCACTGATGTCACCATTCTCAATGAACCTAGCATTTCCAGATTCAACAATTCTTGTACTATGATTAGGACAATAAAATTTATACCCTTTGGATTTTCTCGCATAACCAATGAAATAACCACCGGTCGTTCTTGAATCCAATTTCCTTTCATGTGGATTGTAAATTCTTACTTCTGCTTGACAACCCCAAACATGCAGGTGTCGTAAACTAGGTTTCCTTCCCGTCCACAGTTCAAAGGGAGTCTTTGGAACTGCCTTACTATGAACTCTGTTTAATAAATACATAGAAGTCTTTAAAGCATACATCCACAAAGATAAGGGTAAAGATGAATGACTCATAATACTCCTAACCATTTCCATTAAAGTACGATTACGCCTTTCTGCTACACCATTTTGTTGTGGTGTATCTGGCATTGTGTATTGAGCACAAATGCCATGTGTTTCGAGGAATTTAGCAAATGGACCTGGACATTGTCCCGATTCATTATACTTTCCATAATATTCACCGCCTCTATCTGATCTTATTATTTTCACCTTTCTATCTAATTGTCTCTCAACCTCTTTAATATACACTTCAAGTACATTCACTGATTGAGACTTATCATGCAATAGATAAATGTAACCATAACGTGAAAAATCATCAATAAAGGTTATGAAATAGCTTTCCTTACCAAAAGATGGAACATCAAAAGGACCACATATGTCAGTATGTATAATTTCAAGAAGTTCTTTGCTTCTTGTGGCACATTTCTTAGTATGCTTTGTTTGTTTACCTTTAATACAATCAATACACACTCCAAGGTCAGTAAAATCCAAATTTGGAAGAATTTCATTCTTCACTAATCTTTGCATTCTTTCCTTGGATATATGACCCAAACGCTTATGCCACAAGTAAGCAGAATTTTCATCCACCAAACTTCGTTTAGTGCCAACATTATGATGCAAGGTCATTAATGTCTCAACAAAAGTATTATCAAGTCTAAATTTGTAGAGACCATCACATAAAATTCCAGTTCCAATAAGAGTATCACTCTTAAATAAACTGAAAGATTCAGATCCAAACTTACAATAAAATCCCGCTACATCAAGTCTTGGCAAAGAAACTAAATTGCGAGAAAATGTAGGTACTTAAAGGGTTCGAAACAAATCCAAATAATGCCCAGTATCTAAGATCAAACGATAAGTGCCAATGCCTTCAACTGGAGCTTTGTTTCTGTTCCCCGTAATCACATAACTTTCATTTGGCTTTATAGTTTGGATCGTAAGAAATCCCTACATCGTATTTGACACATGAGTGGTGGCACCGGAATCAATCCACCAAGTATTATGAGGAACTTCAGTAAAGTTTGATTCAAAACATACTAAAGCACAAGGCTTACCTTTCTTTTCGAACCAAGCCTTACATTTCAGACAATCTTTCTTCAAGTGTCCAATTTTGTTGCAAAAATGACACTTAATAAGATTGTGTTCCTTCTTGTGGATTTGAGAAGCCTTTGAAGAATCATTTAGGACGTGTAGTCCTTTCTTCTTGCTCCTTCCACCTTTCCTCTTGAAATTCTTTCGAACTTCTTGATGACTTGAGAGATGAACATAATGAGCTTTTTGATTCTTTATCCTTGTTTCCTCTTGAACTAGCATACTGGCCAATTCATTTACATTCCACTTATCCTTTATAGTGTTGTAATTCATTTGAAATGGCCCATATTGCTCATGAGGCAAGGAATTAAGTATAAACTGTACTAAAAAGTACTCATCCACATTCATTCCTAAAGTCCTTAACTTTGCTGCTAAATTCGTCATCTCAAGTATATGCTCATGCATGGTACGCGAACCATCATATTTCATGGTGGTTAGTGTGCTCATCAATGTACCAGCAAGTGACTTATCAGCAGTTTGAGAACGCTCTTCCACAAATTTCATAAATTCCTTAGCATTGTTAGTCTTGGGAAGAGAAGTCTTTAAGTTGTTTGCAACTGTCATTCGCATGAACATTAAGCTTAATCTGTTCGATCTTTCCCAAGCTTTATGGAAAGACTTTTCATCATCGCTACTTTCATCAGTAATAGCAGCTAGTTTCTCAGCTTGAAGTGCTAAATCAAGATCCAGGACACCTAAGTGAAATTGGACTTGTTCACTCCAATCAGGAAAATTTATCCCATTGAATAAGGGAATAGACGAAGCATGCGAATGGAGTGAAACAGTACGAGATACTGCAAATGTGCAAGAAAATACTCATACATTAATGCTTTGAGAATATCACCTAATCAGATTCAAACTAAACTACACATGTACATCATAGTTCTCCTTTGGGCGATCCTATGATATACAAATATATATAAACCACAATGATGCTAATAACTTTTATTTGGTAATTGTAAATATTTCTTATTAAAATTTATTTGCTATCTTTGGATATACAAACAAATTTAACAAGTCATATTAATTACCAACTATCATGTTCATGAATTATAAGAAAATAATTAACCTTTGGGTTAATCCCTAAGTTCTTATAATAAATGAACTTCAATATACCCATAACACCAATAATGATATGCAACATATCAATTTCATATATATAGCATCAATTAATCATGGGTAATTGAATAAAACAATTTACAATATTAAAAAATTCAAAAGACTTCAAGGTTTGGCCACTTTGATGAATAACAAACCATTCATAATATGAATTTTTAATATTGTAAAATATAAATATTTACCAAATTGCACACAAGGACAAAACTGTAATCAAAGCATAAGGGTAAAATCGTAAAATCATAATTCCATAAGGGCATAATCATAAATTTATAATCCAGGGGAAAAATGGTAAATAATCAGTAATGGCAGAATCGTAATATAAATTAAACAGGGGCATAATTGTAAATAACCATCAAAAGAAGGGCAAAACGGTAATTAGGAGCCGCGGGAGGGGCAAAAGCATAAAAAATGCCACGCGGGGACGTCAGGCACGTGCCGAGCACGCGCCGCGCGGGCGTCAGGCGCGTGCCCCGCACGCGCGCGTCCAACGCGCAGGCGCGTGCGACTCACGCGCCTAGCAAAGCTGCGCGGGGCGCGAGTGTGGACTCCACGCGCCAGCGGTTGGCGCGCGCGTGAATCCCACGCGCGCAGCGGTTCCGCGCGCGTGAAGGCGCGTTGCGCGTGGGTTCCACGCGCCTGCGACTGCAGCGCGCGCGTGGACCCACGCGCCTTCTTCACCGCGCGACCGAGGCATTCTTCTTCGCCATTTTTCGTCCTTTCATCCCCTGTTTCGCCCTAATTCTTCCATTTTCGACATTTTTTTTTTGTCCATGAAAACTTCCATCATTCGGATTTTCTTCGAGAGAACCATCCGAAAACATTTTGACAACAACAAATAGTACGAACAGGATCGTTCAACGAATCATCAAACATAAATCATAATATTTCTATAAATGGAAACTAATACCAACTGTTAGAATATACATATCACACTTTGATGCGGAAATTCAAAGTAAAACAGCGATCTTTGATCTTCATGATTTTCACAAATGGATGAAGACATACCTTTCTCCATAGCGTTGCATTTGTGATGATCGTTGTAGAAAACCGAAGAACTCGAACCAAAAGAAGAAATCCGATTTCTCTCCCTTAACCCACTATACTTTAATGTACTCTATTGATGGAGGAGAGAATACTCAATTTCTTTCAGTTATTGTTGTTCATTGTGGGTGGAGAGAGGACCGGACTCTATTTGTACGTTCGTTGAAAATGTGCCTTCCATCAAAGCGATATACCCTTTCGTTTTATTGGAGTCACAACTTCTCATAACCAATAATTATTTTATAGCATTTCAATAATTATTAAACCATTTAATAAATCATATCATGTGGGCCACAATAATTCTTACATGTAGATTCAATGCTTTGTCTCTTACTGGCTCCTCGGCTCCGGTATGTGGTCGAAGTTTGCTTCTTTATTTACTATTTTGAATTTTTTTTTTTGAGCGTTTTGCATGATGATCTACTAGGTCCCGCTTCACTTTCATGACAAACACATGAAAAAGGCGGTCAAGCGATAGTGATCCGTAAGCAAGCATGAGATCGTGTTTATACAGCTTGCATGCTTCATGCGGGACACCGCTGCAAATTTCCACGTCCGTACATGCACCGAAACGTTCAATTTCCACGAAGTGACCTGCAATCGCTTTGATTTCCGCGGGAATCAAATCTTCGTGTTTTGGTCAAAAAAATTTTTTTCAACTCCCAAAATCTCCTCCTCCCTAGAAGACGTTTCGGTCAAAGTCTTCTAAATTTATCTGTTTCTCCTTGAGAAATTTCTGGGTCGTGGCCGAAGCTTAGGGTCTGCATGGTAACGTTTCTGTTTCTCCCAATTTCTATTCTTTTGTTCTTCGAAACAAAAAAAGAACAGAAACCCGTTTGGTAACGCCAAATTGATTTCTATTCCCTGGAATAGAAAAGTTAGCCCGGGAATAGAAACGAGAAACAAAAAAAAATTGCTTCTTGTCCCGGGAACAATTTTTAGAAATAAGCAAATTTTCTTTTTTATTTTTGTTTTATTTCTCTCTTGCCGTGGCCACCTCCAACCGCCCGAAGCCACCACCGACCGCCGCCGGTCGCCAGCCGCCGCCGCCGACCGTGAGCAAGAATAAAAAAATAAAAAAATAAAAATACAAATAAAATACAAAAAAATACAAAAAAATAAATAAATATAATAAACAAATAAAAAACAAATAAATACAAAAAAAATAAATACAAATAAAAAACAAACGCAAGAAAATAAAAAAAATACAAAAAACATAAATACAAAAAATAAAAAACAAATAAATACAAAAACAAATATAAATACAAAAAACAAATAAATACAAAAAACAAATAAAAAAATAAATACAAATAAAAAAAACGTAAGAAAATAAAAAATAAAATAAAAAACAAACAAATACCAAAAAAATACAAAAAAATAAATAAATAACAAAAATAAAAAACAAATAAATACAAAAAAAAAGAATAAAAAACAAATAAAAACAAATATATACAAAAAATAATAAAAAACAAATAAAAAAAAAAACAAATAAAAAACAAATAAAAAACAAATAAATACAAAAAACAAATATAAAGAAAATAAAAAATAAATAAATACAAAAAAGAATCGTTGCGTTACCAAACGTATTTCTATTATTTTTCTATTCCAAGTGTAAAAATTTTGTGCGGTTATCAAACGGGTTCTTTTTTTCGTAAACCTGTTCCCTGGAATAGAATTAGAAAAGAACTATTTCTGGAAAAAATTCTTCCCCAGCCAAGAAATTTTACCATGCGCACCCAAGCAGACTGCCTTTTTCAAAATTTCCACGTACGGAGAAACTAAGAAACACGCCTACTCCAGTCATGTTTCGTGCACGGCACTTTGCCATTATGATTAAAATTTATAAATCTTTTTGGTTATATCATGTAACTTGTTGGTCCAAATTTCAACCTAAATAGCACCAACACTGACATGCAAAACGCGATATGACACGACATGACAGATCGATAAGTCATTTCTAAAAAAATAGAGAATTCCAACATATTATGACACGTTATATATTAAATTTATATTATTATATATACATAATAAATTATCATTTTTACCATTATTTCAATCAAATTAATTTAATTCAAATTCACAAATAAATAAATAATAATAGAAGCCTAGAATGAATTTATACTAAAAATATTAGTCCACCATAATTTAATATTATTCATTACTTCAATTTGACAAATTTAACTCAATTTAGATAATTCATAAAACTTGGAGAGAGGAAAAAAACAAGCCATTCACATTATGAACTTACGTGTCAGACTTGTCGGAAGAAAATAGAAAAAAAAACTTGGAAAGTGAAATGTATCACGGAAAGTAAGAGTCAAAAGAGAAAAAGAAAACTAGATTTTTCTTCTTTCCCCATTTATTATTTTTCGGATAAATACATTTAGAAATCATTTATTGAAATTTTTTTAAAATTGACCCCATGTATCGAAATAATATGTCAAAAATTCACATGTCGGAATTCCAACTCCAGTGTTGGGAAAGTTGACTAAGTGTCGGATTTTCCGACACGTGTTGACTGAGTGTCTAGGAGTGTCCGAGAGTGTTAGACATATGTTGGAGTGTCCGACACAACACGAAAGCTCTCGGAGAATGTTAATGCTTCATAAGTTTCAACCAAGTGATGGTAATTTACAAACAATGTTAGCAATTCGCCAACATTAAATGGAAGAGCAAATTATCACCTTTCTTAGAAATTATCACTCAAAGTTAAAAACTTAGCAGTGAAACTAGTAATTTAAGAGTGAATATGATAAATTACCAATATGGGTCTTGCTATAAGTTAAGTTACTAAGAAAGTAAGGAATTTGCCAATGGAAATATAACCTTGGTTATTAACTTACCATGGGAATAAGTAACTCACCAACGTAGGCCCGCTTTTAGCATAATAGGTCACAACAATTTGAGAGATTTATTAACACCAATTCAATCTTAAATTGTAAAACTCCCTCATTAAAGTTAGTAAGTAGCAGTGAAATTAGCAACATGTCTGCTCTCCCTTAAGGTAGTAAGTATCACGTAAAGTACGAAATTTGCCGAAGGTCTTACTTAACTAATTTAGGAGATTGTCTTTGGAGATTACTAGTACAGTTAAGGACGGTAAAAGTAGTAATTTTTCGAAGTAAGCTTGCTTTTAGCTTAACAAGTTACAATCGATGAAATAATAAATTATCAACTTCTTCAGAGATTGACGACGTATCTGATGAACCCACTTGAAAAATTTTAAAGCACTTGAGAGTACACTACTTGACGTAGGGGTGATAACATCATGATTCCACTAGAGAGTTACCAATTGCTTGACGAGCTCACTTGTAAAATTTTAAATCACTTGGTGATCTGCCACTGTATACCAGATTCTAACGAGATAAAATCTTCATTTTGTATGTTAAAGTACTGGGTAATCTAGATAAAGTTACTATTTGAGGACGATAACATCATTTTATCTTTGGTTACTTACTAATTGACCGAAAGAGCCTCATTGTAAAACTCTAGAAAACTGTTTTGTATTTTCCTGATAATTTACCGGTTAATTGACAGTTTCCCTTAAAAAATCTAAAACACTTTTTAATCTACTGCTAGATGTCAAGGTGCTGGATTTATAATCTTGTTGACAGGTGACGAGAGACGCTCTCGAATTCTATAAAGAGCGCTGGTTTTCATCCTTGAGGCTGCAGTAGCTTGACTCAAGGAGCACCTCTAGTTTCCATCTCATATGGCTCCGAATCCTTCTGCTGCATGTTACCCTTCCACTTTCCGCCAAAGCTCAGACCAACGGCAACCTCACCTTGGGCTCGTCGTTAACGGCGGATGACCAGAACTCTTCCTGGCTGTCTCCGTCAGGCGAGTTCACCTTCGGGTTCCAGAAAATGGGACAAGGGGCTCATTTGCTGGCAATATGGTTTGAGAAGATAGAGGACAAGACCATTGTCTGGTCGGCGAATGGTGACAATTTAGCGCCAGAAGGCTCGAAGATCCAGTTGACCACCGACGGCTGACTGGTGCTAGCCGACCCAAATGGAAGAGAGTTGTGGTCTCCTAGCCTGACTGTCGCTGGTGTAGCGCATGCGGCCATGCTTGACACGGGAAACTTTGTCCTAGTTAGCCAGAACTACGTCAACTTGTGGGAGACGTTCAGCCAACCGACCGACACGATGCTACCTACGCAACAGTTAGATCAAGGGACTAAAGTTAACGCTCGCTACTCTGAAATGAATTACTCCACCGGGAGATTCCACTTCAAGCTAGGAGATGACGGAAATCTCGCATTCTATGCCACTTCTGACCCGTGGCTTGCCTCAGATACTTACTGGGTCAGCAACACCAAAGATAGCGGCTTCAGATTGATATTCAATCAAAGTGGTCAGGTCTACCTCACGGCTAGGAATGGAACACTGCTCAAACTTGTCAGCTCAGACACAGTCCCGACCAACGATTTTTACCAAAGAGCAATCCTAGAATATGACGGGGTCTTTAGGCAATATGTCCACCCTAAGGGGGCAAATTCAAGTTCTGCCTTGGCACTGGGCTGGTCGATGGTCTCTTCCCCAATCCCTCCAAATATATGCCAGAGCATCAGGCAAACTACGGGTTCTGTAGCTTGTGGCTTTAAACATGGAAGAAGCTAGGAAGGACGATGGCAGTTCCACTAAAGGTGGCGGCGGCGGCTAGGTGGCCATCCTTGCACTGGCTGTTGTGCGGAAGAACACCCTAACTAGATGAGAAAAGTAAACAAGAATAATCAAGAACACGGAGATTTACGTGGTTCGGCGAAAGATCCGCCTACGTCCACGGGAGAGAGACGATTTCTTATTTGAGCGTATCAATTGAGTACAAGGTACAATGCTGAAATAAATAGATCTTTAGATCCCCACTTTCCTAAACCTAGTAGGAAAGGAATTCCACCATAAAGATATTATCAAATTTGAAACTAACCGATAAATCTTCAGTGATTATCTCCTGTATATTAGAGATATCATGATACACCCTAGTTACATTGAACCAGGACTATTTCCCATGAAAATCTCTTATAGATAGGTCCAAATCTAGGAAATATATTTGGAAACAAATAGCTTGCAATCTTCAAGCCTTCCTAGATTTCCTGATCGACTTTTTAACTTCGAATTTCCAATCGATCAAATGTTGTGGAATTCAAGACAACATCAGCAAATCTCCACCTTTGGCTTGAATAAACCACAAGCCTCCACTTGAACCAAGAAAATGAATATATCTCTCCCTCCACCGTACCTTCGCAAAGGTACGCCCGCACCAGGATCGGTGCGGCCTCCATCAATTTCAATGATGAGTGAGAGAAATCAAGTCCTTGCAGGACTTGAATTTCTCTGTAGTAACCGTCTTCGTGAGCATATCTGCGGGATTATCTTTAGTATGGATTTTCTTTAAAGCAATGCTACCATTCTCCACAAATTCTCGAATTTTGTGGTACCGAACTTCAATGTGTTTCGTTCGGAATGGAACACTTGATTATTCGCGAGACATATTGCGCTACGGCTATCGCAATATAATGTAACACTTTCTTGCTTTATACCCAACTTTGTGACCAAACCAGTCAGCCATATTCCCTCCTTCGCAGCCTCGATTCATCGCCATATACTCATCTTCGGTTGTAGACAATGCTACGTAGGTTGAAGCATTGCCTTCCACGAAATAGCTCCACCGCCAAGAGTAAAGACATATCCCGTGATGGACCTTCGCTTGTCCAAATCACCAGCGAAGTCGAATCAACATAACCTGCTAAATCGATCGATCCTCCCTTGGAACTGAACATTAAACCCATTTCGACAGTTCTAGCCAAATAACGAAAGATCCACTTAACAGCTTCCCAATGCTCCTTACCAGGATTGCTCATGTATCGGCTGACGAGACTCACCGCATGAGCCAAATCCGGTCTGCTACAAACCATAGCATACATGAGGCTCCCTACTGCGCTAGCATAGGGTACTCGAGACATCTTTACAACTTCCTCATGTGAAACAGGGCATTGTTTCTTAGATAATTTAAAGTGATTTGCTAAGGGTGTACTAACCAGTTTAGCTTTACCCATGTTGAACCGCTCCAAGACCTTCTCAACATACTTCTTTTGATTTACCCAAAGCTTACTTGCATGTCTATCTCTAAAGATTTCCATGCCAAGGATCCTCTTTGCAGCACCAAGATCCTTCGTATCAAACTCACTACTTAACTGAGACTTTAGGGAAATAATGTCTCTCATTTTTCTTGCAACAATCAACATATCATCAACATAGAGCATCAACAGAATAAACGACTTATCATCCAAAACTTTGTAGTAGACACAAGAATCATGCACACTCCTCATGTAGCCAATACGAAGCATAAAAGAATCAAACCTTTTATTCCATTGCCTCGGAGATTGCTTCAAACCGTAAAGTGATCTCTTGAGCAAACAAACATGATCCTCTTTCCCTTCCACCTTGAAGCCTTCGGGCTGCTCCATATAAATTTTCTCCTCCAAGTCACCATGAAGGAATGTTGTCTTCACATCTAGCTGCTCGAGCTCCAAGTCATACATGGCTACCATAGCTAGTAAAACATGAATTGATGTGTGTTTTACAACCGGGGAAAATATCTCGTCATAATCAATCCCCTCCTTACGTGCATAGCCCTTAGCAACAAGTTGGGCCTTGTATCTCTCTTGCTCTTTCTCCGTTGCTGCTTCCTTTCTTTGAAGAACCCATTTACAACCAATGACATTCCGATCCTTGGGCTTCTTCACAAGTTCCCATGTCTCATTCTTTTGTAACGACTTCATCTCCTCCATCATTGCGGTCATCCACTTTTCTTTATGATCACTTTTCAAAGCTTCATGGTAGGAGCTTGGATCGCCAGAGCCTATAGTAAGAGCATAAGCAACCATATCCTCAAAACCGTACCTCTCCGGTTCTTTGGGAGTGCGCCTTCCTCGACCCGTCGCAATGGTATGAGGAACTTCTACCGTTTCTTCGACTTCGGAGCCTCATCGGATGACTCGCCATTCTCTCGCAGATTCTTTGGTTTCAAGCTCCACCTTAACGATAGATTTATCACTCTCCTCTTCAACAGCCGCGCGTGGCACGCAGCTTGACTTCAACATTGCAGATTCATAGAATATAACATCCCTGCTCGTCAGAACTTTCTTCTCACTTGGATCCCATAATTTGTAGCCTTTCACTCCTTTCTCGTAACCGAGAAATATGCATTGTTTTGATTTTGGATCCAACTTCGAGCGCTTTGAACTCTGCACATGTACATAAGCAGGACAACCGAATATTCTTAAATTAGAATAATCGACAATTTTACCAGTCCATATCTCTTCGGGAATTTTGCATTTAATTGCAGTTGATGGAGACCGATTCACAAGATAACATGCCATGCGACAGCTTCGCCCAAAACTCCTTGCTCAATCCCGCATGTAGCCTCATGCTTCGAGCTCTCTCTAATAAGGTCCGGTTCATCCTTTCCGCTACGCCATTCTGTTGGGGCGTATCTGGAACTGTGAAGTGACGTTTGATCCCTTCATTCTTGCAAAGCTCCATGAATGGTGTCGATTTGTACTCTCCTCCATTGTCCAATCTCAAGCACTTAACCTTCTTCCCCATTGAAGTCTCAACTTCAGCTTTCCATTCTTTGAACTTTTCAAAGACTTCACTTTTGTGTCGCATGAAGTAGATCCAAACTTTGCGAAAGAAATCGTCAATGAATGTCATGAAGTATTCCTTCCCTCCTTTTGACTTTACCGGTGAAGGACCCCATACATCCGTGTGTACATACTCGAGCACGCCCTTGCTTGTATGAGTTGCAACATTGAACCGTACTCTGCATTGTTTTCCAAACACACAAAATTTGCAGAAATCTAATTTGCATGTTTTTATACCTTTGAGTGCATTCCTCTTGTGAAGCTCCATCAATCCTCTTTCTCCCATATGCCCGAGACGCATATGCTATAGATAGGTGTTATCTATATCCGTGCTAGCATCCGTGGACATAGATGCTCCACCTTGCACTATGGTTCCTATAAGTCGATATAGGTTCCCGTGCCTCTGTCCCTTAAGAACAACCAGAGCTCCCTTAATCACCTTCAAGACTCCACCTTGAGCCGTGTACTTGCATCCATTGGATTCAAGTGCTCCTAATGAGATCAAATTCTTCCTTAGACCCGGAACATGACGCACGCCTGCCAAGGTTCTAATCATGCCATCAAACATCTTGATTTTCACGGTTCCAACACCCACAGTCTTGCACGAAGTATCATTCCCCATGAGAACTGAACCACCATCATATGCCTTGTACTCATCGAAGGCTTCTCGATGAGGACACATGTGAAAAGTGCATCCAGAGTCCATGATCTACGAATCTTCAAAGGTGTCCTTCCCCGACGATATGGACAAGACGTCCCCATCATTGGTCTCAATGTTGTCGGCTATACTTGCCTCATCCGAGCTCTTCTTCTTTTTCTCGTTCTTATTTGGACAGAATCTCTTGGTATGCCCTTCCTGATTGCACCCGTAGCATCTTCCTTTGAACCTTCCCTTGGATTTTAATCGACCCCTACTGCTCGATCCTCGATCCGTTGATCTTCCTCTTCCTTGATTGCTTTTATCCTTTGCAAAGAGTCCCTCTCCCGAAGATTTTGAACTACTTGCCCTTTTCCGGGTGTCATTTGAAATCAGGGCAGTAGTCACCTCTCCGATCTCCAGGGTTTCCTTGCCATAAAGGAGTGTAGTCACCAAGTGGTCAAACGAATCCGGCAACGATGCTAGTAGTAGAAGCGCTATGTCTTCATCCTCAAACCTTACCTCCAAGCTTGTAAGTTCACTAATCATCTTATTGAACACGTTGAGGTGTTCCAACAGATCTCCTCCTTCACTCATCTGAAGTGAATACAATCTCTTCTTCAAGAACAACTTGTTCGTAAGAGATTTCGTCATGTAAATGCTTTCGAGTTTGAGCCATACCTCCGGAGCAGATTCGATTTCCGCTACATATTGAAGGGCTTCATCCGATAGGCTCAATCGGATTGCGCTGCACGTCCTCTCCTCCATGTCAACCCAATCATCATCAGTGATGGTGTCCGACTTGTTCGATTTTCCCAGAAGAACTTTTGATAAACCTTGTTGAATCAACATATCCTTCATCCTTCTCCGCCATAGTGTAAAACTATTCTTCCCAGTGAATCGTTCAATATCAAATCGAACGGTTGAACCTTTTCCAGCCATCTAGTTAGAAGTCGCAATACGAGAACGAGAGAACCGGATTGCTCGATACCAATTGTTGTGCGGAAGAACACCTTAACTAGATGAGAAAAGTAAACAAGAATAATCAAGAACACGGAGATTTACGTGGTTCGGCGAAAGATCCGCCTACGTCCACGGGAGAGAGAGAGACGATTTCTTATTTGAGCGTCTCAATTGAGTACAAGGTACAATGCTGAAATAAATAGATCTTTAGATCCCCACTTTCCTAAACCTAGTAGGAAAGGAATTCCACCATAAAGATATTATCAAATTTGAAACTAACCGATAAATCTTCAGTGATTATCCCCTATATATTAGAGATATCATGATACACCCTAGTTACATTGAACCAGGACTATTTCCCATGAAAATCTCTTATAGATAGGTCCAAATCTAGGAAATATATTTGGAAACAAATAGCTTGCAATCTTCAAGCCTTCCTAGATTTCCTGATCGACTTTTTAACTTCGAATTTCCAATCGATCAAATGTTGTGGAATTCAAGACAACATCAGCACTGGCGAGGGGCTGACATTTCCCCGTCGGACTTAGGTAAGCTAGCAAGGCCATACTAAATAAAAAATAAAATAAAAGAATATGTTAATTGGAAATTCTAAAACTCGTTAGAAAATACAATTAAATCCTAAAACTTGCAAAAAGTATAATCAAATCCTAAAATTTATCAAATTAGTACAATCAAGTCCTTCCATTAGCACCATTAACTTGACTAACGAAAAATACTAACATAGCATTTTAAAATAATTTTAATTTCCAATGTGGCATTCTGTATTATTTTTTATTCAATTTTAAAAAAGTAGATTAAAAATAAAAAAGAAAAGCTAAAATTTTATTTAAAAAACCAAATTGGAAAAAAAGAAGAAGAGAAAATGGTAGGCTCACTGGTGAGTGCGTCCGCTACAACCCATCGCCGGAGGAGCTAGTAGAGTTCACCCACCCTTGCCTGGCCAGGGGTGGCCTCATCCACCTTAGGCAATTCCCGGCAACTATTGCCTTCTTCTTCCATCTTTCATCTCGAAAAGTCTCCAACCAAACATCTACGATAACGTTTGGTCAAAGTTTTCCAAATTCGTGCGTTCCTTGACATGTGTCTGGGTCCTGGCAAGCTAATGGTGCAGGGTCACCTTATTCTAAGCTTGACAAGTTGTCCTTTACCATTGATTTCTATAAATAAATAAATAAAAGGAAAAATAAAGAAAATGAAGAAAGATAAATTTAAAGGCATATTATTATCAGAAAAATTAATACCGATGATATTATTATAATAATTTTTTAAAGAAAATTTGATGAATATATCAATAGAACTATTAAGATAATGTAAGAAAAAAACAAAATCAAGGAAAAAATCAATACTCATTATATACTTTAAAATGGTTTATTAATTGCTGTTAAAGAAATGGTTTATAAATACCAAAAAAAATTAACTAATAAAATATATGTACACAAATCACCTTCTATTTTAATTAATCATTTCCTTTTACTATAGGTGGAGCTTTTATAAAACTTAAGACTACATGGTAAAATCATCATTCTAGATAGATATATGTGTTTGTTTTTTTTTTTTTTTTTTTTTTTTTTTTTTTTGGGGTCAAAATTTATGTGTTGACGTGTGCAAAGGCTGTACACAACTTTGGCTCAAACTCGCTGTGGAGAAAAGGAGGAGCGATTGCATCTACGCGGAGGAGGAATGGTCGCCTCTCTCGCCTGCCATGAACGACCGGACGTACGGGCTGGTGCTTACCGACCCAAGAGGGAGAGAGCTGTGGCCTTCTGGCCTGACCGCCGCTGGCTTAACGTATGTGGCCATGCTTGACATGGGGAACTTCATCCTAGCGAGCGCGAACCACATCAACTTGTGGGATTTGTTCAGCCAACCGACGGATACGATATTGCCTACGCAACAGTTAGATCTTAGGACTAATATTGAAGCTCGCTACTCCAAAATGAATTACTCCGCTGGGAGATTGCTCTTTGCACTGCAATCCGACAAAAATCTCATGCTCTATGCCACTCCTACCCAACCTATCGTCTCAGATTCATATTGGGCTACCAGCACCCTAGGTATCGGCTTCTGGTTGATATTCAATCAAAGTGTCAAGTGTACCTCACGTCTAGGAATGGAACAGTGAGAAGACTAGTACGAGCACCTAGAGGGAGGGTGAATAGGTGATCAAAGAAGTTTTTACGAAACGTGACAAAGATAAATTAGCCTTCAACGATTGATAGACTGAAAGAGCAAAGACAATAGACAGTCATATAAAGTTGCGATGTAAAGTGAAGAGATTAGGGATAGAGAATCAAGACTAAAGGTTTATAGTGGTTCGGCTTATACCAAGCCTACGTCCACTCTCCCGCACTGACAGCCCATCGGCTGGATTTCACTAAGAAACAAAAGAGAATTTACAATCTCACGTCCTTGATTCCACAGTGTAGAGACTCTACTACACTTTCTCAAGGTCTCACAAATATGGTCTCTCTTTTGAGTACAAATAGAGCGCAATGAATAAGATTGCAAAGAACAAAGAGCTTCAGACTTTGGAATTTTTCTATCGGGGCACTCTCAAACAACTTGAACGTCTTCCTTATATACTCCTTCATGCTTTCATTACCGTTGGCACCTTCCAAAGGAGTTCCTCCAATAAACCCGTTGGATAGAATCAATTAGGGCGATCTCAAGCTATTCAAAGAAAATGACGATAGCCCACCAATCCTGCTCGCCCATACAATCAGGATCTAGGTTTCCATAAGTAGAACCTTCCGAGTATACTTCGCAGATCAATCAAATCTAAGTTACTCGATTTAATACGAATAACAGATCTTGAAACGCTAACTCCAGCCGTGAGATTTTCCTTAACCATACGGATCAAAACCTTAAAGATATATTCGTCTAATTCAGTCGAATAAAACTTTTTCTTCGTCGGTTTGGAAACTGTCAATGAGAGTAGACTTTGAATCTTGAGTTTGGAGGTCTTCAGACTTGATGTTAGAGTCTTCAAGTCTTCAGACTAGACTGATGGAAACGTTTTGTCAACTTCAAAATAACTTGGGAAGTTTTCTCCAACAATCTCCCCATTTTTTATGGTGACAAAACTTTCCTGGAGATTTGGATACTTTCGACCTGCAACACAATACTTAAGCAAACAAAGATATCTCATAAACATATTAGGATAAAGATAATAGCAATTCTGCATCCACAGAAAACAAGTTAGTCCTATAAACATCAATTATCTTTATCACAACCATGAACATAGCTTAAGATATGGCAAGCATCAAGACAATCCAAATTAGTCCATCCAAACAAAAGATAAAGTCAATCAAAAATCCGAAAACAATAACAAAGACAAAAAAAAAATAGTCAAAGTCAAATATGCAACAACAACAAAAGGTAGAGAAGATGAAATTAAGATGATTTGGGAATGCGAATGAGCTGAAAATATCCCATAGACTTTACAGTCTCCTCCAGCTTCTTCATATCCTCTTGCAGTTGCGCTAGATCCATACCCTTTGCAGTTGCTTGAATCTGAAGATTAAGGGCTTGAACTTGATCTTGCAAAGTAATGGAAGTGGCATGTTGAGCATTCTGCAGAGTCTGAAATTCACATCCCAATGCATAGACCTGGCCTTTGAGCTCCAAAAGAATTTCAAGCAACCTTTTGTAATCTGCTAAGTTATCAGTTTGTGTGCTTGCTTTAGCATGGTCAGATTGTGGAGTAAAGCTAGATGAAGGTACTCCAGCACGAGCATCCATACTTGGAGATGAAGCCTTATGATCTTCTTCAAGAAATTGTGAGGCATACACATCCTCTGGATCGGCAGGAGAATGACTAACATTATCACTGGTAAAGGCGAGTAGAGGAATACATTCTTTGACAACAGCTCCCCCTGTTTCAGTGCCTTTAGGTGGAGAGAAGTATTCTTCTTGCTCGGGCTCTTCTTTAGTATCATGATGCTCTTGAGCTTCTTTTTTCTGCTGGAGAATCACCACGACTTTCTCATGCAGTTTGTTCTCCTCCTTGCTTGTGTACTTCTTTTCTTCCTTCTTCTTCCTCTTTTCTCATCGATTCCCTCTCCTCATTCCTTTTCGCTGTCTCTTCTCTGTCTTGATTTTCTCGTTCTCCCGACTCTGGAACAAGATGCTGTACATTCTGTAAGGCAATGGCGGAGATAGCAATGTCTTCCTCATCGTCTTCATCCTGCAAGATGATTGCTCTCCTTCTCTTAGATGGGGCGGTCATGGGTTCCTTGCCTTTTCTTTTTGCAACAACAGTGTCTTGTCAAGACTTGACTGGGGTCTTCTCCTTAAATCGCTCTAACGCCTTGCTTAGATCCTTCAGACGCATCTTTGTAACCATTTTCAGCCTTATCACCATTTGATCAATGGTTCAAACACAGAATTTTGGGAGGCTGAATGTTAAAATGTCTGAATAAACGAGTAATGAGAGTAGAATAAGGAAGTTTTCCCTTGTCCTTTGCCATGGACCTATACATGTGAAACATGATAGTGTGAGGCAAGGAGAACTTGTAACCAACTTTGATGGCATACATCAGCTTTGCTTCAGAGTTGGAGAGTCAGTCTTTGATGTGGATTTGGGCCTGAGACAATTGATCACAATCTTATGGAGCAAGATGTTAGATGCACTCATCCTCAGATAAGAAATTCGTCCTTCTGCAATTATATCTCGAACAAGCTCCATAGTCGCATGGCCAACAGACACTTATGGATTGGAAAGTCCCTCTCTCCACTCCAATCACATCAGCAAGAGTGTCCATGTCTACCACATACTCCTCATCTCTAACACTGAAAGAAAATCTATTCGCATCTAAAAAGCTTAGATTGGAATAGAAATATGCAGTAAGTTCAGAATGAGTAACATCTGTCTTAGTACAGAAACGTTCAAGTTGAAGTTTCTCAAACTTCTCTCGCAACTTGATGTTTAAAGAGTCGAGAAAATCAAAGTCCACACTTCTTGGGTTCATCACCCCTCGCTTTAGCAACTTAGAATAAACTTGCTTGTGTTCCTCAGAACGAAACAAATCTGCCATTTTTCCTCGAATGTTCGCAGCAACACCCATCCTCGGCTTAAATTGAGTGAATATCTTTTCATCGTCATCTTTTCCCTCAGGTTGATTTTCTCCTCCAAAACGTGGATCGCTAGGAAAATTCGCAAAAGCCCTTTCTGCCGTACCAACAGGAACAATTCCCGAACGTTCCATGACTCTTAAAAAATGGGTCTCATTCCAATACCCCTTTTTTCTTAGAAATTCATTGATAAAAGTCATTGCAGAACCACCTTCCTTCAAAGCGGAGTAAAGCTTGCAAGTAAATGCAGGCTTAAGAGACCTTACAGGTTTGACATCTTTAATGATTTCTTTCTCTGCTTGTTGTTGATGATGCACATGTGACCTAGCAAGAGAAGAATGGCGCGGTTGAGAATGTTGTTGACTTTTCTGCTACCTTGAAAGTCTTCTTCCTCAGTTAGATCGAAGTGCGTAGGTCCCTCACGCATAAACTGTGGTCCCCTGCTTGCAATCCTTGATGACTTTCTTTGGAACGACATTGTCACAGTCTTTGAGAGAATTTTCGAACTCGATTCGCGAGAAAGATGAAAACTTTTAAGGATTAAACTAGAGAGAAAAAGTACGAGAGTGAAGATCTATGCTCTAGGGTTTGTGGGTAAAAACGAAGAAGAGGAACAGTATATAAACCAGTCGAAATAAGGTATTCGAATTGTCACAAAAGGAAAAATAAAAATGCCTTTTCAAAAAATAACTGCCATTTTGAAAATAGATAGCTATCTTTTTCAAAAAGATAACCGCCTTTTCAATATCAATTAATTAGAGATTAACATACAGTCTTACCTTTTCGAGATTTATATTTAATAGTTAAACATTGTAATCGAAATAACTTACAGCCGTAACTTTTGGTCTTCTAAGTCTGACCTTTTTGAGTCTGAACTTCTTTAGATTTCATTCCTGAGTCTGAGCTTCATTAGTCTTTGAGAGATAAGATGTTAAGTCTGGAACGGATAGACTCAAATAGGCTTTTCTCTAGCGGCTTTGTGAATATGTCCACCATTTGATTCTTAGAGTCAATGAATTGTATCAAGGCTTCTCCATTTTGAACATGGTCTCTCATGAAGTGATGTCGAATCTCTCATGAAGTGATGTCGAATCTCTATGTGCTTTGCTCTTGAATGAAGAATAGCATTTTTTGTGAGATTAATTGCACTGGTGTTGTCACATTTGATCTCGATGCATGAGTCTTCGATTTCAGAGTCTCTTAGTTGTTGCTTTATCCATAAGATTTGAGAGCAGCAACTTCCAAGAGCCACATACTCTGCTTCTGCTGTTGAAAGAGCCACAGTACTTTGCTTCCTTGAGAACCAAGATACTGCCCTGTTACCAAGTATTTGACAGGTGCCGGATGTGCTCTTTCTATCAACTCTGCAACCTGCTAGATCTGCGTCTGAATATCCAAGAAGAGTAAAGTCTCCTTGTTTGGGATACCATAGACCAAACTCAGCAGTTGTTGCAACGTATTTGATGATGCACTTTGCAACGCTTAGATGTGATTCTTTGGTATCTGATTGAAATTTAGCACAAATGCAAACACTAAACAAAATGTCAGGTCTAGAAGCAATAAGATAAAGAAGTGAACCAATGATACTCCTGTATAGTTTTTGGTCAACTTTCTTTCCTCCTTTATCTTTGTCTAGCTTAGAAGAACTTGACATTGGTATATCAGTCTTTTTGCAATTCTTTAGTCCAAACTTTTTAACAAGTTCTTTTGCGTATTTCTCTTGATGAATAAAAATTTCTTTTCTCAGTTGTTTCACTTGTAGACCAAGAAAGAGGGATAGTTCACCCATCATGCTCATCTCGAATTCATCCTGCGTAGACTTAGAAAATTTCTTGCACAGATTCTCATTAGATGATCCAAATATAATATCATCAACATAAATTTGAACTAGTAAGAAACTTTTACCTTCCCTTTTGATAAACAATGTAGTGTCTACTTTTCCTTTAACAAAACCATTTTGAATTAAGAACTTACTTAACCTTTCGTACCAAGCTCAAGGTGCTTGTTTTAATTCATATAGAGCCTTTTTCAGTCTGAACAAAGAGTCTGGTTTCTTTGGATCTTCAAATCCAGGGGGTTGTTCCACATAGACTTCTTCTTGAGTAAATCCATTTAGAAATGCACTTTTGACGTCCATTTGGAATAACCTGAAATTCTTATAACAAGCAAAAGCAAGTAATAATCTAATTGCTTCTAACCTTGCTACAGGAGCGTAAGTCTCATCATAGTCTATCCCTCCTTCTTGTGTATATCCCTTGGCCACAAGTCTTGCTTTGTTTTTTACCACTTTTCCTTTTTCGTCCATCTTGTTCTTAAAAACTCATTTAGCTCCAATAATAGACTTACCTTTTGGTTTAGGAGTTAATTCCCAAACATCGTTAATGCTGAATTACCTGAGTACTTCTTGCATTGCTTCAATCTAGCTTTCGTCAGTTAAGGCTTCTTCTATACTTTTGGGTTCTATTTCAGAAATAAGTGTCACAGCACTAGACTCTTCTTGCCTTTTGGATCTTGTACGAATTCCTTCATTAATATTATCAATAATGAGTTCTTCAGGATGACTAGACTTATGCTTCAAGTTGCTGGTCAGTCTGACAAATTGTTGATCTTTTTCTCGAGTTGATTCTTCGTCATCCGTTTGTTGTTTCTCTACTAGAGTCTGAACTGCTTCAGGGGAGGTAGACTTTGTAGGGTCTTGAGCAGGTTCAGATTCTTCGATTTGAGTCTGAATCGATTGATTTTGTAGATAGTCTTGAAATTTGACATTCATTAATTCTTCTACAGTCTGAGTCCTCTTGTTGAATACTCTGTAGGCTTTGCTGGAAGTTGAATATCCAAGGAAGATTCCTTCATTTGATTTTTCTTCAAACTTACCAACTCGATCATTCACATTTTTCAAGATAAAACATTTGCAACCAAACACTTGAAAATACAAAACAATTGGCTTCTTTCCTTTGAACAACTCATAGGGAGTTTTCTCAAGAATCGACCTTATGAACACTCTATTAATAACATAACATGCTGTGGTGACTGCTTCAGCCCAAAAACGAGAAGAGATGTTACTTTCAATTAAAAGAGTTCTTGCCATTTCTTGTAAAGATCTATTCTTCATTTCCACAACTCCGTTTTATTCTGGTGTATATGGAGAGGAAAACTTATGCGAAAAACCAGATTCATCACAAAATTTAGCAAAGCCTTGATTTTCAAACTCATCTCCATGGTCTGTTCGTATGCTTGAGATAAAATAACCTTTCTCATTTTGCACTAACTTAGCAAATTTTGAAAAAAGAGAGAAAGTCTCAGACTTACTTGCAAGAAAGTAGACCCAAGTAAATCGTGAAAAATCATCCACAATTACTAGGCAGAATCTTTTTCCACCAATGCTTTGAGTTCTAGTTGGTCCAAAGAGATCCATATGTAGGAGCTGTAGTACACGATTAGTGGAAACTTGATTTATCGGTTTAAAAGAATTTCTAACCTATTTTCTCAACACGCATGGTGTGCATAAATCAATCTTTTGGTATTTCAAGTTGGGTAGTCCTCGAACAAGCTTCTTGGAAGAAATTTTGGCAATTTGCTTTATGTTGATATGGCCAAGCTTCTGATGCCATAGATTTGCTTCATCTTGTACTGATATTAAGCATTGCGATCTTTCTGGTTTTATATCTAGAAGATAAATAATCCCATGTCTACACCCAGTAAAAGATTGAGAGAAATCTTTACTAGTTGCTGAACATGTTCCTTCCTGGAAGTTGATTTTGAATCCAGTATCGCACAATTGGCTTATGCTGAGTAGATTGTAATTCAATCCCTCCACTAAGGAGACATTGTTGATTGTTAGACTTCCAATCTTTATTGTTCCGCGTCCAATAATTCTTCCTTTGCTATTTCCACCAAAAGAGACTTTTCCTCCATCTATTTGAACAAGTTTTATAAAACAACTTGAATCTCCTGTCATATGTCATGAGCAGCCACTATCCAAATACCATTTGATCTTCCTTTTGATAGTGACCTGCAATTAAAAAGAAATTCAAACTTTCTTTGGTACCCATATTTTCTTGGGTCTAGTGGAGTTAGTGCAATAAACAGTCTTTGCTCAATCCTTTTTAACAGGTCTCCAAACCATAGGGCATTCCTTCTCAAAGTGTTCTAAGCTTTGACACTTTGAACATTTGAGAGCATTTCGGTCAACAGGTTTTACAAAGACTTTTTGAAAATGATTTCTATAAAAAGCTTTTGTAGGTCTCTGTTTGATTCTTTCATTTACCTTTGGAAAATCAATTAGATGAATGGTTTCAGGAGTCATTCCAAGACCTAATTTGTTAAAATAGGATCTTTGTATCGAAAGAATCTTATCCAACTTCTCAGATCCAATTGAAAACCTTTTTGAGATGTTTGAAATGTCATTTTTTAAATAGGTGTTTTCTTTTGAAAGAGAGTCTGCATTTTCTTTCAAAATAATAAAGTTTTTGTCTAAATTTTCGAACTTTTCTTTCCAAGATTTTTCTTGTTGCTTCAATGTAGAATTCTCCCTTTTTAACTCGGAGATCTTTTTAAGAGAAGTTTTGAGGCTAAGACAAAGTTCATCGATATATTTCGAAACTTTAGCAGGAATTTTTAAATTACTTACCTCGATTTCATTGTCTGAGTCTGAGTCTGTATCTGTTTCAAAGTCTTAGTCTAATTCAGATTTTGCCATTAAGCAAATGTTGGCATAATCATCATCACTTTCTTCACATTCAGTATCACTCCATGTTTATGCTTTGAGAGCCTTTCTAAATTTCTCAGTTTTTCCTTTCTTTTTCTTCAGTAAAGGACAGTTGGGTCTGATGTGTCCCTTTTTCTTGCATTCAAAGCAAATCACATCTTTATTGGATTCGTCATCCTCAGTTGATTTAAACTGAAACCTCTGAGTACTTTGTTTCTTTCAATTGGATCTTCTTCCTTTTTTGTTCAGTTTTCTGAACCTCTTTATCATAAGTGCTAACTCTTCATCATCTAAATCTTCTTCAGAATCTGTAACATCATAATCATCGTTAGACTTTAAAGCAATAGACTTCTTACCTTTGGGATCTTCTTCATCGTTAGTGTGTTCCACTTCGTAAGATTGAAGTGTCCCAATCAATTCGTCTACAGAAAGTGGCGCAATCCTTCGTGTTTCCCTTATCGAAGTCTTTATATAATTCCAGTCTTTAGAGAGTCCACGCAGTAGTTTGTTGACCTTCATTGTCCTGAGATTGGATGTCCCTGGTATTCCAGACCATTCACAATTTCAGTAAAACGGCTAAACATATTAGTGATTGATTCTCCTGGTCTCATTTTGAAGACTTCATATTGTCCTAGAAGAATATTGATCCTTGTCTCTTTCACTCGATCAGTTCCTTCATAGGTAATGTGCAGCCTATCCCAGACTTCTTTAATTGTATCACAAGAAGATATTCAGTTATACTCAGTAGGAGATAATGCACAATATAAAAAAAAAAATTGCTTTAGCATCAAGAGCTTGTCTTTTGGTTATTTCCTCTTGAGTCATCTCGCTAAGAGTTGCAACTTCTTTCCCTTTCTCTGATCCTGATGCAGCTGTAGGAATAATTCCTTTTTCTACCACATCCCATTCCACAGGATCTTTCGATCTTAGGAATGCTTTCATCTTGTTTTTCCATATGCTGTAGTCCTTTCGATCAAAGTAAGGAGGTCTGTTATTGCTTTGACCTTCAACCAAACCTGGAGCCAACATACTAGCCATAGATCTTTAACTCAGAAGTAAAAACACTTCAAATTAATGAGTACACAAGCTCTGATACCAATTGAGAAGACTAGTACGAGCACCTAGAGGGGGTGAATAGGTGATCAAAGAAGTTTTTACTAAACGCGACAAAGATAAATTAGTTTTCAACGATTGATAGACTAAAAGAGCGAAGACAATAGATAGTCATATAAAGTTGCGATGTAAAGTGAAGAGATTAGGGATAGAGAATCAAGACTCAAGGTTTATAGTGGTTCGGCTTAGACCAAGCCTACGTCCACTCTCCCGCACTGACAGCCCATCGGCTGGATTTCACTAAGAAACAAAAGAGAATTTACAATCTCACGTCCTTGATTCCACAGTGTAGAGACTCTACTACACTTTCTCAAGGTTTCACAAATATGGTCTCTCTTTTGAGTACAAATAGAGTGCAATGAATAAGATCGCAAAGAACAAAGAGCTTCAGACTTTGGAATTTTTCTATCGGGGCACTCTCAAACAACTTGAACGTCTTCCTTCTATACTCCTTCATGCCTTCATTACCGTTGGCACCTTCCAAAGGAGTTCCTCCAATAAATCCATTGGATATAATCAATTAGGGAGATCTCAAGCTATTCAAAGAAAATGACGATAGCCCACCAATCCTGCTCGCCCATACAATCAGGATCTAGGTTTCCATAAGTAGAACTTTCCAAGTATACTTCGCGGATCAATCAAATCTAAGTTACCCGATTTAATACGAATAACAGATCTTGAAATGCTAACTCCAGCCGTGAGATCTTCCTTAACCATACGAATCAAAACCTTAAAGATATATTCGTCTAATTCAGTTGAATAAAACTTTTTCTTCGTCGGTCTGGAAACTGTCAATGAGAGTAGACTTTGAATCTTGAGTTTGGAGGTCTTCAGACTTGATGTTAGAGTCTTCAAGTCTTCAGACTAGACTGATGGAAACATTTTGTCAACTTCAAAATAACTCAGGAAGTTTTCTCCAACAAACAGTACTCAATATCGTCACCTCAGACAAAGTTCCAATTGGCGGATTTTACCAAAGAGCAATCCTCAAGTGTGATGAGGTCTTTAGGCAATATGTCCACCCTAAGACGGCTATTAAAAATTTATATGTGTGCGGATGCATGATTTTGGTATTATCGATGATAGTTTTGGTTAGTGATGTGTACAAGTGTATGATATAGATCGTAGAGGAAGGGCAAGAAACAAGCTAGGATAGTTGGAGGATATAGGTCATGGAATATGAGGGAAATAGTTTTTTTAGATGAACAACATAGTTTGATGAAGGAAGAGCATCACTCATCTCCCTACACGGTGGAGGATTCACCCCACTTACTCAAATGATGATAGCACAAATTTTTTTCTTATTTTCCAAGATAGTTGACCTCAACTTTTGACTAAACCTTCTTTACCAAAAAAAAAACTTTTGACTAAAGCTTTCCTCCTTCAACTTGACTTCTTGTTGCCCACGTTCAGGTTTCTTCTTCAGTCGCTATTCTTGACTTTTATTCAAGGTTTCCCACTTGAATTTTCTCCAACTTGCCTTATGCTTACTATTTCTTTTGCTGCTGCTTGCTTGCATTTCCACGTGAATCTTCTATGTTCAGCTAGCAATCGCCATTCTCAACAATTCTAGACAATCTTCAACATGAATGCTGCTGCCAATGTTCTCGCCTTCATGATTAAGTTAGTAATTTCTAGATAGTTTTAGAGAAAATGTATCACAATTTCTAACAACAACAAATTCGAGTTCTGGCTGGGCAATGGGCTAGTCGATGGTCTCTTCCCTAGTCCCTTCAAATATATGCACAAGGATCACACGGGATACTGGTACTGGAGCTTGTGGCTTCAATAGCTACTGTACTCTTGCAGACAGACAATCAGATTCAAAGGCCTCGATGCCAGTGCACCCCTGGACATACTACGTTAGACTCGACAAATGAGATGAACGGATGCACATAGGACTTCATCTCACATAGTTGCGATGGAAGTAGGCCCGAAAAAGACCAGTTTTCTTTGCGTGACATGCTCAATATAGGCTAACCGCAGTCTGATTACGAGGTAAGTGCATCGAAAACCGAGGACTGGTGCCAAGAGGCTTGCTTGGTTGATGGTTTTCGCGCAGTCGCTGTTTTCAAAGACAGAAATTGCGGGAAAAAGAAGATCCCCTTTTAAATGGTAGGATGGATCCTAGTGTGGGTGGAAAAGCACTAATCAAGGTCTGGATAGATAACTTGACTTTGACATCTACAGGAAACGGCCAGAAGAAGAACAAGAAGTGCATGCTGGTGATAATCGGATCAGTGTTGTTGAGTAGTCTGCGTTTTTGAACTAGCTTTTGCTTCTCATTAGCTATTTAATTTATAAAAGCTTCCGATCTAGGGATTCTAAGTTTTCACGACCAGTCCCGATCAACCAAGCCACACGCAGGCGGACTTTCAATTATCAGGAGCTTCAAGAAGCAACAGATGGATTCAAAGAAGAACTGGGTAGGGGTTCTTTTGGAGCAGTGTACAAAGGCGTTCTTGGATTCGAGGATACAAACTTTGTGGCAGTAAAAATGTTGGCGACAAGGACCGGAGAAAGTGAAAAGGAGTTTGAAAGAGAAGTGAGTGCAATTGGCCAAACTAACCACAAGAACTTAGTGCATTTACTTGGATTCTGCAATGAGGGTCAACACCGATTACTAGTGTATGAATTCATGAGCAACGGTAGTATGGCAGATTTTCTTTTCGGCTCTTCAAGGCCTAGCTAGTGCAAAAGAATAGAAATTGCCTGTGGTGTTGCAAGGGGCCTCTCTTACTTGCATGAGGATTGCACCAGGCATATAATCCACTGCAACATCAAGCCCCAAAATATTCTTCTTGATGGCTCTCTCGCTGCAAAAATATCAGACTTCGGATTAGCCAAGCTCTTGATGGCAATCAAAACACGAACGACCAGAGGAACCAAAGGTTATTTAGCGCCAGAATGGTTCAGGAATATGCCTATTTCTGCCAAAGTAGACTTTTACAGCTTCGGCTTTTTGTTGCTTGAGCTCATCTGCTGCAGAAGGAACCATAAGCCGGAAGCCAAAAGTGAAGCTCAAAGTGTATTCATCGACTGGGTGTACGAGTGCTACCATGATAGGAATCTACTTGTGCTAGCGAAGAGTGACGAGGAGGCATCACGTGACATAAAGAAGGTGAGAATATTTGTGATGACAGCATTTTGGTGCATCCAGGAAGACCCAACTTTGAGGCCAACCATGAAGAAAATCCCTTAGATGCTGGAAGGAGTTGTTGATGTCTCTGTCCCTCTAGATCCAAACTCTTTTATTAGTTCAATATGATTTTGATTATTAGACAACTGGTGTCTGTAATAATGAAAAGTATCTGCATGGTCTGTAAGTGCTCCTCCACCAGAATAAATAGTCAAAATATGTTCACATAAACCCAGCTTAAATAATCTAAATCTTCCTAAATTTTGAAATTCACTCGCATGTTGGCAATTGTTGGCAAAATTGTTTTTAATCTCTTGGGAATTCTTCGTGGATCATATTCCATTATGTCGCAAGTAAAACTAATGTGACCCCATCAATGCATTTCCACCCACCATATTGCTTCATCAAAATTGCATTGGATACAGTAAAAGAGTATTGTTGGATGTTTTTGCGGAAGCGTGTGTTTGATGTTTGTGCAAGGGAGTGTTAGAAGAGAGTATAAGGGAACAAAAAAGGAACTTTTATTTATTGTTTATTGTAGTACAAAGGGAAGGGGAGGAGCTTGCTTACATTTGTTGTTCTACTATGCTCTCCCCTCTTTCCTATTTATAGGGTGCTCTACCAACATTCTAGATTTGTGTAGAATGTTGTACACTTAGGCTTAATCTAGAGAGTTCTAGATTGTAATTTATCCTCTCTTCTTCTAGAGAGTTCTACACATATGCTTCTACATTTTTCTTTGCCACCTAAGCTAGATTTTCTTAAGGATTTTTCTTGACTTTTCTAGCTCAAATCTTTCATGAAGTTTCTAGAAATTGGATCAACAATTCAACACTCCTCCTTGATCCAATTTTGTGTTACTCCAAGCATTTCCCGCAATGTCTCGAACTTGGCTAGTGGTAGTGCTTTAGTGAAGATGTCTGCTACTTGTTCCTCAGTCTTACAATACTTCAGCTCAATCTCTCCTTTGTTTTGCACTTCACGAATGAAGTGATAGTTTATATCAATATGTTTCGTTCTTCCATGAAAGATTGGATTTTTTGATATTGCAATCGCGGACTTGTTGTCACAAAATATTGGCGTTGATTCCATTTGTGGTTCTCCAATGTCTTCTAGAATTCTTCGAAGCCATATTGCATGACTAGTAGTTGTAGCAGCTGCAACATATTCTACTTCTGCAGTGGATTGTGCCACTGAGTCCTGTTTTTTGGATGCCCATGAGAATATTCCGGAGCCTAGTGTGAAGGCATAGCCAGTAGTACTTCTCCTATCATCTGCTGAACCTGCCCAGTCACTATCAGTGTAGCCAATGAGCTTGGCGTTTGCACTTGGGCGATACCGAATGCCGTAATCTATAGTTCCTCGTAAATATTTGAGAATTCTCTTGGCAGCTCCAAAGTGAATTTGACTCGGACTTTGTATGAATCGTGATAGTAGACTTGTCGCATACATAATATCCGGTCGTGTAGCAGTGAGATATAGCAGGCTGCCGATCAAACTTCTGTAGAGGGAGACATCGGCTTTCTCTGCTCCATCTTCCTTCAATAGTTTCTCATTTGTCATGAGAGGAGTTGAAATTGCTTTACAATAGTTCATCTTGAATTTCTTCAAGAGGTTCTCGGTATATTTCTTTTGCGAGATAAAAACTCCTTCGTTTTGGTCGATCTCGATGCCAAGGAAGTAATGCATCAAGCCCAAGTCTGTCATCTCAAATGTCTTCATCATTTCTTCTTTAAATGCACGGATCATTGTCTCATTGTTTCCTGTATATATGAGATCATCTACATATAGAGAGACAATGAGAGTGTCGGACTTACCTTGGGTCTTAATGTAGAGTGTCGGCTCACTCATACTCCTCTTGAATCCTTGCTTGATGAAGTACTCATCGATTCTACTATACCACGCACGTGGTGCTTGTTTTAACCCATATAGGGCTTTCTTGAGTTTGAGAAATTTTTCTTCTTGGCCTTTGAGGATAAAGCCTTGTGGTTGTTCTATGTATATTTCTTCTTGGAGATATCCATTTAAGAATGCCGATTTTACATCTAGTTGATGGATTTTCCATTCTTTTTGTGATGCTAGAGCTATGAGTGCCCGAATAGTATCAAGGCGAGCAACAGGAGCAAAAGTTTCAGTATAGTCAATACCTGGTTGTTGCAAGTATCCTTTCGCCACAAGCCTTGCTTTATGCTTTTGGATTGATCCATCCGCATTGAGCTTCGTCTTGTAAACCCACTTGACGCCAATGATCTCTTTGTCTTCGGGTTGATCGACAAGCTCCCAAGTTTCATTTTTCTCGATCATCTTGATCTCTTCCTCCATGGCTTTTATCCAGACTTCTTCTTTGGATGCTTGTTCATAGTTTTCTGGTTCCAAAATTGCAAAGTTGCATGTGTCGTAAATTCTTCTAAGGGCTTTTACCCTTAGTACTGGAGACTCTGGAGTAGATTCTTCTTGCGTCACTCTTGGAGAGCTTGGTGGAGTTATGTCGTGAGTGGTGGAATCCGGTACTTCTCCTTCTTCTTGTGATGTTGACTCCTCTTGTGTAGGTGGTATGTCTGGCAAGGTGATGTACTTCTTCTCAATTTTCTCATCCTCCCAATTCCAGGCAGCATTCTCTTCGAACTCAACGTCTCGACTAATCATAAGTTTCTTGGTTCTTAGGTTGTAAATCCGATAGCCTTTTGATTGGTCACTGTAGCCAAGGAATATTCCCTTTTCTGTTTTTTCATCTAGCTTACTCCTTTTTTGAGTAGGGATGTGGACGTAGCATATGCATCCAAACACTTTGAGATGCTTTGCTGAAGGCTTCCGTCCACTCCATGCTTCGACTGGTGTTTTATTTTGAACAGCTTTAATTGGACACCTATTTATCAGGTACACTGCAGTATAAACTGCTTTTGCCCAAAAAGTGTTGGGAATGCCTTTCTCCTTCAGCATAGACCTTGCCATCTCCATGACGGTTCTATTTTTTCTTTCAGCTACTCCATTTTGTTCTGGGGCGAAGCCAACAGTTAGTTGATGATGGACTCCTTCATCATCACAGAATTTATTAAACTCCTTTGAATTGTATTATGTGCCTCTATCACTTCTTAGGACTTTAATTCTTTGGCCACTTTGATTCTCGACGTGGTTCTTGAATTTTCTGAAGATAGAGAAAACCTCAGATCTTTCTCGAAGAAAGTATACCCACGTCATTCTTGTGTAATCGTCAATGAATAGGATGAAATATTTATTTTGGCTAGGTGTAGGTGTCCTCATTGGACCGCACACGTCTATGTGGACAAGTTCCAATGGCTTCTTAGCTTTCCATGCACCTCCAGATGGGAAGGACTGTCTCTGTTGTTTTCCAAGAAGACAACCTTCACAAACATCTAAAATTTCTGTGATGGCTGGAAAATCTCTCATCATATTTTTCTGATGGAGAGTTTTTAGCCCAGCAAAATTGAAGTGGCCAAATCTTCGATGCCATAGCCATGAATCATCAAGTTGAGCTTTCATGGCTATATCTTTGACATATTTCCATTGAATAGGAAAATTGTTATTTTTCATCTTAACAGAGGCAATGACATTTTTATATTTATCATAGATAATGCAGGTATCTCCATTAAAATATAAAGAATACCCACTTTGTATCATTTGGCCCACACTTAAGAGATTTTGTGCAAGACGATGGACTAGATATACATTATTTATATATTTTGGGCCTTTATTCGTTTCCACGGCGATGGTGCCTTTTCCTTTGACATCTACTAATGCACCATTGCCCAACTTTACTTGGGATTTCACCGACTTATCAATATCAGTGAATATAGATTCGTCCCCCGTCATGTGATTGCTACACCCACTATCGATGTACCATGTATCACTTTTATTGTCATTTGCCGCTTGGCCTGCGTAGAATGTATTCTCTTCACTTTCTTTTTTTTCTACATAGTTTGCTTGATTATTTGATTTCGAGCGACAATCTTTTTCTACGTGGCCATATTTTTTACAAAAGCGGCATTGTTTTTTATTTTTAAACCAACAATCCTTCTCCAAATGATTTGTTTTCTTGCAAATACCACAAGGTGGATAATTTTCCTTTTTTATAATTTCTCCTCCTCTTTTATTTTTCCATGAGCTCCTTCCACCATTTTTAGTTTGATGAGACCGTATATTTACTTTAGACTGAAAAGCACTTTCAACTAAATCTTCATCTTGTGCCAATAGTCTTTTCTCATGTGCTTCTAGATAGCCAATTAATTCACTTATTTATAGGGTCATCAAGTCCTTAGTTCCTTCTATAGTTGTAACTATGGAGTTGTATTTTTTGGTAAGTGACACCAGTATTTTCTCAACAACCCTTTGATCAGTTATCCCATCTCCATAGGCTCTCATTTGATTAACTAGTTCCTTTAATTTTCCACAATATTCTTGAACGGTCTCATAATTTTTCATTTTAGAATTCTCAAAATCTCTTCTTAGTGTTTGAAGATGAATAGTGCGTACCTTTTCCGATCCTTGAAATTCTTCTCGAAGTATATCCCAAGCCCCTTTTGCAGTCCTTGCTCCAATTATTCTCGGAAATACGGTTTCCGAGAGTGCTTGCTGGATAAAATATAGCGCCCTTGCATCCTTTTGTAGTTGATCCTTCGAAACACTTGCGCCTTCTGGCGAAGCCTCGCCACCTTTTTCCACGATGTCCCACAAGTCTTGGGCCATCAAGAATGTAGTCATTTTTATGCTCCAAAAGTCATAGTTGTTCCCATCAAAGATGGGAATGGGAAATGAGGATGAGGTAGAGTTGGCCATGGTTTAGTTAGTGGGTATTTGGAAAGGGTAGCTTTAGGAGTGGGTAGGTAGGACAAACGCCCAATACCAACCAAAGACGTGGCTCTAATACCACTGTTGGATGTTTTTACGGAAGCGTGTGTTTGATGTTTGTGCAAGGGAGTGTTAGAAGAGAGTATAAGGGAACAAAAAAGGAACTTTTATTTATTGTTTATTGTAGTACAAAGGGAAGGGGAGGAGCTTGCTTACATTTGTTGTTCTACTATGCTCTCCCCTCTTTCCTATTTGTAGGGTGCTCTACCAACATTCTAGATTTGTGTAAAATGTTGTACACTTAGGCTTAATCTAGAGAGTTCTAGATTGTAATTTATCCTCTCTTCTTCTAGAGAGTTCTACACATATGCTTCTACATTTTTCTTTGCCACCTAAGCTAGATTTTCTTAAGGATTTTTCTTGACTTTTCTAGCTCAAATCTTTCATGAAGTTTCTAGAAATTGGATCAACAATTCAACAAGTATCTTAACCTCATCGAAGCAAAACAGATCTTATCTGCTAAATTTGAATGGTGAGAAACCATATAAAACTTGCCGATCCTCAAGTCGAGGATCAGTACCCTGAACTCCTAATTTCGAAAGGTCTGCTGCTTGTTTATTCACACAGATGGGCCTTTCACTTCCTTTTGGCAACCAACTTCACATAGACCGAAGAAATCACAGTCCGCAAATCACGTGGGTGGTAGCATAATCGATCGAACTTTCTTCTCGATTGATCTGTTGAGAAATTGCGAGAAGTGACAAAAGAAAGACAATACTCTAAGCATACATATAACTTTCCAAATGATCATTGGAGATCTTGTATAAACCACTCAGCAAGCTACTGTTAATGCCATGGACTATGGACCCAAACTGGGGGAAACTGGAAAATATACCAACGGGCAATGGAAAGACCCAGAAAATCCAAATCTAGCATCGATTTGCATCAGAAGCTTAAACGGTTCGATTTCATAGTTGTTTTTGTCAGTTATGGGGTCTGCCAGCTCATTTGCTATCGTTCTAATGTGATTTTATTCAACAAAACGTACGATATTTGGGTCAAGGTCTTCGTCTTTTGTTTGTTTCACTTTGGAATAGTCTGCTTGCGCCAATTTTATAGAAGTAGATGAATGCCCTTAATGCACCTGACGAAGCAAAAAAAAAAATTATTCGGATATGATAAAAAGTATAAGAGGAAGGGAGGTAACACGATGTTAAGGCTGGGGCATAACACGGGTTTAGAAAGTTTTATAATGGATTTACAGATCGCCTAGCAAAGGGGACTGTCGGTAGCGGGATTTCAACCCCAGCATGCTTCGCAAAGAGTTCAAATCTTACTAGCGGCGAAGTAGAAATTTATTGCACATAAACACCGTAAAAATACGTGGTGTCTCTTGTTACTTAAAAAAAAAAATCCCCAAGGTGAAAAAACGACGTGAGGAAAATGATGTTGAAGGCTTCAATTTTCTCGCCAGTTCGAACTCCCATGATGTAGCAAAATATTACAATCCCCTTAATTGCGATGAAATGTAGGGAGAAGCATGACGGTTAGTTGCCAAGGGTTAACAAATTAAATCCCTAATTTTGTAAAAATGTTTCAAAAAGTATAATAGGCAAAAATTTAACTGTTAGCAGTGAAGGCCCAAGCAAGAGTCATGTCTGTCCAACCTAATTCGTGAGTAAACCAAGCTCCATTCAAGTTCATCCACCTCTAAGCTACATCACCTTGATGCCCTAGGACGTATACGGTCTATTTACCAAGCATATTGAAATTTAAAGTTGAGTATATTAGCTTTCCTCGCTCCAACAAGTGTCCATAAGATTTTTATCAAGTTATTGACTTGATACTTCATTGATCCTCTATAAGCTCTAAATGCTCTATATTTTTATGGCATTAGTCTACTACATGTCCTAACACTTAATATAGAAGTGCAATCAAATCCTTAAACTTTCAAAAAGTGAAATCTTGCTTAAAATTTTTCAAATTTGTTCACTCAAGTTCCTTGATTTAATTCCATTCCATTTGGCTATCAAAAAAAGCTGATGCGACTTTTTTTACCATTTTTTTAAGAAAGAGGTGCTGATGAGGTTGCTACATTGACATTAAAAAAAAAACGAAAAAAAGGAAATAAATTGATTTCGAGATTTTATAAAAACTTGAAAAAAAATAAAAAAGAAAAAAGGGAAGAATTAAACATAAGACAAGCTAAGAAGGATAGCGGCAGTTCTCGTAAAGGTGGCGGCGGCTTGGTGACCACCCATGCATCGGCGAGGGGCCAACATCCCTCACCGGACTTAGGTAAGCTAGTGCGACCCTTGCCACCACCTTTGCATACTTAAAAAAAAAAAAAGGATAAAAATTAAGTAAGCGTGTGCGAGACAAGGGAGCCAGGCAAGGTGGCATCCCTTGTCACTTGCCGAGAAGGACCTTGTCGTTGGCTACTCTTGCTCCTCCAGTAATTACGGCTGCGATCCCTGGTCAAATTTACGACAAGAGGATGACCCTTGCACAGATCGGAGACGATGATCATAGCCCACATTGTCAAAGAAGATCGAAGAAGGAAGTAGTGTTCGGCCGCGAGGTGGTTAATCTCTAGCGAATGGCAGACTTGAGCGAGAATAGAGATCTCGTTACCATGGGAACTTAGGAACCAGCACCAGCTATGGCTATAAAAAGAAGTGGTCAAATGCAAAAATCGATGGAGACTATTCTCGAGAATGATTTTCTCTTTAATTTTTTTTTACAATTGATTATATTTCAATTGCAACATACAACAATTAGCTTTCAATATCTTTTAATTTTTTTAGGGAAAATTCTAAATAAGAACTTGAAGTGCTCTCATTTTTTTTCAAATAGAGGTCTAAAGTGGATTTTATTTTAAATAAGAGTTTGAAGTATCGTCACTTTCTTAAATCAAGGTCTGAAGTGGTTATAGCTATTTCAAATAAGGGCATAATCTCGTCAATTCGTCATCAAAATATTCTGATCGATCATGGGCTAAATTTTAGTTAAATTATATTTAAAAAATTAAACAATAATTAAAAAATTCCTACCCCATCACCGGTGGGATGGCGGCGGATGCCAACGACCATTTACCAGATCTGGATGAGGGTCACTAGTCCTTACGCAAGTTTGGTAGCCCTCTTGTAGCTCTGATCAGCAAGGGTCGCTGGCCCTTGCCAAGGCGCCAGAAATCCCGTTGTCCATCATGGTTGCCCCATCGATGATAGGGCAATAGCCATAGGCAAAGGGCCTATGTGTTTCTTTTTTTTTTTTTTTTTTTTTTTTTTTGCAAGTTTTAGTTTTTCTATGGAAAAAAAAATTAAAAACCAAAATGCTCTTGAATAGTCAGTTAGGTCAAGCCCTTCTTTAACATTGATATATAGCCACTTTAAATCTTATTTGAGATAATGTCCATTTTGGGCTCTTGTTTGAAAAGATAAGTACACTTCGAATCCTAATTTAAAACAACATTTACTTCAAACTCTTATTTGTTTGACGTGACATCCACATCAGCGCCTCTTTTTTTGAACAGCAATGAAAAAGACATGTCAACTTTTTCCTAAGGAAATTGAACAGAATAAACAAAGCGAATTGATAAATGCGGAGTTATGTTTATCCATCGTTGATGTAGCCGTTCCTCTCCAAGCTTCACAAGGCTCATTGCAGTCCAAAGCATCAGATCACCACACCGCCATGGATCACATCCGCTGAGCGCATGCTCCATGCGGGACGGCACAACAAATTTCCACGTACATACGCGCATTGAAACATTCAATTTCCTCAAAGTGACCTGTAATCGCTTTGATTCTTGTGTTTTGGTCAAAATAACATTTTCTACTCACAAAGTCTCCCCCTCCAAACCTAAAAGATGTTTCGGTCATAGTCTTCTGAATTCCTCTGCTTCTCCCTAGGAAAGACTTGCCTTATTCTAAATTTGATAAGCTTGGCGCTGCCGGCCGACTGGAATATCACGAAGTACGCCTACTCCAATCATGTTTCCGTGCACGGCACTTTTCGGCAATATCATGTAACTTGTTGGTCCAAGTTCCAACTGTTAATGTTAGCAATTTTGCCAACGATAAATGCAAAGAGTAATCATCCCCTTTCTTAGGAATTTATTGCTCAAAATAAAAGCTTAGTAGTGAAATTAATGGCTTGCTGACATAGATCACTTTATAAGATAGTAAGTTACTGGCGAAATAAGGAACTTACCAACTTCAAGCAGAACATATTTTACCACTCAAAATAAAAATTTAGCAGTGAAATTAATAACTTAATAAATTTAACTGATAAATTACCAACTTGGGTCTTGCTACGAGTTGGTAAGTTGATTACAAAGTGAGGAATTTGCCTTTGGAAATATAACATTGGTTATTAACTTGCTATGGAAATCACCAACGTAGGCCCGTTTTAAGTATAGTAAGTTGCCAAAAATTTGAGAGATTTGCTAACACCAAATTCAATCTTAAATTGTAAACTTCCACCATAAAAGTTAGTAAGCACCAGTGAAATTAGCAACATATCTGCTCTCTCTTAGGGTAGTAAGTCTCCCATGAAGTATGAAGTTTATCAAAGGTCTTACTCAGTGAAAAGTTTATTAACTTATTTTGGAGGTTGTTGTTGTCTTTGGAGATTACCAGTACAGTTAAGGACTATGAAAGCAGTAATTTACGAACTTAAGCTTGATTCCATCTAGATGATAAAATCATTATTTCATTGGTTCGTTACTAATTAATTGAAGGGGCCCAATTGTAAAGCTCTAAAAATCCATATTGTATTTTGTTGATAATTTACCGGTCAATACAGGCTCACTAAAACATCTACCGGTGGATATTAGACTTGAGAAAGGTACGCTTTTCGTTCGTAAATTATAAATTATTTCAACTAGAGAAAGAACACCGCCAATCAACTTTTACAAGAAACTTGTAAATGTGAACAATAACATATAAAAGAATGGAGAAAAATAATTTGATTAAACAATAACTACAAGAAAAAAATAAATATCGATGACAATATGAAAAAGTAACCTTGTTTTTTTTTTTAAATTGATGAATGTATAATAAAACTAATAAGGTATCTTAAGAGAAAAAAACACAATTAAGCAAAAAGGAAAATGCCTCAATGACAATAACGTTGACCAAGCTCCTAATAAAATAAAACTTTAGGTGGTCCTTACTGATACACGCACCATTCCGAATCATTATTTTACGAGAGAGAGAGAGAGAGAGAGAGAGAGACTCGAATTCTATAGACAGCGCTGGTCTTCATCCTTGAAGCCGCAGTAGCTCAAGTTTCCATCTCATATGGCTTCAGGGATGCTCGGAATCCTTCTGCTGCTTGTTACGCTTCCACTTTCTGTCAAGGCTCAGGCCAACGGCAACCTCACCTTGGGCTCCTCGCTAACGGCAGATGACCAGAACTCTTCCTGGCTGTCGCCGTCGGGCGAGTTCGCCTTTGGGTTCCGGCCAATGGGACAAGGAGTTCATTTGCTGGCAATATGGTTCGAGAAGATAGAGGAGAAGACCATCGTCTGGTCAGCGAATGGCGATAATCTAGCGCCAGAAGGTTCGAAGATCCAGTTGACCACCGACGGCCAACTGATGCTTGTGGACCCAAATGGAACAGAGTTGTGGTCTCCTAGCCCGACCGTCACTGGTGTAGCGTATGCGGCCATGCTTGACACGGGGAACTTTGTCCTAGTTAGCCAGAACTATGTCAACTTGTGGGAGACGTTTAGCCAGCCGACCGACACAATGCTGCCTACGCAACAGTTAGATCAAGGGACTAAAGTTAACCCTCGCTACTCCGAAAAGAATTATTCCACCGGGAGATTCCACTTCATGCTGGGAGACGACGGAAATCTCGCATTCTATGCCACTCCTAACCCATGGGATGCCTCAGATACTTACTGGGTCAGCAACACCGTAGGCAGCGGCTTCGGATTGATAGTCAATCAAAGTGGTCAGGTCTACCTCACGGCTAGGAATGGAACAGTGCTCAAACTCATCACCTCAGGCACAATCCCAACCAGCGGATTTTACCAAAGAGCGGTCCTTGAATATGACGGGGTCTTCAGGCAATATGTATACCCTAAGACGGCAAATTCAAGTTCTAGCTAGGCAATGGGCTGGTCAATGGTCTCTTCCCCGGTCCCTCCAAATATATGCACGAGCATCAGGCAAAATATCGGTTCTGGAGCTTGTGGCTTCAACAGCTACTGTTTTCTTGGAGACGATCAGAGGCCCCGATGCCTCTGCCCGCCCGGATATACTCAGTTAGATTCAACAAACGAGATGAGCGGATGCAAACAGGACTTTGTACCCCAGAGTTGTGATGGAAGTGGGCCGGAAACAGACCAGTTCACTTTCCAGGACATGCTCAATACACACTGGCCACTGTCTGATTACGAGCGTAGTACGGGACAAACCGAGGACAGTTGCAGATAAGCTTGCTTGGCTGATTGTTTTTGTGCAGTTGCTATTTTCAGCGGTGGAACTTGCTGGAAAAAGAAGATCCCTCTTTCCAATGGAAGGATGGATTCTAGTGAGGGTGGAAAAGCTCTGATCAAGGTCAGAATAAATAACTCGACTTCAATAAATACAGGTAATGGAAACAAGAATTCAACTCTGATTATCATCGGATCGTTGCTGTTGAGTAGCTCCGTGTTTGTGAACTTGCTTCTACTCCTTGTTACCTATTTAATTTATAGAAGCTCCCGATCTAGATATTATAAGTTGTCATGACCAGTCCAGATCAACCAAGTTACAGGCCCACGGACTTTCACTTATCGGGAGCTTCTAGAAGCAACAGATGGATTCAAAGAAGAACTGGGTAGGGGTGCTTTTGGAGCAGTGTATAAAGGTGTTCTTGGATCCGAGGATACAGACTTTGTGGCAGTAAAAGTGTTTGCAACAAGGACCGGAGAAAGTGAAAAGGAGTTCGAAAGAGAAGTGAGTGCAATTGGCCAAACTAACCACAAGAACTTGGTGCAGTTGCTTGGATTCTGCAATGAAGGTCAACACCAACTACTGGTGTATGAATTTATGAGCAACGGCACTTTGGCGGATTTTCTATTCGGCACTTCAAGGCCCAGCTGGTACAAAAGAATAGAAATTGCCTGTGGTGTTGCGCAGGGACTCTCTTACTTGCATGATGATTGCACGAGGCATATAATCCACTGCGACATCAAGCCACAAAATATTCTTCTTGATGGCTCTCTCGCTGCAAAAATATCAGACTTCGGATTAGCTAAGCTTTTGATGGCGAACCAAACACGAACCACCACTGGAGTCAGAGGAACCAGAGGTTATTTAGGGCCAGAATGGTTCAGGAATATGCCTATTTCTAGCAAGATAGAAGTTTACAGCTTTGGCATTTTGTTGGTAGAGCTCATCTGCTGTAGAAAGAACTATGAGCCGGAAGCGGAAATTGAAGCTCAAATTGTACTAGTTGACTGGGTGTATGACTGCTACCACGACGGGAGCGTACTTAAGCTAGTGGAAAGCGACGAGGAGGCATCGAGTGACATAAAGAGGGTGAAAAGATTTGTCATGACAGCATTGTGGTGCATCCAAGAAGACCCGGCTTTGAGGCCAGCCATGAAGAAAATCACTCAGATGTTGGAAGGAGCTGTTGAAGTCCCAGTACCTCCAGTTCCAAGCTCTTTTATCAGTTCAATATGATTTTGCTTATTCAGACAAGTGATGTCCGTAATCTTGAATTGTATTCTCCTTAGGTGAGGAAAATGATAGCGAAGGCTTCAATGTTCTCGCTAATTTGAACTCCCATGATGTAGCAAAAATGGCAATCCCCTTAATTACGATGATATGTAGTGATTAGCATAACTGTTACTTGCTAAGGATTAGCAAATTAAATCCCTAATTTTATGAAATGTTTTGAAAAGTCTAATAAGTGAAAATTTAGGTGTCAACAATGATTTCCCAAATGGAAACCGTGTCTATCTAGCCCAACCCGTGAGTAAAGAAAGCTCCATTCAAGTTCATCCATCTCTAACCTTCATCACCTTGATGTCCTAAAAGGTATCCAGTTTTGTTCCGTTAATCATGTACCACGCATTGAATTAAGGTTTAAAGTCGAGTATGTTAGCTTTCCACACCCCAATGGGCCTCCATAAGATTTTGGTTAAGTTATTGATTTGATACTTCACTAGTCCTTTATTAGCTTTAAATGCTCTATATTTTGATGGAATAAGTGTACTAAAAGTTCTAAAACTTATTAGAAAAGAGTAATCCAGTCATAAAATTTTCGAATAGAACAATCAAATCTTAAAATTTGTTAAATTGTTTTAATTAAGCCCCTCTATTAAGTCTATTCAATTTGGCTAACGGAAAAAATTAACATGGTTTTTTTTTTTAATCATTTTGTGAAGAAAGAGATGTTGATAAGGTTGTTACATCAGCCATTTCAGGAAAAATAAAAGAAATTAAAGGGAAATTTTGATTTTGAGATTTTTAGAAAAATAAAAATCTTAAAAAAGGAAAAAGAAAAGGAAAAAAAAGAAAAGAGGAAGATCAAACATGGGAGAAGCTGAGAAGGGCGGTGATAGTTCCAGTGAAGGTGATTGTGGCTTGGTGGCCACCGACACACTGGCATGGGGCCGGCATTGCCCGTCGGACTTGTTGATGAGGACCTTGCCACCAGCTACTCTTGCTCCTCTAGCAATGAGGGCCGCAACACTTGCTTAGATCGACAGCCAAAGGACGGTCCTCACCCAAATTTGAGGCGATGGTCAAATCCCAAGACGTCAAAGGAAATCAAAGAAGGTAGCGGTGCTCGACCGTGAGGTAGTGGACCTCTGGTGACTAGTGGGTTTGGGCGAGAATGGAGATCTCGCTGCATTGGAAGCTTAAGAACCAGCGCTAGTTATGGTGGTGAAACGAAGTAGCCAGATACAAAAATTGTTGGAGACGAAAGTGCTTCTTAATAATGATTATATATATTAATTGCAACATAGAATATTTGCCTTTAATATCTTTTAATATTTTTTTCTTAAAAGAGATGATGTGGCAATTACAACAGCACCTGTGTCTTTGAACAATAACGAAAAGCCATATTAGTTTTTCTGTTAGTCATATTGGAGAGAGAGACTTGATTGCATCATTTAAATAAGTTTAGGACTTGATTGTACTCTTTTAAAATGTGAGTACTTGATCACAATTTTATGACAAATCTTAGAACCTTTGCTGCGCTTATCCATATTTTTATTAACTCCTTGTTGACACCTAAATTTTGGTGATCTGATCATTCATTTATTGCATAAAAAATTAGGGGTTAATTTTATCCCTGAAAAAATATTAATTGTATAGTATATAGATGTAGGTGCATTTATTTTTAATTTACATGTTTTGCATTTGGACCGGTGGTGGATGGGTTCGAATTGGTGGTTCTGAACTTTAAATTGACAGGCCGGACTAGGCCCACAAAGCAAGCAAGTTGGCCTAAACCCATGTTTTTTTTTTTAATAATTGAAAGTTATCTCGTGGGAAAATAGAAATTTTGAAATTTTGTCGGGATATGATTAATTTGGATAGGGCAAGTGGAAAAACAAATATTGTGTTCGACAAAATGAATATTGTGTTTGAAAAAAAAAAAAATCTTCGTGGATATCGGTTTGGAAAAATTGAAAATCTAATCGGTGGCCTATAAATAGGTTTGTTCGCTTAGGGTTTTAAAAGGAGGCCACACATTGAATATACGGCCGCACAAAGTGGGTTTTGTTTTTCATCACTTCGTAGGGGTTTTATTTTCTTGGGGAACTTCTTTTTTATCACTTCGTAAGAGGGAGACCACACGGTGGAGATACACGACCATGTATTGGGTTGCATCTCACGTTGCTGGCCTGGGCATCTTCATCAGAACGTTCTTGATTGGCGCGCCTTCCCTTTGCAAGAGACAATCCAGAGAGAGCAGGAGGGGGCACAGAATCGATACAAACGGCCGCCACTCGAAGGAAAAGAGAACACGCTCGCGAGGGAGAGCTCTCTCTCTCACTCTCCAATATTCGTTCATGATCTCATCCCCACATCAATGGATACAAGGCTCTACCCCTCTCGCGGACGCTAGGAGAACATTCGCAAAAAGCGGCTACTCTATTTCAAGGCCACAAAAAAAAAAAAAAAAAAAAACTGAAGAGACGACCACAATTTTGAGACGAGCAAAGAATGGAGAGAGAGCGAACATTCTACACATGAAGGAGAAATCGTGAAGAATGAGACCCGCCCCTGGCCAATTGAAGATCCCGTTGCCCACTAAGTCTTCAAAGTCAAATTCTTTTTGCTACTGTGGAGATTCACGCCCATTCTCCATCAACATCTCACTTTCATCTCCTTTCTCTCTCAAGGAATTGACGCACAAGTCCTCGATCGCATATATTTTTCTGCTGTTTTGCTTCAAAGACGAGTTAATGTTCAAGATCTCTACAGGCATCCCCGACGCAAGCCGCATCCGTGTGGCCTATTAGGCCACCTGCGGAATCCCCAGCAACGACGAATACTGGTCTTTCTTTGCAGGTTTCCTAGTCGAGCCAAGCACTGCCATTCATCTATCCGAGCGGAAGCCGATATTCAGAATAGGTAAAAAAATTTCTATTTTGATTTCCGAAAATTCTGTTTCCTTATTGATATGTTTGTTGATGATATGCTGAGGTATCCGTAGTCTCGAATAGCCTTATAAGTTGGGAAATTTTCCCAATTTCATAACGTGCATATGATTGATAGTCCAATTTTCGCGCCCGAAATCTGACTCGCAATCGCATGGGAAAATCGCCAATCCGATCTCATGCTCGAGATTCGATTCGCGGTTTTATTTAAAATTGACCAACCCGATCTCATGCGCAAGATATGGATCGTCGATTTTTGGATATCAATCTTATCTTGCTTTGATTTGCCGTTGTGTGGTTTGAGTCGGTTTTGTTTTCGTAAAAGAAAAAATCCAAAAATTGAGTTAGATTAGGTTTATCCTTTTAGGGTTATTTTGCATAGGGAATTTATTTATTTCGAATTTTTGAAAAAATAAAAATCCAAAAAGAATGCATTCATTTAGGATGTTAGTTTTTTTCTTTTTGAAATTGCACGTTTAATTATGTGTAAATTTTTAATTTCGAATTTCATAAAAAAGAAAAAAAGAATTTGAACTTGGGCATTCTTTGCACGTCATTGCATATTAGGATAAGATTGCGTTTATTTAATTAATTATAGGTTTAGATAATTTCTCTTAGATAGATTGCATTTTAGGATTACTTGGTTAAGATAAGATTCTAGTTTAAATCAGGATTTGGCTTAACCTAATTCCTACTACAAATTGAATAGAATCTTGATCTAGCTAGATAATCCTTGCATTTATCTAATTTCGAATTTCATGGAAAATACAAAAAAACTTGTCTTTAGAGTAGATCAATTTCATTCTTTAGGATAGGCTGCATGTTCATATTTCACTTTTGTCATATAGCTTAGGTCATATTGTCATGTCACATCATTACATGTTAGATTAGTAGCATGCATTGCATAAAGCATGATTTTCATTTAAAAGTGAAAACAAAATTAAGTGATTGCGTGTTAATTAGAAATCATATCTAGGATTGTCGATGTGAATTATGATCTAACAACGCAGATGCTTTCGTTGCTTTGAGGTAAGTTCTGTAATTTATTCATCGCTTTCTTGGGTGTTAAATTGGTGGTTTGCGCACTCGCATGATCGCCTCACATGTTAGGGAAATAGATTTAAAATCAATTTAAGCTGCCTGCAAAAGCATTTTTGAAAAATAAAAGAATGGTACCGAAATGGCATTAGAGAAATCTAGTATAACCAAGTCCCCGTACCTATAATCTCTGGTTCGTAGGAGTAAAGTAAAACTCCCGTTACTTTACTTGGGTTTCTAATCGACCCACAAAAAAATAGATTAGTGGCGACTCCTAGATAAAAATCATTTGCATGTTAAGAACTTGAACCTAAGTCGCGAATTGGTATGGGCTTGGGAGAGCCTGAGCTAAGTCTAGGCTTAGTAATTCATTAGCCAAATCATAGGTGGTTCACACTCGAAAAATTGGTCGCGACACTCCTGTAAGCAAATTTTCACGGTGCATGTGCAGAAGAATGTTTATTCATCATCAATGAATGTAACCATCCGTCTCCATGCTGCACAAGATTCATTGCAGTCTAAACATTAGATAATTACAACACCTCGGATAACATCCATTGAGCGCATGCTTGACCTGGGACTCCACAGCAAATTTCCACGTAAGTTCGAGCATATGCGGTTATGATTGAAACATTCAATTTCCAGGAAGTAGTTGGGGGTCTCGGCATTCTTCGCCATCATTTTCGACTCACAAAGTCTCCTCTAAAACTAAAAGATGTTTTGGTCAATGTCTCCTAAGTCTGTCTGTTTCTCCTTGAGAAATTTCTGGGTCCCCAAGCCAACTTGCCTTATCCTAAATTTAATAAGTTTGCGGCGCCGCCTGCCGGCCAACGGTGAAATTACGAAACACGCCTCCTTCAATCATGCTTCCGTGCACGGCACTTTTCTAATATGATTAAATATTATAAATCTTGTCAGTAATATCATAATTTGTTGCTCCAAGTTCTAACCAACAGGAAAATCGTCCAAAAATCTTAAATTTAATGCATTTTTATTAATTCAGTCATAAATCTTTTAATTTTATCAATTAAGTTCTAAATATTTTTTATTTTTTATCAATTAAGTTTATTTAATTAATTTTGGCCATAATTCGCTAACGTAGATATCTTGTCTGTCCTATGTGGCACGGCTGGCCTTGATGTGGTTAAAATTTATTAATTTTGAAATATTTTTCGAATTTTTAAAATTTTTTTAATGTTTCTTTTCTTTTCTTTTCTTTTCTTTTTCCCTCCCTTTCTCTTCTTCCTCTCTACCGGTCTCGCAGCATCCGACGACTAGCCAGAGGCTGCGAACAGCGGGGGTCGGCCTTGCCAACCTCAAGTAAGGTTCGCCTCGCTGGCCTCATGCAAGGTCATCCCTCGGAAGGCTTGCCCTCGCCTACTCTTGCAAGGGCGAGCCTTGCACGCGGCCAACCAAGCCAACCCTCGTGTTTTTCGAGTGGGGGCGAGGCTCGATCTCGCCTGCTATGAGCGAGGCTTGCCCAAGGCTTGCGAGGTCATCCCTCGCTAGATCCCAGTGAGCACAACCTCGTGTGAGGCCAGCGAGGTCAATTCTTGCTAGTTCCCGACGTAGGTGACCTTGCCTAAGGCCGGCGAGATTGACTCTCATCGGTCGTTGCCTCTGGCCAATCGCCGGAGGCTAGCCAGAGGCTGGGCGACCGACAGAGATGAAGAAGAGAGTGAGAGGGAGGGAACAAAAGACAAGAAAAAATTTTAAAAAATTCAAAAAATATTGAAAAAATAATAAAGTTTGTCCACATCAGCGCCGACCGTATCACAGAGGATGGCTAATGTCCTTGTCAGCAAATTCCTGCCAAAATTGGCTGGAGGACTCAATTGGTAAAAAGTGAAAATATTTAAGACTCAATTGACAAAATTGAAATGTTTAGGATTGAATTAGCAAAAGTGCAATATGTTTAAAAAATTCTGGACAATTTGCCCACCAACCAACTGATGGTAATTTATGGACAGTGTTAGCAATTTACCAACATTAAATGCAAGAATAAATTATCATTTTTCTTAGGAATTTATCACTTAAAATAAAAACTTAGCAATGTCTTAATAACTTCACCGGTGAAATCAATAGCTTATCAAAATAGATCAACTAATAAGACGATAAGTTACTAATGGAGTAAGGAACTTACCAACTTCAAATAGAACGTAATTTACCACTAAAGATAAAAACTTGGTAAAAATATCAAAAAAGTCCTAAATTTATTACATTGGCACAAATTCAGTTATAAACTTTTCAATTAGATCAATTTAGTCATAAACATTTTCACATTGGTACTAATTCAGTCTATCCGGTTAATTTTGCCAGACGACGCTAACGTGGATGACGGTCAATGGTCGAATGCTAACGTGGCAATTTTTTAATAATTTTTTTTATTTTTTTTTTCAAATTTTTTATTAATTTTTTTCTTTTCTTTTTATTTTTTTCCTATTCCTTTTTCTTTTTCCTTTACTTTTCTCCCTTATTCCTCCTTGGACTTTTAGTGGCCGGCAAACCTCTAGCAAGGACCTCTCCGTGGTTGATGGCGAACGGTAAGAACTCTCCCTAGTTGTTGTTGTCGAGCGAGTTCGCCTTCAGGTTCGAGAGAATGGGAACAAGATCTCATTTGTTGGCTATATGGTTTGAGAAGATAGAGGACAAAACCATAGTCTGGTCAATGTATGGCGATGATCTAGCACCCGAAGGTTCGAAAGTCCAGTTAACTACCAACAGCGGGTTCGTGCTTACCGACCCGAGAGAGAGAGAGAGAGCTATGGTCTTTTGGCCTAACCGCCACTAGCTTAGCGTATGTGGCTTGTTGAATCGCGCAGCGTAATACTTATATCACTTGTTGAGTTGCGAAGCGTGACTATAATAAATACTCTTTTTAATATTACAAGAGCACTTAATACACCATTCTCACTAAACACAAAACGGACTCTTACAATCACGCCACTCATTTTACACACGCTACACCCTTATAGCACTTTGGACTTCCTACACTCCTCATGTTCTACTGTTTGCAACTCTTCACTCACTCACATACACCCACAGCACCCTCTACATGACCACCTCTGAAGACCCCACTCATACACAAGACCCCCTACACTCTACACTCACGACACTTTATACAACACCCTACACTCCACACGCAAGGGGCAAAGCCCCTATTTGTAGGGTGTAAAGTCGGTCAATGAACTGACTTCCACACCAAAGTGTCTCCTCCTATTATTATTTTGTTGCAACTTGCTGACCCATTTGTCAACAATTGCAGTTATGAAATTTGGAGAAAATTTTGGAAGAGTATAGATAGAGAGATAGATAGAGAGAGAGAGGCAGTGCCTCTTCAACACTTCCCCTCACCGACTACTCTCTCTCTCGATTTGGATGTAACACTATGTCAAGTTGCTTTTCGGCATCTGCTATTGTCTTCTTCCTTTATCCTCTCATGCTCCTTGGCTTCACCCACTTCTAGTGCTAGCTGCCCTGATTTGATACTATCTATTGTAGCTTCAACTTGCTCTTCGACTGCGTCCTTCAACTTAGCTTTGTGAAGCTTGAATTTTTGTAATGCATGTTCATTCTGCCTTTTACTCTCCCTTTCCTTCATCTCACACAATTCGGCCTTCATTTTCAGCATATCTCTTGTGAGAATTTGGAGACTGGAACTCATTTGATCAAGCCTTTTATTTGTGACTTTCATTTCATGCTTCAACCGATTTAGTCTCATCCAAAGCACTTTAGTGGAGATATCTTGATCCTTTTTCTCATGGAATTTCTGCTCCTCGATCTTATTCCACTGATCCTTGCACCACGGTATGTAGGGTGTAGATGGTCTCCTTTTTTTAGAGAATCCCTACAATTTCTCCTTTAGGTGTTCTTTGTCTCTCCCAATATGACCAATTGGAAACTTCACAGTGGACTTGAATTCCTTAAGCTTCTGCAACTTCTTAAACTCATATCGTAACTTCTCGAGCTCTCTTTCTTTTGCTTTGAGCTCTCGATCCTTCTGCCTTAGCATTTTATCTCTTTTTCAACATCTTCTCCATCTTCACATTTTCAATTCATAGCTTCTTCATCATTTCCTGCACTCTTGCAATTTCTTCTCACGACTGCTTGTTAGTGTTGTTAGTTGCTTCTTTGAGTTTTCCCTTGGCTTGCTCTTCTTTGGGGTCGCGATAGGAGCTGTTGAATCATTTGACTCAACTATACAATCAGTTGCTAACTCTTCTCAATCTTTCAATGCAACTGACATTTGGAAGTCCCATTCTTCTTCACTTTCGATCTTTTTCTTGCAAGAAGTGACGACATTTCCTTCTTCCCGCCTTGCTTTGCCTTTTGTTGCTCTCATCTTCATCCTATCATCGTTGCCATCTCAACGAACTCCTCCTGGTTAATAACTCTTCCCTTTTAGTTGCCTCCACCAATCTTTATGACTTTTCAATGGTTTGCCATCTCTTATGCCTGCTCCATTTCTTCTCTGACTCTTGAACCCTCTCTTATTACTAAAGAGGGCACTTTCAACATCCTTAACTGAGACCTTAGAAATTTGTTTATCTAAGGCTTCTCGATTGGCCAATATATTCTCCAACTCAGTTAGAGTTGGCTCATTTAACCACCCACTAGTAGCCGTAACAAAACCATTATACTCTGGCCTTAACCTATGAATTATTATTCTTCTCATTCTTGTCTCAAAGATGGCGTTCTAAGGATCTAACTTTGAAATTTCTTCACAAATAGATTTTACTTTAGAGAAGTATTGACTCACCGTCATATGTTGTTGTGAAATTGAGAGGAGCTTATTCTCTAGGCATTGTAACTTGGCATTGTTTGTTCTCGCAAACAGCGCTGCCAAGTTATCTCAGGCCTCCTTCGGGGTCTTCGCACTCTTTAAGTGTTACAATAATTCATCTTCCACAATTACAGCAAGAACATAAAAAGCCTTACTTGATTTGACATTCCACTTTCTTAATTCGATATTATTTGTGGGTGGTGTGGTGTTGCTACCACCAACAATCTCTCATAAATTTTGATCTTGCAAGTAATACTGCATGCAGGTACTCCAATTATTATAATTGAAGTTGTTGAGCTTCTCCAAGCCATTTCCCGAACTCAAGAAATCCGCCATCGAGACTTGACTATAATCCCTTACACTATATCAAGTAAGCCTAGTCCCAGACCAACCGACTTCACAATCCCAGATCGTGCACTGGTAGAACTCCGGCGTACTCCACTCCTTGGCTTGACGATCCCTGACTGCCTACTCACTTACAATGGTCCCAACCGCCTAAGCTCTGATACCACTTGTTGAATCGCGTCGCGTAGCACTGATACCACTTGTTGAGTTGCGAAAGCGTGACTATAATAGACACTCTTTTTAATATTACAAGAGCACTTAATTACACCACTTTCACTAAACACAAAACGGACTCTTACACTCATGCCACACTCACTCTGCACACGCGACATTCTTACAGCACTTGGACTTCCTACACTCCTCATGCTCTATTCTCTGCAACTCTTCACTCACTCACGTACATCCACAGCACACTCTACACGACCACCTCTAAAGACCTCACTCATGCACAAGACCCCCTACACCCTACACTCACGACACTTTACACAACACCCTACACTCCACACACAAGGGACACGAGCCCCTATTTATAGGAGAAAATATTGGGTGGTCCGGGACCACCACGTCAGCGTGGTCCAGGACCACTCACGCGGCGCCACGTGTGTGGGGAGGGGGACAAAGGACCGGAACCGGCCCCACCTCTCTGACGCTCTCTCTCCTCTTTCTCTTTTTTGTCCCCTCCCCTCACACGTGGCGCCGCGTGAGTGGTCCGGGACCACGCTGACGTGGTGGTCCCGGACCACCCAATATCTTCTCCTATTTATAGGGTGTAAAGTCGGTCAATGACCCGGCTTCCACATCAAAGTATCTCCTCCTATTATTATTTTATTGCAACTTGCTGACCCATTTGTCAACAATTGCGGCAATGAAATCAGGAGAAAAATCTGGACGGGTAGAGAGAGAGAGGCGGTGCCTCTTCACACGGCCATGCTCAACACGGGGAACTTCATCCTAGCGAGCGCAAACCACGTCAACTTGTGGGATTCATTCAGCCAATCGACGGATACGATACTACCTACAAATTAGTTAGATTTTAGGGCTAATGTTAAAGCTCGCTATTCCGAAATGAATTGCTCCACTGGGAGATTCCACTTCGCACTGCAAGCTGACAAAAATCTCGTGCTCTATGCCACTCCTACCTCGCTGGCCATCTCATATTCATGCTGGGCTACCGGCACCCTAGGTGTCGGCTTCCGGTTGATATTCAAATAAAGTGGTCAGGTCTACCTCACATCTAGGGATGAAACAATACTCAATATTGTCACCTCAGATGAAGTTCCAAGTAGCGGATTTTACCAAAGAGCGATCCTTGAATATGATGGGGTCCTTAGGCAATATCTCCACCCAAAGACGGCAAATTCGAGTTTTGGTTGACCAATGCGCTGGTCGATGGTCGTCCCTTCAAATATATGCACAAGGATCACATGAGATACTGGTCCTGGAGCTTGTGGTTTCAACGGCTATTGTACTCTTGGAGACGATCCGATTTAGAGGCCCCGATGCCATTGCCCACCTGGATATACTCTGTTAGATTCAACGAATGAGATGAACGGAAGCAGACAAGACTTCATATCACAGAGTTGCGATGAAAGTAGGCCTGAAAAAGACTAGTTTGCTTTGCGTGACATGCTCAATACAGATTGGCCGCAGTCTGCTTATGAGGTCAGGGCATTGAAAACTGAGGTCTGGTGCTGAGAGGCTTGCTTGGCTGATTGTTTTTGCGCAGTCGCTGTTTTCAAAGACGGAAATTGCTGGAAAAAGAAGATCCCTCTTCTCAATGGTAGGAAGGATCTTAGTGTGGGTGGAAAAGCACTGATCAAGGTCCAGATGGATGACTCGACTTTGACATCTACAAGAAACGGCCAGAAAAAGAACAAGAACTCAACTCTGGTGATCATCAGATCAGTGCTGTTGAGTAGTTCTATGTTTTTGAACTTGCTTTTACTCCTCATTAGCTATTTAATTTATAACAACTTACAATCTAGGGATTCTTAGTTTTCACGACCAGTCCAGATTAACCAAGCCACGCGCATGCGGACTTTCAATTATCAGGAGCTTCAAGAAGCAACAGATGAATACAAAGAAGCACTGGGTAGGGTTCTTTTGGAACAGTGTACAAAGGTGTTCTCGGATCCGAGGATACAAACTTCGTGGCAGTAAAAGTGTTGGCGACAAGGACTGGAGAAAGCGAAAAGGAGTTTGAAAGAGAAGTGAGTGCAATTGGCCGAACTGACCACAAGAACTTAGTGCAGTTGCTTGGATACTGCAATGAAGGTCAACACCAACTACTGGTGTATATATTCATGAGCAATGGCACTTTGGCGGATTTGCTATTTAGCGCTTCAAGGCCCATCTGGTACAGAAAAATAGAAATTGCCTGCGATGTTGCACGGGGGCTCTCTTACTTGCATGACGATTGCATGAGGCATATAATCCACTGCGACATCAAGCCACAAAATATTCTTCTTGATGGCTCTCTTGCTGCAAAAATAGCAGACTTTGGATTAGCTAAGCTCTTGATGGCGAACCAAACACGAACCACCACTGGAGTCAGAGGAACCAGAGGTTATTTAGCGCCAGAATGGTTCAGGAATATGCCTATTTCTAGCAAGGTAGACGTTTACAGCTTTGGCATCTTGTTGGTAGAGCTCATCTGCTGCAGAGAGAACTACAAGCTAGAAGCAGAAATTGAAGCTCAAATTGTGCTAGTTGACTGGGCGTATGACTGCTACCACGACGGGAGCGTACTTAAGCTAGTGGAGAGTGATGAGGAGGCATCGAGTGACATAAAGAGGGTGAGAAGATTTGTGATAGCATTGTGGTGCATCCAGGAAGACCCGGCTTTGAGGTCAACCATGAAGAAAATCACTCATATGTTGGAAGGAGCTGTTGAAGTCCCAGTACCTCCAGTTTCAAGCTCTTTTATCAGTTCAATATGATTTTGCTTATTAAGACAACTGTTGTCGCTGTAATCATGAAAAGTATTCGTATTGTCTGTTAGTGCTATTACGCCGGATCAAACATTTTCATAATGTCTTCGCATGGATCCCGCTTAAATAAGCTAAATCATCAGTCAAGCTTAACATTCCCTCGCATGTATCCAAGAGAAAACGGGTTGACGATTGTCGCAAAAGGGATTGCATGCGAGGCCGCATGCATTAATTGAGAGACTACGATGTTTGAGTGACCAAGTAACTATATATCAAATAATGCAGAATCAGTCGCCAAAAAATTTAAAGTCACAGGCATTATTCTGTTGAATCACCTAGTTGGAAGCATAATCAAACGATCTTCCTTCTCGATGCATCTATTGAGAATTAGTGAGAAGCAACACAATGTAGACAATTTTTCTAAGCAATACGTATTCCTTTCCAAATGATCATTGGAGATCTTGTATAAACAAAGCAGTGAGCTACAGTCAAAGCCATTCCATAACGGGTCCAAACAGGACGGAACTGGAAAATACACCGAGACGAGACAATGAAAAGACCTCGGAGATCCAAATCTAACGATCGATCTGCACCAGCAGCTTAATGGGTTCGATTACATGTTTGTCTTTGTCAGCTATGGCATCTGCCGACGCTTTCGCTATCTTTTCCATGCCATATTCTCAATTCGATGGAACGGAGGATGTTTTGGTCAAGGGTCTTCTGTCTTTCGGTTGTTTCGCTTTGGAAAAGTCTGCTTGCGACAATTTCATAGAAGTAGATGACTGCCCCCGTTCATGCACATGGCGAAGCAGAAATTTGCTAGACAATTATGAGCTTGTTCCCTTTGCATGCATGCATGAGGCCATTCCATTCAATGCATATACTTTCCTCCTTGTCCAATATATGCTTAATTAAGAGCATGTGGCCCAATGTCAACTTCATCTGGTTAGGGCACGACTTGGTTCACTCTCCTTGGGATTTTTTATGATGCTACTTAGAAATAAAAATACTCCCCAAGGAGAATATTTGCTAATCACCGTCTTAATGATGTATGAGTTCAAATGATATCTGATGCGGTAGCAAGATGGGTGAGAGTTGTTACACGACTTCAAGATTGAAAAAGCTCATCACCAAGGCCTACATGAAAACCATCAGCCAAGTATATAGTGCTTCTTTGGCTCACCTTGAGGAAGAATCCACCCTCGAAGGATACAAAGACGGGGTAATCCACTCTCCAAAGATATTTGCTCATAAAGAGGAAAATCTCAAAAATTCATACACTCAAAATTCAGGGTTTTACATTTGAGAATTCGCCTTATTATATAGAGGGATAATTACATTGGAAATAGACTAAACATTAAACACGAGAAACTATCTAATTACTTAAAGACGTAGGAATTAGAAAAGCACACTAATGACCTAGGATCTAGACAATGCATTAAAACATCTACAGACTTGAACTTTGGCTCTTTGAAAACTACAACACACTTAAGACTAGAAACTTGAACTTTGGCTCCTTGAAAACTACAATGCACTTAAGACTTCCTAATGACACTTGACTAGATGCAAAGTAATTAAAATAGACTATAAATTCGTTCATCTCCTTGGGCAGTCTAATGGACATCTTTGAAGATCACCAAACAAGAAAGGAAATTGTCCAGAACAGCCTTCGATTGTTAGATAGTCTATTAGTAGTCTCGGATCAACAATAAACATGTGTGTCGATGTCTCAATAGCCGATCGACAACTATGAAATTGGCAACTTGTCCATTGAAGCGACAACTTTTCCACATAATTGACATCTTCCACTTGAATCAATTGATGAAGCCCAATGCTCACACCTCAATCTCCCTAGGTTATTGAAGATTTGTCCTCAATTTTGTCATTGCTTCATGTCCTCGATTACTACGCTAGGAGACTCCACTTCATACCCCAACCGAGCCGGTCATCTCAAATGCTTACTAGATTAGCAACACCCTGGGTACTGACTACCACTTGATATTCAATCAAAGTGGTCAGGTCTACGTCGTCACGCTAGGAATGAACGGTACTCAATATCGTCGCCTCAGACACCATCCCCGCCTCCGGATTTTACAAAAGAGCGATCCTTGAATATGGCGGGGTCTTCAGGCAGTATGTCCACCCTAAGACGACATATTCGAGTTCCAGCTAGGCAATGGGCTAGCCGACGGTCTCTTCCTCGGTCCCTTCAAATATATGCGTGAGGATCACATGAGATACCGGTCCCGGAGTTTGTGGCTTCAACGGCTACTGTACTCATGGAGACGATCGGATTCAGAGGCCCTGATGCCACTGCGCACTTGGATATACTACGTTAGATTCGATGAACGAGATTAACGGATGTGGACAGGACTTCGTATTACAGAGTTGTGATGGAAGTAGGCCTGAAAAGGACCAGTTTGCTTTGCGTGACATGCTCAATACAGACTGGCCACGGTATGATTACGAGCTTAGTGCGTCACAAACCGAGGACTAGTGCTGAGAGGCTTGCTTGGCTAATTGTTTTTGTGCAGTCACTGTTTTTCAAGATGGAAATTGCTGGAAAAAGAAGAAACCTCTTTTCAATGGTAGGATGGATCCAAGTGTGGGTGGAAAAGCTCTGATTAAGGTCAGGATAGATAACTCGACTTTGACATCTCCAGGAAACGGCCAGAAGAAGAACAAGAACTCAACTCTGGTAATCATCGGATCAGTGCTGTTGAGTAGTTCTAAGTTTCTGAACTTGCTTTTACTCCTCTTTAGCTATTTAATTTTTAAAAGCTTCCGATCTAGAGGTTCTAAATTTTCACGATCAGTCGAGATCAACCAAGCCACAGGCATGCCAACTCTCACCTATCAGGTGCTTCAAGAAGCAACAGATGGATTCAAAGAACAACTGGGCAGGGGTACTTTTGGAACAGTGTACAAAAGTGTTCAAGGCCTAGCTAGTGCAAAAGAATAGAAATTGCCTGTGGTGTTGCAAGGGGCCTCTCTTACTTGCATGAGGATTGCACTAGGCATATAATCCACTGCAACATCAAGCCACAAAATATTCTTCTTGATGGCTCTCTCGCTGCAAAAATATCAGACTTCAGATTAGATAAGCTCTTGATGGCAAACCAAACATGAATCGCCACTGGCGTCAGATGAACCAAAGGTTATTTAGCGCCAGAATGGTTCAGGAATATGACTATTTCTGCCAAAGTAGATGTTTACAGCTTCGGCATTTTTTGCTTGAGCTCATCTGCTGCAGAAGGAATTATAAGCTGGAAGCCAAAAGTGAAGCTCAAAGTGTATTGATCGACTAGGTGTACGACTGCTACCATGACAGGAATCAACTTGTGCTAGTGGAGAGTGATGAGGAGGCGTCAAGCGACATAAAGATGGTGAGAAGATTTGTGATGACGGCACTGTGGTGCATCCAGGAAGACCCGGCTTTGAGGCCAACCATGAAAAAAATCACTCAGATGCTGTAAGGAGCTGCTGAAGTCTCAGTCCCTCCAGATCCAAGCTCTTTTATTAGTTCCACATGATTTTGATTATTTAGACAACTGGTGTCTGTAATAATGAAAAGTATTTGTATAGTCTGTTAGTGCTCCTACGCTAGAATAGACATTGTCATAATATGTTCACATAAATCCAGCTTAAATAAGCTAAATCTTCCCGAAGTTTGAAATTCATTCACATGTTGGTAATTGTTGGCAAAATTTTTTTAAATCTCTTAGGAATTCTTCGTGAATCATATTCCATTATATCACAGGCAAAACTAATGTGACCCCATCTATGCATTTCCATCAACCATTTTGCTTCATCAAAATTGCATTGGATGCAGTAAAAGAGTATCTTAACCTCATCGAAGCAAAACAGATCTTATCTGCTAAATTTGAATGGTGGGAAACCATATGAAACTTGCTGATCCTCAAGTCGAGGATCAGTACCCTGAACTCCTAATTTCGAAAGGTCTGCTGCTTTTCTATTCACTCAGATGGGACTTTCACTTCCTTTTGGCAACCAACTTCATATAGACCAAAGGAATCAGGGTCCGCAAATCACGTGGTTGGAAGCATAATCAAACGAACTTTCTTCTCGATTGATCTGTTGAGAAATTGCGCAAAGTGACAAAAGAAAGACAATACTCTAGGAATACATATAACTTTCCAAATGATCATTGAAGATCTTGTATAAACCACTCAGCAAGCTACTGTTAATGCCATTGCACAATGGGTCCAAACTGGAGGAAACTGGAAAATATACCAAGACAATGGAAAGATCTAGAAGATCCAAATCTAGCATCGATTTGCATGAGAAGGTTAAAGGGTTCGATTTCATAGTTGTTTTTGTCAGCTATGGGGTCTTCCAGCTCGTTTGCTATTGTTGTGACGTCTTTTTATTCAACAAAACGGACAATATTTGGTTCTAGGTCTTCTCTTTTTGTTTGTTTCACTTTGGAATAGTCTGCTTGCGCCAATTTTATAGAAGTAGATGAATCCCCTTAATGCACCTGGCGAAGCAAATTTTTATTTTTATTTTTTATTCGGATATGATAAAAAGTTTAAGAGGAAGGGAGATTACTCCATGTTAAGGTTAGGGCATAACACGGGTCAAGAAAGTTTTATAATGGATTTACAGTAGCGGGATTTCAACCCCAGCATGCTGCGCAAAGAGTTCAAATCTTACTAGCGGCGAAGTAGAGATTTATTGCACATAAACACTGCAAAAATACGAGGTGTGTCTTGTTACTTAAAAAAATCTCCAAGGTGGAAAAACAAGGTGAGGAAAATGATGTTGAAGGCTTCAATTTTCTCACCAATTTGAACTCCCATGATGTAGCAAATACCACAATCCCCTTAACTGCGATGAAATGTAGGGAGAAGCATGATGGTTAGTTGCTAAGGGTTAACAAATTAAATCCCTAATTTTATGAAAATGTTTCGAAATATATAATAGGTAAAAATTTAAGTGTCAATAGTGAGGGTCCAAGCAAGAGCCATGTCTATCCAGCCCAATTTGTGAGTAAACCAAGCTCCTTTCAAGTTCATCCATCTCTAATCTTCATCACCTGGACGTCCCAAGTGGTATCCGGACTTGGTCTGTTTACCGAGCATAAAATTAAAGTTTAAAGTTGAGCATGTTAGCTTTCCATGCTTCGATGGGTGTCCACAATATTTTTATTAAGTTATTGACTTGATACTCTATTGGTCCTCTATAAGCTCTAAATGCTCTATGTTTTTATGGTATTAGTGTATTACGTGTCCTAAAACTTATTATAAAAGTGTAATCAAATCCTTAAACTTAAAAAAAAAAAAAGTACAATCAAATTTTAAAACTTTTCAAATCGGTTTACTCAGTTTTCTACATTAACTCCATCCCGTTTGGCTATCAGAAAAAGTTGATGCGACTTTTTTTTTTACCATTTTTTTAAAGAAAGATGTCTTGATGAGGTTGCCATGTTAGATATTAAAAAAAATAAATGAAATAAAAAAGAAAAAGAATAGATCTCAAGATTTTAGAAAAATAAAAAATTGGAAAAAAAGAAGAAGAATCAAACATAGGAGAAGCTGAGAAGGATAGCATAGATGCAGTAAAGGTGGTGGCGGCTCAACGGCCACCCATGTGTCACGGTCTGTGAATTCTCCCATACTCGTGACACTTGTGAGTGGTGCTTAGGGTTATCGAGTGAAGAGTGAGGAGGCAGAAGGGACGAACACAACTGGTCCGTGGGAGTAGCGTCAGGACGGTTGGTGCTAGGAGTTCTAGGATAGAATGATTATATCACTTAGGAGCTCTGAAGGTGGGGTTGGCCTCCCGTGCACAAACTGGTCGGGAGCCAATGTCGCCCTCCTGACGAGGCCATGGCAAGCCGAAACTAGTTGTTGAACCTAAAGAGATATGCTGTCTCACTCGATGGACTTCGCTCGGGCGTGGTAGGATCTCGTACAAAGAAGCATTCACCGTAGTGTTCGTGGAACAGCTATAGAAGAAATGTTGGCTTGGCGAATTCCGCTCTCCAAGCACCGCACGGGTCGTTTCGCGGCCAAGGAAACTGTCAGCCCGTGATAAGTGGTATCAGAGCAGGAATCCCTCCAGTAAGTGAATGAGTCGGAGAATCGAACTTCTCTCTCTAGTGCGTCGAACTGATAAGTGCCCGGTCTGGTCCTAGTGGGCGGAAAGTAAATGGCCGGGGTAAAAGATGTTTAAACGAAGCTGGGCTCTCTACTCCTAAGATGGCAATGGTACTAGGACGAGTCAGTTCATCGCCGAACCGATAAGGAGTTCGAGAAGAACCGAACCCTTACTAGGGATAACGTTCCTGGATCAATCAGTGAATTTGAAGAAGAGGTCTACTGCCACTTTTTCAACAAGGAAAGAACTTCCATTTGGTTAGCTGGGGTCAAAGAAGCTGAGTAGGCAAAGAAATGGTGCTGCCAAAAGATGCGGTTGGCAAAAGATGCCACGCTTGCCAAAGAAAGCGCAGGTGACCAAGAATGGCCGAGCAGCTGAGATCAAAAGAGGCAACCAATGGAGCAAAACCTGTTTTGTTGGGCGAGCGTGACCATTCGATGTAAAATCCCAAAAGTGGCACATCAATGGTTAAGAGACGCAAGGAAGCGACAGAGCAGACCGCAACGAGGACGTTGCGAATTTGAGTGGGGGAGAATGTCACGGTCCGTGAATTCTCCCGTACTCGTGACAGTTGTGAGTGGTGCTTGGGGTTATCGAGTGAAGAGTGAGAAGGCAGAAGGGACGAACACAACTGGTCCGTGGGAGTAGCGTTAGGACGGTTGGTGCTAGGAGTTCTAGGATAGAAGGATTATATCACTGAGGAGCTCTGAAGGCGGGGTTGGCCTCCCGTGCACAAATTGGTCGGGAGCCAATGCCACTCTCCTGACGAGGCCATGGCAAGCCGAAACCAGTTGTTGAACCTAAAGAAATCTGCTGTCTCACTCGATGGACTAGACGCTCGAGTGAAGCTAGGCGTGGTAGGATCTCGTACAAAGAAGCATTCACCGTATTGTTCGTGGAACAGCTATAGAAGAAAGGTTGGCTTGGCGAATTCCGCTCACCAGGCGCCGCACAGGTCGTTCCATGGCCAAGGAAACTGTCGGCCCGTGATAAGTGGTATCAGAGCAGGAACCCCTCCAGTAAGTGAATGAGTCGGAGAATTGAACTTCTCTCTCTAGTGCGTCGAATAGATAAGTGCCCGGTCTGGTCCTAGTGGGCGGAAAGTGAATGGCCGGGGTAAAAGATGCTCAAACGAAGTTGGGCTCTCTGCTCCTAGGATGGTAATGGTACTAGGACGAGTCAGTTCCTCGCCGAGCCGATAGGGAGTTCGAGAAGAACCGAACCCTTACTGAATAGGGATAACGTTCCTGGATCAATCGGTGAATGCGAAGAAGAGGTCTACTGCCACATTTTCAACAAGGAAAGAACTTCCATTTGGTTTGCTGGGGTCAAAGAAGCTGAGTAGGCAAAGAAATGGTGTTGCCAAAAGATGCGGCTGGCAAAAGATGCCACGCTTGCCAAAGAAAGCGCAGGTGACCAAGAATGGCCGAGCAGCTGAGATCAAAAGAGGCTATCAATGGAGCAAAACCTGTTTTGTTGGGCGAGCGTGACCATTCGATGTAAAATCCCAAAAGTGGCGCATCAATGGTTAAGAGACGCAAGGAAGCGACAGAGCAGACCGCAATGAGGACGTTGCGAATTTGAGTGGGGGAGAATGTCACGGTCCGTGAATTCTCTCGTACTCGTGACAGTTGTGAGTGGTGCTTGGGGTTATCGAGTGAAGAGTGAGGAGGCAGAAGGGACAAACACAACCGGTCCGTGGGAGTGGCGTCGGGACGGTTGGTGCTAGGAGTTCTAGGATAGAATGATTATATCACTTAGGAGCTCTAAAGGCGGGGTTGGCCTCTCGTGCGCAAACTGGTCGGGAGCTGATGCCGCTCTCCTGACGAGGTCATGGCAGGCCAAAACCAGTTGTTGAACCTAAAAAAATCTGCTATCTCACTTGATGGACTAGACACCCGAGTGAAGCTAGGCGTGGTAGAATCTCGTACAAAGAAGCATTCACCGTATTGTTCGTGGAATAGCTATAGAAGAAAGGTTGGCCTGGCAAATTCCGCTCGCCAGGCGCCGCACGGGTCGTTCCGCGGCCAAGGAAACTATCGACCCGTGAGACATGCATCAGCGAGAGGCCAACGTCCCACAACAGACTTAGGTAAGCTAGTGCGGTCCTTGCTACCACCTTCACATTTTGAAAATAAAAATAAAAATAAAGTAAGCGTGTGGGAGACAAGTGAGCCACCCTCGTCACTTGTCAACAAAGACCTTGCCACTAGCTACTCTCGCTCCTCCTCCGACAATTACGGCCGCGACCCTTGCTCAGATCTATGACAAATGATGACCCTTGCACAGATCTGAGATGATGATCATAGCCCACGTCGTCAAAGAAGATCGAAGGAGGAAGCCATGTTTGGCTGCGAAGTGGTGAAACTCTAGTGAATGGCGGATTTGAGCGAGAATAGAGATCTCGTTGCCATGGAGCTTAAGAACCAGCACTAGTTATGGCTGTGAAACGAAGTAGCTGAACGCAAAAATTGATGGAGTCGATTCTGGAGCATGATTTTCACTTTAAGTTTTCTTATTCTTTTTCCTTAACTTTATTTTTCTAAAGTTTCGAAAACAATTGATTATAATTTAATTGCAACATCCAACATTTAGCTTTAAATATTTTTTAATATTTTTCTTCTAATTAGCTAACGTCACATCCATATCAACGCATTTCCTTTTGAACAACAATGGAAAAACTATATCAACTTTTTTCAATGGTCAAATTTAACAGAGTTAAAAGAGCGATTTAATATACGCAAATTTGATGTATGCAAATTTCTGCAGAATATATGCCGAATTATGTCCATCAATCATTAATGTAGTCATTCCTCTCCAAGCTGCACAAGACTCAATTGCAGTCTACGCAGCAAGCATTAGATCACCCCAACGACACGGTTCACAATCGCGTGGAGTAGGCCGCTCACGTCGACAACATTCCTCGCCTCGCTTACCTCCTCGGGCAAAGCACAATCCAGCGGCGTGCTTCAGAGGACGAGGAAGAAGAAGGAGAAGGAGGAGGTAATTGTTTGCACGGGGAGAACCTCCATCGCACGAAACAAAGCAGCAAATTTCTAGTGGATAGACGTAGCCATCTCCTGCATTTCAATATTTCCCAGCGGAAGACGACAATGGAGGGAGAGCACCGGACAGTGTGGCGAGCGTGTGCTGACGTGTCAGTTGTCGGGGTCGTGTTAGGTGTGCTGTGTACGTTTCGCGGGTCGTGGGGGGGATTGATTAGGAGTGTTGTTTTTTTCTTGTGAAGTCCACTAGCGATCCGAGTTAAGTCAAAATTAGACGGTTCACAATCAGATCCACCGACTGCATGCATGCTTGATGGGGGACACAAGAGCAAAATTTCCACATACGTACGCGCATTGAAACATTCAATTTCCACGAAGTGATATGTGATCGCTTTGATTTCCACAGGAATCGAATCCTGTGTATTTTGGTAAAAAAAAAAAAAAAACATTTTCCACTCCCAAAATCTCCTCCTTTAAACCTAAAAGATGTTTCGGTCAAAGTCTTCTAAATTTGTCTGTTTCTCCTTGGGAAATTTCAGGGTCACGACCGAAGATTAATGGATCCGCCCAAGCAGACCTGCCTTTTTCTAAATTTCCACGTACGGAGAAATAAAGAAACACGCCAACTCCAATCATGTTTCCGCGCACGGCACTTTTCTGATATGATTAAAATTTATAAATCTTGTTGGTAATATCACGTAACTTGTCGGTCCAAGTTTACAAATTAGCAATTCGCCAACATTGAATGCAAGAGTAAATTATCGCCTTTCTTAGGAAATTATCGCTCAAAGTTAAAAACTTAGCAATGAAATTAGTAACTTAAGAGTGAATCTGATAAATTACCAAAATGAGTCTCGCTATAAGTTGGTAAGTTACTAAGAAAGTAAGGAATTTGCCATTGGAAATATAACCTTGGTTATTAACTTACTATGGGAATAAGTAACTCACCAATGTAGGCCCGCTTTTAGCATAATAAGTTGCCAACAATTTGAGAGATTTACTAACACCAAATTCAATCTTAAATTGTAAACCTTCCCCATTAAAGTTAGTAAGTACCAGTAAATTTAGCAACATGTCTGCTCTCTCAAGTTAGTAAGTCTCACAAGAAGTATGAAATTTGCCGAAGGTCTTACTTAACTTATTTAGGAGGTTGTCTTTGGAGATTACCCGTACAGTTACGGACCATGAAAGTAGTAATTTACCGATGTAAGCTTGCTTTTAGCTTAATAAGTTACAACTGGTGAAATAATAAATTATCAACTTCTTTAGAAATTCACCACGTATTTGACAAACCCACTTGAAAAATTTTAAAGCACTTAGGAGTTCACTGCTTGACGTAGGGGTGATAACATCATGATTTCACTAGAAAGTTACTAATTGCTTGACGGGCTCACTTGTAAAACACTTGCTCATCTACTGCTAGATGTCGAGGTGGTGGATTTATATTCTCGTTGACGGGCGAAAAGAGACACACTCGAATTCTATAAAGAGCGCTGGTATTTATCCTTGAGGCTGCAGTAGCTCGACGCAAGGAGCACCTTAAGTTTCCATCTCATATGGCTTCAGTGATGCTCCGTATCCTTCTGCTGCTTGTTACCCTTCCACTTTCCACCAAAGCTCAGACCAACGGCAACCTCACCTTGGGCTCCTCGTTAACAGCGGATGACCGGAACTCTTCCTGGCTGTCGCCATCGGGCGAGTTTGCCATTGGGTTCCGGAAAATGGGACAAGGGGATCATTTGCTGGCAATATGGTTTGAGAAGGTAGAGGACAAGACCATCGTCTGGTCGGCGAATGGCGATAATTTAGCACCAAAAGGTTCGAAGATCCAGTTGACCGCCAACGGCCGATTGGTGCTCGCTGACCCGAATGGAAGAGAGTTGTGGTCTCCTAGCCCGACTGTCGCTGGCGTAGCTTATGCAAGCATGCTCGACATGGGGAACTTTGTCCTAGTCGGCCAGAACTACGTCAACTTGTGGGAGACGTTCAGCCAACCGACCGACACAATGCTGCCTACGCAACAGTTAGATCAAGGGACTAAAGTTAACGCTCGCTACTCTGAAGTGAATTACTCCGCCGGGAGATTCCACTTCAAGCTAGGAGATGATGGAAATCTCGCATTCTATGCCACTCGTGACCCGTGGGTTGCCTCAGATACTTACTGGGTCAGCAACACCAAAGATAGCGGCTTCCGATTGATATTCAATCAAAGTGGTCAGGTCTACCTCACGGCTAGGAATGGAACACTGCTCAAACTCATCACCTCAGACACAGTCCCAACCAGAGAGTTTTACCAAAGAGCAATCCTTGAATACGACGGGGTCTTCAGGCAATATGTCTACCCCAAGTTGGCAAATTCGAGTTCTGGCCGAGCAATGGGCTGGTCGATGGTCTCTTCCCCGGTCCCTCCAAATATATGCAAAAGCATCAGTCAAACTATGGGTTCTGGAGCTTGTGGCTTCAACAACTACTGTGCTCTTGGAGACGATCAGAGGCCCCGATGCCTCTGCCCACCCGGATATACTCTGTTAGATTCAACAAATGAGATGAGCGGATGCAGACAGGACTTCGTACCGCAGAGTTGTGATGGAAGTAGGCCTGAAACAGACCAGTTCACTTTGCATGAAATGCTCCATACAAACTGGCCAATGTATGATTACGAGCGTACGGCGGCACAAACCGAGGACAGGTGCAGAGAGGTTTGCTTGGCTGACTGTTTTTGCGCAGTTGCTATTTTCAGCGGCAGAACTTGCTGGAAAAAGAAGCTCCCTCTTTCCAATGGAAGGATGGATCCTAGTGAGGTTGGAAAAGCTCTGATCAAGGTCAGGATAAATAACTCGACTTCAAAATCTACGGGAAATGGAAACAAGAATTCCACTCTGATTATCATCGGATCGGTGCTGTTGAGTAGCTCTGTGTTTGTGAACTTGCTTCTACTCCTCATTACCTATTTAATTTATAGAAGCTTCCGATCTAGGGATTCTAAGTTGTCACGACCAGTCCAGATCAACCAAGCCACAGGTATGCAGACTTTCACTTATCAGGAGCTTCAAGAAGCAACAGATGAATTCAAAGAAGAACTAGGTAGGGGTGCTTTTGGAAAAGTGTACAAAGGTGTTCTCGGATCCGAGGATACAAACTTCATGGCAGTAAAAGTGTTGGCGACAAGGACTGGAGAAAGCGAAAAGGAGTTTGAAAGAGAAGTGAGTGCAATTGGCCGAACTCACCACAAGAACTTAGTGCAGTTGCTTGGATACTGCAATGAAGGTCAACACCGACTACTGGTGTATGAATTCATGAGCAATGGCACTTTGGCGGATTTCCTATTTAGCGCTTCAAGGCCCAGCTGGTACAGCAGAATAGAAATTGCCTGCGATGTTGCACGGGGGCTCTCTTACTTGCACGACGATTGCACCAGGCATATAATCCACTGTGACATCAAGCCACAAAATATTCTTCTTGACGGCTCTCTCACTGCAAAAATATCAGACTTCGGATTAGCCAAGCTCTTGATGGTGAACCAAACACGAACCATCACTGGAGTCAGAGGAACCAGAGGTTATTTAGCGCCAGAATGGTTCAGGAATATGTCTATTTCAAGCAAGGTAGATGTTTACAGCTTCGGCATTTTGTTGGTAGAGCTCATCTGCTGCAGAAAGAACTACAAGCCAGAAGCAGAAGTTGAAGCTCAAATTGTGCTAGTTGACTGGGCGTATGACTGCTACCACGACGGGAGCGTACTTAAGCTAGTGGAGAGTGATGAGGAGGCATCGAGTGACATAAAGAGGGTGAGAAGATTTGTGATGACAGCATTGTGGTGCATCCAGGAAGACCCGGCTTTGAGGCCACCCATGAAGAAAATCACTCACATGTTGGAAGGAGCTGTTGAAGTCCCAGTACCTCCAGTTTCAAGCTCTTTTATCAGTTCAATATGATTTTGCTTATTAAGACAACTGTTGTCGCTGTAATCATGAAAAGTATTCGTATTGTCTGTTAGTGCTATTACGCCGGATCAAACATTTTCATAATGTCTTCGCATGGATCCGCTTAAATAAGCTAAATCATCAGTCAAGCTTAACATTCCCTCGCATGTATCCAAGAGATTGTCGCAAAAGGGATTGCATGCGAGGCCGCATGCATTAATTGAGAGACTACGATGTTTGAGTGACCAAGTAACTATATATTAAATAATGCAGAATCAGCCGCCGAAAAATTTAAAGTCACAGGCATTATTCTGTTAAATCACCTAGTTGGAAGCATAATCAAACGATCTTCCTTCTCGATGCATCTATTGAGAATTAGTGAGAAGCAACACAATGTAGACAATTTTTCTAAGCAATACGTATTCCTTTCCAAATGATCATTGGAGATCTTGTATAAACAAAGCAGTGAGCTACATTCAAAGCCATTCCATAACGGGTCCAAACAGGACGGAACTGGAAAATACACCGAGACGAGACAATGAAAAGACCTCGGAGATCCAAATCTAACGATCGATCTGCACCAGCAGCTTAATGGGTTCGATTACATGTTTGTCTTTGTCAGCTATGGCATCTGCTGACGCTTTCGCTATCTTTTCCATGCCATATTCTCAATTCGATGGAACGGAGGATGTTTTGGTCAAGGGTCTTCTGTCTTTCGGTTGTTTCGCTTTGGAAAAATCTGCTTGCGACAATTTCATAGAAGTATATGACTGCCCCCGTTCATGCACCTGGCGAAGCAGAAATTTGCTAGACAATTATGAGCTTGTTCCCTTTGCATGCATGCATGAGGCCATTCCATTCAATGCATATACTTTCCTCCTTGTTCAATGTATGCTTAATTTAAGAGCATGTGGCCCAATGTCATCTTCATGTGGTTAGGCCACGACTTGGTTCACTCTCCTTAGGATATTTTATGATGCTACTTAGAAATAAAAATACTCCCCAAGGTATATATTTGCTAATCACCGTCTTAATGATGTATGAGTTCAAATGATATCTGATGCGGTAGGGGGATGGGTGAGAGTTGTTACATGACTTCGGGATTGAAAAAGCTCATCACCAAGGCCTACATGAAAACCACCAGCCAAGTATATAGTGCTTCTTTGGCTCACCTTGAGCAAGACTCCACCTTCGAAGGATACAAAGACCGGGAGTAATCCACTCTCCAAAGATATTTGCTAATAAAGAGGAAAATCTCAAAAAATCGTACACTCAAAATTCATTGTTTTACATTTGAGAATTCGCCTTATTATATAGATGGATAATTACATAGGGAATAGACTAAACATTAAACATGAGAAACTATCTAATTAATTAAAGACATAGGAATTAGAAAAGCACAATAATGACCTAGGATCTAGACAATGCATTAAAACATCTAGAGACTTGAACTTTGGCTCTTTGAAAACTACAACACACTAAGACTAGAAACTTGAACTTTGGCTCCTTGAAAACTACAACACGCTTAAGACTTCCTAATGACACTTGACTAGATGCAAAGCAATTAAAACAGACTATAAATTCGTTCGTCTCCTTGGGCAGTCTAATGGACATCTTTGAAGATCACCAAACAACAAAGGAAATTGTTCATAACAGCCTTCGATTGTTAGATTGTCTATTAGTAGTCTCGGATCAACAATAAACATGTGTGTCAATGTCTCAATAGCCAATCGACAACTATGAAATTGGCAACTTGTCCATTGAAGCGACAATTTTTCCACATAATTGACATCTTCCACTTGAATCAATTGATGAAGCCCAATGCTCACACCTGAATCTCCCCAGGTTATTGAAGATTTGTCCTCAATTTTGTCATTCCTTCATGTCCTCAATTACTCCGCTAGGAGATTCCACTTCATACCCCAACCGAGCCGGTCATCTCAAATGCTTACTAGATTAGCAACGCCCTGGGTACTGGCTACCGCTTGATATTCAATCAAAGTGGTCAGGTCTACGTCGTCACGCTAGGAATGAACGGTAGGTACTTAATATCGTCACCTCAGACACCATCCCCGCCTGCGGATTTTACAAAAGAGCGATCCTTGAATATGGCGGGGTCTTTAGGCAGTATGTCCACCCTAAGACGGCATATTCGAGTTCTAGCTGGGCAATGGGCTAGCCGACGGTCTGTTCCCCGGTCCCTTCAAATATATGCACGAGAATCACACGAGATACCGGTCTTGGAGTTTGTGGCTTCTGTTAACTGGATTCACTCCTATGTGGAGGAAGCCCAATGAGTTGCAAGCTCAAAAAAAGAGCTTGGGCCCATATAATAAATTATATGGAGAAATAGGGTTTCTCACTATCTTTAAAAGTGGTAACCGTAAAAAGACGTAGTAACAAGAGAAAAAGAGAAAGCATAAAATCTGGGGGTTGAGGCAATATTGATTTACATCAAGCTGGCATCGGAGGTCGATTCGTGGTCCGATTGAGCTGAAATTTTGTCAGCATGTTCGCGACGCAATCTCCTCGAATCTGAACGGTTTGATTTTCGCTTAAAGCTGCATACATCAAGTTTTTCGTGGATTGATCAAAACCTGCGTTTTTAGTCAGATTTATCGTTGATCTTTTGTGAAATTCATGTGTATTGGCAAGAATTATGTTCTTGAGGTTTTTGCTGATATGTACCTCTAGTATTTGCTAGAGAAGAACATTGTTCACCCAATTTTGTTGATAGTGAAGATTTTTGGATGGACTCCGGTCCCGTAAAATATCATCTCATGTTCGCGTGCTTGGTATTTATTTTACTCTACTATATCGATTTCTATTAGGTTTACACAAGAGGGGAGATTATTTTATTCCGCTATGTTAATTCGATATTATTCGAATTGTTACCGTTCTCCGATCAGCTTCAATAGCTACAGTTTCATGGAGACGATCGGATTCTGAGGCCCAGATGTCACTGCGCACTTGGATATACTACATTAGATTCGATGAACAAGATTAACGGATGCAGACAGGACTTCGTATCACAGAGTTGTGATGGAAGTAGGCCTGAAAAGGACCAGTTTGCTTTGCGTGACATGCTCAATACAGACTGGCCACAGTATGATTACGAGCTTAGTGCGTCACAAACCGAGGACTGGTGCTGAGAGGCTTGCTTGGCTGATTGTTTTTGTGCAGTCACTATTTTTTAAGATGGAAATTGCTGGAAAAAGAAGAAACCTCTTTTCAATGGTAGGATGGATCCAAGTGTGGGTGGAAAAGCTCTGACCAAGGTCAGGATAGATAACTCGACTTTGACATCTCCAGGAATGGCCAGAAGAAGAACAAGAACTCAACTCCGGTAATCATCGGATCAGTGCTGTTGAGTAGTTCTATGTTTCTGAACTTGCTTTTGCTCCTCTTTAGCTATTTACTTTATAAAAGCTTCCGATCTAGAGGTTCTAAATTTTCACGACCGGTCCAGATCAACCAAGCCACTGGCATGCCAACTTTCACTTATCAGGTGCTTCAAGAAGCAATAGATGGATTCAAAGAAGAATTGGGCAGGGTTACTTTTGGAACAGTTTACAAAAGTGTTCAGGCCTAGTTGGTGCAAAAGAATAGAAATTGCCTGTGGTGTTGCAAGGGGCCTCTCTTACTTGCATGAGGATTGCACCAGGCATATAATCCACTGCGACATCAAGCCCCATAATATTCTTCTTGATGGCTCTCTTGCTGCAAAAATATCAGACTTCAGATTAGCTAAGCTCTTGATGGCAAACCAAACATGAATCGCCACTAGCGTAAGATGAACCAAAGGTTATTTAGCACCATAATGGTTCAGGAATATGACTATTTCTGCCAAAGTAGATGTTTACAGCTTCCGCATTTTTTGCTTGAGCTCATCTACTGCAGAAAGAACTATAAGCCAGAAGCCAAAAGTGAAGCTCAAAGTGTATTGATCCACTAGGTGTACGACTGCTACCATGACAGGAATCTACTTGTGCTAGTGGAGAGTGACAAGAAGGCATCAAGCGACATAAAGATGGTGAGAAGATTTGTGATGACGGCACTGTGGTGCATCCAGGAAGACCCAGCTTTGAGGCCAACCATGAAGAAAATCACTCAGATGCTGGAAGGAGCTGTTGAAGTCTCAGTCCCTCCAGATCCAAGCTCACGGCACTGTGGTGCATCCAGGAAGACCCGGCTTTGAGGCCAACCATGAAGAAAATCACTCAGATGCTGGAAGGAGCTGTTGAAGTCTCAGTCCCTCCAGATCCAAGCTCTTTCATTAGTTCCACATGATTTTGATTATTTAGACAACTGGTGTCTATAATAATGAAAAGTATCTGTATAGTCTGTTAGTGCTCCTACGCCAGAATAGACATTGTCATAATACGTTCACATAAATCCAGCTTAAATAAGCTAAATCTTCCCAAAATTGTTTTACATCTCTTAGGAATTCTTCGTGAATCATATTCCATTATGTCGCAGGCAAAACTAATGTGACCCCATCAATGCATTTCCATCAACCGTTTTGCTTCATCAAAATTGCATTGATGCAGTAAAAGAGTATCTTAACCTCATCGAAGCAAAACAGATCTTATCTGCTAAATTTGAATGGTGAGAAACCATATGAAACTTGCTGATCCTCAAGTCGAGGATCAGTACCCTGAACTCCTAATTTCAAAAGGTCTGCTGCTTTTCTATTCACTCAGATGGGACTTTCACTTCCTTTTGGCAACCAACTTCATATAGACCAAAGAAATCAGAGTCCGCAAATCACGTGGTTGGAAGCATAATCAAACGAACTTTCTTCTCAATTGATCTGTTGAGAAATTGCGCGAAGTAACAAAAGAAAGACAATACTCTAGGCATACATGTACCTTTCCAAATGATCATTGGATATCTTGTATAAGCCACTCAGCAAGCTACTGTTAATGCCATTGGACAATGGGTCCAAACTGGAGGAAACCGAAAAATATACCAAGACAATGGAATGACCCAGAGATCCAAATCTAGCATCGATTTGCATCAGAAAATTGAAAGGTTCGATTTCATAGTTGTTTTTGTCAGCCATGGGGTCTGCCGGCTCATTTGCTATCGTTCTAATGTCATTTTTATTCAACAAAACGTACGATATTTGGGTCAAGGTCTTCGTCTTTTGTTTGTTTCACTTTGGAATGGTCTCGCTTGCGCCAATTTTATAGAAGTAGATGAATGCCCTTAATGCACCAGGTGAAGCAAAATTATTTTTACTTGGATATGATAAAAATTTTAAGAGGAAGGGAGATTACTCCATGTTAAGGCTAGGGCATAACACGGGTTTAGAAAGTTTTATAATGGATTTACAGATCGCCTAGCAAAGGGGACTGTCGGTAGCGGGATTTCAACCCCAGCATGCTGCGCAAAGAGTTCAAATCTTACTAGCGGCGAAGTAGAAATTTATTGCACATAAACACCATAAAAAAACGAGGAGTCTATTGTTACTTAAAAAAAATCCCCAAGGTGGAAAAACGAGGGGAGGAAAATGATGTTGAAGGCTTCAATTTCCTCGCCAGTCTGAACTCCCATGATGTAGCAAATACCACAATCGCCTTAATTGCGATGAAATGTAGGGAGAAGCATGACGGTTAGTTGCTAAGGGTTAACAAATTAAATCCCTAATTTTATGAAAATGTTTCGAAAATTATAATAGGGAAAAATTTAAGTGTTAGCAGTGAAGGCCCAAGCAAGAGTCATGTCTGTCCAACCTAATTCGTGCGTAAATCAAGCTCCATTCAAGTTCATCCATCTCTAACCTACATCACCTTGACGGCCTAAGACGTATGCAGTCGGTTTACTGAGCATATTGAAATGTAAAGTTGAGTATATTAGCTTTTTTCGCTCCAACAGGTGTCCATAAAACTTTTATTAAGTTATTGATTTGATACTTCATTGATCCTTGATAAGCTCTAAATGCTCTATATTTTTATGGCATTAGTGTACTACATGTCCTAACACTTATTATAGAAGTGCAATCAAATCCTTAAACTTTCAAAAAGTGAAATCTTGCTTAAAATTTTTCAAATTTGTTCACTCAAGTTCCTTGATTTAATTCCATTCCATTTGGCTATCAAAAAAAGCTGATGCGACTTTTTTTACCAATTTTTTTTTTTTTAAAGAGGTGTTGATGAGGTTGCTGCATTGACATTAAAAAAAAAACGAGAAAAAGGAAATAAATTGATTTCGAGATTTTATAAAAATAAAAACATGAAAAAAAAGGGAAGAATCAAACATAAGACAAGCTGAGAAGGATAGCGGCAGTTCCCGTAAAGGTGGTCGTGGCTTTGGTGACCACCCATGCATCGGCGAGGGGCCGACATCCCTCACCGGACTTAGGTAAGCTAGTGCGACCCTTGCCACCACCTTTGCATACTTAAAAAAAAAAAGGATAAAAATTAAGTAAGCGTGTGCGAGACAAGGGAGCCAGGCAAGGTGGCATCCCTTGTCACTTGCCGAGAAGGACCTTGTCGTTGGCTACTCTCGCTCCTCCAGTAATTACGGCTGCGATCCCTGGTCAAATTTACGACAAGAGGATGACCCTTGCACAGATCGGAGACGATGATCATAGCCCACATTATTGTCAAAGAAGATCGAAGAAGGAAGTAGTGTTCGGCCGCGAGGTGGTTAATCTCTAGCGAATGGCGGACTTGAGCGCGAATAGAGATCTCGTTAACATGGGAACGTAGGAACCAGCACCAGCTATGGCTATAAAAAGAAGTGGTCAAATGCAAAAATCGATGGAGACTATTCTCGAGAATGATTTTCTCTTTAATTATTCTTTTTTACAATTGATTATATTTTAATTGCAACATACAACATTTAGCTTTCAATATCTTTTAATATTTTTAGGGAAAATTCTAAATAAGAACTTGAAGTGCTCCCATTTTTTTTTTTTTTTTTTTTCAAATAGAGGTCTAAAGTTAATTTTATTTCAAATAAGAGTTTGAAGTATCGTCACTTTTTTAAATAAATGTCTAAAGTAGTTATAGTTATCTCAAATAAGGGCATAATCTTGTCAGTTCGTCATCAAAATATTCAGGTCGATCATGGGCTAAATTTTAGTTAAATTATATTTAAAAATTAAACAATAATTAAAAAATTCCTGCCCCATCACTTGGTGGGATGGCGGCGGATGCCAACGACCATTTACCGAGATCCGGATGAGGGTCACTAGTCCTTACGCAGGTTTGGCAGCCCTCTTGTAGATCTGGTCGGCAAGGGTTGCTGGCCCTTGCCAAGGCGCCAGAAACCCCATCGTCCATCATGGTTGCCCCATCAATAATAGGGCAATAGCCATAGGCAAAGGGCCTATGGGTGCGTTTGGGAACCACTTCCCAAAGCCCCTTTGAAGCCCGAAGATACTTGGGCAAATGCCAGCCCGTTTGGCAAAAAATTTTGAGCCCACATTCCCCAAATGCCAGCATTGTGAAGCGAAAGCCCAAGGCGGTGAGGACCGCCTTGGGCTTTCGGCTTTTTCGGCATGCCCACACGGGCACCGTTCATATTTTTTTTTTTCGAAATTGTCCTCACGAATTTTTTGTTTTTCCGGTTCTTGCCCTTGTGTCGCAACCGTTCATCTTCTCCGGGGTTCGGGTTCGTCGACCGCGAGCGGCCGCGGCGATCGCTAGAGGGACGCCGGCGATCGTCGGGGGTGGCGCAACCAACGCCGGAGGTGGCGCGACCGAGGGCCGGGTCGCCGCGACCCGGATCCGGGGCGGCGGCGGTCTTCTTCTTCTTCTTCTTCTTCCGCGAGCTTCTTCTTCCGCGAGCGGTCGCGGCGACCGTCGCCCGCACGACCGACGCCGGGGTGGCGCGACCGCCGCGACCCACGGCGAGGTCCGGGTCACCGCGACCTAGATCCGGGGTGGCGGTGGTCGCGGAGGACCTTGCCGCCCCGATCCGGGTCGCGCGACCTCGCGGCCCCGGATCCGGGTCGCGGCGGCGTCGCGCGACCTCCGCGACCTCGCCGCCCTAGATCCGGGGCGGCGAGGTCGCGCGACCCCGCCGCGACCCGGATCCGGGCGGCGAGGTCCTCCGCGACCTCGCGCCCCCGTGATCCGGGGTCGCCGGAGGTTGCCGGAGGTCGCCGGCGGCCGGTGCCCTTTGGTCAATTTTTTTAAATTTTTTTTTGATAATTTTTTTTTACCACAAAGATCCTTTGTAAATGTAATTCCCCAAACGCTATTTTGCTCAAAATACTTTACAAAGAGCTTTCAAAGTACAATTTACCAAACACGGTTGCATTTTGGAAAACACATTTAACTCAAAGGTATTTGCATTTTCCAAAAGACTTTCCCCAAAAGTGGTTCCCAAACGCACCCTATGTGTGTCTTTTTTTTTTTTTTTTTTTTTTTCAAGTTTTAGTTTTTTTATGGAAAAAAAAAGAAAAAAAGGAAAAAAAATTAAAAGACCAAAATGCTCTTGAATAGTCAATGAGGTCAAGCCCTTCTTTAAGATTGATATATAGCCACTTTAAATCTTTATTTGAGATAATGTCCATTTCTGGCTCTTGTTTAAAAAGATAAATACACTTCAAATCCTAATTTAAAACAACATTTACTTCAAACTCTTATTTGTTTGACGTGACATCCACATCAGCGCCTCTTTTTTTGAACAGCAATCAAAAAGACATGTCAACTTTTTCTTAACGAAATTGAACAGAATAAACAAAGCGAATTGATAAATGCGGAGTTATGTTTAACCATCGTTGATGTAGCCATTCCTCTCCAAGCTTCACAAGGCTCATTGCAGTCCAAAGCATCAGATCACTATACCGCCATGGATCACATCCGCTGAGCGCATGCTCGAAGCGGGACGGCACAACAAATTTCCATGTACATACGCGCATTAAAACATTCAATTTCCTCAAAGTTACCTGTAATCGCTTTGATTCTTGTGTTTTGGTCAAAATAACATTTTCAACTCACAAAGTCTCCTCCTCCAAACCTAAAAGATGTTTCGGTCATAGTCGTTCTGAATTCGTCTGCTTCTCCCTAGGAAATACTTGCCTTATTCTAAATTTGATAAGCTTGGCGCTGCCGGCCGACGGGAATGTCACGAAGTACGCCTACTCCAATCATGTTTCCGTGCATGGCACTTTTCGGCAATATTATGTGACTTGTTGGTCCAAGTTCCAACTGTTGATGTTAGCAATTTTGCCAACGATAAATGCAAAGAGTAATCATCCCCTTTCTAAGGAATTTATTGCTCAAAATAAAAGCTTAGTAGTGAAATTAATGGCTTGCCGACATAGATCACTTTATAAGATAGTAAGTTACTGGCGAAGTAAGGAACTTACCAACTTCAAGCAGAACATGTTTTACCACTCAAAATAAAAACTTAGCAGTGAAATTAATAACTTAAGAAATTTAACTGATAAATTACCAACTTGGGTCTTGCTACAAGTTGGTAAGTTGATTACAAAGTGAGGAATTTGCCTTTGGAAATATAACATTGGTTATTAACTTGCTATGGAAATCACCAACGTAGGCCCGTTTTTAGTATAGTAAGTTGCCAAAAATTTGAGAGATTTGCTAACACCAAATTCAATCTTAAATTGTAAACTTCCACCATAAAAGTTAGTAAGTACCAGTGAAATTAGCAACATGTCTGCTCTCTCTTAGGGTAGTAAGTCTCCCATGAAGTATGAAGTTTATCAAAGGTCTTACTCAGTGAAAAGTTTATTAACTTATTTTGGAGGTTGTTATTGTCTATGGAGATTACCAGTACAGTTAAGGATTGTGAAAGCAGTAATTTACGAACTTAAGCTTGATTCCATCTAGATGATAAAATCATTATTTCGTTGGTTAGTTACTAATTAATTGAAGGGGCCCAATTGTAAAGCTCTAAAAATCCATATTGTATTTTGTTGATAATTTACCGGTCAATACAGGCTCACTAAAACATCTACCGGTGGATATTAGACTTGAGAAAGGTATGCTTTTCGTTCGTAAATTATAAATTATTTCGACTGGAGAAAGAGCACTGCCAATCATCTTTTACAAGAAACTTGTAAATGTGAACAATAACATATAAAAGAATGGAGAAAAATAATTTGATTAAACAATAACTACAAGAAAAAAATAAATATCGATGAGAATATGAAAAAGTAACCTTTTTTTTAAATGGATGAATGTATAATAAAACTAATAAGGTATCTTAAGAGAAAGAAACACAATTAAGCAAAAAGGAATATGCCTCAATGACAATAACGTTGACCAAGCTCCTAATAAAATAAAACTTTAGGTGGCCCTTACTGATTCACGCATGATTCCAAATCATTATTTACGAAAGAGAGAGAGAGAGGGACTCGAATTCTACAAGCAGCGCTGGTCTTCATCCTTGAGGCTGCAGTAACTCAAGTTTCCATCTCATATGGTTTCAGTGATGCACGGAATCCTTCTGCTGCTTGTTACACTTCCACTTTCTGCCAAGGCTCAGGCCAACGGCAACCTCACCTTGGGCTCCTCGCTAGCAGCGGATGACCGCAACTCTTCCTGGCTGTCGCCGTCGGGCGAGTTCGCCTTCGGGTTCCTGCAAATGGGACAAGGAGTTCATTTGCTGGCGATATGGTTCGGGAAGATAGAGGAGAAGACCATCGTCTGGTCGGCGAATGGCGATAATCTAGCGCCAGAAGGTTCGAAGATCCAGTTGACCACCGACGGCCAACTGATGCTTGCCGACCCAAATGGAACAGAGTTGTGGTCTCCTAGCCCGACCGTCACTGGTGTAGCGTATGCGGCCATGCTTGACACGGGGAACTTTGTCCTAGTTAGCCAGAACTATGTCAACTTGTGGGAGACGTTTAGCCAGCCGACTGACACAATGCTGCCTACGCAACAGTTAGATCAAGGGACTAAAGTCAACGCTCGCTACTCCGAAATGAATTATTCCACCGGGAGATTCCATTTCATGCTGAGAGACGACGGAAATCTCGCATTCTATGCCACTCCTAACCCATGGGATGCCGCAGATATTTACTGGGTCAGCAACACCGTAGGCAGCGGCTTCGGATTGATATTCAATCAAAGTGGTCAGGTCTACCTCACGGCTAGGAATGGAACAGTGCTCAAACTCATCACCTCAGGCACAATCCCAACCAGCGGATTTTACCAAAGAGCGATCCTTGAATATGACGGGGTCTTCAGGCAATATGTATACCCTAAGACGGCAAATTCAAGTTCTGGCTGGGCAATGGGCTGGTCAATGGTCTCTTCCCCGGTCCCTCCAAATATATGCACGAGCATCAGGCAAAATATCGGTTCTGGAGCTTGTGGCTTCAACAGCTACTGTTCTCTTGGAGACGATCAGAGGTCCCAATGCCTCTGCCCGCCCGGATATACTCAGTTAGATTCAACAAACGAGATGAGCGGATGCAAACAGGACTTCGTACCCCATAGTTGTGATGGAAGTAGGCCGGAAACAGACCAGTTCACTTTCCAGGACATGCTCAATACACACTGGCCACTGTCTGATTACGAGCGTAGTACGGGACAAACCGAGGACAGTTGCAGAGAGGTTTGCTTGGCTGATTGTTTTTGTGCAGTTGCTATTTTCAGCGGTGGAACTTGCTGGAAAAAGAAGATCCCTCTTTCCAATGGAAGGATGGATCCTAGTGAGGGTGGAAAAGCTCTGATCAAGGTCAGAATAAATAACTCGACTTCAATAAATACAGGTAATGGAAACAAGAAATCGACTCTGATTATCATCGGATCGGTGCTGTTGATTAGCTCCGTGTTTGTGAACTTGCTTCTACTCCTCGTTACCTATCTAATTTATAGAAGCTCCCGATCTAGATATTATAAGTTGTCACGACCAATCCAGATCAACCAAGTTACAGGCCCACGGACTTTCACTTATCAGGAGCTTCAAGAAGCAACAGATGGATTCAAAGAAGAACTGGGTAGGGGTGCTTTTGGAGCAGTGTACAAAGGTGTTCTTGGATCCGAGGATACAGACTTTGTGGCAGTAAAAATGTTGGCAACAAGGACCGGAGAAAGTGAAAAGGAGTTCGAAAGAGAAGTGAGTGCAATTGGCCAAACTAACCACAAGAACTTGGTGCAGTTGCTTGGATTCTGCAATGAAGGTCAACACCAACTACTGGTGTATGAATTCATGAGCAACGGCACTTTGGCGGATTTTCTATTTGGCACTTCAAGGCCCAGCTGGTACAAAAGAATAGAAATTGCCTGTGGTGTTGCGCAGGGACTCTCTTACTTGCATGATGATTGCACGAGGCATATAATCCACTGCGACATCAAGCCACAAAATATTCTTCTTGATGGCTCTCTTGCTGCAAAAATATCAGACTTTGGATTAGCTAAGCTCTTGATGGCGAACCAAACACGAACCACCACTGGAGTCAGAGGAACCAGAGGTTATTTAGCGCCAGAATGGTTCAGGAATATGCCTATTTCTAGCAAGATAGACGTTTACAGCTTTGGCATTTTGTTGGTAGAGCTCATCTGCTGCAGAAAGAACTATGAGCCGGAAGCGGAAATTGAAGCTCAAATTGTACTAGTGGACTGGGTGTATGACTGCTACCACGACGGGAGCGTACTTAAGCTAGTGGAAAGCGACGAGGAGGCATCGAGTGACATAAAGAGGGTGAAAAGATTTGTCATGACAGCATTGTGGTGCATCCAAGAAGACCCTGCTTTGAGGCCAACCATGAAGAAAATCACTCAGATGTTGGAATGAGCTGTTGAAGTCCCAGTACCTCCAGTTCCAAGCTCTTTTATCAGTTCAATATGATTTTGCTTATTCAGACAAGTGATGTCCGTAATATTGAATTGTATTCTCCTTAGGATATTTGATGATGCAAATTCCAAATAAAAATAATCCCCAAGGTCAAAAAACGAGGTGAGGAAAATGATAGCGAAGGCTTCAATGTTCTCGCTAATTTGAACTCCCATGATGTAGCAAAAATGGCAATCCCCTTAATTACGATGATATGTAGTGATTAGCATAACTGTTACTTGCTAAGGATTAGCAAATTAAATCCCTAATTTTATGAAATGTTTTGAAAAGTCTAATAAGTGAAAATTTAGGTGTCAACAATGATTTCCCAAATGGAAACCGTGTCTATCTAGCCCAACCCGTGAGTAAAGAAAGCTCCATTCAAGTTCATCCATCTCTAACCTTCATCGCCTTGATGTCCTAAAAGGTATCCAGTTTTGTTCCGTTAATCATGTACCACGCTTTGAATTAAGGTTTAAAGTCGAGTATGTTAGCTTTCCACACCCCAGTGGGCCTCCATAAGATTTTGGTTAAGTTATTGATTTGATACTTCACTAGTCCTTTATTAGCTTTAAATGCTCTATATTTTGATGGAATAAGTGTACTAAAAGTTCTAAAACTTATTAGAAAAGAGTAATCCAGTCATAAAATTTTCGAATAGAACAATCAAATCTTAAAATTTGTTAAATTGTTTTAATTAAGCCCCTCTATTAAGTCTATTCAGTTTGGCTAACGGAAAAAATTAACATGGTTTTTTTTTTTTAATCATTTTGTGAAGAAAGAGATGTTGATAAGGTTGTTACATCAGCCATTTCAGGAAAAATAAGAAATTAAAGGGAAATTTTGATTTTGAGATTTTTAGAAAAATAAAAATCTTAAAAAGGAAAAAGAAAAGGAAAAAAAAAAAAAAAAGAGAGGAAGATCAAACATGGGAGAAGCTGAGAAGGGCGGTGATAGTTCCTGTGAAGGTGATGGTGGCTTGGCGGCCACTGACACGCTGGCATAGGACCGGCGTTGCTCGTCGGACTTGTTGATGAGGACCTTGCCACCAGCTACTCTTGCTCCTCTAGCAACGAGGGCCGTAACACCTGCTTAGATCGACAGCCAAAGGACGGCCCTCACCCAAATTTGAGGCGATGGTCACATCCCAAGACGTCAAAGGAGATCAAAGAAGGTACCGGTGCTCGACCGTGAGGTAGTGGACCTCTGGTGACTAGTGGGTCTGGGCGAGAATGGAGATCTTGCTGCATTGGAAGCTTAAGAACCAGCGCTAGTTATGGTGATGAAAAGAAGTAGCCAGATGCAAAAATGTTGGAGACGAAAGTGCTTCTTAATAATGATTATATATATTAATTGCGACATAGAACATTTGCCTTTAATATCTTTTAATATTTTTTTCTTAAAAGAGATGATGTGGCAATTACAACAGCACCTGTCTTTGAACAATAACGAAAAGCCATATTAGTTTTTTCTATTAGTCATATTGGAGAGAGAGACTCAATTGTATCATTTGAATAAGTTTATGACTTGATTTTACTCTTTTAAAATTTGAGTACTCGATCACACTTTTATGACAAATCTTAGAACCTCTGCTGTGCTTATCCATATTTTTATTAACTCCTGTAAGCAAATTTTCCTGGTGCATGTGCTGAAGAATGTTTATTCATCATCAATGAATGTAACCATCCGTCTCCATGCTGCACAAGATTCATGCAGTCTAAACATTAGATAATTACCTCGGATAACATCCATTGAGCGCATGCTTGACCTAGGACTCCACAGCAAATTTCCACGTAAGTTCGAGCATCTGTGGTTATGATTGAAACATTCAATTTCCAGGAAGTAGTTGGGGGTCTCGGCATTCTTCTCCATCATTTTCGACTCACAAAGTCTCCTCTGAAGCTAAAAGATGTCTTGGTCAATGTCTTCTGAGTCTGTCTGTTTCTCCTTGGGATATTTCTGGGTCCCCAAGCCAACTTGCCTTTTATCCTAAGTTTAATAAGTTTGCGGCGCCGCCTGCCGGCCAACGGTGAAATTACGAAACACGCCTCCTTCAATCATGTTTCCGTGCACGGCACTTTTCTAATATGATTAAATATTATAAATCTTGTCAGTAATATCATAATTTGTTGCTCCAAGTTCTAACCAACAGGAAAATCGTCCAGAAATCTAAATTTATTGTATTTTTATTAATTCAGTCATAAATTTATATATTGAGTTCTAAATTTTTTCATTTTTTGTCAATTGAGTTTATTTAATTAATTTTGGCCGGAATTTGCTAACATAGATACATGTCTGTCCTGCGTGGCACGGCCGGCGCTGATGTGGTTAAAATTTATTATTTTTTAAATATTTTTCGAATTTTTTAAAAAAATTTAATGTTTCTTTTCTTTTCTTTTTTCCTCCCTTTCTCTTCTTCCTCTCTACCGGTTGCCCAGCATCCGACGACTAGCTAGAGGCTATGAATGGCGAGGCCTCAAGTAAGGTCCGCCTCGCCGGCATGCAAGGTCGTCCCTCGCAAGGCTTGCCCTCGCTTACTCTTACAAGGGCGAGCCTTGCTCGCGGCCAACCAAGCCAACCCTTGTGTGCTTCGAGTGGGGGCGAGGGTCGGCCTCGCCTGCTACAAGCGAGGCTTGCGAGGTCATCCCTTGCTAGATCCCAGTGAGCACAACCTTATGTGAGGCCAGCGAGGCCAACCCTTGCTAGTTCCCGAGGAGGGTGACCTTGCCTTAGGCCGACGAGATTGACCCTCATTGGTTGTTGCCTCTGGCCAATCGCCGGAGGTTGGCTAGAGGCTGGGCGACCGACAGAGATGAAGAAGAGAGTGAGAGGGAGGAAACAAAAGACAAGAAAAAATTTAAAAGAATTCGAAAAATATTTAAAAAATAATAAATTTTGTCCACATTAGCACCAACCGTATCATAGAGGATGGCTAATGTCATTGTCAGCAAATTTCTGCCAAAATTGACTGGAGGACTCAATTTGTAAAAAGTGAAAAATATTTAAAACTCAATTGACAAAATTAAAAGGTTTATGACTGAATTAACAAAAGTGCAATAGGTTTAAATTTTTTTGGACAATTTACCCTCCAACCAACTGATACGAACAATGTTAGCAATTTACCAACATTAAATGCAAGAATAAATTATCATTTTTCTTAGGAATTTATCACTTAAAATAAAAATTTAGCAATGTCTTAATAACTTCACTGGTGAAATCAATAGCTTATCGAAATAGATCAACTAATAAGATGATAAGTTACTAATGGAGTAAGGGACTTACCAACTTCAAATAGAACGTAATTTACCACTAAAGATAAAAACTTGGGAAAAGTATCAAAAAAGTCATAAATCTATTGCATTGACACAAATTCAATTATAAACTTTTCAATTAGACCAATTTAGTCATAAACATTTTCACATTGGTACTAATTCAGTCTATCCGGTCAATTTTGCCGACCAACGCTAACGTGGATGACGGTCAATGGTCGAATGCTAACGTGGCAATTTTTTAATAATTTTTTATTTTTTTCAAAATTTTTATTAATTTTTTTCTTTTCTTTTTCTTTTTTCCCTTTTCCTTTTCTTTTCTCCCTTCTTCCTCCTTGGACTTTTAGTGGCTGGCAAGCCTTTGGCAAGGAGCTCTCCGTTATTGATGGTGAACGGTAAGAACTCTCCCTGGTTGTTGTCGTCGAGCGAGTTCGCCTTCGGGTTCCAGAGAATGGGAACGAGATCTCATTTGTTTGTTTTTTTTTTTTTTTTGAAACAAAGGAGATCTCATTTGTTGGCTATATGGTTTGAGAAGATAGAGGACAAAACCATAGTATGGCGTAGAGGACAAAACCATAGTATGGCGATGATCTAGCACCCGAAGGTTCGAAAGTCCAGTTAACTACCAACAGCGGGTCCGTGCTTACCGACCCGAGAGAGAGAGAGAGAGAGAGAGAGCTATGGTCGTTTGGCCTAACCACCACTAGCTTAGCGTATGTGGCCTGTTGAATCGTGCGGCGTAGCACTGATACCACTTGTTGAGTTGAGAAGCGTGACTATAATAAATACTCTTTTTAATATTACAAGAGCACTTAATACACCATTCTCACTAAACACAAAACGGACTCTTAAAGTCACGCCACACTCATTTTACACACGCTACACCCTTATAGCACTTTGGACTTCCTACACTCCTCATGCTCTACTCTTTGCAACTCTTCACTCACTCACATACACCCACAACACACTCTACATGACCACCTCTGAAGACCCCACTCATACACAAGACCCCCTACACTCTACACTCACGACACTTTACAGAACACCCTACACTCCACACACAAGGGGCAAGAGCCCCTATTTATAGGGTGTAAAGTCGGTCAATGAACTGACTTCCACACCAAAGCATCTCCTCCTATTATTATTTTGTTGCAACTTGCTGACCCATTTGTCAACAATTGCAGTTATGAAATTTGGAGAAAAATTTGGAAGAGTATAGATAGAGAGATAGATAGAGAGAGAGAGAGGCGGTGCCTCTTCAACACTTCCCTCACCGACTACTCTCTCTCGATTTGGATGTAACACTACGTCAAGTTGCTTTTCGGCATGTGCTATCGTCTTCTTCCTTTATCCTCTCATGCTCCTTGGCTTCACCCGCTTCTAATGCTAGTTGCCCTGATTTAATACTATCTATTGTAGCTTCAACTTGCTCTTCGACTGCGTCCTTCAACTTAGCTTTGTGAAGCTTGAATTTTTGTAATGCCTGTTCATTCTGCCTTTTACTCTCCCTTTCCTTCATCTCACACAATTCGACCTTCGTATTCAGCATATCTCTTGTGAGAATTTGGAGACTGAAACTCATTTGATCAAGCCTTTTATTTGTGACTTTCATTTCATGTTTCAACCGATTCAATCCCATCCAAAGCACTTTAGTGGAGATATCTTGATCCTTTTTCTCATGGAATTTCTACTCCTCGATCTTATTCCATTGATCCTTGCACCACGGCATGTAGGGTGTAGATGGCCTCCTTTTTTTAGAAAATCCCTACAATTTTTCCTCCAGGTGTTCTTTGTCTCTCCCAATATGACCAATTGGGAGCTTCACAGTGGACTTGAATTCCTTAAGCTTCTGCAACTTCTTAAACTCATATCGTAACTTCTCGAGCTCTCTTTCTTTTGCTTTGAGCTCTCGATCCTTTTGCCTTAGCATTTTATCTCTTTTTCAACATCTTCTCCATCTTCACATTTTCAATTCTCAGCTTCATCATTTCTTGCACTCTTGCAATTTCTTCTCATGACTGCTTGTTAGTGTTGTTAGTTGCTTCTTTGAGTTTTCCCTTGGCTTGCTCTTCTTCGGGTCGCGATAGGAGCCATTGAATCATATGACTCAACTATATAATCGGTTGCTAGCTCTTCTCGATCCTTCAATGCAACTGACGTTTGGAAGACCCATTCTTCTTCTCTTTCGATCTCCTTCTTGCAAGAAGTGATGACATTTCCTTCTTCCCGCCTTGCTTTGCCTTTTGTTGCTCTCATCTTCATCCTCATCATCATCATTTCCATCTCAACGAGCTCCCCCGGTTAATAACTCTTCCCTTTTAGTTGCCTCCACCAATCTTTATGACTTTTCAATGGTTTGCCATCTCTTATGCCTGCTCCATTTCTACTCTGATTCTTGAACCCTCTCTTATTACTAAAGAGGGCACTTTCAACATCCTTAATTGAGACCTTAGAAATTTGTTTATCTAAGGCTTCTCGGTTGGGCAATATATTCTCTAACTCAGTTAGAGTTGGCTCATTTGCCCACCCACTAGTAGCCGCAACAATTCCATTATACTCTGGCCTTAACCCATGAATTATTATTCTTCTCATTCTTATCTAAGAGATGGCGTTATGAGGATCTAACTTTGAAATTTCTCCACAAATAGATTTTACTTTAGAGAAGTATTGACTCACTGTCATATGTTGTTGCGAAATTGAGAGGAGCTTATTCTCCAGGCATTGTAACTTGGCATCGTTTGTTCTCGTAAACAGCGCCGCCAAGTTATCCTAGGCCTCCTTCGGGGTCTTCGCACTCTTACAATAATTCATCTTCCATAGTTACAGCAAGAACATAAAAAGCCTTACTTGATTTGACATTCCACTTTCTTAATTCGCTATTATTTGTGGGTGGTGTGGTGTTGCTGCCACCAACAATCTCTCATAAATCTTGACCTTGCAAGTAATACTGCATGCAAGTACTCCAATTATTATAATTGAAGTTGTTGAGCTTCTCCAAGCCATTCCCCAAACTTGAGAAATCCGCCATCAAGACTTGACTATAATGCCCCACACTATATCAAGTAAGCCTAGTCCCAGACCAATCGACTCCACAATCCCAGATCGTGTACCGGTAGAACTCGGCGTACTCCGCTCCTTGGCTCAACGATCCCTGACTGCCTACTCACTTACAATGGTCCCCAACCACCTAAGCTCTGAAACCACTTGTTGAATCACGTGGCGTAGCACTGATACCACTTGTTGAGTTGCGAAAGCGTGACCATAATAGACACTCTTTTTAATATTACAAGAGCACTTAATTACACCACCCTCACTAAACACAAAACGGACTCTTACACTCACGCCACACTCACTCTGCACACGCGACATCCTTACAGCACTTGGACTTCCTACACTCCTCATGCTCTATTCTCTGCAACTCTTCACTCACTCACATACATCCACGGCACACTCTACACGACCACCTCTAAAGACCTCACTCATACACAAGACCCCCTACACCCTACACTCACGACACTTTACACAAACACCCTACACTCCACACACAAGGGACATGAGCCCCTATTTATAGGGTGTAAAGTCGGTCAATGACCTGACTTCCACATCAAAGTATCTCCTCCTATTATTATTTTATTGCAACTTGCTGACCCATTTGTCAACAATTGCGGCTGTGAAATCAGGAGAAAACTCTTGAAGATTAGAGAGAGAGAGGCGGTGCCTCTTCAACACGGCCATGCTCAACACGGGGAACTTCATCCTAGCGAGCGCAAACCACGTCAACTTCTGGGATTCATTCAGCCAATCGACGGATACGATACTACCTACACATTAGTTAGATTTTGGGGCTAATGTTAAAGCTCGTTATTCAGAAATGAATTGCTCCACTGGGAGATTCCTTTTCGCACTGCAAGCTGACGAAAATCTCGTGCTCTATGCCAAATGAATTGCTCCACTGGGAGATTCCTCTTCGCACTGCAAGCTGACGAAAATGCTCTATGCCACTCCTACCTCGCTGGCCATCTCATATTCATACTGGGCTACCGGCACCCTAGGTGTCGGCTTCCGGTTGATATTCAAATAAAGTGGTCAGGTCTACCTCACCTCTAGGGATGGAACAATACTCAATATTGTCACCTCAGATGAAGTTCCAAGCAGCGGATTTTACCAAAGAGCGATCCTTGAATATGATGGGGTCTTTAGGCAATATCTCCACCCAAAGACGGCAAATTCGAGTTCTGGTTGGCCAATGCGCTGGTCGATGGTCTCTTCCCTGGTCCCTTTAAATATATGCACAAGGATCACACGAGATACTGATCCTGGAGCTTGTGGTTTCAACAGCTATTGTACTATTGGAGACGATCCGATTTAGAGGCCCCGATGCCTTTGCCACCTGGATATACTCTGTTAGATTCAACGAATGAGATGAACGGATGCAGACAAGACTTCATATCACAGAGTTGCGATGAAAGTATGTCTGAAAAAGACCAGTTTGCTCTGCGTGACATGCTCAATACAGATTGACCGCAGTCTGCTTATGAGGTAAGGGCATTGAAAACTGAGGACTGGTGCCGAGAGGCTTGCTTGGCGGATTGTTTTTGCACAGTCGCTGTTTTCAAAGACGGAAATTGCTGGAAAAAGAAGATCCCTCTTCTCAATGGTAGGAAGGATCTTAGTGTGGATGGAAAAGCACCGATCAAGGTCCAGATAGATGACTCGACTTTGACATCTACAAGAAACGGCCAGAAAAAGAACAAGAACCCAACTCTGGTGATCATCAGATCAGTGCTGTTGAGTAGTTCTATGTTTTTGAACTTGCTTTTACTCCTCATTAGCTATTTAATTTATAACAGCTTCCAATCTAGGGATTCTTAGTTTTCACAACCAGTCCAGATTAACCAAGCCATGCGCATGCGGACTGTTGACACCTAAATTTTGACAATCTGGTCATTTATTTATTGCATAGAAAATTAGGGGTTAATTTTATTAATTGCATAGTATATAGATTTAGGTTGCATTTATTTTGTTATTTGCATTTTTTGCATTTTATTGGACCGGTGGCGTATGGGTTCAAATTAGATGGATCGCCCAGAATGAAAGCAAGTCGCCCAAGCCCATATTTTTAAATGATCGAAATTATCTTGTGAGAAATTTGAAATTCGAAATTTTTCCAAGATATAATGATTTTTTTTTGGATATGATAGATGGGTAAAAAATATCGCGATTTGGTTTTGAAAGATTTGGATTTAGAAAAAATTTCATCTTAATATTGAATCCTTATCAGTATGGGATGAATTTTGTTAAAAAAGATTTGCGAAGGTTGATTTGAGGAAGAATTTGAAAATCCAATTCCTTTCCCTATAAAAGGCCGTGCGTGCGAGAGGTTTAGGGGGGCTTTTCTTTTCTCGATTAAAAAAGGGGAATCGAGTAAGAGAGTTTCGTTTTGGGGGTCTTTTGCCGAGTTTGGGGGTTTTTCTAGGGTTTCTCTTGGTTGAAAAAGAAGAGGAGAAAACAAAAGGTAAAAAAAAGAAAGGGAAACGTGAAGAAGGGAAAAGGGGGCAGAGGTGATTTGACGTTTACTATTCACCATCTTCTTCCCTCCGCCGGTTTGGTTTCCACGCTCCTTTCGCCGGCTCTGATTTTTTGCTTCGCCCTCCCTGCAGCAGTCAACGCCGCCTCACCGCGCCACCACACCAGCCGGTCCCGCCACGACGCGCAGCCCCGCTGCGTACCACTGCCGCTCGAGGACCATCGATCGCCTTCGTCGGTGATTCGAGTCGCCGCTGCCCCACCAGACCGCGAGCCAGACCTGCTCGCTCGTCCGTCGCCGACGACACCTTGTAGATCTCAAGCCCCCTGTCGTCGTTGTTCTTGCCCCGTCCAGATCCCGCGATTCCAGCGGTCTGTTGCCGTCCGAGCCCTTGCGCCGAGCACTGTAGCCCTTGCGACGACCCACGAAGACCCGCGCACCACTGCGGCCCATCTGATCTCGCGTCTCCAATCTCCTTTGCTGACGCTCCCCGCGTTCGTGACGCAGCTCCGCCCCTGTGCTGCCTGCGACCAGCAGATCTGCCCCTACGCCCAGAAGATCCGCCTCCGCCTCTGCTCCACCAGCCCGACGAGGCTGCCTCTGCGCTGATCCGTGACGACCCCGACGCTGCCCCTGGTTCGTTCGTAGCCGGTCCGCCTGCCACCATCCCCGACGCCAGCTTCCCGACGCCAGCTTCACGACGCCAGCAGTGCCCAGGCTCCCCTGCAACAGCCGAGGCCCAAGCCCTCGCTCCGACCCACGACACCACTTCCGGTCCTGCTCCGCAGCAGCCCGAACCAGTCGCTGATTTTTCTTCCCTGTAGCTCTGAATTGCCGGACCTCGCCATAGCTCCGCCCCTCCGCGACCTCCGATCGACGGTGACGTCGCCGCCTGCAGCCGCCCTTGCCTTATCCCCTTGCCGGACCGATCAACCGGTGCCCCTTGGAGACCCACGAACCGTGCGTGGGAAAGGAGGAGAAAACAGGAAAAAACAAAAAAAAGAAAATCAATTTAGGTAGTTTTTTTTTATTGTTTACTTTATTTTATTTCTTTTATTTATTTATCTTATTTTATTTTATGTTTTTTTTAAAATCAGTCTTTAGGTATGATTGAGATTCCGACATGGAATAGCACCTTTAAATTAGGGATTTATAGTCCGATTTTCGAGCCGAAATCCGACTTGCAATCTCTTGAAAAATCGTCAATCCGATCTCATGCTCGAGATTCGATTCGCGATTTAATTTTAAAATTGGACAACCCGATCTCATGCGCGAGATATGGTTCGCCAACTTTCGGATATCAATTTTATCTTGTTTGATTTGATGTCGTGGTGTTTGAGTCAGTTTTATTTTCGTAAAAGGAAAAAATCCAAAAAAATTTTGAATTAGGATTAGGTTTATTTATTTATTTATTATCTTGCATGTTTAGAATAGGGATTTTATTTTGAATCATGAAAAAGAAATGAAAAAAAGTGCATTCATTTAGGATGTTAGTTTTTTTGTTCTATTATTATCTAAATTGCATGTTTAATTTTAATTTCGAATTTCATAAAAAAAAAAAAAAGTTAGAATTAGGTCATTTTTGCTAATTTAGATTGCATATTTAATTATTGCATGTTTATTAGAAAATCACAAAAATTTTTACTCATTCATATAGTTTAAGACATTTTGCCATGCCATATTATTTCATGTTAGGTTGAGAAGCATTGCATATGGATTATATTCTCGTTAAAAAAGTGAAAGCAAAAATTGAGTGATTGCTTGTTAATTAGAAATCATATCTAGGATTGCTGATGTGAATTCTAATCTAGCACCGCATATGCTTTCGTTGCTTTGAGGTAAGTTCTGCATTATTTAATTGCTTTCCTGAGTGTTAAATTGGTGGTATGCACACCTGCATGATCGCCTTACATGTTAGGAAAGTGAATTAAAATTGATTCAAGCTGGTTGCCAAACATTTTTCAAAATAAAAGAAAAAGGTACCGAAAGGGTGTTAGAGAAATCTAACGTAACCAAGTCCCCGAACTCACAAATCTCTGGTTTGTAGGAGTAAAGTAAAACTCCCATTACTTTACTTGGGTTTCTAATCGACCCACCAAAAATAGATTAGTGGCGACTCCTGATTGAAAATCATTTGTATGAACTTGAACTTAAGTCCCGAGTTGGTATGGGCTTGGGAGAGCCCGAGTTAAGTCTAGGCTTAACAATCCATTAGCCAAACCCTAGGTGGTTCACCCCTCGAAATTTTGGTCGCGACAAAGCTAGTGACACCTAAATTTTGGCAATCTAATCATTTATTTATTGCATAGAAAATTATGGGTTAATTTTATCCTTGAAAAAATATTAATTCCATAGCATTTAGATGTAGGTGCATTTATTTTTAATTTACATGTTTTGCATTTGGACCGGTGGCGGATGGGTGGATTTCAATTAATGGTTCTGAACTTTAAATTGAAGGCCGGACTAAGCCCATGAAGCAAGCAAATTGGCCCAAGCCCGAGCCTTTTTTTTATTTATAATAAAAGAAATTATCTCATGGGAAAAATAGAAATTTTGAATTTTTTTCTAGATAAGATTTTCTTTTGATTGGGTAAATTTGTGAAAAATATTGCGATTTATCTTTGCAAGATTTGGATTTAGAGAAAATTCTATCATAATCAAATCCTTATCAATACGAGATAAATTAGGTGAAGAAATATTGTGGATGTAGATTTGAAGAAGAGATCGAAATCCTAATTCCACCCCTATAAAAGGTCATGCGTACGAGAGAGGTAGGGGGCTTTTCTCGGTTTTAGAGGTAAAAAAATTGAAAAAAAAGTAAAAGCCTATAGTAAAGTACACAACAGCAGAAAGAGAGAGGAGACGTAAAGCAGGGAGGACAGAAATAAAAAAAGAACAGGGGTGAAACTGTTCTTCTTCCTTGCGGGCACCCCAGTCGCTCGGCCCCGATCTCCTCACTAGCCACAGCTGCTGATCGCTGCAGCTGCGCTCGCACCACCGCGCTGTCGCGGACACCACCGCTCCACCTGACTGCAGCAAACCATCGCCCGCAGCTCGCCACCGCACCGGAGCCCCATTCACCCACGCCTGCCTCTCCGCCACGCCGCTCGTCTCCGTTGCCCCCTGTCTCTGTTCGCACGGCGACGCCGTGCCGCATCCGTCGCCACCCTCGCCGCTCCACTCGACGTCCTGCGATCCGCAATCGAGCGACGTCGCCCCCGTGAAGCCGCTCTGTGCCCTCTGCTACTCGACCCGACTCCAATCCGAAGCTCCACCGCAGCCTACAACGCGTTTGACGCCACTAGATCCGAAGTAGAAGCCGCCCGCCGGTCTCGTTGTGCCACTCGGACGACGCCGCCTCCGCCTTGCCTCTAGCCCGAGCCGCCCCTGCAGCGACCCGTCGGCGACCCGACGCTTCGACCCGAGCCTGAGTCGAGCTGTTACGCTCTCTGCTCGAGCCTGAGCAAGGTTGCCGCTGCTGCTCCCCGTGCCGCGCCACCGTCGCGCCGCTTCTGCCCAACCTCGCCGGAACCCTAGCCGGCGTCTTCCCCCTGCCGGAGCTCCGATCGGCTGCCCTTGGAGACCCACGAACCGTGCGTAGGAAAGGAGGAGAAAAAGGAAAAAAAAAAAAACAAAAAAAAAAAAAAAAAAAAAGGAAAAAAAGAAAATCAATTTAGGTAGTTTTTTTTTTTATTGTTTACTTCATTTTATTTCTTTTATTTATTTATCTTATTTTATTTTCTCGGTTTTAGAGGTAAAAAATTTAAAAAAAAAATAAAAGCCTACGGTAAAGTACACAACAGCAGAAAGAGAGAGGAGACGTAAAGCAGGGAGGACAGAAATAAAAAAAGAACAGGGGTGAAACTGTTCTTCTTCCTTGCGGGCACCCCAGCCGCTTGGCCCCGATCTCTTCACTAGCCACAGCTGCCGATTGCGCAGCCGTGCAGCCGCGCTCGCACCACCGCGCCGTCGCTCGCACCACCGCGCCGTCGCAGGCACCACCGCTCCACCCGACTGCAGCAAACCATCGCCCAGCAGCTCGCCACCGCGCCGGAGCCCCATTCACCCACGCCTGCCTCTCCGCCGCGCCGCTCGTCTCCGTTGCCCCTGTCTTGTCTCGGTCGCGACGCCGTGCCGCATCCGTCGCCACCCTCGCCGCTCCACTCGACGTCCCCGCGATCCGCAATCGAGCGACGTCGCCCCGTGAAGCCGCTTTGTGCCCTCTGCTCTGACCCGACTCCAATCCGAAGCTCCACCTGCAGAGCCTACCGCGCGTTCGACGCCACTAGATCCCGGCGAAGCCGCCCGCCGGTCTCGTTGTGCCGCTCTGACGCCGCCTCCGCCTTGCCTCTAGCCCGAGCTGCCCCCTTCGACCCGGCGACCCGTCGGCGACCCGACGCTTCGACCCGAGCTTGAGTCGAGCCGTTACGCTCGCCCGAGCCCGAGCAAGGTTGCCGCTGCTGCTCCCCGTGCCGCGCCACCGTCGCGCCACTTCTGCCCAACCTCGCCGGAACCCTAGCCGGCGTCTTCCCCCTGCCGGAGCTCCGATTGGCTGCCCTTGGAGACCCACGAACCGTGCGTAGGAAATGAGGAGAAAAAGGGAAAAAAAAAACAAAAAAACAAAAAAACAAAAAAAAAAAAAAGAAAATCAATTTAGGTAGTTTTTTTTTATTGTTTACTTCATTTTATTTCTTTTATTTATTTATCTTATTTTATTTTATGATTTTTTAGAATTAGTCTTTAGGTATGACTGAGATTCCGACATGGAATAGCCCCTTTAAATTAGGGATTTATAGTCCGATTTTCGAGCCCGAAATCCGACTCATAATCCCTTGCAAAAATCGTCAATCCGATCTCACGCTCGAGATTCGATTCGTGATTTAATTTTAAAATTGGCCAACCCGATCTCATGGGCGAGATATGGTTCGTCAATTTTTGGATATCAATCTTATTTTGTTTGATTTGCTGTCGTGGTGTTTGGTTCAATTTTATTTTCGTAAAAAATAAAAATAAAATTTTTTGAATTAGGATTAGTTTTTTTTTTTATCTTGCATGTTTAGAATAGGGATTTTATTTTGAATCATGAAAAAGAAAAAGAAAAAGTGCATTCATTTAGGATATTAGTTTTTTTATTCTATTATTATCTGAATTGCATGTTTAATTTTAATTTCGAATTTCATAAAAAAAAAAGAAAAAAAATTAGAAATATGGCATTCTCTGCACGTCATTGTATATTAGATAAAATTGCATGTTTAATTTTAGGTCTAGATAGATCTTTAGATGAATAGCATGATAGGTTAGTTTTTTTTTTTAAAATGCATGTTTAGAAAGCATTTAGAATAGATAGTATTTCACTTTAGTTTGATTTTCATTTTTAGTGATTTTAATTACGAATTTATGTTAATTAAAAAAAAAAATATGCACGTCATGTAAAATTAGATTCATGAAAAGCACGTCATATAGAATTAGGTTCATGAAATGCACGTCATCTAGGGATTATTGCTAGAGGTAATTTAATTAGAAATTGCCCGTCATTAGAATTAGGTCATTTTTGCTAATCTAGATTGCATATTTAATTATTGCATGTTTATTAGAAAATCACAAAATTTTTTACTCATTCATATAGTTTAAGACATTTTTCGATGCCATATTATTGCATGTTAGGTTGAGAAGCATTGCATTGCATTGTATATGGACTATATTCTCGTTAAAAAGTGAGAGCAAAAATTGAGTGATTGCTTGTTAATTAGAAATCATATCTAGGATTGCTGATGTGAATTCTAATCTAGCACCGCAGATGCTTTCGTTGCTTTAAGGTAAGTTCTGCATTATTTATTTACTTTCTTGGGTGTTAAATTGGTGGTTTGCACACCTGAATGATCACCTCACATGTTAGGAAAGTAAATTAAAATTGATTCAAACTGCTTGCCAAACATTTTTCAAAATAAAAGAAAAAGGTACCGAAAGGGCGTTAGAGAAATCTAACGTAACCAAGTCCCCGAACTCACAAATCTCTAGTTCGTAGAAGTAAAGTAAAACTCCCATTACTTGGGTTTCTAATCGACCCACCAAAAATAGATTAGTGGCGACTCCTGATTGAAAATCATTTGTATGTTAAGAACTTGAACCTAAGTCGCGAATTGGTATGGGCTTGGGAGAGCCCGAGTTAAGTCTAGGCTTAACAATCCATTAGCCAAACCCTAGGTGGTTCACACCCGAAAATTTGGTCGCGACAGACTTTCAATTATCAAGAGCTTCAAGAAGCAACAGATGAATACAAAGAAGAACTGGGTAGGGTTCTTTTGGAAAAGTGTACAAACGTGTTCTTGGATCCGAGGATACAAACTTTGTGGCAGTAAAAATGTTGGCGACAAGGATCGGAGAAAGCGAAAAGGAGTTTGAAAGAGAAGTGAGTGCAATTGGCCAAACTAACCACAAGAACTTGGTGCAGTTGCTTGGATTCTGCAATGAGGGTCAACGTCGGTTACTGGTGTATGGATTCATGAGCAACGGCAATTTGGAAGATTTTCTTTTGGGCTCCTCAAGACCCAGCTGGTACAAAAGAATAGAATTTGCCTATGGTGTTGCGCGGGGCCACTCTTACTTGCATGACGATTGCACCAGGCACATAATCCACTACGACATCAAGCCGCAAAATAATTCTTCTTCGTGGATCTCTCACTGCAAAAATATCAAACTTCCGATTGGCAAAGCTCTTGATGGCGAACAAAACAGGAACCGCCACTGGAGTCAAAGGAGCCAGAGGTTATTTAGCACAAGAATAGTTCAGGAATATGCCTATTTCTAGCAAGGAAGTGTTATAATAAATTTCATTATTCTAAATGTGATCCCAATTTTATATTTCCCAATTAATTAATTACCTAATTTATTATCCGCATTTATTACGTGATAGTTGTCCATTAATATATTACCATAACGGTCTTGATGGAAAATGTTGGTAACATAAGAAATGGAATAAAACGTTAAGTTGTTTAATTCAAACCCCATTACTACAAAAAACACATCATCATGTTTGAGGAGTATTAGCTAGTGGAATAGATTTGGTGTTTCCATATTTGCAGATCGATCGAGCTTTGTGGATCCATCCAAGTTTTTTTTAGGGTTTTCCGCATTAGATTTTTATCAATGGTTGGAGGTATGTTGATTTTTACGTTTCTGCAAATCGATCCCAAATTTTTGTACGAATTTATGATAAATCGGAATCGTTAGGTTTTATTTATATTTTGTCTTACAGTTGGTATTAAAGCATATTTATAATCTCTGCCTTGGTGAAAATTTTGGAATCTTTGTATGTTTTTACTGAATTATGTATGGGTAAGATTCGGATCTTTGGTGGTTTGGAGCAGAATTTCAAATTCCGATCAAATTCCGGCAATCCACCTATGCTATAATGGTTATTTGGCATATTACTGATCATCAAAGATTAATCGAGCGGTGAAACTTTCGATGGTTAGGGTTTTGGGGCAAATCGTTTTAGACTTAATTCTAGTCAATTTGTTGGTCGTTTTTGCTAGATCTTGAAACTATGCATTCCTCTCAAGATTGTCTTCGAGACCCATTGATTAATTTGATTGGACATGGTTATGGATGAAGATTGAGCGGGGAAACAGTGGCTGGTCGTGGCGGAGTAGCGGCGAAAGAAAGAAATTCTCGAAGAGAAGGTCGTCGGACATGCCCGAGCGCATGGGACGGGTGCGTGTCAATGGGCGCATGCAACGCATGCACCCAAGAGGGGAGCTGCGGGCGTGTGCACGCCACAAATCGACATGTGCTTTTGTCCCTCTGCATGTTGTTGGATTCCAATTCTGCCCTTTGCTGCCTAAATTACGATTTAACCCCTCTGCATAAAGAAAAATCACGGTTTTGCCCTGGATGCATAAAATTCCAGTTTCACCCCCTTTGGGCGTGAAAATTTATGATTTAGCCCTTTTGGGCATAAAATTAATGTTTTACCCCTTACAAGTGAAATTCCAATTCTGCCCTTTCGTGTAAAATTACAGTTTTAACCCTTTTACATGTTATTTTACTGTTTTCCCTTACATGCAATGTTTGAATATTTTCTAGTAGAATTAAATATCTAGTGATCTATATATATTTAATTAATTGAAGATTAGTCATAACATCTTTGATTATATTAAACTATATACATTAAGAGTCTATGGACCACATACAATCAAAGGGCATTGATTGTTATTAGTCACATTAATATTATGAATTTTATCCTACATGAATTTTCAATATATTAATGTAATTGATTAAGATAAATATTATTTTATCTTTCTTAATTTACTCACAGGGATTAACGAAGGGAATATAATTTGATAGTTAGCATGAAGTAATTATGAATATATTTAAATTAGAAACTTAGCTCATAAGCAGTTTTTATGTTATGTGATTCATATTTTATAACATGTTTTATATTGGTAAAATATGATTTAAGTTTATTTGCCTCAAATATATTGATACATAAGTTTTTCTTTGATTATAATGCAATCTTACCACCTACGATTAGTTCTGGTATAATTGTTCTCGAGTTTAATGGAAATAACTATAAAGAATAGAGGGAATTAGTTCTTCTCCAACTGAGGTGCATGGATCTTGATTATGCTTTACGGTCAGACGAACCACTTGAACATACTAAGGATATTACTCGGGTTGAATATACTCTTTATGCACAATGGAAGTGATCCAACCATCACAATGTGATGTACATAAAAACAAAACTATCTGCTAGTATTCATGGTTCAGTCATTCAATATAACAATGCTAAGGAATTGCTGGAGGCTATTAATGCACAATTTGAATTTTCATAGAAGGCACATGCCATGACCCTAATTATGAAATTCTCATTGTTGAAGCTTACCAATGTAAGAGGTGTGTAGAGCACATCATGAAGATGATGGATATTACAGTTCAGCTGAAAAAATATTGAGGTTGAGATATTAGAATATTTTCTTGTGTACTATATCTTGAACACTCTTCCACAAGAGTATGCCCTTTTCAAAATCTCTTACAACACACATAATACAAAATGGTCAATCAATGAACTCATGACCATGTATGTTTAAGAGGAAGAGAGACTGCTAATGGAGAAAGGAGAAAATGCTCAAATGACAACATAAGATGAGTACAAAGGGTAAGACAAGTAAAAGGGAAAAGGTAAAATGCCTCTACCTCCTCAAGCCGGCATTAAGAAGAAATCCAAGTACTTCTTCTGTAAAAAGAAGGGGCACATGAATAAGGTGGCTCAAGAAGAAAGGTAACCCACTCTCATATACTTGTTATGAATCTAATATGGTTGATGTGGGTCACAACACTTGGTAGCTTAATTCTGGTTCTACAATCCACATTTTGAATTCCTTATAGGGTTTTCAGAACCAACGAAAACCAGCGGGAAGTAAACAAAGTATCTATTTAGGAAACAAAATGCATTCACATATGGAAGCTATTAGGACATGCATATTAGTTCTCAGAAGTGGCCTTGTTTTGAATTTAGAAATGACTTTTTATATTCCTAGTTTAAGAATTTAATTTAAGTTTCAAGATTTGTGTCTTTGGGACACTCCTTTAAATTTTTTAGATTCAACATTTAGTTTATCATATAAATCTGAATTGTTGGGAGTGGTATTTTATTTGACGGTCTCTTTCGAATCGATTTACAAATCAATGCTATTTATAATGCGATGCACGTTCATGATAATGCTGGCATAAAGCGATGTGTTGTGAATGAGGATTCATCTATGTTGTGGCACCAAAGATTGGGACATATCTCTATAGATATAATTACGCAATTAGTAAATGATGGAGTACTTAGTACTCTAGACTTTACTGATTATGACACTTGTGTGAACTGTTTAAAGGAAAAGCAAACTAACAAGTCAAAGAAATGTGCTAAGAGGAGTACCGAAATATTAGAAATCATATATACATATATTTATAATCTAGATATGGCCTCAAATAGTCTGAGATAGTTCATCTCTTTCATAAATGATTATTCACGATTCATGTATCTCTACTTGCTTCCTAATAAGCACGAAACGCTAGATGCCTTTGAGGTATGCGACAAGCAATTTAAGATAATGAGATTAGATAAAGGTGGAGAATACTATTGTAGATACACTGAAGATAGACAAGCACTTGGTCCATCTGCGAAGTTTCTTGAAAAGCATGGGATTATTGCCCAATACAATATGCTTGCTTCTCTAGACCAAAATAATGCAATAGAAAGAAGAAACCGAACATTATTAAACATGGTACGGAGTATGCTCGGCATCTCCAAACTTCCTAGATTCTTGTAAACTGAGACTCTTAAAACAGCAGTGTATATATTAAACCAAGTTTCGACTAAGGCTGTTCTAATGATGTCTTTTGAGTTATTCAAATGTTGGAAAACAAGTTTGCAACATGTACACATTTTGGCATTGGTTGCTCATTTTGATATGAAGTTACATCAAATGGATATGAAAATACTATTCCTCAATGGAAAACTAGAAGAAGTGATTTACATGAAACAACCAAAATGATTATTTTCTAGTACTGGTGAGCATTAGGTATGCAAGTTTAAGAAATCTCTATATGTGGATCAATGTATATACTAGAAGGTTAGTGGAAGCAAATTTTTTTTCCTTGTGCTATATGTGGATGATATTTTACTTGCAACTAATGATAATGAGTTGTTATATGAGGTGAAATAATTTCTCTTTAAGAGTTTTGATATGAAGGATATGAGTGAAGTGTCTTATGTCACTGGCATTAAGATTCATAGGAATAGACCTCAAGATATATTAGGACTATCTTAAGAAACCTATATTAATAAAGTCTTAGAGAAATTTTGGATGAAAAATTGTTATCAAGTATAGCACCCATTGTGAAGGGTGACATGTTTAATTTGAACAAATGCCCGAAGAATAACTTTGAAAAGGAACAAATAAAGAATATCCCATATGCTTCTGTTGTCGGAAGCTTGATGCATGCTTAGGTTTGCACTCAACTCGACATTGCTTTTGCTATGGGAATGTTGGGAAGACACTAGAGTAATTCATGTATGGACCACTGAAGAGCTGCAAAGAAGGTAATGAGGTATCTTCAAGGTACAAAGGGACACGTGCTTATGTATAGAAGAACGAATAGCTTAGAGGTAGTTGGTTACTCGAATTCAGACTTTGCTGGATGTGTTGATTCCTGTAAATCAACATTGGGGTATATTTTTATTTTTGCTAACGGAGCTATATTCTGGAGGAGTGCAAAATAGACCTTGGTTGCCACTTCCACTATGGAGGTAGAGTTCGTTTCCTATTTTGAGGCCACCTCACATGGTGTGTGGTTGAAAAGTTTCATATCGGGGTTAGAGTTATGGATTCTATTTCTAGGCCATTGAGAATGTTTTGCGACAATTCAGTTGCAATTTTCATGGCTAAAAATAAAAAAAGGAGTAGTTGAAGCAAGCACATCGACATCAAGTATTTAGCCATCAAAAGAGAAGAAAGTGGTCATAGAATACGTAAGCACTAGATTGATGATAGCTTATTCTTTAACTAAACGATGTCACCAATGAGTTATTGAGTTATAAGGATCACGTATTCAGAATGGGCATTGGTCCAATCATCTAGATTTTTCTTTATATGGAAGAATTTGTGAGACTTTTATTCATTTGCAATTTTTTTTTTTCTCAATACATAAGGTTTATTCATTAAATTATTGTATCACATGTGGGCTAATAAAATGCATTATGATACACGGAAGATAATACTCACTCTAAGAGGACTCATCGTTGTGATTCATGTGTTTTACTTTAGCGTGAAGTTTATGTGGGTTTGAGTTAATATTTCATTTCATGGAATACTGGATCAATGGGAGAATGTTATAATATATTTATTATTCTAAATGTGATCTCAATTTATATTTCCCAATTAATTCCAATTTATTACCCGCGTTTATTACGCGATATTTTCCCATTAATATGTTACCATAATGGTATTGATGAAAGATATCGGTAACGTAAGAACGGAATAAAATATCATGTCGTCTAGTTCAAACCCTATCACTATAAAAAACACACCATCACATTTGAGGATAATTGGCTAGTAGAATGTGACAAATAGATCTGGTGTTTCTATATTCGTAGATCAATCGTGCTTCGTGGATCCGTCAAAGGTTTTAGGGTTTTCTGCATTTGCAGACTTTCATCAATGGCTAGAGGTATGTCAATCTTTACGTTTCCGAAGATGAAAAGAAGCAGGAAAAGAAAGGACGTCATGTCGGTTGCCGGTCAGCCTGCGCTATCAAGATTGGCTAGCTCAGATTCCGGGTTCTTAGACAGCCTACGATGAGTAGGAAAAATCAATCTCGAATTTTTGCATGAATTTATATATGAATGATAAATTGGGATCATCAAGTTTTATTTAGATTTAGTCTTACGGGAAGACGTTTATAGCTTTGGCACTTTGTTGGTAGAGCTCATTTGCTGTAGAAAGAACTACGAGCCGGAAGCAGAAATTGAAGCTTAAATTATACTGGTCCACTGGGTGTATGATTGCTACCTCTATGGGAATGTACTTTCGCTTGTGGAGAGTGACGAGGTGATAACTCTATAAAAATAGAGTTATTTTACCTATTTTAGGCAACAATTAATGCAATATCTATGAGAAAATATTTGGATTTCTTTCTGATTATTTGAATTTTCCTTATTTATGCAGAATAATGATATATGGAGAAGATAATGAAAAAAATGGCAAAACTCAAGAATTTGAATCAAGCAGCAGTGGGAGATAGATATCAAATCAAAATCCTCTTACTCCCTGATTTTGTGCGCAATTGCTTGGAGATAAGGATCTTGGATATATCCTATAAATAGGAGAGCCAGAGAGAATAGCTAGGTTTTTTTTTAGTTTAGCTAGGTTTTTGTTAGATCGCTTTTTTTATTGTTATGAGAGTTTTTCAAGTATTTTGAAGAGAAGACAAAAGTGGTGACAAAATTCAAAGAACATGCTGAGTTTGATTTTTATTTTTATTTCTTCTTCTACTATGTTCTAATTTTCTTTTGTTAGGGCTACAATGTAGCCTAACCATGATGATGTGAATTTCATGATTTTTATGTTTTGCAATTGATTTCATTCATGTGAGTTATATATTATAGTGCATAATGCTTTTGAGTGATTGGCCACCACTTGAATGATCTGATGTGCATGTTTGAGACTAAGAAGTTATAATATGCAATTGCTCATTATAATATATAACCATGAATTAAACGTGTATAGAAATATACTGCGTTATTTTTGTAGCTTTCGGTGATAAGGTGATTTAAATGACTCATTGTAAGCTGGGAATATTCATAGTTTTTATTGCACTCATGTTTATTTTAATTCACATAGAGATATAGTGGATTAATAAACTGAGTAGGTTTGCTATACCTAGAGATATGATAGTAAATAGGTTAGGAAATTCCGCTATCACATGTTTGATATCGTTCTTGTATTCACAATAATTTGAAATTCATATCTAGTGGTTATGGTGAAATTAGATGTTCTAACATATTTATCTTATTGATTTACTGCATTTAGTCTCCAAATTTTGTTTTTAATTTATTCTCAATTATATTTTGATCTGTTAGATAAATTTTAGAGTTAATCTATTTTAGTATTTCATTAGTTTATTAATCATCGATCTCCGTGGGACGATATTCTTTATCATCATTATATTACTTATTCGACACGTTCACTTGCGTTTAGAATTTTACGGACAAGTTTTGGCACCGTTGCCGTGGATTGTTTGTTTAATACTAATTAATATTGATACCAGATAATTCTAAGTTTAATCTAGCTTTTGTTTTGTTTTATTTTTATGGTGTACATCGGTTTATGACACGTAGCCAACAAGGGAAACTTGCTGAGCTTGATCCAGAAATCGAGAGTACATTCAAAAGGCGACTGAGAGAATAGAGAAATCACACTAAGAAGATGGCAGACGGTGATAATGAAAATCCACGTAAACTTTTAAGAGATTATGCTGCACCAACAGTTCAAGTCACCACATCAAGTATCGAAGACCTGCAATTCAAGCAAACAACTTTGAGATTAAGCCATCACTCATTCAGATGCTTCAACAATCAGTGCAATTTAGTGGGCTATTAAGCGATGATCCAAACGCTCATATCGATGCTTTTCTTGAAATTCGTGACACCATTAAATATAATGGAGTTACAGATGATGCTATTAGATTGAGATTATTTCCATTCTCTCTTAGAGAAAAAGCTAAAAGTTGGCTTTCTTCTCTTCCTGCAGGATCAATCACTACATGGAATGATATGACTCAGAAATTTCTTGGTAAGTTCTTTCCACCTACAAAGTCTACGAAGATGCGTAACGATATTACTAATTTTATGCAGATGGATAATGAATCATTATATGAAGCATGGGAAAGATTCAAAGAATTTCTTAGGAGATGCCCACATCATGGACTACCCGTATGGATGCAGGTACAAACTTTTTATAATGGCTCTAGTACAAATCTTCATTCTATGATTGATGCAGCTGCAGGAACTCTAAATAATAAAACACCAGAAGAAGCTTACGATCTATTAGAGGAGATGGCATCAAATAGTTATTAGTGGCCTACTGAGAGACTACAAATGCGAAAAGTTAGCGGAGTTCATGAAGTGGATGCTTTTGCTACAATTACTGCACAATTTGAAGCAGGCAATAAAAAGCTAGATAATATGAGTGTTTCAGTCATGAAAATTCAGAATTTGACATGTGATTTTTGCGGTGGAGGACATGTTAGCACAGCGTGTCAGGTAGGTAATACTTTTAAACAATCCAGTGAAAATTCTAACTTTGTAGGGAATTTTAACAGGTCACGGAATAATCCCTACTCCAACACGTACAATCCGGGATGGCACAATCATCCAAATTTTTCATGGAATAATCAGAATGTGACGAGACCACAATGATTCAAACAATCAGAAGAGACAAAGTCCAATTTGGAAGATATAGTCACCAAACTTGCTAATACGACTCATGACTTCATCAAAATCACGGATGTGAGATTTCAAAACCAAGAGGCTTCAATCAGAAATCTGGAGATGCAAGTGGGTTAGTTAGCAAGCATGATGTCAGGGAGACAACAAGGTTCTTTGCCGAGCAACACAGAGAAAAATCCAATTGAAAACATAAAGGCTATTACCTTGAGAAGTGGTAAACAAGTGGGAGAAGAAGAGATTGTCAGAGACAAGGAAGAGGTGATTAATAAACAATCAAAGGAGACAAGCAAGAGTAAACTTTTTCCAGATAATCCCAAGACATATGTGCTGCCAATTCCATTCCCTCAAAGAACTCCAGCAGCACAAAATAGATAAGCAATTTTCTAAATTTCTTGATGTATTTAAAAAATTGCATATTAACATTCCTTTTGCAGATGCTTTAGCGCAAATGCCTAGTTATGCAAAATTTTTGAAGGAGATTTTGGCAAACAAAAGGAAACTGGAGGATTATGAAACTGTGAAGTTAAATGAGAAGTGTTCAGCCATTCTACAAAACAAATTGCCTTCGAAATTAAAAGATCCAGGGAGTTTTACTATTCCTTTCACTATTGGAAATTCTTACTTTGAAAAGACATTATGTGATTTAGGTGCAAGTATTAATTTGATGCCTTATTCAATTTTCAAGAAATTAGGATTGGGCGAGGTAAAAGCAACCACAATGTCACTTCAACTGGCTGATCGATCAATTAAATATCCGAGAGGTATTGTGGAAGATGTTTTGGTAAAAGTTGACAAATTTATCTTTCATGCAGATTTCATAGTTCTTGACATGGAGGAAGATTTTGAGGTACCACGTATCTTAGGTCGACCTTTTCTAGCAACAGGAAGAGCTCTTATTGATGTACAACAAGGGAGGTTGATCCTTAGAGTTCAAGATGATATTGTTTCATTTAATGTTTTTAAAGTAATGAAATATCTATTTGGTGATAATTCTTGTTTTAGAGCTAAGACAGTTGACAAGTTGGTGAATAAGGTTTTTCAGGAAAATATTTTTAAAGATCCACTTGAAGCATGTCTGATTCAACCAAGGGACAAAGATATTCGGAATGATGAGATAAAGGAGTACGCAAATTTCATGGAGGCAATTCCACCATAGTCAAGGCAAAAGGCAATTAAATTTGAGGAGTTGGGACAACGAATTAAAAAGCCTAAACCATCAATTGAAGAGCCTCCAATTCTTGAACTCAAACCATTACCTTCTCATTTGAAATATGCTTATTTAGATGGAGTTTCTTCTTTACCGGTAATTATATCTTCTTCTTTGACAGATTTGATGGAGGAACAATATAAAAACCCACTATCCAACCTCAGAGGCGTTTGAACCTGAAGATGCAAGAAGTAGTAAATGGTCAACGTTTGAAGCCCTACTTTGAAGGTGGTTACAACAAGCAGAAGACCACCTTTGGACTTCATCCTCCAGATTAGCGACATCTGAGATAGTTTGGCTGAAAACTATAAAGCAAGTGCTTCTTGGGAGGCAACCCAAGCATTTTAATTATGTTTTTATTTATTTATTTATTGTTAAGTTTATTATGTTTTGCAAAAAAAAAAAAAAAAAAAAGCTTAACTTTTCTCTATTTTATCCAGGTTAATTTTTTAGGGAGCACCTTTCAAGAGTTTAATTATCAAGGTCATCTATGAAGTTATCCTATAACCAGGGGAGTTTTCTTCTTCCTATTTCTATTTTTCGCATTGAGGACACTATTTCATTCAAGTTTGGGGGGAGACAAAATTTTTGGCTAATTTTTTTTTATCGTGATTATATTCCTGGTTGTGAATTTTTGTGATTCTTAGGAAAATTTAAATTTTATTTAAACTTACAATTGATGTGTGAGTTAATTTTAATTCTGATTATGTTGATCCACTTACTGAGCACTAAAAGTCCTTAATTTTTGAATTGTGTGTAAATCTAGAGAACATTCATGTGAAGTATGTGATTTTCTTAGATTTCACCCAAATCTTAGAATTTGTTTGATTTTCTCTTGAGGCGAAATCCTAAGCTAAATCTAACTGAGAAAATGATTTAGGCAATTTTTGGATCGATTGAACCTTTCAAGCTAACCTTGTTTATTTATCCCTATTCACCCCTTTGAGCCTTAATTATTACCCAATTTTTCATTGGCACCCATATATGTTTAGCCTAGCCGTTATCAAATTTATCATTGTCCCATGCCCTATGAACATGTTGATTTTCTTTTGGGATAAAAAAATTATTTGAGCTTGATAGAAATTTGGGAGGATGGAGTATGAAAAAAAAAAGCCAAAAAAAAAAGTGATTGCTATGGTTGTTTAGGGTGTATTATGAAAAAAAAATTGTTTTTATGGTTCCCTATTGTTGCAACCTCTTTTTTTTTTTTTTTTATTTGGCGCTCGATCGGGACAAGCGCTTAAAGGAGGCTAATGGTTCGGCTAGGTTTATTTTAGCCCGGACTCTCCCAAGTCCACCAATTCACGACTTAATGGTCCAAGTTTTTTTTTAACCTATTAATTTTAAAATGGAGTCGCCACTAATCAATTTGGGGTGGGTTGATTAGAAACCCAAGCGAAGTATCGGGAGAAATACTCGCTCTTGCGCAATCAGAGAAATTAGGATCGGGGACTTGATTACACTAGTTAATCACTAATGCCCTTTCGGTACCTAATCTTGTTTAAACCTTGAGGTTTTTTTTTGGATGTTCGAGGGATTTTCCATGCATTTTCGGGAGGAAAAACATTTTTGAGTCTTTTTCTAATTTTTTGGACATAAAAGGGATTTTTTGGAATTTTTGGAGTTTTTTTGGCTTTTTAAGAGTTTTTTGGCTTTTTCATGAATTTTTGGCTTTTTTTTGAATTTTTGGCTTTTTTTTGGAAAATATGGGATTTTTTTTTATTTTTTTTATTTTCTAGAAAATAAATTATTTTTTATTATTTTATTTATTTTTATTATTTTATATTATAAAAACCGAACCGGGTCGGATCAAGGGTTGGGTCCGACCCGGATCGAGAACCCGCGAGACACGGGATTTTTCTGTTTTGCTTTTTTTTGTTTTTTTTTCAAACTCGGCCCACACCGGAACCGGGCCTATTTGAATAAAAAAAAGGATACCCAAACTCGAGTTCGAAATCGGCTCGACGAGTGCAGTCCGACCCGGGAAACCCTACCCGGAGACAAGGAAACCGGGTCGGACGGACTCGCGAATTGACCCGATTTCGGCCTCCTTTCCTCTTCGTTCGTTCGCGGAGCGGTGAAGGACCGAGGCGGCGGCTCGCATTGTCGACGACGGCTACGCAGAGGACGGTGGCTTGCAACGACGATGGCGCGCGACGACGGTCTTCCACGGCAACGATGACTAGGGCGACAATGGGTGGCTACTGGTTTCTCGAGGGGGAAGCGATGGAGAAGCTACGGCGATAGGCAAAGACGGCGACTAGGGTCTCAAGCGGAAAAACAACGACGGGCGGTGGTTGATACTTGTCTGCAGAGGGAGCACGGTACGGGGGCATTGCTGGTCGGCGTTGGGGAGGGATCGCAGCACAGCGGCGATGTGAGCAGCAGGTGTAGACGGGGACGGCATGGCTCAACGATGGCAACGGACCCCTGCTCCCCGAAGTCCACTCAGATCTGGACAACGTCGGGGAAAGCGGCAACGGCGAGGCGTGAGGACGGCGGCACGGCAAGATCTGAGGCAGTGGCGGCGTCGGGGCACGGGACCTCCTTCGATCTCCTCTTCTCTCCAGCCTACTCACTCAGATCTGGATGGCGTCGGGGTTTACGATAGAGCTGAATCGACCCTAGATCTGGGGCATGACCGACCCCTGCTCCCACTCACTCAACTCCTTCCGCCCTCTGATCTCCCTCCTCTCTGTAGGTTCGCTTGCCGACGGCCTCCCTCGATGTCTCTCGGTGGGAGGTCGCTTAAGCTCACGACCCGCTTCCTCTCTCGCTTGCTCTTTGGTCTCCCGTGAAGTCTCTCAGGAGAAGGTTTCCAAGCTTGCGATGCCCTTCGACGGAGGCTGTGCCCTCCTATTTATAGGCGAGGAGGTCCGGTCGACGGAGGGACTCGGCCGCCGGTCTTTGGCTTGCCGACCGGACTCCCGCGGCCGAACCGGCATCTCATCTCAGCATTAAAGTCGTGCATTGAAGGCGCATGCGAGTCGTCCTCTCCTTCGGCGGCCTACCTTCGTTCCTCTCTCCCGTAGGCTCATCCTTCGCGTGTCGCCGGCCGCTGCGCGTGATGCACAGAGGCGCAGAGAAGAAGAAGGAAGGAGAAGGAAGAAGGAGGGGGAAGGGCTGGGTCGCGCGGGCCGGGCTGTGGGGGCCTGCGTGAAAGAAAATAAAAGGAAGGGGGCTGGGCTTGTTGACCCAGCCCAGAAGGCTGCTGCTTTTGTTTTTTCTTTGTTTTTATTTTTTTTATTATTTATTTTTTTTATTCGAAAAAGAGGAAAAATACATAAATATAGAAACTAAGACCTAATTTAGGTGTCAATAGCTGCCCCTCTTTGAAGGTGAGCTTGCAGAGGTTGCATTCAAAGATAAACTGATGCCTAAATTTTATCCATACATATGTAATAGATCATATCTTATTTTGGGACCTATTGTCCTATGTAGAAAGAGAGCAATATAACATTACATATAGTAAAACAGATAAGAAGATACCTGTAGTTACTTACTGGGAGTGAGTGAGATAGGGTGTGAACCCCGAGTTTGGCAAGTATCAAGGCGTCATCTTACCCGGTGATATGAGGAGGTTGCTTCTCCAGACCGGAACCATTCTTCGGTCGCTGTTAGAGCAATCGTGATTTGTCGAGGACCCGAACCTTTCTTCGGCGCCTTGACGGGGAATTGCCTTCTCAGGACCCGAACCATTCTTCGGTCGCCTGTTAGAGCAATCCGTTGTTTGTCTCGGACCCGAACCTTTCTTCGGTCGCCGTGATGGGAAATCGCTTTTCCAGGACCCGAACCATTCTTCGGTCACCTGTTAGAGCAATAAGTGGTTTGTCGAGGACCCGAACCTTTCTTCGGTCGCCTTGACGAGAGATGCGCCGACCTTTCTCAGGGCATCTATTTGTGGGGTGCCTGACCTTTGTCATGACATCACCCAACCTTTCTTGAGATGCCCGACCTTTCTCGGGGCATCGATTTGTGGGGTGCCTACCCGACCTTTCTCAGGGAATCGATTTGTGGGGTGCCTGATCTTTGTCGAGGACACCAGTTGCTACCCGACCTTTCTCGGGGAATGCACCGACCTTTCTCAGGGCATCGATTTAATGGGGTGTCTGACCTTAGTCGAGGACACCAATTGGTATCCGACCTTTCTCGGGAGATGCACCGACCTTTCTCAGGGCATCGATTTTGGAAGATACCTAGACATTTACAGGCATTTGAAAGAGTGCCTGGATATTCGCAAGTACTAACCTGGAGGATATTTAGGCCTTTGAAGGCGTCGAAGGCGTACTTGGATGATCACAAATGAGAATTCTGGAGGGTGCCTGGACATTTGTAAGGGTTGAAGGAGTACCTGGATGATCACAAGTACTAAATGCTGGAAAATACCTGATTGCTTGTAGGTATCGAAAGAGTACTTGGATGATCACAAGTACGAATTTTGAAGGATTCTTGGATGTTTGCAGGCATCGAAGAGGTACTTGGATGATCACAAGTACAAATTCTTGGGGGAAACCTGGACGTTTGCAGGTATCAAGGGGCACTTGGATGATGACAAGTACAAATTTTTGGAGAATACCTGGTCGTTTTCGAAGGTCTCCTGGTAGATGGAATATCGAGGATGTACCTGAGATATTCTTGAAGGTCTCTCGCCTCTTGGTAGTTGGAATATTGGGGACGTACCTGAGATATTCATGAAGGTCTCTCACCTTCTGGAAAAAAGGGAATATCGAAGACGTACCTGGGATATTCGTGAAGGTCTCTCACCTCCTGGTAATGGGGAATATCGAGGATGTACCTTGGATATTCGTGAAGGTCTCTCACCTCCTGGTAAATGGGAATATCGAGGATGTACCTGGGATATTCGTGAAGCTCTCTCACCTCCTGGTAGTTGGGAATATCGAGGACGTACCTTGGATATTTGTGAAGGTCTCTCACCTCCGGTAAATGGGAATATCGAGGGCGACTGGGATATTCGTGAATGTCTCTCACCTCCCGGTAATTGGGAATATCGAGGACGTACTGGGATATTCGTGAATGTCTCTCACCTCCGGTAATTGGGAATATCGAGGACGCACGGGATATTTGTGAAGGTCTCTCACCTCCCGGTAGTTGGGAATATCGAGGACGACTGGGATATTCGTGAAGGTCTCTCACCTCCTGGTAGTTGGGAATATCGAGGACGTACCTGGGATATTCGTGAAGGTCTCACCTCCTGGTAAATGGGAATATCGAGGATGTGCCTCGGATATTCATGAAGGTCTCTCACTTTCTGGAAAAAGGGGAATATCGAGGACGTACCTGGGATATTCGTGAAGGTCTCTCACCTCCTAGTAATGGGGAATATCGAGGACGTACCTTGGATATTTGTGAAGGTCTCTCACCTCTTGGTAAATGGGATATTGAGGACGTGCCCCGCATATTCATGAAGGTCTCCCACCTCCTGGGAACATAAGCTCGAATGTGGCACGAGACTCACCTGGATGGCCGCAGGTACACAGGTGTACAAAGTAGTGAAATATTTGGATGAACACAAATATTTACTGGTACGATCAAGGACCACTCAGCTGGTTCAAGTGTAAGAAAGCATACATGGGTAATTGCAGGCGCACAATGTGGTGGAATACTTGAAGGGCTGTTAGTATTCAATGATACAATTTTGAGAACAACTCAGAAAGGGAGTACCTAGACAATGAAAGGCACTCAAAGGTAGTGGGATACTTGGTCAGTTGCAGGCATCCTAGCTATGAAGACAACTCGAACAAGTCGAGTGTCAAGAAAAGGGAGTATCCGAACAGTGGCCGGTACTCAAAGACAATGGGACACTCGGACAGTCACAAGCATCCAAACTTGAACAGGTCGAGTATCAACAAAGGGAGCACCTGAGTAGCGGCAGGCACTCAAAAACAGGGGGATACCTGGATAGTCGTAAATATCAATACTCTAGGGATGATTCGAATAGGTCGAGTGTCGATAAGAGGGAGTACCTGGCAAATGGTAGGTACTCAAAGATAATGGATACTTGGACAGTTGCAAGCATCCAAACTCAAGGGACGACTCGAATAGGTCGAGTGTCAATGAGAGAGTACCTAGACAATGGTAGGTATTTTAAGACGAATGGAGATAGGGATATGCTTACCTGACAATATCTCTGATTTTAGGAAGTATGTCTGCTATTTGCATAGTATGCACACATGGTCATATATGTTGTAAATTCATGAATTCAAATGAGATTCATGCATGATAATTTTGTCAGTTTTGCATCATCCGAATTCCACTGGGGAAGATTTTGAAAGACAACCTTAATTTAGAATGTAGATGTCTTGAACATGCCAGATGAGGGACTTTCAATCTGAAAAGACTTTCCACTCACTCTCATGGAAAAGGCTATCCTGACCATTGATGCAGGATTTATAAGGACCACACTTCTCACTGTCATCATGTCAACAGGGGTCCGAGTATTCTCGCAAACGGTACGACTTTACCAATGTGAGAGGTCTTTGTCGAAACTGTGATGAAGTCTTGGTTAGCGGCTCATCAAAGGGGACCAACAAGGTTGAAGCTGATGGACGAAATGTTGCACGATCATCTCCGGGTTTACAAGTCAAGAACCCTGTGAAAAGAGATAGAATAGTCTTGCTCATACTTCTTCGAGCGTTGTTTATAAACATATGAAATCCTACGTTAATTGAAGTGCCCTAGTCTGAAGAGACTTTTACAATGGGACGCAATGTAGGTTGACTCATGTGTAAAAGGGGTGAGAGCGATGATTGCCTTTGGCATTTGTCACCGGTCTTTCTTCTCACTATTAGATGGAGGTTCCATCAATTGAACCACAACATCAACAAATGGCTGTATTTTTCACTGGGAGGCATTGGCCTTGCTTTTACCAGGCACACTGCTTTTTTATGCTCCTATTTTTTATTCAAGTTCTTCATTTATGGGCATTGACCTTGCTTTTACCAGGTACATTGCTTTTTCATGCCCCTAGTTTTTTTGTTCTTTGTTGCTTGAGGAACTAATCTAGGCAAGTTCAAGCAAACACTGTTGTTAGACTGTTGAGTCTTCATCTTCGGTCAGCGCTCTAGGCTATGGCAATAACTTCTGCTTTGTCTCAATGTGAGGGTAAAATTACAGACTCACTTGGGTTGTACACTGTATACAAATGCATAGACAAGGAATTGCTCTTCGTCATTCTAAGGCACTTAAATTAACGCGAGTGTTCATATGCAATAAAGACACCCGGAGATTGATGCAAGTGTGAGCAAGAAAATTTCTATCTCTTTTCTCACCTTGTAATGCTGATTTGCCTTGTCCTTGACATGCCCCAGTGTGGGGTGATTCTTGATGAGAGAAGCTTCACCAGTGTATGGGGCTCAAAAAGGGGGTGAGCAATGAAATGCCTCTCACTGTTTCGGTTATCGTACCATTCGCGAGAGAACTCTTTACCCTGCAGTCATGGAATCTTCTGCACTCATCTCACAAGTGTATAGATGGGGGACTGTGTGTAGGATATGGCTTGCCTGTCATCATTCTGACGCGCCTCATCTAGCATGCTTAATCAATCTTGTATTCTTCACTTAGCTGCCTATTCTAATAACCCTCAATGGATTTAGTGATTTAGACAAACAAAATCCTCATGCAAAAATCCATTTGGAGAAGGCATGCAGCATTTTTAAGTATGGGAGAGTTTGTGCTCTCAAAACAAATAAATGGTTTTTACTCAAGAAACCTTATTGACAACTTTAAGGGTGTTTACTTGGTGGAATTGTATTTACAAATGTGTTGAATTTTGAACATCAAAAAAGTTATTCACAAATGGGTATCGATGGATCGTCCCTATTGAATAGGGATATGACACATGAACAATCAGCCAGGGATTGGGAATCTAGTTTATTGATTCGACGGGCCCTGATGCTTTTGCCCCTGCAGAAGAGAAGGTGGAAATGGATTAATCAGCATGGCCACAATTAAAAGTGAATTGAGGCTTGAAGGATTTCTGTCATTTCTTTGACGATACTTGAGAAGCCATTTTGTTTGGAAGGGCTTATCAGAGTTTGACATGCCTCTCATTGATTTGTTTTCCGCATCTTTGACGGTCAGGTGATCCTGCAACAGACAAGAGGGAACATGTTAGTCACGAACTCTTTCAAGTGTCGAACAACTAGGAACGATACAACATTACCCTTCATTGGTTTTCAAATGATTGGATAGACCTGAGGCATGAGGAGGATATGAAGTCCTGCACTTTTCACTCTATTAGGTCACCTGCACTCTCATAATTTGCAGGCGCAAGAGAAGCAAAATTTTCTTTATTATTATTTTTTTTTTACCAAGCGGCTAACTGCCGCGTCGGAGATTCGTATCCCCGACTTCAAACCATTTTGCTTCTTCCCGGGTACCACTCAGCTAGAGGTCCCTACAATATCCGTAGGGTGCTTCTTTTTTTACTTAACCGAACCGGCTTTTGGACGACATGTCCTTTCATACCAAGTTAGGTAAATCGATATGGGTCACTTGATTTGCCCAAATTAACCATTAAACTTGTTTCTTGAATCCTATGCTTCCTATCAATAGGAGAAAATATGTCAAAAGTGAGTTTAGAGAAAGAGAGTATTGGAAACGATACCAAATTACCCTTCCCCAGAGTTTGTATTTGTTGACTCATAGGGATATTTGAATGTCGATGATGGCCTCCAAAGTTCAATGTCTCTTTCGATTGGCCTGTCTCATTCGTGGCCATGTATGCGTGATTGATGGTCGTTGATTCATCTTCAACGCCTTCCTTCTGTGGAATTTCTCCTTCTGTCTTTAACTATAGCAGCATTGGGCAAAGCCATATACCTCAAGCTTCCATGGGACTTGAGATAGACAATCAAAATCTTCAGTCTTCTGATGGCAATTATTTTTTTGGGAGAATATGCATCTGAAACACGGATTGAAGTTTCCAGTCGTTGTCCGGAGTAGGGGGCTATAGATTGCCTTGACTGTCTAGATTTTCTCCCTGTTGACAGTAATCAATTCAGAGGAAGAGAAGAAATTTCTTCCTTGTGCTTCTTGGCTCGTCGAAACTGGAAATCCCTTCAATGAAACCGCAACGTCTAGTTGTTCGGGCACGTCGTGTGAAAAGATATTCCTTCGGCTTAAGAGAGAGTTGAATAGGAGTTAGGTGGAGTGCATAGAGCTCCTAAGGACGGCTTGCAAAAACGGGAAGGTCGAAAGCAGCATGGGGGAGGTTATCTTGCCTCGAGCTACCATGGTGCGCATGCTTCGAGTTTAATCGAATGCCTATGCCTATTACGTCCTATGTTTCCTGTACATAGAATGGATGAGACATCATTTTCAAAAATTGTATTCAGGGGATAAGACTTACCCTCTTTGAAACATGATGATCCTTTTTTGTTTGCCCCTACTTTCTTGAAAATGTGTTCTCGAGTTTGGTCTGTTCACACGATGTGCTAGTTTCAAATGCCTTTTGTCACACTAAATCAAAGGGGATGATGTTCTAAAACATAAAGTGAGAGGGTTAGAAAGACAAACGTGCTTAAATTTATCATCTTGTTTTGACAAAAGCTTTTGGGTGATGAAATATTTTTTATTTTCAAAATACGTCTTTAGGGGAGAAAAAACATGAGGAAGCCCAACCCTCAGTATTCTCCTTGGATGATATTTTCTTTTCATGGTTGGATAACATCACTGGGCTGGTTTGGAATACCGTCTCATGCTCTCAAAACTATTAGAACTATACATTAGATTATTAGATGGAAAATACAACAGTAGCACACTAGACAGGATAAGAAATATGAAATTATAAAAACCAACAAAACCCATGAAAACTCCTATGAGAAGGAGCGCTTAGATAGTGCTAGTCTTGAAGTCAAGCGCCTTTGAGTTCCTCATTTCCAGTAGACTCAAAGTACTCGCATGAGAGGACCACTTCATTGAAGCTACGGAAGTGCAACCCATGCAACCAACAATGATGCTCGCGAGGTAAAGCTCCTATGAACAGCTTTATCATTTCTTCTTCGGTTAGTTAAGGGTAGGTTTGCATCATAAAAGTCTTCCACCTCCTTGCATATGCTCGGACATTCCATTGGTCTTCTTCTAAAGTGAACCAAGTTCTCGTAAGGCAGTTCAGTTCCAATCTGGCTTTGATACTGGAGCAGGAATGCAGAAGACAGCTCATTTCAATCTCTCATGAGGTAGATATCTGTTGTGGCAAACCATTGCAATGTAGGCCCTATAAGACTTTCTTGGAAGGCCCGAGTTGTGAATGACATCGGGCTATAGTACTGACTCATTTAAGTGTGGAGATATTGCAAATGAGCCACGGGGCAAGTCGTGCCGTTATACTTGTGGAGATTAGGTATCCACATCTCTTCAGGGGTCATGCTCCTATGAGTGCAAGATGGGCTTGATGTATCCTGGTTAGGCCACTGGTTTTGCCATTGCATACTCGTTGTAGTGGTGAGTTTTTCTGCTTCAAGGAAACTGGACTCTGCCGAGATTATCCCATTGCTTTCTTCCGTGTCAAAATCACCAAACGAGGATGAGGCATTTAAGCCATCTTCATGGTCAGGTGACAAACTTAGTAGTTCATTAGGATCACATCGGATAAGGACGAATGTTCCCTCTTCTGGCAGGCTTTCGACCCTGTGTGTGGGTAGAAAGCAGTTATACGATGAATAGCTGATTTCATCTGTATAACACTAGGTAGTCCTTGAGATTGTATCCTAGGGACTGGAAGTCTTCAGGGTTGTACCCTAGGGGATGTTCAAAGTCTTGGTATGGCGACTCATTGATTGTTAGGTTTTGCCCACGCTTAGTGGTAGGCGTTGACTCGAGCTGCTTAGGCTTTCTTTTCTTAACTCTTGGTCCGGACCTTTTGAGTAAGGCTCTTCGTTTTGCAAGTTGGACTTTGTCAAGAGGAGTGGGAGATGGTGGAGCTTCACTCCCTAGATTGATGGGGGTCGTCCTTCTTTGGACCCTAGCTCTTGCGGTAAGCTTGAGAAGTCGTCCCATCATGCTTCGGCTCTGAGTAGCGTTGACTTCATCTCGTGGGCTCCTTGCCTTTCCTAGAGGGAAGCTTCTCAATAATAGGATGCGGCTCGGCCTTCCATTTGTCGTGTAAGGCTTCATCTTCTTCTCCGGTCTGCGACTATCGCTCCTCGTGCTCCACAACCATCGGTTCTTCGTAGGGTGGGGCGATGTTGGGGCTGATGTCAACATTATACTCTTGACGAAAAACATCGATTAGTTCTCCGCAGGTTTTAAGGAGATTAATTTTCTTTACAATGTACCACCGTAAAGCGGGACCAGTCAGGTTTAATTGGTATAATTGAATCATCCTCCCGATCAAATAGGTCTGCAAGTAGGTCTCTGGGCGAGAGGTATTAGCATACCTTTCGCATTCAAGTGCTTTGAGCTCTTCAGGGATCTTAATGCCGGCGTAGTCAGACAAGTCCATGGGATTTTGCTCCTGCAACTGGCTCAGTTTTTTCATGATCTTTTCAAGCTGTCTATCCTATTGGTTATCCTCTAGCAAATTCGTGGGGTGTCATGATGATATTTAAAGCAGCTACGGAATTGGGCTTGGCTTGAGTGGATTCCATTTGCCTCAAGAGTTGTCGAAGGGTAATGGACATTTGTCCTACGCCGTCTTCAATGTTGGTGAGACGATTTTGTACATCATTATGATCGGGCCCTATTACGTGAGGCCATTCGTGGGTGGCTAGTAGCCGACGATTCATAATTACCTGTCGTCGCGAAAATAATGAATGAGCGCGAAACTAAACAAAGATTGACCCATGGCAATGGTCTAACTGCTTTTTATTTATCAAAAGAGGATTTTATAGATTGCAGACTTCTGACATCTAAAACTTGAAATTAAAATGACAGAATAAAATACTAGATATTAAACAAAAGTCCCTAAACAATGGGATAAAACTTTTACAATATTAACACTAAGGGGCACATGACTGCCAATTTATATGCGACGGGGAGCCTTGTTCCTGCGAGGAGGCCTACTTCCTTGGACTGGCTCTGAGATATGTATCCAGTCTATTCCCAAATCCCTTTGCATAAGCTCTACTTGCTCATGCTAGTTGCTCTCGCTGATTGAGTGAGGGACCAATGGCTTCCATTTTGTCGGAATACGATGGTTGTGGATGTAGGATGTAGAGGCATGGTGGGCTTTTTCTTCTCCCTCAAGCCCTTTAGGTACCACGATCTTTTTACGATGGCACTTGTTCCATGTTTCCTCGATAATGTCAATCTCGAATGTGTATTCACGACTTTGATGGGTGAAAAAGAGTGGAGGGGCCTTCCTCTTGAAAGGCGGCGGGATCTCCCGAAGGGCTCCATATTGTCTTGCCACCCGATATGGGAAATAGGAAACGGCGCCGGTGAGGCCGAGCAAAGGAATTAGATGGCAGCGTCTATAAGCAAAGTGAGCTCTCTTTTCATGGAACCAACCAGCACACCATTGGAATATCTCGGGAGTCGGGTCTCTTAGGAAGTTTATCCAGTTTAAACAGCTTTGGTTAGGAATGTATGGTCCTAAAACCATAATTTCTGCAATAGATTTTCAAAATTATTTGTTTCAGACGATTGTATGAAGCATCGATATTCACTTAGGTGAGAAAAGAACCAGACTTGTAAAATTTCCGGGGAGACCCGCATGACTTTTTCCGTGTTTCCTTTAAAACGATTGAGGGACAAGAATGTTTCGGTTAAAATCATGTTAACATAATTTTGCCTCCTTGAGATTTGATCAACTATCCATGCTATCTTTGGACTTATGACGTTTCTTTGATGGGGAAAATGATGAACCCGAAAAGGCCGGAGAAAAATCTCACTTTTTTGGGTCATGGGTTGATTTTCAAAACATGCGTCAAAAATGCTAGTGGGCAGGTATTATGGTTGTTTTCAAAAATTTGCCTCATAACATGGACTTCAGTTCTTAAAAGTCGTGCTAACCCACGCAACGGGATAATGCCTGTTGATAGCCTAACAAGCTTTTTCTCGAGAGGCTTTTCAGTGATGATGCTGTATTCTTCCAGAGTTGGGGTTAGCTCGAACTCACCAAACATAAAAGTAGTCGTCTTTGGGCACTAGAAATGTGCAATGGCCTGTATGACTTCAGGATAAACACGGATTTGGATCAACGATAGAAGATGACCGACTTTGGCTTTCACGCGCTCTTGGGCATACTGGTCTAATTAACCCCACCATCTAAAGAGTTCTGCTTTGGGAGCGGGAATGAACTGGATATCATCTTCTCCCATTGCATATAAACCGGGACTCGAAAAACCTACCCTAAATTGCCATGGGCCAATAAAAAGATTGAGTAAAAGTAAATAGATTACTTTTGCTTTTAAAGAAAATGGCAAGCACAGAGACAAGCACATGGAATGTGCGGCTCGATTTCTAACTATGAAGGCTTGTTGAAATTAAAAAGGTATCCGCCCGTCGCAGTCTCGTGTTGGCAGCGTACCCTCTTAACCTCGGTTGAGAAATTCAGGGAAAAGAAAGGCAACCTCTACATCGCAGTCTCGCGTTCGAGGTCGTATCTTTCTTAACACCATCCTAGAAATCCTATGGCGGCCCGTGTCCGGCGGCCGGGTGTGTGTGCCATGTGTAGTGTTAAAACAATAAAGCATGCATAACAATTTATAATCACAAGATATTTTATTTTAAAAAGAAAAACTAAGATATTAACCTGCACAAAAGAAAAAAAAACCAAAGTTAGTAAAGCATTTAAACAAGATAAAAACGGCCTAAATCCTCAAGTCCCCAGTGGAGTCGCCAAGCTGTCGCGACCTCTTTTTTTTTTTATTTTTATTTGGCGCTCGATCGGGACGAGCGCCTAAAGGAGGCTAATGGTTCGGCTAGGTTTATTTTAGCCCGGACTCTCCCAAGTCCACCAATTCAAGACTTAGTGGTCCAAGTTTTTTTTTTTAACCTATTAATTTTAAAACAGGGTCGCCACTAATCAATTTGGGGTGGGTTGATTAGAAACCCAAGCGAAGTATCGGGAGAAATACTCGCTCATGCGCAACCAGAGAAATTAGGATCGGGGACTTGATTATAGTAGTTAATCACTAATGCCCTTTCGGTACCTAATCTTGTTTAAACCTTGAGGTTTTTTTTTGATGTTCGAGGGATTTTCCATGCAATTTCGGGAGGAAAAATATTTTTGAGTCTTTTTCTAAATTTTTGGACATAAAAGGGATTTTTTGGTATTTTTTGGAAAAAACAAGTCAAGCTTTTTCTGAATTTTTTGGCTTTTTCATGAATTTTTGGCTTTTTTTGGATTTTTGGCATTTTTTGGAAAATATGCGATTTTTTTGATTTTTTTTTATTTTATAGAAAATAAATTATTTTTTATTATTTTATATTATAAAAACCCGGGTTGGGTCCGACCCGGTTCGTCCAACCCGCGAACCCGGAGACCGGACGGGCCCGGCCCGGATTTTTCTGTTTTGCTTTTTTTTTGTTTTTTTCAAACTCAACTCACACGGAACCGGGCCTATTTGAATAAAAAGGCCTATTTGAAATCAAAAAAGGATACCCGGGAAACCCTACTCGGAGACGTGGAAACCGGGTTGGACGGACCCCGAGTTGACCCGATTTTTAGCCTCCTTTCCTCTTCGTTCGTTCCGGTGAAGGACCGAGGGCGGGATCGTCAACGACGGCTACGCGAGAGGACGGCGGCTTGCGTCGACGATGGCGGCTTGCGTCGACGGTCTTCCACGGCAACGATGACTAGGGCGACAATGGGCGGCTGCTGGTTTCTCGAGGGGGAAGCGACCGCTACGAAGTCCGACCCGGGAAACCCTACCCGAAACCGGGTTGGACGGAGCCTCCGATTTTTTTTCCTTTCCTCTTCGTTCGTTCGAGGCGCGGTGAAGGGACCGAGGCGCGCAGCTCGCATCGTCAACGACGGCTACGCAGAGGACGGCGGCTTGCGTCGACGATGGCAGCGACGACGGTCTTCCACGGCAACGATGACTAGGGCGACAATGGGCGGCTGCTGGTTTCTCGAGGGGGAAGCGACGGCGAAGCTACGACGATAGGCAGAGACGGCGACTAGGGTCTCAAGCGGAAAAACAACGACGGGCGGTGGTTGATACCTATCTACAGAGGGAGCACGGTGCGGGGGCGTTGCTGGTCGGCGTCGGGGAGGGATCGCAGCACGGCGGCGATGTGAGCAGCAGGTGTAGATGGGGACGGCACGGCTCAACGATGGCGACGGACCCCTGCTCCCCGAAGTCCACTCAGATTTGGACAACGTCGGGGAAAGTGGCAGCGGTGAGGCGTGAGGATGGCGGCACGGCAAGATCTGGCGCAGTGGTGGCGTCGGGGCACGGGACCTCCTCCGATCTCCTCTTCTCTCCGGCCTACTCACTCAGATCTGTACGGCATCGTGGGACGGTGTCGGGGCAAAGCTCGGGGTGGCGTTGGGGTTTGCGATAGAGCTGAATCGACCCTAGATCTAGGCCATGACCGACCCCTGCTCCCACTCACTCAGCTCCTTCCACCCTCTGATCTCCCTCCTCTCTGCAGGTTCGCTTGCCGATAGCCTCCCTCGATGTCTCTCGGTGGGAGGTCGCTTAAGCTCACGACCCGCTTCCTCTCTCGCTTGCTCTTCGGTCTCCCCGTGAAGTCTCTCAGGAGAAGGTTTCCAAGCTTGCGATGCCCTTAGACGGAGGTTGTGCCCTCCTATTTATAGGTGAGGAGGTCCGGTCGACGGAGGGACTCGGCCGCCGGTCTTTGGCTTGTCGACCGGACTCCCGCGGCCGAACCGGCGTCTCATCTCAGCATTAAAGTCATGCATTGAAGGCGCATGCGAGTCGTCCTCTCCTTCGGCGGCCTACCTTCGTTCCTCTCTCCCGTAGGCTCGTCCTTCGCGCGTCGCCGGCTGCTGCGCGTGATGCACAGAGGCGTAGAGAAGAAGAAGGAATGAGAAGGAAGAAGGAGGGGGAAGGGTTGGGTCGCGCGGGCCGGGCCGTGGGGGCCTGCGCGAAAGAAAATAAAAGGAAGGGGGCTGGGCTTGTTGACCCCCTTTTAAGGTCGCTACTTTTGTTTTTTCTTTGTTTTTATTTTATTTTTATTTTTGTTTTTATTATTTATTTATTTATTCGAAAAAGAGGAAAAATACATAAATATAGAAACTAAGACCTAATTTAAAAACCTTAATTAAAATTTAGGCGTCAACACCTATCCAACTTTCAATTGAGTGAGCCTTTTGGATACTCAATGCGTTGAAAATTTTCATGTTATATTAGGAGGGAGTTTGGGAGAAACTCCACCATAAAGCAATTAAAAAAATAAAGAAAAAAAGAAAAAAAGAATAAATGATGATATTTTGTGGCATAAAAATTATCTTGAAGGAGTGAAATTGGACAGTGACATTGGCTCTAATTAGATCCTAGAAATCAACGTGTTGATGGGTGATTTGAGCTTAAAATTACCATTATCTCACCTTTAGCCCAGCCTTACCGAGAAAGTCCTATTGATTTTTGGTTGGATAATTAGCTTACATTAGTGGAGAGGGGAATGAAAAACAAACCTATGAGATTTGATCATAATTATTGAGAATTTTTTAGAGGTTGCATATCAATGAGAATTTATTTGGATCGCATATAATTTGAAAAAGATGAAGACTCTCACACACACACTTGGATCACATAGTTAGAATTGGTTTTAACTTATAAATCAATTTCAATGTTTGGATGAAATTTGTTTTTTTTCTTTGAATTGTGAATTTGAGCAATTATGGAAAGATGTCATGGAGGAGATTGTTAGCTTGAGTATATGTTATGTCTTGATTTTGCTCTAGGACTAGCAAAATGTTAAGTTTGGGGGGTTTGATAACTCTATAAAAATAGAGTTATTTTACCTATTTTAGGCAACAATTAATACAATATCTATGAGAAAATATTTGGATTTCCTTCTGATTATTTGAATTTTCCTTATTTATGCAGAATAATGATATATGGAGAAGATAAGGAAAAAAATGGCAAAACTCAAGAATTTGAATCAAGCAGTAGTGGGAGATAGATATCAAATCAAAATCCTCTGATTTACTCTCCGATTTTGTGCGCAATTGCTTGGAGATTAGGATCTTGGATATATCCTATAAGTAGGAGAGCCAGAGAGAATAGTTAGGTTTTTTTTAGCTAGGTTTTTGTTAGATCGCTTTTTTTATTGTTCTGAGAGTTTTTCAAGTATTTTGAAGAGAAGACAAAAGTGGTGACAAAATTCTTGTTCTTTGATTCAAGATGCTGAGTTCGATTTTTATTTTTATTTCTTCTTCTACTATGTTCTAATTTTCTTTTGTTAGGGCTATGATGTAGCCTAACCATGATGATGTGAATTTCATGATTTTTATGTTTTGCAATTGATTTCATTCATGTGAGTTATATATTATAGTGCATAATGTTTTTGAGTGACTAGCCACCACTTGAATGATCTGATGTGCATGTTTGAGACTGAGAATTGATCATATGCAATTGCTCATTATAATATATAACCATGAATTAAACGTGGATAGAAATATACTACGTTATTTGTGTAGCATTCGGTGATAAAGTGATCTAAAAGACTCATTTTAAGCCGGGAATATTCATAATTTTTAATGCACTCATATTTATTTTAATTCGCATAGAGATATAGTGGATTAATAAACTGAGTAGGTTTGCTATACCTAGAGATAGGATAGTAAATAGGTTAGGAAATTCCGCTATCATATGTTTGATATCGTTCTTGTATTCACAACAACCTGAAATTCATATCTAGTGGTTATGGTGAAATCGGATGCTCTAACATATTTATCTGATTGATTTACTGCATTTAGTCTCCAAATTTTGTTTTTAATTTATTCTCAATTATATTTTGATCCGTTAGATAAATTTTAGAGTTAATCTATTTTAGTATTTAATTAGTTTATTAATCATCGATCTCCGTGGGACGATATTATTTCTCATCATTATATTACTTGTTCGACACGTTCACTTGCATTTAGAATTTTACGGACACGAGGAGGCATCAAGCGACATGAGGAGGGTGAGAAGATTTGTGATGACAGCATTGTGGTGCATCCAGGAAGACCCTGCTTTGAGGCCAAATATGAAGAAAATCACTCAGATGTTGGAAGGAGCTGTCGAAGTCTCGGTCCCTCCAGATCCAAGCTCCTTTATTAGTTCAATATGATTTCGCTTATTAAGATAACTAATGTCTGTAATCGTGAAAATTATCCGTATTGTCTGTAATTGCAATTACGCCAGAATATACTTTTTCATGATGTCCTCGCATGGATCCCACTTAAAATGGCTAAATCTTACTAAAGCTTGACATTCCCTCGCAAGTATCCTAGAGAGAACAGGTTGACGATTGTCAGCAGAAAGGATTGCATGCGTGGCCGCATGCAACTTTGAAGAGAGATTTATATTGTTGAATGATCAAGTAATTATATGAAATGATGCAGAACCTGTCACCGGTAGATTTGAAGTCACGGGCATTCTTGTGTTGAATTTCTTTAGGAATTCTACGTGGATCATATCCCTGTACGTGGCTCCATCAAAGCAATTTCCAATCCACGATTTTGCTTCGTTAAAATTGTATTCGACGCAGTAGAACAGTGTTTCAACCTGACCCAAGCAAAATAAATCTTCTCTGCTAAATTAGATGATGAGAGCCGTATGAAAGTCGCCGACCCTCAAGGCGTGCACCGGGTACCCGGAAATCCTAATTTCAATAGCTCTGCTGGTTTCTTATTCATACAGAAGGGGACTCTCACCTCCTTCGGGCGACCAACTTGCTATAGGCCAGAAAATCACAGTCCGCAAATCACGTAGTTGGGAGCATAATCAGACGAACTTTCTTCTCAATTTTTCCATTTGAGAACTTGCGGGAAGCAACACAAGGCAGACCATTTTCTAAGCATACATATTCCCTTCCCAGATGATCATTGGAGATCTTCTATTTATATATATATAAACAACTCGGCTACGGTAAGGTGGCATCCCTCGTCAGTTGTCAACAAGGACCTTGCCACTAGCTACTCTCGCTCCTCCGACAACTACGACCATGACCCTTGCTCAGATCTATGACAAATGATGACCCTTGCACGGATCTGAGACAATGATCGTAGCCCACATTGTCAACGTAGATTGAAGAATGAAGTGGTGTTCGGCTGCGAGGTGGTGAACCTTTAGTAAATGGCGGATTTGAGCGAGAATAGAGATCTCGTTGCCATGGAAGCTTAAGAACCAGCACCAACTATGGCTGTGAAACAAAGTAGCTAAATGCAAAAATAGATGGAGTCGATTCCCGCGAATGATTTTCTCCTGAATCTTTCTTCTTCTTTTTGCCTAATTTTATTTTTCTAAAGTTTCAAAAACAATTGATTATATTTTAATTGCAACATACACCATTTAACTTTAAATATCTTTTAATATTTTTCTTCTAAATTGGCTGACATGACATTCACATCAACGCCTCTCCTTTTGAATGATGATGAAAAATTACGTCAATTTTTTAGATAGTCAAATTTAACAAAGTTAACAGAGCAATTTGATATATGCGAATTCAATGTATGCAAATTTTCGCAGAATATATGCCGAATTATGTTCATCTATAATTGATGTAGTCATTCCTCTCCAAGCTGCACAAGACCCAATTGCAGTCTAAGCAGCAAGCATTAGATCACCCCAACGACACGGTTCACAATCGCGAGGAGTACTCCGCTCATGTAGAGAACATTCCTGGCCTCGCCTACCTCCGTCGGCAAAGCACAATCCAGCGGCGTGCTTCAGAGCACGAGGAAGAAGAAGGACAAGGAGAAGGTAATTGTTTGCACGGGGAGAACCTCCATTGCACGAAACAAAGCAGCAGATTTCTCGTGGATAGACGTAGCCATCTCCTGCATTTCAATATTTCCCGGCGGAAGACGACAATGGAGGGAGAGCACCGGACAGTGTGGCGAGCGTGTGCTGACGTGTCAGTTGTCGGGGGTGGTGTTAGGTGTGCTGTGTACGTTCCGCGGGTCGCGGGGGTATTGATTTTTTTTTTTTTTTTTGGTCAGTGGGGGGATTGATTAGGAGTGTCGTTTTTTTCTTGTGAAGTCCATTAGCGATCTGATTAAAGTCAAATTTATACGGTTCACAATCACATCCGCTGACTGCATGCATGCTTGATGGGGGACACCACAGCAAAATTTTCACGTACATACGCGCATTGAAACGTTCAATTTCCACGAAGTGATCTGTGATCGCTTTGATTTCCACAGGAATCGAATCCTTTGTATTTTGGTATAAAAAAAAACAAAACATTTTCCACTCCCAAAATCTCCTCCTCTAAACCTAAAAGATGTTTCGGTCAAAGTCTTCTAAATTTGTCTGTTTCTCCTTGGGAAATTTCAGGGTCACGACCGAAGATTAATGGATCCGCCCAAGCAGACCTACCTTTTTCTATATTTCCACGTACGGAGAAATAAAGAAACACGCCAACTCCAATCATGTTTCCGCGCACGGCACTTTTCTAATATGATTAAAATTCATAAATCTTGTTGGTAATATTATGTAGCTCGTCGGTCCAAGTTTACAAAGTTAGCAATTCGCCAACGTTAAATTCGCCAACGTAAATTATCACCTTTCTTAGGAAATCATCGCTCAAAGTTAAAAACTTAGCAGTGAAATTATAAACTTAAAAGTGAATCTGATAAATTACCAATATGAGTCTCACTACAAGTTGGTAAGTTACTAAAAAAATAAGGAATTTGCCATTGGAAATATAACATTGGTTATTAACTTACTATGGGAATAAGTAACTCACCAATGTAGGCCTGCTTTTAGCATAATAAATTGCCAACAATTTGAGAGATTTACTAACACCAAATTCAATCTTAAATTGTAAACCTCCCCCATTAAAGTTAGTAAGTACCAGTAAATTTAGCAACATGTCTGCTCTCTCAAGGTAGTAAGTCTCACATGAAGTATGAAATTTGCCGAAGGTCTTACTTAACTTATTTAGGAGGTTGTCTTTGGAGATTACCCATACAATTAAGGATTGTGAAAGTAGTAATTTACCAACGTAAGCTTGCTTTTAGCTTAATGAGAATAGAAATTTTGTATAGTTACCAAACGTGTTGTTTTCTCATAAATTGTTCCAGGAATAGAAATAGAAAAAAATTATTTCTGAAAGAAATTGTTTTCCGGAACATAAGCATTACTAACCAAATCCTAAATGGATTTGACATTAGCTTGTCCTTAAGAACCAACACCAGCTATGGCGGTAAAACGTAGTCAAATGCAAAGATTGATGGAGACGATTCTCGAGAATGATTTCTCTTCAAATTTTCTTTTTTTCCTATTTTTATTTCTCTAAATTTTCGAAAACAATTGATTATTTTTTAATTGCAACATACAACATATAGCTTTAAATATCTTTTAATATATTTTTTTAAAATTGGCTGACGTGACATTCACATCAACGCCTCTCCTCTTGAACAACAATGAAGAAACTACGTCAATTTTTTTCAATAGTCAAAATTTAATAGGGTTAATAGAGTGATTTGTGCAGAATATATGCAGAATTATGTTCATCCATCATTGATGTAGCCATTCCTCTCCAAGCTTGCACAAGACTCGATTGCAGTCTAAGCAAGAAGCATTAGATCACCCCAACGCCACGGTTCCCAGTCACATCCACTGACTGCATGCATGCTTGATGCGAGACACCACCGCAAATTTCCACGTACAACGCGCATTGAAACGTTCAATTTCCACAAAGTGACTTGTAATCGTTTTGATTTCCGCAGGAATCAAATCCTTGTGTTTTGGTCAATAAAATATTTTCGACTCAAAATATATTCTCCTCTAAACCTAAAAGATGTTTCGGTCAAAGTCTTCTAAATTCGTCTGTTTCTCCTTGGGAAATTTCTGGGTCATGGCCAAAGCTTGATGGCCCTGCCCAAGCAGACTTGCCTTTATCTAAAGAAAAATAAATGAGTGAATGATTTGAATCTACTGTGAGAATAATAGTCTATTCTGGATCACAAAAAATCAAATAACAATTGATTATGAATTATTGTGGGGCCTATATCTTCAAAATTTTGTGACTCACAACAAGTTATTATTCTCACAAAAGCCTAAAAACTATTATGCTAGCAAAATCCTTATCTAAATTTCTATATACAGGGAAATTAAGAAACACGCCTACTCCCGTGCACGACACTTTTCTAGTATGATTAAAATTTATAAATCTTGTTGATAATATCTTGTAACTTGTCGGTCCAAGTTCCAACCAACTAGTCGAAATCTACGAACAATGTTAGCAATTTGCCAACATTAAATGCACGAGTAAATTATTACCTTTCTTAAGAAATTATCATTCAATATAAAAACTTGGAAGTGAAATTAAGTTACTTAAGAGTGAATTTGATAAATTACCAACATAGGTCTCGCTACAAGTTGGTAAGTTACTAACAAAGCATGAAATTTGCCATTGGAAATATGACCTTGGTTATTAACTTATTATGGAAATAATTAACTAAACCGTTGTCCATAAGATTATATTAAGTTCTTGACTTGATACTTCATTGATCCTGTATGATCTCTAAAGGCTCTATATTTTTATGGGATAAGTGAGCAAAAATTCTTAAAAGTTATTGGAAAAGTGGTCGAGTTTAAAACTTTCAAAAAGTACAATCAAATCTTGATACTTATCAAATTACTTCAATTAAATTGCTCTATTAGCTCCGTTTGATTTAGCTAATAGAAAAAGCTATGTGATTTTTCTTTTTTTATTGTCAATTTTCGAAGAAAGAGGCGTTGATGAGGTTGCCACGTTAACCATCTCACTAGTTATGGTTGTGAAGCGAAGTAGCCAAACGCAAAAATTGATGGAGGCAAATGCCCTTCTCGAAACCATTTTTTTTTTTTTTTCGGTTTTTCCTTCTTCTGTTTCCAGATTTTTATTTCTCTAAAATTTCGAAAACAATTATTTACTTAATAATTTTAACAGAGAAAATTTGGCTTTTAATAAATTTTAATATAATTTTTACGAAAATGGATGATGTGGAAACTACATCAACGCCTCTCTTTTCGAATAACAATGAAAAACCATTTTAGTCTTTTCCGCTAGCCATATTGGAGGGAGAAAGACTTGATTGCACAATTTTGACAAGTTTTAGGACTTAATTGCACTTTTATGAAAGTTTTAATACTCGATTACATTTTTGCGATTAATTTGATGATTTTTTATGCACTTATCTTTATTTTTATTAGCTCCTGTATGCAATTTTGGTAGAGCAAGTGTGGAGTCATGTAGATTCGCTGTTAATGTAACCATTCCTTCTCCAAGCTGCACATGATTCATTGCAGTCTAAGCATTCGATCATCACAACACCTCATATCACATCCAATGAGCACATGTTTGATGGGGGACACCACAGCAAATTTCGGCCTACATTCGAGCATCTGTGATTATGATCGAAACATTTAATTTCCATGAAGCGACTTGAATCAACTGCGGTCTCTGCCTTCTTCTCCATCATTTTCATCTCATAAAATCTCCACCAAACATAAAAAGATGTTTTGGTCAAAGTCTTCAAATGTGTCTGTTTCTCCTTGGAAAATTTCTGGGTCATGGCAAGCTTAAGGGCAACGCCCAAGCAGACTTCTCTTGTTCTAAGTTTGACAAGTTTGCGCTGCTGGCCATTGAAATTCCGACATCAGCTTGCTCCAATCACCTATAATTATAATATTCCGCTCGTCAATAGATCTCCGCGCACGGTACTTGTCTAATATGAATAATAAATTATAAGTTTCCTTGGCAATATCATATGATGGTGGTACAACCAACGGATGGCAATTTACAGACAATGTTAGTAGTTTTACAAATATTAAATGCAAGAGTAAAATATCACGTTTCTTAGGAATTTATCACTCAAAATAATAACTCAGCAATAAATTTAATAGATGACCGGTGAAATTAATAACTTATCGACATAGATCCGCTTATAAGATAATAAGTTACCAGAAGAGTAAGGAACTTCCCAACCAACTTCAAGTAAAATATAATTTACCGCTCAAAATGAAAAACTTAGTAGTGAAATTAGTAACTCTAAGATCATGGACTATTCTTGCCATTTTCCCTAAATTGAAAAATGCTTCTACCCGTGGATATTAGATTTGAGAGCGGTATCGTTTTCTCATTGGTAAATTATAAACAGTTCAACTGGATTAAAAAAATTGCCCCTCAACTTTTACAGGAAACTTATAACGGTGAACAAGTTAGGCGAATTTTATCATGGTAAAAACAACTATCTACAAGATCGTTTTAAATACATGTTTCCACTTGCAAAATGGCATAGTTCAAAGATTTGCATCAACAGCAGCATGAAAATCCACAAGAGGAAACGCCATTTCCAGTGAAAGTAAGCAACAATTTTACAGATCATGTAGATACAATTGCCAAGCAATTTCCAAATTGCATTAGTTTTAGATATTGCTAGGGACACGCAAATAGAAGTATGTAACCTTCACCTAAAGAGATAACTAAAGGGAAAGCCCAAATATGAGCCTGTTAACATATTCAGTTGTATCCACCTTCATTAAAAATCTTAAGCCAATTAACGATAAGGCAACTAGAATTTATTAACTACTCCATAATATACCACATCCACGACGTGATACTTCTTTCATCTAAGTTCTAACACCCTCACACGTGCACCTCAACATGTATAATAGATAGCTGAATAATATCGAAATGTCTGCCGAAAAGCCAACAAATTTCCGTTATTATACTTTTTCTTTATATGATCAGTGATTCCAAATTTTATTGATAAAATCACGTAACTGGGGACTTCTTAGTCAACTGATGTGGTAATGCACTAACAATGGTAGCAATTTACCATCAATAAATGCAATGATAAATCATTAACTCTTTTTTAGAAATTTATTACTCAAAACAAAATTCTAGAGGTGAAATTTATATCTTTCATATAACTTAATAACTTATCATATAGGTCCGCTTATAAGGTAGTAATACCAATTGCAAGTGGAACGCAAGTTGTCCAATTATTTATAAATTGACCATTTAAACTAAATCGTAGTAGTGAAATTAGTAAGTTACCACGTAAGTCCTTACAAGTTACAAGTTAGTAAATTTCTAATAAAGTGGCAAATTTTCTGTTGGAAAGAAAATCATGAAGAAATTACTCAAATCTCTCTCGAACTTTGCAATAGTATATATTTGGCCCTGAACTTTAAAATTGTTACTCCATTCTGTTAGCGCGTGCAAGGCACATGCCTTTTAAGGGGTAAAAGTTTATTGTCATCTTGTTTATGGCAATAACTTTTTCACCATTGTTTTATGTGGAAATATAAAGAAAATAGAAAAAACTATATCTACAAAAAAAATAAAAATGATAGATGAATAAATTATATATTTTTTTAAAAATAACTACAGATTCGATATATCATTTTCTTTTATGAGTCAAGGGCATCATTTCTTTTTTAAATTTTATAAATATTTTTATTAATTAATCAATAATTAGAAAAAGCTCCACGATTGAAATTGGTAACTTAATAATGTATTGATGAAACCAAATTTTACTGTTGAAATTAACAAATTACTTGCGAAATTAGTGGCCTGCTTTTAGCTTAGTGGAGTTTAGCAACGTGATATAAGGGCCATCTTCTTCCATCCCTTTCATCTCGTAAAGTCTCCTGTACGACGACGTTTGGTCAAAGTCTTCCAAATTTGTGCCTTCCTCGAAAAGTGTCCGGGTCCCTGCCAAGCTTATGGAGCAAAGTCGCCTTATTCTAAATTTGACAAGTTCTTTCAGTATTAATTTCTATAAAAAAAAAGTGAAAAACAAAGAAAATAGAGAAAATATAAATTTGCTAAAACATTATAATCCCAAAAAAATCAATATCAATGATACTATTATAAATTAGTTTTATTTAAATGTTGATGAAAATATTAATGGAAATAATAAGATACTTTAAGAAAAAAGAAACAAGATAAAGTAAAAAGGAAAAAAAGGCCTCAATAACGAAAAACAAAAGAAAGATCAAATTGCGAAAATTGGATGCTCATCATACACTTCTAAATGGTCTATTAATACAAAAAAGAAAAGGTTGATTAATAAAATATATTTACGAATATCACCTTATATTTTGATCAATCATTTCCTTTTATTACAGATGGAGATTTTATAAAACTTTAGACCATATGGTAAAATCATTATTCTAGATAGATATATGTGTTTTGTTTTCCGTCAAAGATAGTGATAGATATATGTGTTGACATGGGCAAAGGCTGTCCACAACTTTGGTTCAAACTTGCTGTGGAGAAAAGGAGGAGCAATCGCATCAAAGCGGAGGAGGAATGGTCGCCTCTCTCACCCGCCGTGAACGACGGGACGTACGGGAGAGACTCCGGTTGCTTGGAAAGTAGGGAATCTCTATAAGAACGCTGGTTTCATCCTTAAGGCCGAAGTAGCTCAACCTAAGGAGCACGCCAGTTTCATCAAACATGGCTTCAGTTATACTAGGAATCCTTCTTGTACTCGTTCCGCTTTCCCGTTCCACCGAAGCTCAGACCCGCGGCAACTTGACCTTGGGCTCCTCGTTGACAGCGAACGACCGGAACTCTTCCTGGCTGTCGCCGTTGGGCGAGTTCGCCTTCGGGTTCCGGAGAATGGGAAGAGGAGCTCATTTGTTGGCTATATGGTTCGAGAAGATAGAGGACAAGACCATAGTCTGGTCGGCGAATGGCGATAATCTAGCGCCCGAAGGTTCGAAAGTCCAGTTGACGGCCAACGGCGGGTTGGTGCTTACCGACCAGCGAGAGAGAGAGCTGTGGTCTCCTAGCCTGAACGGCACTGGCTTAGCGTATGCGGCCATGCTCGACACGGGGAACTTCATCCTAGCGAGCGTGAGCCACGTCAACTTGTGGGATTCATTCAGCCATCCGACAGATACGATACTGCCAACGCAACAGTTGGATCAAGGGACTAAAGTCAACGCTCGCTACTCAGAAATGAATTATTCCGCTGGGAGATTCCTCTTCATACTGCAAAGCGACGGAAATCTTGTACTCTATGCCACTCCCACCCCGCTGGTCGTCTCAGATGCATACTGGGCTACCAACACCGTAGGTATCGGCTTCCAGTTGATATTCAATCAAAGTGGTCAGGTCTACCTCACGGACAGGAATGGAACAATACTCAGCACCATCACCGAAGACCCAGTTCCAACCAGCGGACATTACCAAAGAGCGATCCTTGAATACGACGGGGTATTCAGGCAATATATCCACACTAAGGCGGCAAATTCGAGTTCCGACAGGGCAATGGGCTGGTCAATGGTCTCTTCCCCGGTCCCTCCAAATATATGCACGAGCATGAAAAGACATACCGGTACTGGAGCTTGTGGCTTCAACAGCTACTGTACTCTTGGAGACGATCAGAGGCCCCAATGCCACTGCGCACCTGGATATACTCTGTTAGATTCGACGAATGAGATGAACGGATGCAGACAGGACTTCGTATCACAGAGTTGTGATGGAAGTAGGCCTGAAAAAGAACAGTTTGCTTTGCGTGACGGGCCCAATACAAACTGGCCGTACTCTGATTACGAGGTTAGCAAACCGAAAACGGAGGACTGGTGCCGAGAGGCTTGCTTGGCTGATTGTTTTTGTGCAGTTGCTGTTTTCGGAGACGAAACATGCTGGAAAAAGAAGATCCCTCTTTTAAATGGTGTGATGGATCCTAGTGTGGGTGGAAAAGCTCTGATCAAGGTCCGGATAGAAAACTCAACTTTGACATCTACAGGAAGCGGCCAGAAGAAGAACAAGAACTCAACTCTGGTGATCATCGGATCAGTGCTGTTGAGTAGTTCTGTGTTTTTGAACTTGCTTCTACTCCTCATTAGCTATTTAATTTATAAAAGCTTCCGATCTAGGGATTCTAAGTTTTCACGACCAGTCCAGATCAACCAAGCCACACACATGCGGACTTTCAATTATCAGGAGCTTCAGGAAGCAACAGATGGATTCAAAGAAGAACTAGGTAGGGGTTCCTTTGGAACAGTGTACAAAGGTGTTCTTGGATCCGAGGATACAAACTTTGTGGCAGTAAAAATGTTGGCGACAAGGATCGGAGAAAGTGAAAAGGAGTTTGAAAGAGAAGTGAATGCAATTGGCCAAACTAACCACAAGAACTTAGTGCAGTTGCTTGGATTCTGCAATGAGGGTCAACACCGATTACTGGTGTATGAATTCATGAGCAACGGCAGTTTGGCAGATTTTCTTTTTGGCTCTTCAAGGCTCAGCTGGTACAAAAGAATAGAAATTGCCCGTGGTGTTGCGCAAGGACTCTCTTACTTGCATGACGATTGCACCAGGCATATAATCCACTGCGACGTTAAGATGCAAAATATTCTTCTTGATGGCTCTCTCGCTGCAAAAATATCAGACTTTGGATTAGCTAAGCTCTTGGTGGCGAACCAAACACAAACCACCACCGGAGTCAGAGGAACCAGAGGTTATTTGGCGCCAGAATGGTTCAGGAATATGCCTATTTCTGGCAAAGTAGATGTTTACAGCTTTGGCATTTTGTTGCTTGAGCTCATCTGCTGTAGAAAGAACTATGAGCCAGAAGCGGAAACGGAAGCTCAAATTGTGTTGGTCGACTGGGTTTACGACTGCTACCGCGATGGGAGTGTGCTTGTGCTAGTGGAGGGCGACGAGGAGGCATCAAGTGACATGAGGAGGGTGAGAAGATTTGTGATGACAGGGTTGTGGTGCATCCAGGAAGACCCAGCTTTGAGGCCAAACATGAAGAAAATCACTCAGATATTGGAAGGAGCTGTTGAAGTCTCAGTACCTCCAGATCCAACCTGTTTTATAAGTTCAATATGATTTTGCTTATTAAGACAACTCATGTGTGTAATAGTGAAAATTATTTGTATTGTCTGTAATTGCTGTTACGCCAGAATAAACTTTTTCATGATGTCTTGGCATGGATCCCACTGAAATGGCTAAATCTTACTCAAGCTTGACACTCTCTGCATGTATCCAAGAGAGAACTTTCTTCTCAATTCATCCGTTTGAGAACTTGCGGGAAGCAACACAAGGCAGACATTTTTCTAAGCATACATGTTCCCTTCCAAAATGATCATTGGAGATCTTGTATAAACAACTCGGCTACGGTCATGCCATTCGATAACGGGTCCAAACAGGACGGAACTGGAAAATATACCAAGACAAGACAAAGGAAAGATCCCGAAGATCCAAATCCAACAATCAATCTGCACCGGAAAAGTTTTGATGGCTTCGATTTCATAGTTGTCTTGGTCAGCTATGACGTCTGCCAGCTCGTTCACTATCATTTTCATGTCATATTTTCGATTCGATAGGACGGATGATGTCTTGGTCAAGGGTCTTCGTCTTTCGTTTGTTTCACTCCGGAAAAAATCTGCTTGCGCCAATTTCGTGGAAGTAGGTGACTGCCCCCATTCATTCATCTGGCGAAGCAGAAAGTCATTAGAAAATTATGAGCTCGTTCCCTTCGAATGATGCATGTGACCACTCCATTCAATGCATATACTTCCTCCTTGTCCAATGCATGCTAAAGAGCATGTGGCCCAATATCATCTTCATGTGGCCGGCCCCGGTTAAATTATTTGGAGTTCGGGTTTGGCGTCGCTGCTTGGTTGGGCCACAACTTGGTTCATTCTCCTTAGGACTTTTGATGATGCAAATTAGAACTAATAACAATCCCCAACGTGAATAATTTTAGACCGCTGTGTTGATGATGTATGAGTGAAAATGATATCAAAAGCTTCAATGTTCTTGTCAAGTCGAGTCTCCCTGATGTAGCAAAAATGACAATCCCCTTTATTTCCGATGAAATGTGGTGAGAAGCATGAATTTTGTTAGATAATGCAAATACACACCCACACACACACACACACACACACACACACACAAAATGTTTGGCTAAGGATCAACAAATTAAATCTCTAAATTTAGGCGTCAACAATGAGTCCTCAAGCAAAAACCATGTCTATCCAGCGTGAGTAAACCAAGCTCCGTTCAAATCCATCCATCTCTAATCTTCATCACCTTGATGTCCTAGAAGGTATTCGTTTGTGGTCCATTTATCACATACAGAGCACTAAATCGAAATTTAAAGTATTTACCTTACCTCTCTCCAATGGGCATCCATAAGATTTTTTTTAAAGTCGTTTTTGACACTTCATTGATCCTCTATAAGCCCTAAATGCTCTATATTTTTAGAGGATAAGTATACCGAAAGTTCTAAACTTATTGTAAAAGTGCAATTGGGTCATAATGTACACCAAATAGCTTTTAGATGTGGTAAGTTTTGCACAATGTTGTTAAGTCCATGAGAATAAGATATTGCCATGTCAACGTGACATCCATTTAATCAAACATACAAGAGTTTCTAAACCCGGAACTACTACATGCAAACTTTAGTAGAATATCTGCAGAATTATGTTCATTCATCATCGCTGTAACCATTCATTTCCAAGTTGCACAAAGACCCATTTCATTCTAAGCATTGAATCACCACAACGCCACGGACCACGGTCTGCAACCATCGAGCGCATGCCTGATGCAGGATGACAAAGCAAATTTCCAAGTACGTCCGAGCATATCTACAGTAATCAGCTGCGAGCGCTGACTTCTTCTCCATAACTCATAAAATCTCCAACTTAACGTGTACCACCTTTGGTCAAAGTCTTCCAAATTCATGCTTTTCTTTGGAAAATATCAGGGTCCCAGCAAGCTCATGGTGCAGACTCGCCGTATTCTAAATTTGAAAGTTTTCTTTCACAATTGATTTCAATAAAAAAGGGAAAAATAAAAAAAAAATGAAGAAAAATAAATTTACAAAGATATTATTGAGAAAATTTTAATATCAGTGATGCTATTATAAGAAAATTTTTTGTAAACTTCGCTGAATATATTAATATAGCTAATAATATACTTCAACAAAAAGGAAACAAAAACAAGGAATCCTATTATAAGATAGTTCTAGATATATGTGTTGACATGGGCAAAGTCTGTCCACAAATTTGGTTCAAACTATCCGTGGGAGAGACTAAGGTAGGATACAAAGTGGAAATCTATAAAGAATGCTGGTTTCGTTCATAAGGCCGAAGTTGCTCAACTCAAGGAGCACGCAAGTTTCATCGAACATGGCTTCAGTGATGTTAGGAATCCTTCCAATACTTGTTCCACATCCACTTTCTGCCAAAGCTCAGACCCGAGGCAACATGACCTTGGGCTCCTCCTTAACGGCAAAAGCCTTAACAGCGAATGGCAGGAACTCTTCCTGGCTTTCGCAGTTGGGCAGGTTCGCCTTCGGGTTCCGGGAAATGGGAAGAGGAGCTCATTTTTTGGCAATGTGATGCGAGAAAATAGAGGACAAAACCATTGTCTAGTTGGGAAATGGTGATGATCTAGCACCCGGAGGGTCGAAAGTCCAGGTGACCACCGACGGCAGACTAGTGCTTGCCGACGCAAAAGGAAGAGAGCTGTGGTCTTCTTGCCTGACCAAATTCTTTTGTTAGTTCAATATGATTTTGATTGTTTAGACATCTGGTGTCTGTAATAATAAATAGTATGTGCATGGTCAGTTAGTGCTACTACGCAAGAACAAACTTTTTCATAATATGTTCACATGAATCCAGATTAAATAAGCTAAATTTTCCTTAAGTTTGACATTCCCTCGCATGTTGACAATTGTTGGCAAAATTATGAAGAGAGACCTAGCATGGTTGAGCGATCACGCAACTACATCGAATGATTTTTCACTCACAGGCATAATCCCTTCGGCAACCAACTTCATATAGACCAAAAATGAAGTGGTTGGAAACATAATCAAACCAACTTTCTTCTCGATTGATCCGTTGAGAAATTGTGAGAAGCGACAAAAGAAAGACAATTATCTAAGCATACATATAGCTTTTCAAATGATCCTTGGAGATCTTGTATAAACCACTCAGCAAGCCATAGTTAATGCCATTTGACAATGGGTCCAAACTGGACGAAACTAGCAAAATATACTAAGACAATTGGAAAGACCCTGAAGATCCAAATCTAGCATCGATTTGCATTAGAAGCTTAAAGGGTTCGACTTCGTAGTTATTTTTGTCAGCTATGGTGTCTGCCAACTCGTTCGCTATCACTCTCATGTCATTTTTAGTCAATGGGACGGACGATGTTTGGGTCAAAGTCTTTCGTCCTTTGTTTGTTTCTGTAGGGAATATCGGATTCCCAAAAACCGGATTCGACACTAAATCGAACCCCTAAAACAAGTGTGGAAGACGAGCCCGGGAAAATCACATGTATCACCGATCCTAAGGCACATCACAGAATCGAACGTACCTTGTTAACCATAGATTAAACACCGACGCTGATACGAGGAAGAAAAACTGATCCTGTTCGATCCGATGACGTCAATTCGCCTTGAAGGGAAGAGAGTGTCGTCTCTTTTGTTACTGTTTTTTTCTTTTGGAGGGAGAGAGGGAGGAGGAATGTACGTACTGTCAAAAGGTGCATTCCTCCCTCTCTTTTCCCCCTTAAATACGTCCTCTCCAAAGGACGTGTCCCTTTGGTACCCCCAAAAGTTACAACGCTTCAACATATCCCTCCATCCATGGGCCCTAATCTTGTGGGCCAGGCTTTTAGGCCCAACATGGGCGGACGGGCGAACTTAGGCCCATCACATTAATTAATAAATAAAACCATCATCTCCCACTCGCACATGGTGGGCTGAACAGATCCTCTTTACCTCTCTTCAACATTCATACCAGTGAATAATCCGTGCGACCAACATACTTTGAGAGCTCGTTTCCATACATCTGTTAGGAATATATAGCAGCTCATAATGGGCATCACACTCTGAGTAGATTTAGTAGGCAGTACCCTAAATCGATCGATCACATTTATATCTTTCTTGATCTCTTTTAAACAATGATATATATATATATATATATATATATATTGTATTCACAATTATGATTATCCCAAAGACAGTCATAATTGGTCGACCAGTGAATACAAAACTACAATGTGATTCTCCAAATTCGATCTTCATCTTTCCTTTAAACTCTCAATTTCAGTTTAGCTTGCTTTTCTAGAAATGTCCCATTAGATCGAATCAACTCATGACCATTGGCAACATCCTAAGATAGCAAACACTAAATAGAATTCTTGAGAATAAGTAAAAGTCATGAGGGCACTAAAATTGAGGAACTCTTTTCCTCAAGAGTCTCACACGGCATAAAAGTTGAGATCAAACTTTTGCCACTCTTATTGGTCGTCTCATGCATACGTAGTATGAAATACGTATTACGGTATTAACTCATTTCCCATGGAGCGTATGTCTACACCTTCAATACCGTACAGATGATAGTTCAGACATACCCAATGTCTAACTTGAGTTCACGTATCTACTCATTCACAAAATTCATTAGAATTCACATCTGGCATCTTAGACAGATAAAGTAAAATATGTGGGGTATTTTACTTTCGGACATAGTACATATCATGTCCTCATCTTAACACTTAGTTAATGCGACATATATATTTTAAGCTTGAGCTCTCGATTATCACCTAGATAATAAGCTTAAAAACCGTCTCATCTCTATTTATCACATAGTAAATAGAGGCGATTACCCATGTGAGTGGGCTAATCTTATATCTGTCCAACATACTTTCTCAACTTAATGTAATGCACTGAGCATTAAAATGCATAAAGGTCAAACAAAGATTCATAGGCATTAATAATGAAAAACACAAGTTCATAAATGTGAACAACTCAGGGAAATTACAATATCCAGTACATCAAACTCTACGCAATCCTAGAGATTTTACATGACCACAAAACACATCTCTAGGTATTGGCTTTGTCATAAGATTTGCTACCATTCTATGCGTAGATATGTACTGTAAGTTCACATCCTTTCGTGCAACCATATCTTTGACAAAGTTATACTTGGTATCTATATGTTTGGTCTTGCCATGATATTTTGGATCTTTCGTGTACGCTATAGCTGCTTGGTTATCACAGTTAACCAATAATGGATTTGCAGCTTTCTCAATAACACCTAAATGATCCAAAAATCTCTTAAGCCAAACTCTTTCTTGTACCGCTGTTGATAATGCCACGAACTCACTTCCATCGTGGACAAGGCTATACACGTTTGCTTCTTACTGCTCCATGATATGGCGCCATTGTTCAGTAAGAAATCAAATCCAGAGATAGATTTCCTTTCATTTAAATCTCCTCCCCAATCAGCATCTGAATAGCCTTCAAGTCGCAGATCCTTTCCTTGGTAATTCAGCTTGTAATCAGCATTCCCTCCAGATACCTCAGTATTCTCTTAACGGCTTTCCAATGTGCTTGACGTGGATTGGATTGGTATCTACTCACCATTCCAACTGCAAAACATATGTCAGGTCTTGTACACATCATAGCGTACATCAAGCTCCCAACAGCACTAGCATAAGGAACATGTTTCATTTGTTCCTTCTCTTGTGAAGTCCTTGGACACAGTCTATGGCTCAATCCTTGACCTTTTGCAATAGGAGTGTCTATGGGTTTACAATCTTGCATACGAAATCGTTCAATAACCTTATTTATATATGTTTCTTGCGAAAGAGATAACGACCTCTTCGAACAATCTCTTGAAATCTTAACTCCAAGAATGTATGCAGCCTTACCCATATCTTTCATCTCAAAGTTGGAAGATAACCAACTTTTGATGGTATTAATAAACTCCATATTGCTTCCGGCAATTAGTATATCATCAACATATAATGATATGATCACAAATTGATCTTTGGATCTTTTGATATATACACAATGATCCTCATCAATCATTGTAAAATCATATGCCATTATGGCATTATGAAAACGTATATACCACTATCTTGACGACTGCTTAAGACCATATATCGATTTCAAAAGTTGACATACATTTTCTTCTTGGCCTTTTGTAATGAAACCAACATGTTATTCCATATATATTTCCTCATCCAATTCTCCATTGAGAAAAGCAGTTTTTACATCCATTTGATATAATTCAAGATCCATACTTGCCACTATTGCTAGAATAATGCGAATCGAGGTAAATCTCACAATAGGAGAAAATGTTTCCTCATAATCAATTCATTCATGTTGATTATACCCCTTCGCCACAAGGCGAGCTTTATATCTCTCTATCGAGCCATCAGCTTTACACTTTATTTTGAGAACCCACTTGTTCCCAATAGCTTTGCATCCTTTTGGAAGATCAACCACTTCCCAAACATGGTTTGACTTCATTTACTCCATTTCCTCTCCCATTGCATGCATCCATTTTTCCTTACTAGGGCAACTTAGAGCCTCATGTATATTTCTTGGCTCATCCTCCTCTTGTGGGGCAATTATAAAAGTTTCCCCTTCAATGTCAAAACGTCGACGGGAAATACTTTTGCGACTTGTTCGCCGTATGGGAGATTGTACACTTTGCACATCATTCCCCATTATGCTCCCACTAGAATTAGATAATGATGATGTCGTCTCATCATGTAGTTGTAATTGAGAATGGGTTGAATTCAATTCATCACTTCTCATATTACTCCCACTTGGACGAACTCCACTAATATCATTATCTTGATCCAAGGTTTCAAATAGGGAGTAATCTTCACCTATTTCGCCCTTCTTAGGAAATTCATTCTCTAAGAATGTGACATCCCGTGATTCAAATTCAGTTATACTCCCACTTTCCTGCTCACCTATGAACACATACCATTTCGAGTGTTCGGAGTATCTTATGAAAATACTCTTCTTTCCTCTGGGACCCAATTTCCCAAACTTGTGAGAGGGCTCATGAGTATAGGCAGCACAACCCCATGGCTTAAGAAAACTTAAGTCCGGTTTTCTACCTGTCCATAACTCATATGAAGTGGAAGTAACTGATTTAAAGGGCACCCGGTTAAGTATATATGCAGCAGTTAATAACGCATCACTCCAAAAAGTGATAGGTAAGTTAGCATGCGCCATCATGGACCTAACCATTTCCGGTAAAGTAGGGTTCTGTTTCTTCTCTCCGCAACACCATTTTGTTGAGGAGTATATGGAATAGACAACTGTCTTTCTATTCCTTTTTCATCACATAATTTTCTGAACTCATCAGATAAATATTCTCGACCTCGATCGGATCTCAATGCTTTTATTTTATTGTCTAATTGATTTTCTACCAAGTTCATAAACCTTTTAAAACAACTTAATGCTTCAGATTTATGAGAAATCAAATAGACATATCTGAATCGAGTATAATCATCTATAAAAGTGATGAAATAAACACCCCCATGCATTTCTCTCACATTCATTGGACCACAGACGTCAGAATGGATTAAATGCAGAGGAAATTCAGCTCTTTTACCTTTTCCAAATGGTTTCCTTGTCGTTTTCCCTACTAGGCAATGCTCACATATGTGCAAATCGACTTTTTCAATATTGCCCAACAAGCCCTCTTTGGCTAGTCTATTCATACGTTGTTGGCCAATATGACCAACTCTAGCATGCCACACATTCACATCATTATTATATGAATTAGGAGACGTGAGAAGAGAATAACAAACATTTGCATTAACATAGTCAATATCTAGTACAATAAAACCATCCAGAAAATAACCACAACCATAGAAATTTGTATCCAAAAACAAATCCACACCTCTGTTATGGAAGTTCATATTAAAACCTAGCTTGACCAACACTAAAATAGACACTAAATTCCGACAAATATCCGGAGCATACAATACATCATGTAGGAACAAAGTGCATCCACCACGCATGTTCAGTTGGCAGGTGCCAATTCCTTTTACTTCAACTCTGGAGTTGTTTCCCACATAGATCCACTTAGTTCCAGTTGGTACTCGTCGGAATTCCACGAAGGATCCTTTATCCTTCGCTACATGGTCTGTCGCTCCTGAATCTACAGTCCACAAAGGATTAGACTCAGTCAAGAATAAAGAACTTGATACATATGCAAAGTTCTTAAAAGCACTAGGGGTGTATACCTTCTTTGGCTAGCGACAATCGCGAGCATAGTGACCCTTCTTGTAACAATTGTAACACTTCACCCTTGTCAGCTTCTTCATTCGAGGACGCTTTCCTCTTTCATGTTGGTCAACCTTTGGTTTCTTCCCTGAAGCACTTGGTCCCTTGCCTTTCCACCTCTTGAACCAGTCAGGATGTTTGTGCTTGGAGCCCAAAGCTCCATTTGAGCTAGAACCAGCGTTATATATTTCAGTTTCCGGCTTAGCTGCCAAGAGGCGGTCCTCTTCCAGCTCAAGATGGCGCACTGCATCCTCAAAGACTTTGATATTCTCATTGTGGGTCAGGTGTACCTTCATATGCTCCCAACTTTGAGGCAAGGAACGGATCACTACTTGCACTTGCTGCTCATTAGTCAGGACATGGCCAGCATCCTTCAGCTCATTTATCATGTTTGACATCTTTCTCAAGTGTTGCTTCATGGTCTGACCATGAGGCTTCTTGTAAGAGTCAAACCTAATAGTGAGTTGCCTCAGTTTGGTCACCGAAGTATGACCAAATCTTGCTACCAACGTTTCCCACATTTCCTTGGCATTCATAAAACGCCTGAACTCTCACATAACATCATTTTCCATGCTACTCAGCAACGTAATGCGAGCAAGGGAATTCTTCCTTTTCCATGCAGCAAATGCATCCTTATCTCTCTTGTGTTGTGCAGTGTTCCCATCTTCAGGCTCTTCCATGGTTAGGTTAAGAGCTTCCAGTGCCTCTTGCTCTTCCAGCACATATTGTATTTTCATGTGCCAGATTTCATAGTTGTCGCCATTAAGCTTTTCACCTTTGTTCAGCTCAGCAACTATGCTCTTTGTGGCTGAAGCCATTGATCTGAACACATCAGATATATATGTACAAAATATTAATGCCTATCATTTATGCATCCATTTTGCACAGACCCATTATATTAATGAACAATTTCAAGTAAGGTTTCAGAATCAAAAGGTCACTATGTTTCCAATCATCCTCCAAAAAATCCTAACTTAAAACTATCATTAATATAATTGTCTTATTCAAAATAAATTCTATGAAGCTACAAAAAAATTCTATGAACTACCCACAGCAGTCAACAATAACAGAAAGCAAATAATATTTGACATCCAATAGAATAATAATGCTTTCACATAATACAACTTATATATATCAGTTGCTACATCAATAACAACCAAGTAGTAAAACTTTTACATAAGGTAACCATAAAGTATACTAAAAGAAAGATAGCTCGAAATATCTAAACCCAAGTCAATATATGAACTGGGAAAGCTCCTTTTTTGTTCAATTTCATGATCTTTTCTTTTGTAACAATTAGGTAATAATCATCTATAAAAGCCATCACAATACTCAAGAAAGACATCCCATATGCGATTCAACACTCCTTGCCATTCCGGTGGAAGAGTGTTTATGAAAAATCGCACCATCTCAGACTATGGCATGGGACGACCATTCCATATGACCTTTTGAATTTTCCCGTTGACTTCAAGAACATGATCTATTATGTCCTCGCTCTCCCATCGATAATTATTCAAATCGGCTATCAACCTTGAAAGCCTTTCCTTTTGTTCGTCGGTAATTGTGCGAATAGGTGTGCGCAACTTAAGGGGAGTCATTGTTCCTGCAACAAATGCAGAACAAAAAGGGATTACATATAATCCACATAGACATAATTGAAAAAGAAACACATTCTTTTCCCTTTTTTTTTTAAGTCAACGGTCAACGATCGTCAACGGTCGTCAACGGTCAACAGTCAGCCGGGTCGAGGTCAACCAAGTCGGGCCGCTGGGTCAGACGGACCGACTCGGCACGTGCGGCACGCGTGTGCAGTTGACATCACGATGACGTCAGCTGGCGCGTGCCGTGCATGCGCCATCGACGCCCCCCGCGCACGTGCGTCGCACGTGTGCGTGTCGGCCCCGCGCGCGCGTGCGACGCACGCGCCTGCATCTTTGAATCGGCGCGTGCGTTGCATGCACCGATGACGCCGGTTCGTTCCAGCCGAGCGTGGGGGTGCGTCCGGTGGCCTACAGCGGTGATCCGCCACTCGTCTTGCTCATTTCGACGAGACCTTCGACCCTACGCCATCAGAAACTGATTTTGACTTATAGAAAATCGAAAAAATGGATGAACAGTGCTCGAGTGTCGGGATTTTTCCGTCCCCGATTGGTGTCGGCCGATTTTTCACGAAAATTCAATCAAAAATCATTCACAAACATGAAAAAGGGATCGGGAAAACATGAAAAGGGATCGAGAAACATGAACAATGGCTCTGATACCAATGTCGGGAATATCGGATTCCCAAAAACCGGATTCGACATTAAATTGAACCCCTAAAACAAGTGCGGAAGACCAGCCCGGGAAAATCACATGTATCACCGATCCTAAGGCACATCACAGAATCGAACGTACCTTATTAGCCACAGATTAAACACCGACGCTGATATGAGGAAGAAAAACTAATCCCGTTCGATTCGATGACGTCAATTCGCCTTGAAGGGAAGAGAGTGTCGTCTCTTTTGTTACTGTTTTTTCTTTTGGAGCGAGAGAGGGAGGAGGAACGTACGTACTGTCAAAAGGTGTGTTCCTCCCTCTCTTTTCCCCCTTAAATTCTTCCTCTCCAAAGGACGTGTCCCTTCGGTAAAAGACGTTCCCCCAAAAGTTACAACCCTTCAACATATCCCTCCATCCATGGGCCCTAATCTTGTGGGCCAGGCTTTTAGGCCTAACATGGGCGGACGGGCCAACTTAGGCCCATCACATTGATTAAAAAATAAAACCATCAGTTTCACTTTGGAATAGTCTGCTCGGGTCGTTTTTATAGAAGTAGATGAATGCCCTTAATCCACCTGGCGAAGCAAAAATTTGTCTATTCGGGTATGATAAAAGTTTTGGAAGAGGGGATGTTACTTCATGTTAAGTTAGGGCATAACATAGGTTTAGAACGTTATATAGTGGATTTACATATTGCCTATAAAATGCGACCGTCGGGCTGGCAGAAGGATTTCAACCCATGTATGGTGGACAAAGAGTATGAATCCTTTACCAGTTGCCAAGCAGAAATTTATTGGACATAAACACTGTAAAAATTACGGGGTATCTCTTGTTACTAAGAATGTGCATGTGGAATTGGGTTGGGTGGTGGCTGACATTGGAGAGGAATGGAAGCATGGGATAGTGTTTTGTCAAGACGCCTTCGTGACTCTTTACTGGTTTTTCCCAAGTCACTGTTCATCGTTCTGGTGTGGAGCTGTTTCCCGTGGCTTTAGCCATCTGAATGGACTGATTTTCGGAGGGAAGCTTCATCTCATCCTCCTCTACATCTCCACAGAAGGATTTTGCTAGAGATGGTCTACATCCAGAGATATTGTCTGCGCTAGGGCGGGATGTTCTCTAGTTTCAAATCTGGTGTTTTCCTTATGGTTTTCTGCACGATTTGGGAGATCCTATGGGTGGAATGGGTTGATTTTTGGAAGGGAGTCTCCCCTCACTTATATCTTCTTCCCCACCGAAGGATTTCCATTAGGCATGGCTAGTTTTTGAGATCCACTTGGTTCCAGGTGTGCGCGCAGGCTGTGCGACTGGTCTGGCCGTCGCGAGTTGAGGGAGTTCTATCCGGTGGTTTGTCTTCTCCTTTGGAGGCTAGGGTCGTATAGCCTTTATACATCGCCCCTCCAATTGGCGAACTCCCAGGTTAGCTGCTTCCTCATATTTCGTTGGTTCAACTTTGCTGCTACGGCTTTGCTCTTTGCGATTTCTGAGTTCGTTTGTTGTTGGAGTCCTGTGTGCTTTCGGTGCTAGTTTGGCCCTGAAGTCCCGTATAATGTGGTTGAAGTTAGGCAGATTTAGCACCTCTATTCGATGGTGTTTTCCTTGGCTGTGTTCGGGGTGCACTCCAAGTGTTTGTGAATATGTCTTCAGCCACTGTTGAGGCTGGAAATGCTCCAGCAGGCCGTCCTTTGGCTGCTATCTCAAAGGGGCATCAAAACCCCCCTCATGGTGATGCCTCACTAGCGAATCAACTTGGTATGGCAGTGGCCTCCTCGTCCGGTCCTGCAGAACCGAAGAACAAGCAAAAAAACCCGCTGGAGCCATTTGCTCGGCCCCACCAGTCTAGAGGTAGGAGCCCCAAGCGGTCAACTTCCAAGCGCCCCGTGCATCTTCCAGCTGGTCACCCAAATGCCCCGGCTCATTCTCGGGCAAATGTGGCCCGGCTAGCGATTTGTCATACATTCCTCCCACGTTTGTTGATGGCAAAGCTGTTGTGAATTTGCCGGATGAAGCTCCTGATGCAGTGGACCCAAAGTGGCATCAATGCTTGGTGAGCTACCTGGTAGGGAGGAGGAGACTTCCCTTCGGCCTCATGGAGCAATCTCTGAAGAAGGTGTGGGGTTCCAAGCTTGTGGAAATCCTTGCCAATGATCAAGGATTCTTCTTCCTCCACATTCCGGACCCAGTGTTTCGGAGAAACATTCTAGAAGATGGACTGATCACGGTTGCTAGAGTGCCTCTTATTCTTCATCAATAGCAGCCACTCATGGACCTCAAGAAGGAAAACCAATCCTCCATTCCGGTATGGATTCGGTTGAGGAACTTACCGTTTGATTGTTGGACAATGCCGGCGATGAGTGCTGTCGCGAGTGTGGTGGGTAAGCCACTATATGTGGACCAACAAACGGACCAAGCAAAAATGGTTTCGTTTGCTAGATTTGCGTTGAAATCCAACTAAACCAGCCAAATGCAGAACTGCTGAGGTGATCTTGAAAGGGGTATCTCACTCCATAACCATTGATTACGAATGACTACCAGCTGAGTGCCCGGACTGTGGAACATTCGGTCACAATTGCAGAGCTCCCCCGCGAGCACACAACCCTTCAAATCAGAAGAGAGCCACGAAGCAGGCTCCACCCACTCCTGCTCCATCGCGACCTGAGGCGGCCCCTAGCCCCGCCCTACTCCTTCGCATCAAGCTCCCACCGTACCTGATCAAGCACATCTAGTGAAGGCCCCCACCCCAATTGCTGAAGCTACGGTCCCATAGCAGGACTTGACCAACTCGCTTCGTCAAGCCCCGGTTGTGGCTCCAATTCCCAACCTGGTAGGTGCAGATTCACAGGTTGCAGAATCACAAGCTGTTCTGGAGTAGCCTTGGAAACAAGCGAAGGGCAAGAAAAAGAAGAAAGTGGCCTCTCAGGAAGGAGCTTCCTCTTGCCCGAGCAACCTTGGTGATGAAGAAGCTATCCAACGGCTGAAGGCCCCTGTTTTGGAGAAAGAGATGCAATCCGAGCTTGCTCGGAAGACGCAAAGGGGCTCTAGTGTACCTCCAAAGGTGGCTCGATTCTCGACTAGATCAAGGCACTTCTTCCCATGACCTCGATATGGGGTTGGAGGTTGCAGCCACCTTTGAATGCTTGGATGAGGACGGCATTGTCTCCCCCGGCGTGTCAAGCTCACCCCCGAGGGTTGTCCCGACGAAGGTGGAGACCATTCAGAGGAGATTGCTTGCTTTAGCTCTCGACCCGGGACCTAAGGTGAAGACTGGAGGGCCGGCAAATCCTCGCCGGAAGCCTCCTAAGCAGAGGTAGGCTCCTTTGCCTTCCTTTTCCTTTCATTAGCATAGCTTAGTAGTTGTGTATATTATATTTATTATATGTATATGTTGTTCGGATTTTGGAATATTAGAAGTCTTATAGACCCTTTGAGGAGAGCCGAGGTTAGAAAACTCGCTCATTCTAACGGCCTCTGTATGGTTGGCTTATTGGAAACCAAAGTGCCGGAGCATCTCTTTCGACCCATGTCTACTGGGCTTTTGGCTGGGTGGAAGTGGATGGCCAATTATGATTATTCTCCTAAGGGCAGGCTTTGGGTTGGTTGGGACCCTACTCTGGTTAACTTTGAATTAATCCCTTCCAACGAGCAAGTGATCCGTGGTAGAGTGGAGCTTCTTACGTCTGGATTATGTTGCTGCACTTCGGTGATTTATGCTCTGCACACGTTCATATCATGAAGGCCTTTGTGGACGGACCTGGTCAGGATGAGTTCTTGCATCCAGGATTTGGCTTGGATGGTTGCTGGAGACTTCAACGCCATTAGAGACCCGTCTGATAGGATATGGGACTCTAACGCCTGGCCGCCCTGTTTTGACGATTTCAGTTAGTGTTTGACTTAGGCGGAACTAGAAGGTTTGAGGTATGTTGGACTTCGGTTTACTTGGTCCACGTCTTCTGGGGCTAACTGCAAGGCGAGGAAAATTGATCGAGTGTTAGTGAATGCCAATTGGAGCTTTCAGTTCTCTTATTCGGAAGCGACGTTTCTGACTTCCGAAATTTCTGACCATTCTTCTATGGTGGTTAAAGTGACACAACCAGTTTTTTGGAAGAAGCCTTTCAAATTCATTGATTTCTGGATGGAGCACCCGTCCTTTCAGGACATTGTGGCACAAGTGTGGGATGCCCCGACAGAAGGGGTCCCTATGTACAGGCTGGTTAGCAAATTGAAGGCCCTAAAAAGCCGGCTAAAGCAGCTAAATAGAGATTCTTTCTCTAACTTATCTGAGAGGGTTGCTGAGTCCAGGAATGCTTTTAAGTTAGCCCAGCTTGACCTACAGTAGGACCCGACTAATGATCTCTTGGCAGAGTTAGAAAAGAATCATCGGAAGACCTTTGTGGAGTTGAGGAGTAAGGAGGAGTCATTCTTTAGACAAAAATCCAAGATTAGATGAATCGAGAATGGTGATAGGAATACTAAGTACTTTCACCACTTCGTCACTACAAGACAGCTGAGGAACAAAATTCTTTCGGTTCTTGATAGGAATGGTAATTTGGTCACCGATCCAAACCTAGTGCAGAACACTTTCATCTCTCACTTTCAGGAGCTTTTCGCTGCGCGATCCCTTCCTTCCAGCCTTGCATTGCTAGACTTGCAGAAAGTTATTCGATGCCCTCTTAATGAGAAGCATATTAGTGTCCTCTCCCGTCCTTTCTTAGATAGAGAAATTCATGATACCTTCTTCTCTCTAGCCCGTGGGAAGGCTCCTGGGCCAAATGGGTTTAGTGTGGAATTTTTCAAGAGCAATTGGGAGCTAGTAAGGCCTTTGGTTATTGAAGCAGTTAATGACTTCTTCGTCACGGGGAGACTTCTAAGGGAGATTAACAACACCATCCTTGTGCTGATCCCCAAAGTGCCTAATGCGACCTCGGTCAATGATTATAGACCTATTGCCTGCTGCAATACGATTTATAAATGTATCACCAAGGTCTTAGCTAATCGCGTCACCGCAGTTCTTCATGATACTATTAGCCATTCTCAGAATGCATTCGTTAAGGGCCGTCGCATCTAGGATAATATTCTTCTTGCACATGAATTATTTGCTGCTTTCCATCTTCAGCCATATTCTCCTAAATGTGCTATTAAGGTTGATTTTCAGAAGGCTTATGACACGGTCGACTAGGACTTTCTTGAAATGTTCATGCGTGCATTTCGATTCCCAAACCATCTTATTAGGCTCATTATGGTATGTGTACGCACTCCCAAGTTTTCAATTTCTTTGAATGGGGAACTCTATGGCTTCTTCCCTAGTGGACGTGGCCTTCGCTAAGGGGATCTCATGTCCCCTTACCTCTTTACTTTGGTTATGGAAGTCTTCTCAGGCATCCTCAGTGCGTGTGCAGCGCAACTTGGGTTCAAATTCTTCTGGAGATGCAAGGCTACAAGATTATATCATCTTTTCTTCGCGGAATGATGTCTTTCTCTTTTGTCGAGCGGAGATGGGTTCCATCTCTCTTCTAAAAGATGGTCTACATGCTTTCTCGACGTGGAGCGGATTAAAGCCAAACAACAGCAAGAGTGAGATATTTCTTGCAGGTGGCTCAGAGGAGTTACGAAATGAGATCAAGGATGCCCTTGGTTTCGTTGAAGGAAAGCCGCCAGTGCGTTATTTGGGAGTTCCTATTATACCCTCGAGGCTCGGCAAGGCGGACTGTGTGTCCTTAGTTGATCATATAATGGTCAGGGTCCAATTTTGGATTCAGCGCTTTCTATCCTTTGCCGGCAGGGTTCAGCTAATAAGGTCGGTCCTTCATGCCATCCAAGCTTATTGGGCGAGTGTTTTCACCATTCTTATTGCAGTTCTGGATCGCTTTAAGCTGATCCTCAGACAATTCATTTGGAAGGGCCCCAGTCTTGGAAAGGGTGGCACTAAAGTATCCTAGGAAGATGTGTGCCTTCCAAAGGAGGAAGGAGGACTTGGAATTCGCAGATTGCGAGAATTCAACAAGGCAGCGATGCTCAAGCACATTTGAATCCTGTCTACAGACAATGAGTCCTTATGATGCAAGTGGATCCACTCAACCTTCATGAAATGGAAGAGTTTCTGGGTGGTTGGGATGCCGACCTATTGCTCTTGGGCTTGGAAGATAATCATTCACCTAAGATCCGAGTTTCGACTCTACTTCCGATGGAGAATTGGAGATGGCCAGTCAGTCTTCCTTTGGTTTGATCACTGGCACCAGAGAGGTCCTTTACATCTTATTTGCTCAGATCAAATGATACTAAATTCCGGTTTATCCAAATTTGCCACGATGGCTAACCTTTTTTTCACCGGTGTGACAAAATTTCAAGACAGTAGTTGAATCTTGGGATTATCCCCTCCCTCTCCTCTCCAGAGCATTGAATCGCTTTTCTTGGAGCGACAGCACTTCTGGTCTCTTCTCGGTTGCCTCAGCTTGACATATTATCAGAAGAAGGAAGGATAAGGTTAATTGGGCATCCTTTATCTGGAATAAGGTTATCACCCCGATATATCAATTCAATCTCTAGCTTATTATAAAGAACCGTCTTCCCACCCAAGCCCTACTCATCTCTACTTCAGGTGTCACATCACTGCTAGCATGGCTTTCTTTTGGGCTACTAAATGCAATCTCCCTTGGCGTAACAAGACATGGTCTAAAAACCTTCAGTGGGCGATGAAGTTCCTCTCCGGTAAGGACTTTTATCGCTCCATTGGCCGCTTTTCTTTTGGTGCTCTTTACCACCTTATTTGGAGGTACAAGAACAACATACTCTTCAGAGATCACACGGTTGCAGTTGCGGCGGTTAAAAACATCTCATCAAAGTGGTGAAGGACAAGGCCTTAACTTTCGGAAACGTTGAGGATAATCCAAGAAACAGAAGACTCCAGCGTAACTGGGGGATAGATCTTTGCATATTCTCTCCTCATCCGGTGGATCCTTAGTGTTCTTTAGAGTGGTTCAGAGACAACTTGTGGTTGGGTCGCGGCCGTTGTCTTCTCGGGCGCTTGCTGTATGAAAGCCTTCCGCCTTCTTCCCTCGGCTGGGACCGTGTTCACCTTGACTGGTTTGGCTGCTGTTCGTCTACGGCGGTGACCCCTCCTTGGTGTTTTGTGAATGTTTTCTTTCTTTGTTGTCTGTCCTTTGTTTTGGTTGTTTTGTCGAGGTTGGGTTCCTTTTGGCCATGCGTGGCCTCCTCTTTCCTCGTTTGCCTGTTGTTTAGGCTGTTATTCGCTTTGGCCGCTCTTGCGGAGTTCTTTTGCATCCGGCCCCCTTCCACTCGTTTAGACTTATTGTCTTCATGAATGCAAGTTTTGTGGTGCCGGATTTTGTGTAAATGTTTGGCTCAAAGCTCAATATATTATTACTTCTGACCAAAAAAAAAAAAAAAGAAGCATGGGATGCTTGGACGGAGAGAGGAATCCGAGCATATAATCCGAGCATAAAATCCTCTTTGGTCGTGGTACGGTACAGCGGCAATGGGAATTGCTACAGCTTGGAAGGTGTTGAGTGTGATGACATGCCACCACTTGGTGGGTGTCTCCCTGCACGTGAACAACACATGAGATCTTATCAACTTGGGAAGGCATTCCTAGTGTTGAGAATATGTCCTGACTTAGAACCTCATAAAGGAGTAACAATCTTCGACCACCAAAAAAAAAAAAAAAAAAAAAAAAAAAAAAAAAGGAATGCCAATCCAAAAAGTTTTTTTTGAGTATGTTGACACTTTCTCCCGTAGATTTTTCATGCATTTTATAAAAATTAGGGATTGGATTCACTGATAATGATGAAATTCGACCCTTAACCAAAAACATCAATTGTGCACCATCTTATATCTCCATTTCTTACTGCATTTATTCACATCTATATATCCTCTTGATTTGCAATGAAATGTAGTGAGAAGCTTGAATGTTGTTAGATAATTCCAATTTACATTTTTTTTTTCTAAGGATCAACAAATTAAAACCCTAATTTTATGAAATGCTTTGAAAAGTCTAGAAGGTGAAAATTTAGGTGTGAATAGTGAGACCCAAGTAAGAATCATGTCTATCCTACTTGATCTATGAGTAAACCAAACTCCATTCAAGTTCATCCATCTCTAACCTTCATCACTTTGATGTTCTAAAGGGTATCAGTTTTGGTCCATTTATCAGGTACCACGCACTGAATCGAAGTTTAAAATCGGGTATGTTAGCATGCCACGCCCCAACAGGTGTCCATGAGATTTTGATTAAGTTATTGACTTGATATTTCATTGGTCCTTGTGATATCCCGTGGCCTTATTTCGAAATATATGAAGTGATTATTTCATAGATACACTTATAGTTATTTTACTTTGAACTAATCACTCATGAGTTAACTAATCTATTGGGCGAGGCCGTATATGGTTAAAACGTGAAAGACCAGAGAATTGAATCAGGGATGGACCGCTCGACCATAAGGAACGACAAGGGTCAATACTACGTTGCTATAAATCAATTAGCAAACGGATATAAATCGACTACATCGGAATCATGATTACGATATTCGCATCGAACAACAATAAACTGATTTTCTATTGATATTATATTCAAGGTACATAATTGAACCCTTGCGATTACATGACGACCGAGGGTTGTCCATGATTCGAAGAGGCATAAACGTGGATCGAAAATTATCAACCATAGGTCAACTGCACGAAAACCCCTAAAAGCCACCCAATAGTTTAGGTCATACTAAAGTCACGTTCGATTGATTTTTTTAATCATGAAATTTAATTCAATTTTGGGTATCGAACTTTTGAGGGTTTCGAGATAAATTATTGGACGTTGCCTCATCATCTGTTGAATTATTGGCAAGTTTGAAATTTTCAGAAAAATGAATTATTAGACAAAAAATTGGGGAATGAAAAAAAAAAAATTGGGTCCAATGCAAAATGATGATTTTAGGTCCAAGATTGTGAGTTTTTAAAGGAAAATAGAAATAAAAAGATAAAGGGAGACAAAATACTTGGCATAGAGGAAATTGAGGAAGAGTTGGTGTGAGATTGATGGGATTTTGGACAAAAATCCTTCTTTCCTCTTTATTTCTCTCTCTTTCATGTGTCCATTTGCATGCCTCCCATAGCAAAAGCCACCAGCAGCCCCTCTCCCTTTTTCTTTGTTCTTCCTTGGTCTTCTTTTCCTTCCTCTTCGTGTCCTCCTCCTCCTTCATTTCTTTTCTTTCATCACCATCGCCGTAAACACCACCACCACCACACCAACCCATCCCATCTTCACCACCATCATCATCTTTCACCACCAACATCCGCCACCTCTCACCACTGTTCACCACCACCGGCACCATCGCACCCGCACCACCATCTCCACCGCCGAGCTCCCAAGTCGCCGCCGCTCGAGCCACCCGTCTGTCGAGCCACACGCACCACCACCATCACCGCCACTGGCACCCTTGGCGCCATCAACGTCGCCACAAGCTGTCATCTACTCAAGCTGCCACCACCGAGCACCCAAGCTCAAGCCGTGAGCTTGAGCCGGCGCCTCGCCCGTCTGTTGAGCCTTTGTTTGAGCCGCAAGCATCACGTTCTCGGCGCCGTCGTGCCGCCGTCGTGCCGCCGTCGGCGCGATCTCGCCATCACCGGAAACCCATGAGTTAACTTATAATCGTAGATTAGGATGTTAATTACTTTTAGGGGATAGATTAGTTTATGGATAATTACGTTTAATATTAGTTATTGTTGGTTTATCCTTAATTGCGATTAAGGATAGTTTAGATTAATTTTAAGTGCATTATTTTAATTTATAATGACTAGATTAATTAATCATGGTTAGATTAATTAATCGAGTTTAGTTTAATTAATCGTAATTTATTTATTTAATCATCATTTAATCAATTAATTGTAGTTTATTTATTTAATCGTTATTTAATTAATTAATCATATTTATTTTAGTCAACGATGATTAGTTTTAATTAAGTATCGTTAGGTTTAGTTTAATTAATTATAATTAGCCTAATTAATCACAATTAGTGTAATTAATAACGGATTAGCCGATAAGTAGAATTTTATGCCCGTTTTTCTGGATGAGATTGTGCTTAATTTCGATCGTTTGAGCATTATAATACTATGTTATTGATTGCCCAATTATATATTTTATTTATTATAAAAAAGGGGGTTTATGGGCAAGAAAATAGAGAATTTTGAGATGTTGGGTTTGGACGCCAAATTTTATATGCTAAATAAAACAATGGGGTTTTAAAATAGAAGTGTGCAAAGTTTGACGGGTTGATTTCAAATACATGATCACGTACGAATATTTTACTGAAATTTTTAAATGTGAAAAATGCTAAAGTTAATTATTTGAAAACAAACTCTTTTGTTCTGGGCTAATTAATGGCAATAAAAATTGGTTTGATTATTGCTGTGCTTGAGTGCTCATTTAATCAAATCCATCACCTAACGGGATTTTAGGAACCATGCCCGATTTTTATCAAATGCTCGGCAGGGGTCCGGATGTCGAGTGGTGGTTGAGGCCAGATCGATAGTCCTTTATGAAATGCTGTCTAGATGAAAATTCTAGACGATACCGTGCCCAATGGGGCAGGATGATGCCTAGCCATGCCAGAAGACCACCGACTCTTGTATTAGCCGTGGCCCGAGAGGTCATAATAATTGGAACACGTATATTTGACAGTGCATTTGGCTATTATGGATTGTGTTCCGATTATTATTTATGCTTGTTGCACTACTGTTGCTATGTAAGGCGTATTAATATGCAAGGGTATGCCAAGGCAATGTAAGATTGTATGTCGTTGTGTGTTTGGGTTGTCTTAGAGATGAATTAGCTTCCTAATCAAGTATTAGGGAGTTGACTCGCTGAGATTTTATATCACCCTGTTGTTGTTGAATCTTTTCAAATCCTTAGTATGGAGCGTCGCCCCGTACGTTTTGGTGTCCCTTGGGATATGGATGTGGAGACCACTATATTTCCTATTTTGGGGACCGATTGAACCCATGAGCTGGTGGTCACGACCGCATGGGTAAATGAGGGGTTAGTTAATATAGTGCCCCAAGATTTCAAGGTGAAGTTTATTAGGGAGGCAAATGGCGATCGGATCAGTCCACTTTATGGTTTTGATGGACAGCCCTTGTCACACCCCGATCCTCCGAGCACGTGCCCATCCCTCCTTGGTCGATTAATAGCGACGTCCCAAGACACATCGCCAACCCTGTTCATTTAATATACACATGCGAAAGCATATAAATAATCCCCAGATAATAAAACAATGGGATAGGAAAGTAGGGTCTCAATTTTTCAAACCAAAACAAGCCTTTTTATAAACAAACAGGTTTATGTACAATGCTAGGCTGTTTACAAAAATTATCGGCTTAACAAAAAGGGAACTGTCTTATAACTCTTTAGTCAGACATGTTTGCCGATTCTCCGGTCTCCACCTTCTCAGGTTCCGGGGTTTCTGGTCCTCCACCAACTTCATCTAAGGACCTGAAAATTGTTATACAATAACCAGTGAGACAATGTCTTAGCAAGTTCAACCCACTAAGACTCGATTAGGAAGCAAATACACCTTAAGGGCTGCCTAAGCAAAACAGGCATCAGAGGACTTACCTTGGCCTCAGTTTCCTTCTTGCAAGTCAGTATATCTCATAGATACACAATTCACATCAACTAATCAATTCACAAATCACTTTACCCAACCGGATTGAATCATCAATCAATCGACTGAGTCGATTACATGTCATCGGGACAATCACATGGTCATTTCGATTATTTATTCTCAACTCTTCTCAATGAGCAGAGTCTATAAAACTCTCAGCTATAATTCGCGGTCCCAAGGACACAACCTATCTTAGGTGGTAATCATGGCCCAATGGGCACAACCTTTATCAGGTGGCAAATCACGGCCTCTATCAAGTGGTCAATCACTGCCTAGTGGGTGTGACCTCTATCAGGTGGTGAATCACGACCCAGTGGGCACGACCTTTATCAAGTGGCGAATCACGGTCTCAAAGGCACGACCTTTAATAGGTGGTGGATCACGGCTCTAGTGGGCACGACCTTTAACATGTGGTAAATCACGGCCCTATTAAGCACAATCGATCCCAATTTGTTGGTAAATCTGGGCTATCTGGCACAGCCATACTTCGTGGCTTTCTAAGTCCACTCATAACCTCTCATGGTCATTTTCTCATCAAAAACTGACATTTTTCAATTTTCGGATATTTCTCATATTCAATAATCACATTCAACTTTCACAAACCGATACTCAATTAAATAAATAGAAAACACCACTACAATCAGTACGAAATTCCGGTCACCGGCCATTCCAGTTGAATTTTCGAAAAATAATTAATTAATTAAATAATTATAAAAATTAATAAATAAATACCAATAAATAGACTTAGGCCCGAAAAAGCCTAATTGGATGCCGAGACGGGTCCAAAAAATTACCGAACCACTCTAGTTAAATACTAGAGCTTGTCTAGGCTCTAATTGCACTAACTAACCACCTAATATGCATCAGTAGATAATTAAATTAACTAATCTAATATAATCTATCCACCTAAACCATACTTAATTTAATCTAATCAACCCATAAGTGTAATTAATCTACTAAGCAAGGATTAGTGAGTTAAACTCACCTATTTAACAATTCGTTTGGATTGAAACGTCGGGGACGCGGAGGGGCTCGATAAACCTCAAAGAGGGACCGCCAATGGGGGCCCGGAACGGCCCGAAATCGGCCACGCAAGCCTCGACCACGAATTGGAAAAACTGTTTCTAAATTGGCCTGGTTCCGGAGCTGCTGGTCAGCTCGACTTAGGCTGGTCCCAGCTGAGATGCAGCTGGATTGAAGGCCAAAGTGGGTTGCTGGGCTGACAAGCGTGGGCTGGTTTCTATGGGCTCGGTTGAGCTAGCCTTGGTGCGTGGGATGGAAGGGGCCGAAGGAGGATCCGGTGAGGGGAGAGAAAAATAATTAAAACCAAATTATTTTTAGTTCACTTAACACAACAATATCAATTGGTCAAGTAAGGCCAAATCCATACCAACTTGTCCAATTTGATGTCCAATTGAAGACTAAAATAAGACCGTCTCTCAAACCTACAAATTTCCTTCAAATCCGAATTTCATTTCATTTTTCTCGGAATCCGATTTTCTGAACAAACTTCTCCAATTAAGGTCCGATTTGACAGCGGAAAAAGCCCACGACATTTCCTTTCACCAATTCACTTACACCCGATACCAAAAATCCCTTCAAATTGGCCAATCCGAATTTCCGTTCGTTTTCCGTATCGTCCGATTCTGTTTTCCGTAAAAATCCCGAACTCATTGGAAATTCTTCAAAAAGTGAGTCAACGTTCCTCGAATGACTCATGACATGACAGGACTTTCACTTTCTAAAATCGAATTCAAATTCGCGGTTAATTTCAATCTGACGCGATTTTAGCGTCACCTAGCCTACTGGGTAGTTTTTAGGAATTTTTGATGTAATTGACCCGTGGTCAATTTTTTTCGAGCCACACATAGCTCTTCAACACATTGGTGACTCTCGGTGGTTGTGAAAATCTCAAAGTTTTAAATACGGACACAAGGTACCCAAAAAGATAGAAAATTCGTCTAGTACCGATCGATGGGAATTTTGCAATTAGGTGGTGTCGCGACCTACCCTCAAGGGGAGGGAACAAGTTTAGGGGTATTGCCAAAAAGGATGGGCTTATGGCCCTTAATTAGGCACGGGCTCTCCCAAACCAATATCTCACGTGACATTAGGATATTTTTTAGAAATTTTGCACAAAAGGAGTCGCCACTAGCCTATTGGGGTTGGCTAGAAACCAAGTGAGGTATAAGAGTATACCTCACTTCCTATGCAACTAGAGAATCTAAGGTCGGAGACTTGATTACACTAATTAATCAATTAGTGCCCTTTCGGTACCTAATCTTGTTCATTTTGAAAGAAATGATTTTTTTCAGGCAGTTTGAATTGATTTTATACCTATCCACTAACATATGAGGTGATCATGTAGGTGCGCAATCATTTAAATTAATAATCATAGCTACCAATATCCTAATTGCAGTAAAATTAACACATGCCACTAAGCAATTGCAAACATAATTAAACAAGTAAATTAAACATGCAATATAATCAATATACAGGAAAATAAAGGCCTAATTACACTATAAAGGCAATACACATCCATTCTAATCAAAACCTACATTTTTTGGATTTTCGAAATTTTTTAATATTTTAATATTTTAATTTATATTTTTTGGGTGAACCGGGTCCGATCTGGTCCAACCCGACCCGGGTTCGGCCCGATCGGCACGGGTCGGGTCCGGTCGAAGACCGGACCCGGGTTTGACCTGGCGGGCCCGAGTGGGCCCAACCCAAGAATTCCCCTCTTCTCTATTTTTAAAACAAAGCAGACCCATAAGCCCATACTAAATCAGTCCAAGCCCATAAGCCCAAAATTAGATGGCCCACCATGACAGGCCCATGCGGATGAAAAATCCTACCCGATTGAGATCGCGCCCGACCCAGTTCTTGGCTGAAACCCTATGGTTTCTTGGCGGCGCTAACGATGGAGGCAATGGGCTTGACGACGGCGGTAGGTGGCGGTGGCTACGTGGCAGGCGGCAATGACGACATTAGGGTCTGCGAGGATGGGCGGCGGCTGCGTCGGAGGCAAGCGGAAGCATTAGGTCGTCGCTAGCAGAGGCCGGCATCACTCGGGTGCGGTGGCTTCTGGCGTCGGGTTCCAGCAGGTGACGGCACGGTGGCGGAAACAGCGGTGGGCGACAGCGAACATAGCGGCTCGTGCGGATTGGGGATGGCAACGGCGAGAAAGCAGCACAGCGGTGGTCATCGGGGATGGCGGTTACTGGAGAGGTGTGGTCGATGGCGGCACAAGCGTCGGGCGAGGCGCAGCGACGGGCGGTGCGTCAGTTTGGCTGAGGAGGCGTTCAGTGAGAGGTGGTACAGACCGGATGTCGTCAGTGGCTGAGGAGGCGGCAGCGATAGTAGGAACGGTAACGGTGAGCCTTCCCCCTCCAGATCTAGCCTGCTCGTGTGGATCCTCTCTTGGCCGTTGCGTGTGGACTTCAACTTCGGCTTGGCAGCAGCAGCCGGTGACACAGAGGTGCGGCAACGGGACTAGGAGAGGCGGCGGCCTAGCGAGACGGAGGCAATGAGCGCAAGGGCACGACCCTCGGCGGCGGAGGGGCTCTCGAGGAAGAAAAGTCTCTTCCTCCTCTCCTTCCTACTCACTCCCTGCTCGAGCTCTCTCTCCCCGTGCTTCTCTCTCTGTTTCCTCTTTTTCTCGGTTTCCTGTCGTTCCTTGCCACTCTCTACTCTGACCTCTGCTACCTTTTGTCTTCCCTCCGAAGACTGTGTTCTCTCCCACCCCCTCTGTTGTTCGATGCCCCCTCCCCCTTTCTAGGGTTTCACGCGTGAAGATGGAGGAGGGAGAAGGCGGCATGGGCTAGGCCAAGGCGAGATCCGGCCCGACCCCTACCACGTTTTATGTTTCCTTTTTTTTTTTTTTTGGTTCTTGTTGTTTTTGTTTTTGTTTTTTTTAGTGACTAATTCCTAATTTGTACATGATTAAGTCCTAAATAAAAGCGTAAAATTTAGGTGTCAACAACTGCCTCTCTTTGACTAGGAGCTTGAAGAGATTCCATTCAAAGACAAAATACACCTAAATTATTTTGGCGATAGATAGACCCTAGGTGCATAGGCACGTATCAGGTCGACGGAAAGAACTCATAACTATGGAAGCGCGTCTTGTCAATAAGAGGAAGAAGGATTCCGGGCTACAAAAACACGCCGTGTCATAAGAAGAAAGAGAGACTCCAGGCTACAAAAGCACGTCGTGTCATAAGAAGAAAGACTCCAAGCTACAAAAGCTCTCCGGGCTACAAAGCTCTCCATGTCATAGGAAGAATGACTCCGGGCTACAAAGCTCTCCGAGCTACAAAAGCTCTCCGGGTTACAAAGCTCTTCGTGTCATAGGAAGAAGAACTCTGGGTTAGAAAGCTTTCCGGGCTACAAAAACTCTCCGGGCTATAAAGCTCTCTGTGTCATAAGAAGAAGGGGAGGAATGAGGTCTCACCATATAACAATGGGTTTCGATCAGGTTGAAAATGCATGATTTGAGGAATGACCATGAACCTTTTGAAAATCGTAGTTTAAGGATAGACTCGTAAACATTTAAAAGCGTGGTTTAAGGATAGATCCACTAACTGTGTGGTTTAAGGATTGACCCACGAACCATGTGGTTTAAGGATGACCCAAGAACCGTGGGGTTTAGACTGGACAAAAGGTCTCACCGTGTAGAAATGGATTTTGACTGGGAGGGAGGTCTCACTGTGTAAAAACAGATTTCGACTGGGAGGGAGGTCTCACCGTGTACGAACGGGTTTCGACCAGATGATAGTCTCACTGTATACAAACGGGTTTCGACCGGAAGAAATGTCTCACCGTGTACGAACGGGTTTCGACCGAAAGAAATGTCTCATTGTGTACGAACAGGTTTCGACTGGAGGGAAGTCTCAGCGTGTACGAACCGGTTTCCACCGGATGATAGTCTCACCGTGTACGAACGGGTTTCCACTGGGAGGGAGGTCTCACCGTGTACGAACGGGTTTCCACTAGGAGGTAGGTCTCATCGTGTATGTACGGGTTTCGACCGGGTATAATAGTCTCACCGTGTACGAATGGGTTTCGACTAGGAGGGAGGTCTCGCCGTGTACGAACGGGTTTCCACTGGGAGGGAGGTCTCACCATGTACGAACGGGTTTCCACTAGGAGGTAGGTCTCACCGTGTATGTACGGGTTTCGACCGGGTATGATAGTCTCACCGTGTACGAACGGGTTTCGACTGGGAGGGAGGTCTCATCGTGTACGAATGGGTTTCGATCATAGTCTCATCGTGTACGAAGGGGTTTCGACTAGGAGGGAGGTCTCATCGTGTACGAACGGGTTTTGACTGGGAGGTAGGTCTCACCGTGTATGAATGGGTTTCGACTAGAAGAAAGGTCTCACGTGTAAAAACGGGTTTCGGATGAACCCACAAGCCGTGTGATTTAGGAAAAGCCACCAATCCCGTGGTTTAAGGATAAACCCACCAACCTTGTGGTTTAAGGATAGACCCACGAACCGTGTGGTTTAGGAAAAGCCACCAACCCCGTGGTTTAAGGATAAACCCACCAACTTTGTGGTTTAAGGATAGACCCATGAACCGTGTGGTTTAAGAAAAGCCACCAACCCCATGGTTTAAGGATAAACCCACCAACCGTGTGGTTTAAGGATAGACCCACGAATCATATGGTTTAAGGATAGACCTACGAACCATGTGATTTAGGAAAAGCCACCAACCCCGTGGTTTAAGGATAAACCCACCAACCTTGAAAATGACATGATTTAAGGCTAACCATGAACCTTGTAGATGACATGGTTTGAAGGTGACCATGAACCTTTGGAGATGACATGATTTAAAAATGACCATGAACCTTTGGTTTTTAGGGAAGCACCCACTAACCCCTTGAAAACCGCATGGCTTCACTGAGGAATCCTGTCAAATTCAACTTGAGCAAATGTCATTAGAGACGTCATCAAGTGACGTATTGACAATATTACAACATTAATTGAACAAGCTAATCAAGCAAAGTCCGATTGCTTTAGAAAAACATTCAATGTCAATAAGCATCATGTGGCGCAAAATTGTCATATTGCTTGGGGATGTATCATTAATCATCAAACTCTCTAGGAGTCGAGTTCCTATCAGAATGGCTACGACTCATGAATAAGGCTCATTAAGCATGCCAAACTAAAGCTTTTTAGTCAGAAAGGGTTTCTCACACACTCTTGATAAAATGGCTGCTTAATCCCATCTATTTGCGTGGGAAGTAATTGATTGTTGAGAGTATCTCACATAACCCATGTCAAAGGCTTTCGGAAATATTCGCAATGAGCACAATCTAATCGATCAAAAAGGTCTTTTGAAAGGACCGCAATAGAGGCTCGGTTAGGGCTTACACAAAGAAATTATTGCTTTGAGGCTAGTAACAAAACATTTGTCGCTATCTTCATCGAATTTACAAGTCGAGAATTTGGAAGATAAGACAAGATAGAATTACTTCCACTCCTTCAAGTAGTAGCTTCTTGGTGGTATTCCCATTTTCACTCAAACCATCCCAATTAGAAGAGACATCGGAAGAGGGTTGTAATGTTGGTTCGGGAAAGGCTTGAATGGCTTAAAATTCTCAAGAGGGTTTTTAAGAGTCGGTGATCATCATGGCATCGTGACCAGGTCACTTGATCTTTTGAAATCATTTGGCTTTTGGAACACAACATATCTCGAAAGTCCATTGATTAATCATTTATGCATTGGAGCTTTGCTCCTTTTTCTAATTTTCTTTGCATTTGCGATGATTTTTTTTACGCAAGTAATTGGACTTTTGATAACTTTTCTTTCACATAAGATGTAGCCTTTTAGCTGTTTTTCTTGACGGGTATTGACCTTGCTTTTACCAAGCACATTACTTTTTCATGCCCCCTAGTTTGTCGAACTTTTTTGCTTTTTGAACTTTTGTAGCTCTTATGACTTTCGAAATGCTTTTCACATTTTCTCACGACTATCAGCTGTATTTGGTCAATTATTATGTCTTGCCCCAGTGAAGGGAGATGATCACCGCTCAGGGTTCAGAAATGAATAATCAGGCCCAAATTGGTTAAAGCAATGGGTATCGGTGTTTGGGTAGAGAATGAAATGCTCTTCTTCACCTTAGGATGAGTCAAGCTCTAATGAGAATCCCTCTGAAGCTATCACCAAAAGATTGATGCAAGTTAAAGTAATAGAACATTTCTCAATCCTTCACTCTACGACACGATCGTAACCTCTTATGCTGCCCCAATGTAGGGTCATTCTCGATAGGGGTACTTTGAAGGATCATCCTTATTTTTCCCAAAGGGGTAGTAAGAGATTAGTACAATACTTGGGATTGATGAAGGAAATGCCTTTATCATTTTGATCTTTGCGCTCAATGCAAATGAATCTTTCGTCCTAAGAGAAGGTCGCCTTTCACTCAACTCTCAAGTGTTTGAAGGACGTGTTTGGAAATGGCTTGCCTTTATTCATCCTAAACAATTCGTGTTTGGCATGGTTAACATCTCCATCTCACTCTGTCGAGATCATCTGAGTAGATCAATCTCCATAGGGGAATTTGATTCAAAATGAATAACCCACGAAACGAGAAAACAATTTTGAGATAAAAATGATGCTAAAAAGGTTTGAATAAATTTTTTTCTCAATTATTCATTTCTGTGTTTATCTCTAGGAAAGCACCAAAGGTTCTTTTTTGTAATGGAAATTCTCCATTTTCTTTTTTCTTTTTTTTTCTTCTTTTAAAAAAAATGAGAAGAGGGGTACTTACCTGCGGCATGGTGACTCGTAACCCTGTAAAGAATGTGAAAGAATATGTTAGTGCAAAAATCTTTAGGGATTGAAATGTTGGAAACGATACATTATTACCCTTCATTTGCTTTCATCCTTTGGGCACTAACATCTCTTGGATTTACCTTCATGGATATTTGGTAACTCGACAATACCCTTCCATTGCATTCACCTTTAAGTGTTTGATGTTTTCCTGATTCCTTGGTGGAAGACGTTGCTTCTACGGTCAAGGTGCAACTTTTTTTTCCATTTGTCACCCTGTAAGAAGGGGAGATGAAACGAGTTATCTCCATTCTTAGTTAGGTTCAATTGAGAAATGATACATCATTCTTGATGAATTTGACAATGTTGTTCTAGCACACATCATTGGTGGGTGGAGGAGAGATTTTTCTCTAAATCAAATGTTGCTCTCCCACTCTTCATTTGACAAACTTTGTTTTGTCTAAGTTTGTCCTATACCAAGGAAAATGATATGTCATTCCTTTATGCTAAAGAAAATCAAGTTTAGGAATGAAATACATCCTTTTCCAAAGTCGGGGGATCAACATCCCAAGGTATCTCTTATGGAGGAAGGGATAATATTGCCCATCTGTTTCATTTCAATCTTTCTTTGTTTAAGATGAACATGACTTAATAATGCTTCATTGCATTTGTTGGACCGTTACAAAACTTGGTACTCTTGATGTCTCCTTGACAATGAAAAGAAAGTCATGTTAGAAACGGTATCAGAAATGAATAATTGGAATCGATACAGTTTACACTCCATTCAAATTCGCCTTTTTGGATGCTTGGCAACTCTCTTCATTTGTCTCATCATGCAAAGTGAATGAGATCGATGGGCTATTTTGGCACCTAAGGCATTTGCATCATTTCCCTTCAAATAAAGAAATTTCCTAAAACGGAACTCAACTTCATTCCCTCTTTATGGAAGATTGGCACCGACGAAGCGTCGACGCATGCTTGCTCTTTAAGTTCCATGAGCCCGAGAAAACGACCACGTGAATAGAGGGCCTTAAGCAAAGTTTTCTTGAAATTCATTTTGGAAGGTGGACATAAAGATTTTCTTGAAACACTTCTGAATTTGTTGTTTTTTCTTCTTCTTTTTTATGATGATTTTCATGAAACTGAATTCCATTATTAAAAAATGTGAGTCGCATGATTTACAAAAGCAACAATTGGATTCGCAATCAAAACACAAAATGGAAAACATGATTCTTAACAAGAATAAGAACAATGATAAAATACAAGAAACTCATGTATAGATAAGAGTAAAAATTAACTTTGTCCTAACTCTAGAATTCACTTCTTTGTGTGGTCACCACGAGAATGTCAAGGAGCATCGCTCATAACCTGCAAAAAGACGACAATGTCAGTACATGAATGAGAGAAAATGATATCTCAATGAGGTCGTTTCTTACAATAAAATCGAGGCGACGGTACATGCCCCACAGTTCTTATTACAGGGTTTTGGTATTTCGCCAAGATTTTATCATAAGAGAAGACATCATTAAAATAACCAATCCACGGCCATCAATCGAATGTCCACTTTTATTCCAAAAGTTTCGTATGCAAAAGTGTCATTGATTTTTGAACGATTTATTTGTGATTTTACCCCTAGAAAAATTAAGTGACTTCTATTTTGATAAATTTGTACACAAAATGATTTGCATTTTGGTCCCAAGTGTGAGAATGAGAGAATTTGATAAAAATGCAATTTCAATTTTTGTGCCCCAATATAAAATCACAACTTGAAAGTTTTTTTTTTTTATCAAAATGATTTTGAGCCCATAACTAGAAATTTAAACAAAACCATGTGTTTAACAGGGCCAAATCAAAGCGTTTAGAACTTGCATTCAATGCTCACTTATCAAAAGTGATTGCCAATTTTTTTTCAATTATAAGCCTACAGCACCAAGGGCAATCGATTGATGCTCGCGAATTTCAAGATGGAAGTTCAATACAAAATGAGCAAATAAAAATGAAAATAATACTTATAATAAGTGCCAACCTTTGTCTCTGTTTTTTTTTTTCAATTACATATACATACACATGGGATGTGGTTCGATTTCTACTCTATACGGCTCAAAATGAAGCCATGAGAGTACCGGACTGAACCAACATTGTCATGGTTAGGTCGAGGTTCTCATGACTCCAGCCTTGTCAAAGAACCGACCCGTGTCGCATGATTGTAGACCGAGGTGGGTACCTTCAACATGAAGAAAGAAATTTCGGGATTGTGACGGGCGACTCGTACTACATGGTTGTAGTCGAAGTGGTATCCATCTCAACACCATCCTAAGTGATCCTATGTGGCCCGGGTCCGACGGTAGGTAGTGTGTGCCATGGTGTAGTGCAATGCAAAAGATACATGCACAACAATTTATAGGCAAACAATATTCCGAACATAAAAAATAAACCATACATTCCTACACCTCCCTACAAGACAAAGGTGAGCAAACACTTCCCCTTATACCTCCCATTTTGCAAAAACATTTAACACATTTAATATTAGAGACGTACCTAGAATCCTCGCTGCGAAACAAAAATATTTTTGAATAAGATTAATTTTGGCCTAAGTCCTCTGAGATTTAAAACCAACTCCCCAACGGAGTCGCCAAATTGTCGCGACCTATCCTCGGGGGAGGGAATAGGTTTAGGGGTATTGCCTAAAGGACGGGCTTATGGCCTTTGATTAGGCACGGACTTTCCCAAGCCCATACCCTCGCGTGACATTGGGATATTTTTTAGAAATTTTGCACAAAAGGAATCACCATTAGTCTATTGGGGTCGGCTAGAAACCAAGTGAGGTATGAGAGTATACCTAACTTTCTACGCAACCAGAGAATCTAAAGTCGGGGACTTGATTACACTAATTAATCAATTAGTGCCATTTCGGTACCTAATCGTGTTCATTTTGAAATAAAGGATTTTTCTCAAGTAGTTTGAATTGATTTTATACCTATCCACTAACATATGAGATGATCATGCAGGGGCGCAATCATTTAAAGTAACAATCATAGCTACCACGATCCTAATTGTAGTAAAATTAACACATGCCACTAAGCAATTGCAAACATAATTAAACAGGTAAATTAAACATGCAATATAATAAATATACGGGAAAATAAAGGCCTAATTACATTATAAAGGCAATACACGGCCATTCATAATCAAAACCTATATTTTTTTGGATTTTAGAAATATTTTAATTTTGTAATTTTTAATTTTATGTTTTTTGGGCAAATCGGGTCTAGTCCGGTCCAACCCGACCTGGGTTCGGCCCGGTCGGCAGGGGTTGGGTCCGGTGGGAGACCGGACCCGGGTTCGGCCCGGAGGGCCCGGGTGGGGCCGGAGTGTGGGCCCAGCCCAAGAATTCCCCTGTCCTCTCTTTTTAAAACACAGCAGGCCCAAATGCCCATACTAAACCAGCCCAAGCCCATAAGCCCAAAACTAGATGGCCCACCATGACAAGCCCATGTGGATGAAAAACCCTACCCGATTGAGATTCAAGCCCGACCCGGTTCTTGGCCGAAACCCTAGGGTTTCTTGGTGGCGCTAACGATGGCGGCGATGGGCTTGATGGCGGCGGTGACGCGGTAGGTGGCGGCGGCTACACGACGGGCGGCAACGACGACATTGGGGTCTGCGAGGTTGGGCGGCGGCTGCATCGAAGGCAAGCGGAAGCATCAGGTCGTCGTGGGCAGAGGTGGGCAGCGCTCGGGCGCGGTGGCTTCTAGCATCGGGTTCTAGCAGGTGACGGCACGGTGGCGGAACAGCGGCGGCAGGCGACGGCAAACGCAGCGGCTGGTGACGAAACAACAACAATAGGCAACGGCGGGAAAGCAGCACGACGGTGGCTTTCGGGGATAGCGGTTGCTGGAGAGGTATGGTTGGTGGCGGCACAGGCATCGGGCAGAGGCCCAGCGAAGAGCGATGTGTCGGTTTGGCTGAGGAGGCGTTCATCGAGAGGTGGCATGGACTAGTGATGTCGTCAGTGGCTGAGGAGGCGGCGGCGATAGCAAGAACGCTGACGGCGAGCCTCCCCCCTCTAGATCTGGCCTGCTCGTGCGGAACCTCTCTTGGCCGCTGCTTGTGGGCTTCAACTTCGGCTTGGTAGCAGCAGCCGGTGGCACAGAGGTGCGGCGACGGCGTGGCCGAGACGGAGGCAGCGAGCGCAGGGGCTCGGCCCCCCGGCGGCGGAGGGGCTCCCGAGGAAGAAAACTCTCTTCCTCATCTCCTTCTTCCTCACTCCCGCTCGAGCTCTCTCTCCCCATGCTTCCCTCTCTGTTTCCTCTTTTTCTCGATTTCCTGTCGTTCCTTGCCGCTCTCTACTCTGACCTCTGCTGCCTTTTGTCTTCCCTCCGAAGACTATGTTCTCTCCCACCCCCTCTATTGCTTGATGCCCCTCCCCCTTTCTAGGGTTTCACGCGTGAAGATGGAGGAGGGAGAAGGCGGCATGGGCCGGGCCAAGGCGAGATCCGGCCCGCCCCTTCCACATTTTCTTTTTCCTTTTTTTTTGTTGTTTTTGTTTTTGTTTTTGTTTTTTTAAGTGACTAATTCCTAATTTTGTAGACGATTAAGTCCTAAACAAAATTGTAAAATTTATGTGTCAACAGGTGGAATCACCCACACTTTGATCACACATCTCAGTCGAATGGACCTATTTCCGAGTCTCTGATCGATTTTTAATTGTACCATAATGACCCTTGCAAACTTGCACGGTCGAGCAGTTGATTTCTGGTCGAATTCTCAAGTCTATTGCATTTAAAATCCCTTAATGGCTTCACCTGATAGGTCAGTTATCTCATGAGTGGCCAACTCAAAGAAAACACTATAGTCGCGTTGACAAAATACCCATCTTATCCAATCGAAATCAGAACTTGAAAATCAGGATGTCACAACTCTTCCCCTCTTATAAAAATGTCGTCCTCAAAATTTAAACATTTACCAAGCAATAAACTTGAAGGTGGGGGTATCGTCGTCTCACGAGTCTCACTTTTCTCGATCGCTCCTTCATTCCCATGGTGTTGTTAGACCACTTTGACCAAGGGGACTATCTTGGTACACAGGATCTAATCTTTTTGATCCGCAGTCTGAACCGAGCTTTCTACATATGACACTCTGTCGTCCACATCTAACTCTTCAAGATTTAGCACGTGAGTCGAGTCAGACTCATATGTCCTCAATATCGACACGTGAAAGACGTCATGCACTTGCGCCTACTTTGGCAGTATTGTAAGACGATACATTAGGATCCTGATTCATTATCTAGAATCTCAAAAGGACCTACGTACCTTGGTTTCAATTTTCCCTCATTGCTGAAGCGCAAGGCATCCCTCATTGGTGACACCTTTAGAAGATTGCAATCACCAATTTGGAACTCTAAAGGCCTTCAATGCTCAACGATTCAACTTTTCTGGCGGTTCTGAGCGGTCTTTACTCTGGCATTGATCACGGCAACTACAATCACTGATTACTGAGTTGACTTTGGGCTTGTGATCTTTTTTTCCCTGACTTTATCTCAGCAACTGAAGTTCTGCATACTCTGCTATGCATTGCTTCAAAATGAACCATCTAATTGTTTTGCTGAAATTGGGAATCATTAGATCTAGATCTGACATAAAATTCATCCCTGGCACTTCATGAAGATGAACTATCTGACACACATACATTTCTGTATGCCCATTCAAATTGAGATATTTTCATATTGCACTGAAGTGAGTTAACTTCGTCAGTCTATCAAGCCCTATCCAAATGGAATCATTGCCTCTTTGATTCCCTAACAAACTCGTCACAAGGTTCATCGTGATATACTTCCATTCCCACTCGAAACTCTCGAGTGATTGTAAAAGTCCTCTCGGCTTGCATTATTGAACTTCCCCTTATTAGGACATCTGACCCTTACAACCTGTCCAGCGATATCTATCTTTATATCGGTCTACCAATCGAGCTAACGCCGATTCTGACCTACTTGTACCGTCTGGTCAAATACTGCAATACTACAGTGAATTTCCTGACAAGATCTTCTCCTCAAGTTCCGTACTGTCTGACACTTATCATCACCCACGATACTTCGGCATTTCATCATCAGAATTCTGAAAGCTAACCTTTCTCTTACTAGTATCTTCTTGTAGGATTCCCTGAACATCTGGGTCCGTCAACTAAAACGTCTTAATCCTAAACTGGACTTCCGGTTCAGTTTTGAGGGTGGCCATAAGATTCGAAAGGTGGCCTACCTCAACTTGAAAACCAAATCTCAAGCTCTCTCATGAGTAAAGTTCATTCCTTAATCACCATTGGTGCAACTGAAAATTTCTGATTCAATGAACCTGCGACTTAATTCGTCTTTCCAGAGTGACACAAGACATCACAATCACAATTCTTCCAAAATTCTAACTCATAACACTGTCTCATATTCAACTCCTTATGAGAGAACAAACACTTTGAGACTTTGGCGTTCAACAAAGATCTGGAGTCTTTCTCCACACAAATAATGTCTCCAAGTCTTCAAAGCGAAAATTATTACAGCGAGTTGCAAGTCATGCGCCGGGTAGTTCAACTCATGAGGTCTTAACTGATGGGACGTGTATGCAACACTCTATCCCGTTACATCAACATGCAACCCAATCCCTTAGACGACGCATCACTTTAAGTCTCGCCTCCTCCTCAACCATAAGGAATGATCAGCCCAAGTGCGATAGCCAGTTACTGCTTAAGCTCTGGAAACTATCCTCGCACTTGTCTATTCATATGATTTTCTCTTCTTTCTTCAAGAGTGGAGTCCACAACGATACTGATGTAGAAAATTCTTCCACGGCACTTCTGTAGTAACCTATCCAACCCATACAGCTTCTGATTTCTGACACTGTTGTCAGTCTTGGTCCACTGATAATTGATTCGATCTTGGCTGGGTCCATGGAAATTCCTTCACCATTCTTAGATATCTTTCGTGCTCCTTAGCATTCCTTGAATACACTAGAATATCATTACACAACACGATCACAACTGATCTAGATATTCTTTGAACACTCAGTTTGTCAAATCCATGACAGCAGTTGGAACGTTTGTCAAACCCAATGGCATTACATTGCACTCACAAGGGCCAAATCGAGTACGAAACACTATCTTCAGTATAACCTCATCTTCTAGTCCTTAGCTGATGACATCATGTTCTCAAGTCGATCTTTGAAAGTATCGACACCTTTTTGTAACTGGCCACACAATTCATCAATCTTCGGCAATGAACACTTGTCCTTGATCGTCACTTAATGAAGTTAACGATAGTCGATGCATAGTTGCAATGGACCATCTTCCTTTCCCTCACCACAAAACTGATGTTCCCTAAAGTAATGCACTAATATGCATGAATTCCTCATTCATCAATCCTCACATCTGCACCTTCGGGTCTATTCCTCAGTTAACGACAACTGGTAAGAAGCCTTAGAGAATGGCTTTGTCCCGGATACTAGCTTGATTGCAAATCCTATCTCTTTCTCTAATGACAGGTCTGACAATTCTTGTGACAACAAACCTAGTAGTTCTTAGACTACTGAGATGTCCTCAATCTTTAGTTCTTCAATCTGTCTTATCTATGACAACTGCCAATTAACCTTAGCAACCTCCGTCTAACAAACGGGTTGCTTTCAACCAACGAGATTTATGAAATCAAAGATTCTTTTTGACTCCCAATAAACTCGACACTCTCACATGCTAATGGACTAAGCTGGATTACTCCATGACCATAATTTATTACCACAAGATGCTCCATGAGCCCACTCTATTCATGTGGCGTCAAAGTTACACCTCAGCAACTAGTCAAGCACAACTATAGCTAGTAATTTCCCTTTCCTTCACTTTATTTCAACAACTGAAGTTCGATAAACTTCACCAACACTCTGTTGCGCTACTCTAATAAAAATCTCCTCAAGGACATTCTTCCTCATATTGGTGCAGGGTCAGTTCCATTCCTGTTCCTTTCGCCATCCTAGTGGCGTCCTAACTAAGGTAGCGGTGTCTATACTCCCTTGGATTCTCACTGACAGTCCTTCACCTGATGGCCATGCTGATCACAATCACACCGCGTTCTGGCCATACCCGGACATTGGATTTATCCATGTTTCCTTCCACAAATTCTACAGCCATATGGTGAATCCTCTATTTTCTATTAGGTGATAGCATGCACTCTTTCTAGTACCAGAGGCCTATTCCAAAAACTCCATGGTGCATTCTATAGCGCACTTCCTTCGATCTGTCCTATCAACGGTGATAGCAGTAACTGTTGCCGAGGTTCCATCTGCCTGCGTAGACAATCCTTAAACTAATGGCCATGCTGGCAACACCTGCTACAAATTCTTGTCCTTGGAAAGACATAAGGCCGACCTCTGTCGTCACACACGGGAACAACATGTTCCATTTTGTCTCGATGCTAACCTGACTACCCCACCCTTCCTATTGGATGGAATAGAATACTCTTCTCTTGACATCGGTCTTTTCCCTGACCGATTTCCATTTCTGCTTGAACTAAATCTTGACTCAGATACTGAAGTCTGCCCCGATCACAATTCCAGGGTGGACCTCAGCAAATGCAACAACAACAGTGGTGACGGCATGACGGCGGTGGTGACAGCAGCAACCTTGGCAGCTCGATCCTAAGCTTGTTGACTCATCTAGTTCCTAAGGAACATTAGCATATGAACGATTCTATTGAACCTAGGATCATTCGATGCTGCTACACTAGTACCGTCTTAAGGCGGTACTCTTACACTCGAGCTGGCCTAAGCCGATGCTCTACCACAACCACCTTAGTTACCGATCCTTGTCGGCGTTCCACCCCGAGTCACAGAGGCTACTGCCCTCTTACTATGAGTCTCAGCTCCCGATCACTCATACTACAGGCTCCTATAGACACCTGTTTTCTGATTCCAATACTAGATTGGAATTTGAGTGACCCACACCAAACAAACCATTCTACCAATCAGCTATCACAGACATACACCAACATGAAATAAAGATCATTCCTACTAACTATCCCATGACTCATCGCACATTATCACTCCAAACACAGACCTGCTCTAATACCACTTAAACGGGGATGTCACGCCCCGATCTTCCGAGCACGTGCCCATCCCTCCTTGGTCGATTAATAGTGAGGTCCCAGGATGCATCGCGGACCCTGTTCATTTAATATACACATGTGGAAGCATATAAATAATCCCTAGACAATAAAACAATGGGATAGGAAAGTAGGGTCTCAATTTTTCAAACCAAAACAAGCCTTTTTATAAACAAATAGGTTTATATACAATGCTAGGCTGTTTACAAAAATTATCAGCTTAACAAAAAGGGAACTATCCTATGACTCTCTAGTTAGACATGTTCGCCGATTCTTCGGTCTCCACCTTCTCAAGTTCTGGGGTTTCTGGTCCTCCACCAACTTCATCTAAGCACCTAAAAATGGTTATACAATAACCAGTGAAACAATGTCTCAGCAAGTTTAACCCCTTAAAACCCGATTAGGAAGTAAATACGCCCAAAGGGCTGCCTAAGCACAAATAGGCATCAGAGGACTTACCTTGGCCTTAGTTTCCTTCCTGTAAGTCAGTATATCTCATAGATATACAATTCACATCAACCAATCAATTCACAAATCACTTTACCCAACCGGATCGAATCATCGATCAATCGACTCAGTCGATTACATGTCATTGGGACCATCACACGATCATTTCGATTATTCATTCTCAACTCTCAATCACGGCTCAACAAGCAGAGTCTATAAAATTCTCAGCTATAATTCGTAGTCCCAAGGACACAACCTATCTTAAGTGGTAATTATGGCCCAATGGGCACAACCTTTATCAGGTGGCAAATCACAGCCCGATGGGCACGACCTCTATCAGGTGGCAAATCACGACCCAATAGGCACGACCTCTATCAGGTGGCGAATCACGGCGTGGCGTGGCGAATCACGGAATCACCGTAGTGGGCATGACCTCTATCAAGTGGCGAATCACGGCCTCAAAGGCACGACGGTGGCAAATCACGGCCCGATGGGCACGACCTCTATTAGGTGGTGGTAGATCACGGCCATCGAGGTGGCGAATCACGGCGTAGTGGGCATGACCTCTATCAAGTGGCGAATCACGGCCTCAAAGGCACGACCTTTAACAGGTGGTAGATCACGGCCCTAGTGGGCACGACCTTTAACAGGTGGTGAATCACAGCCTTATTGGGCACAACCGATCACAATTCGGTGGTAAATCTCGGCCCATCTGGCACAGCCATATTTCGACGGCTTTCTAAGTTCACTCATAACCTCTGACGGTCATTTTCCCATCAAACACCGACATTTTTCAATTTTGGGATATTTCCCATATTCACTAATCACATTCAATTTTCACAAACCGATACTCAATTAAATAAACAGAAAGCACCATTGTAATCATCACGAAATTCCGGTCATCGACCATCCCGTTTGAATTTTTAGAAAATAAATAAATAATTAAATAATTATGGAAACTAATAAATAAATACCAATAAATAGACTTAGGCCCAGAAAAGCCTAATTGGAAGCCAAGACGGGTCCGGAAAATTACCGAGCCACTCTAGTTAAATACTAGAGCTTGTCTAGGCTCTAATTGCACTAACTAACCACCTAACATGCATTGGAAGATATTTAAATTAACTAATCTAATCTAATCTAATATATCCACCTAAACCATGCTTAATTTAATTTAATGAACCCATAAGCATAATTAACCTACTAAGCAATGATTAGTGAGTTAAACTCACTTGTTTAACGATCCGTTCGGATCGAAACATCGGGGACATGGAGGGGCTCGATAAACCTCAAAGCAGGACTGCCAACGGGGGCTCGGAACGGCCCAAAATTGGCCACGCAAGCCTCGGCCATGAATTGGAAAAACCAGTTCTGAACTGGCCCGATTCCGGAGCTACTGGTCAGCTCAGCTCAGGCTGGTCCCAGCTGAGATGCGGCTGGATCAAAGGCCAAAGCGGGCTGCTAGGCTGACAAGCGTGGGCTCGTTTCAGTGGGCTCGGCTGAGCTGGCCTTAGCGCGGTTGAGCGGTGAAGATGGGGCACGCGGACGTCGGTGGAGCTGCAGGAGTCTTTGACTCAACCAAAAACAAAAGAAAAGGGATTGCAGGGGAATAGGCGAAGGAGAGAGAGATCATGGGTGGAGGGCATTGGTGGGGCAAAACACAAATGAGGGAAATTAACAATGAAAGAAAAGCCAAAGGAATAAGGGAGATTGAAAGCAAAACTGAAGTGGCCAAAGGGGACAGGATCGTCGTTGGCAAGAGAGAGAATAAAGGAGAGAGGATAAGAAGAACAAAAAGTCAAGAGAGAAAGCAAAGAGGAGGCTAGCTGTGAGGAATTTCTACAAAGGAGGGGGTGTGAGAAAATGAGAAAAGAAAAGAGAGAGGCATGGGGGATGGAAGGGGCCGAAGGAGGATCCGGTGAGGGGAGAGAAAAATAATTAAAACTAAATTATTTTTATTTCACTTAACACAACAATATCAATTGGTCAAGTAAGGCCAAATCCATACCAACTTGTCCAATTTGAAGTCCAATTGAAGACTAAAATAAGATCGTCCCTCAAACCTACGAATTTCCCTCAAATCCGAATTTCCTTTCGTTTTCTCGGAATCCGATTTTCTAAACAAACTTTTCCGGTTGAGGTCTGATTTGATAGCGGAAAAAGCCCACGACATTTCCTTTTACCAATTCACTTACACCAGATACCAAAAATCCCTTCAAATTGGCCAATTCGAATTTCCGTTCGTTTTTCGAATCGTCCGATTCTGTTTTCCGTAAAAATCCTGAACTCGCCGGAAATTCTTCAAAAAGTGAGTCAACGTTCCTCGAATGACTCATGACACAACGGGACTCACTTTCAGAAATCGAATTCAATTCGCGGTTAATTTCAATCTGACGTGGTTTTAGTGTGACCTAGCCTACCATGTAGCTTTTAGGAATTTTTGGTGCAATTGACTCGTGGTCGATTTTCTTTTAGCCACACGTACCTTTTCGACACATTGGCGACTCTCAGTGGTTGTGAAAATCTCAAGATTTCAAATACGGACACAGGGTACCCAAAAAGATAGAAAATCAGTCTAGTGCCGATCGACGAGAATTTTGTAATTAGGTGGAATCACCCACACTTTGATTACACATCTCAGTTGAATCGACCTATCTCTGGTCTCCGATTGATTTTTAATTGTGCCGTAATGACCCTTGCAGACTAGTACGATCGAGCAGTCGATTTCTGGTCGAATTCTCAAGTCTATTGCATTTAAAATCTCTTAATGGCTTCACTTGATAGGTCAGTTATCTCATGAGTGGCCAAATTAGAGAAAAACACTATAGTCGCATTGACAAAATGCCCATTTTATCCAATCGAAATCAGAACTTGAAAATCATGATGTCACAGCCCTTCAGGAACGTGGGAAGGCAAGTATGGTACCCCATGGATATCGACATCCTTGATGGTGTCGTTTCGAACCTAGAATCAGATCCGGACTATGAGCCTATGGAGGAGTTCCCTTCTAGCTATGAGCCCAACTCTCCACCCGGACACTAGGGCTGGTACCTGGAGTTAGTAAAGCTAAAAGTTAACCTTGACCTTTCTTACCCCTTTTTGCTTATAAGTCATGTAGGAGTTACCTTTTGTTGTAGGCTTGTACATGTTAAACTCCTAGGGTTAACAAGTTGGTAAATAAATCGTCGCTTTTAGAAATTGTTTGTTGTACTTTGCTATCCCTAATGTTATTGATTGACTTGATGTTTATTTTTATTAAGTGCTTCTGCATGTGTTAATCGAAAAATAAAAAGAATGGGTCGGCGATTCGTCCTGGGACATCACAAATTTTATTCTACTGTCGTGGGATGTTCGCGTGCTTTGAGTTCGGGGCGTGACATCCTCATCTAAAGTGGTATCAGAGCCTAGTCAAGGTCTATAATGATAAGGTGCAATGAGTTTTGGGATAACTATTTAGAAAAAAAAACATTTTCCTTATGCTTATGGAAAAAAGATTGGAAAATAAGTGGAAGAGTCAAAAATGGGAGAAGTTAAGAATGACAACGGCAGTTCAAGTAAAGGTGGCGCAGGCGGCTTGGTGGCCACCCTTGCATTGACGAGGGGCTATTATCCCTTGTCAGACTTACGTAGGCTAGTGTGGCCCTTGCTACCATCTTAGGATACTAAAAATTCAAAAAAGATAAAGATATTTGCTCATCGCAAGCTCTTAAACTGATTAGAAAGCACATTTAAGTCCTAAAATTTACAAAAAAATGCAATCAAGTTCTTATGTTAACACCATCAATTGGACTAAAGAAAAACATCGACCCGACATTTTTCAATTAATTTATATTTCCTATGTGGCATATTTTATTTTTATTCGATTTTTAAAAAATTATTAAAATAAAAAAGAAAAGATAAAATTTTATTTAAAAAACAAAATTGGAAATTAAAAAGAGAGAGAGAGAGAGAGAGAGAGAGAGAGAGAGAAAAAAAAAAGAGAGAGAGAGAGAGAGAGAACATGATAGGTTCAATGGTGAGCGCTTTTGCTACCACCACCCATTGCCGGAGAGGCCGGTGAAGGTTGCCCACCCTCACCCGACCAAGGGGTGGCCTTGTTGGCCCCAAGTGAGGGTCGGCCACCCTTGTTAGGCTCGGGTGAGGACCTCGAGCCCCAAATGTGGGTGATGTCAGCCCTCACTTGAGGCTAGCGACAATCACCCGCCCTAGGCAATGGGTGGCAACCCTTGCCAGGCCTAGGCAAGGCCTCTTCAACTTTCACCTAAGGTTGGTGAGGCATGCCCCTTCACCTAGGGCTAGCGAGCCTCACACCCCAAATGAACGTTGGCATTGCCCTCACTCGAGCTTGGCGAGGGTTGCTGGCCCTCACCTAGGCCGACAAGGTCTTGCCTAGGGCGGGCAATGGTCACCGACCCCACGTGAGGGCCGACGTTGACCAGATTTGGGCACCTTCGCCTGGGGACAACGACCTTCGCCAGCCCTTTCAACAATGGGCACCACCCATTGGCGAGCTTGCCATTTTCTTCTCTTTTATTTTGCAGTTTTGTTTTTTAAATAAAATTTTAGCTTTTCTTCTTTATTTTTAATATAATTTTAAAAAATTGAATAAAAATGAAAAAAAATGCCAAATAGGAAATAGTAATTAATTTTAAAATGCCACATTAGCACTTCTTGATAATCAAATTGACGTTTTTAACAAGCTTAAGGACTGGGTTGCACTTTTTGTAAATTTTAAGACTCAATTGTATTTCCGTGACAAGTTTCAAGACTTCTAGTAAATATATCCCAAAAATAATATAAAGTAAGTGCATGTGAGACAAGTTAGCCAGGCAAGGTGGCATCTTTCGTCATTTGCCGACAAGAACCTTGCCATGAGTTACTCTCGCTCCTTCAGCAACGATGGCCACAACCCTCACTCAAATCTACGACAAGATCATGACCTTCACCCAGATCTAAGATGATGATCATAGCACACATTGTCAAATAAGATTGAAGAAGGAAGCGATGTTTGGCCGTGAGATGGTGAACCACTAGTGAAGGGTGAATTTGAGCTAGAATAGAGATCTCATTGCCATGGAAATGTAGGCCGCAAATGGTAACCATTGTGCTCAAGAAATCAATTTCTAGTTAAATTTTTCTATTTCTATTCCCCATATGAAATTCTGAACAAAACTACTCATTTGATGAGAATACAAAATTTATGTTCCCAGAATAGAAATTCGTTTAATAACGACACAAAATTTCTTCTTTTCGAGTGGTAGTGGGCAGAGGGCAATGACGGGCGTTAACGAGTGGGCAACCAGCTAATAATGATAGTGAGCGATGGGAAAAAATTTTACTTCTCACTTTTGTTTTAGAAATAGAAAAGTAAAAAATAAAAAAATTGTACTTCTGATTTTTATTTCAAACTTGTCTCTAGAGTAAAAATTTGTTCCAGAAATAAAATAAAAATATTTTTGAATTACTAAGGCTCCATTTAGTAACGTTTCCGTTACACCCAATTTATGTTCTTTTGTTCTCAAGAACAAAAAAAGAATAGAAATTCGTTTGGTAACATCAACTAATTTTTCTATTCTCCAGAATAGAAAAGTAGCCAAGGAATAGATTTGAAACAAAAAGAAGTAGAAAAAAATTAGCTTCTTCAATTTCTAGAAATAAGTTATTTTTTCTTTTCTCCGTCCTTGCGTTGGCCACCCCCCCACTGTTGCCCCTTGTCGTTCAACCACCGGGCGCCGATAGCAACGATGACCACTTGCCGCTTATCACCGAAACGAAAAAATACAAAAAAATTGTGGATCGTATTGTACCAAATGCATTTCTATTTTTTTTTCTATTTTGAGAATAAAAATTTTGTGTAATTATCAAAAGTGTTGTTTTCTCATAAATTGTTCCGGGGAATAGAAATAGAAAAAGACTATTTCTGAAAGAAATTGTTCTCTGGATCAGAAACGTTACCAAGCATATCCTAAATGGATTTGACATAAGCATGTCCTTAAGAAACACCACTAGCTATGGCTGCAAAACGAAGTAGTCAAATGCAAAAATTGATGGAGACGATTCTCGAGAATTATTTCTCTTCAAGTTTTTTTTTTCTATTTTTTTCTCTAAATTTTCAAAAAAAAAAATTGATTATATTTTAATTGCAACATATAACATATAGCTTTAAATATCTTTTAATATATTTTTAAAATAATTAGCTGACGTGACATTCACATCAACGCCTCTACTCTTGAACGACAATGAAAAACTACGTTAACTTTTTCAATAGTCAACTTTAATAGAGTTAGCTGAGCGATTTGTGCAGAATATATGCAGAATTATGTTCATCCATCATTGATGTAGCCATTCCTCTCCAAGATTGCACAAGACTCGATTGCAGTCTAAGCAAGAAGCATTAGATCACCCCAACGCCACGGTTCCCAGTCACATCCACTGACTGCATGCATGCTTGATGCGAGACACCACCGCAAATTTCCACGTACAACGCGCATTGAAACGTTCAATTTCCACGAAGTGACCTGTAATCGCTTTGATTTCCGCAGGAATCAAATCCTTGTGTTTTGGTCAATAAAATATTTTTGACTCAAAAAATCTTCCCCGCTGAACCTAAAAGATGTTTCGGTAGAAGTCTTCTAAATTCGTCTGTTTCTCCTTGGGAAATTTCTGGGTCACGGCCAAAGCTTGATGGCCCTGCCCAGGCAGACTTGCCTTTTTCTAAAGAAAAATAATTGTGTGACTATTTTTAATATATTATAAGAATAATAATCTATTCTGAATCATAAAAAATCAAATAACAATTAATTATAAATTATTGTGGGGCATATCTCTTCAAAAATTTGTGACTTACAACAAGTTATTATTCTCACAAAAGCCTAAAAACTATTATGCTAGCAAAATCCTTATCTAAATTTCTATGTACGGAAAAATTAAGAAACACGCCTACTTCCATGCACAGCACTTTTCTAATATGACTAAAATTTATAAATCGTGTTGGTAATATCATATAACTTGTCGGTCCAGGTTCCAACCAACTCGTGGTAATTTACAGACAATGTTAGCAATTTGCCAACATTAAATGCAAGAGCAAATTATTACCTTTCTTAAGAAATTATCGTTCAATATAAAAACTTGGTAGTGAAATTAGTAACTTAAGAGTGAATTTGATAAATTACCAACATAGGTCTCGCTACAAGTTGGTAAGTTACTAACAAAGCATGGAATTTGCCATTGGAAATATGACCTTGGTTATTAACTTACTATGGAAATATTAACTAAACGGTTGTCCATAAGATTATATTAAGTTCTTGACTTGATACTTCATTGATCCTATATGATCTTTAAAGGCTCTATATTTTTATGGAATAAGTGAGCAAAAAGTCTTAAAAGTTATTGGAAAAGTGGTCGAGTTTAAAACTTTCAAAAAGTGAAATCAAGTCTTAATACTTATCAAATTATTTCAATTAAATTGCTCTATCAGCTCCGTTTAATTTAGCTAATAGAAAAAGCTACGTGATTTTTTTTTATTATTATTATCAATTTTCGAAGAAAGAGTTGCTGATGAGGTTGCCACGTTAACCATCTCACTAGTTATGGTTGTGAAGCGAAGTAGCCAAACGCAAAAATGATGGAGGCAAATGCCCTTCTCGAAAATAATTTTTTTTTCGGTTCTTCCTTCTTCCTTTTTCAGATTTTTATTTCTCTAAAATTTCGAAAATAATTATTTACTTATTAATTTTAAATAGAAAATTTGGCTTTTAATATATTTTAATATAGTTTTTACTAAAATGGATGATGTGGCAACTACATCAACGCCTCTCTTTTGAACAACAATGAAAAATCATTTTAGTGTTTTCCGCTAGCCATATTGGAGGGAGAAAGACTTGATTGCACAATTTTGACAAGTTTTAGGACTTAATTGCACTCTTATGAAAGTTTTAATACTCGATTACATTTTTGCGATTAATTTGAGGATTTTTTATGCACTTATCTTTATTTTTATTAGCTCCTGTATGCAATTTTGGTAGAGCATCTGTGGAGTCATGTAGATTCGCTGTTAATGTAACCATTCCTCTCCGAGCTGCACATGACTCATTGCAGTCTAAGCATTCGATCATTACAACACCTCATATCACATCCAATGAGCACATGTTTGATGGGGGACAGCACAGCAAATTTTACACCTACATTCGAGCATCTGTGATTATAATCGAAACATTCAATTTCCATGAAGTGACTTGAATCAACTGCTGTCTCTGCCTTCTTTTCCATCATTTTCATCTCATAAAATCTCCACCAAACATAAAAAGATCTTTTGGTCAAAGTCTTCAAATGTGTCTGTTTCTCCTTGGAAAATTTCTGGGGCATGGCAAGCTTAAGGGCCACGCCCAAGCAGACTTGTCTTGTTCTAAGTTTGATAAGTTTGCGCTGCTGGCCATTGAAATTCCGACATAAGCTTGCTCCAATCACCTATAATTATAATATTCTGCTCGTCAATAAATCTCCGCGCACGTTACTTGTCTAATATGGATAATAAATTATAAGTTCCCTTGGCAATATCATATGATGGTGGTACAACCAACGGATGGCAATTTACAGACAATGTTAGCAGTTTTACAAATATTAAATGCAAGAGTAAAATATCACGTTTCTTAGGAATTTATCACTCAAAATAATAACTCAGCAATAAATTTAATAGCTGACCGGTGAAATTAATAACATATCGACATAGATCTGCTTATAAGATAATAAGTTACCAGCGGAGTAAGGAACTTCCCAGCCAACTTCAAGTAAAATATAATTTACCACTCAAAATGAAAAACTTAGTAGTGAAATTAGTAACTCTAAGATCATGGACTATTCTTGCCATTTTCCCTAAATTGAAAAATGCTTCTACCGGTGGATATTAGATTTGAGAGCAGTATCGTTCTCTCATTGGTAAATTATAAACAGTTCAACTGGATTAAAAAAATTGCCTCTCAACTTTTACAGGAAACTTATAACGGTGAACAAGTTAGGCGACTTTTATCATGGTAAAAACAGCTATCTACAAGATCGTTTTATATACATGTTTCCACTTGCAAAATGGCATAGTTCAAAGATTTGCATCAACAGCAGCATGAAAATCCACAAGAGGAAACGCCATTTCCAGTGAAAGTAAGCAACAATTTTACAGATCATGTAGATACAATTGCCAAGCAATTTCCAAATTGCATTAGTTTTAGATATTGCTAGGGACACGCAAATAGAAGTATGTAACCTTCACCTAAAGAGATAACTAAAGGGGAAGCCCAAATACGAGCTCGTTAACATATTCGGTTGTATCTACCTTCATTAAAAATGTTAAGTCAATTAACGATAAGGTAACTAGAATTTATTAACCGCTCCGTAATATACCACATCCATGACGTGATACTTCTTTCATCTAAGTTCTAACACCCTCACACGTGCACCTCAACATGTATAATAGATAGCTGAATTCTATCGAAATGTCTGCCGAAAAGCCAACAAATTTCTGTGATTATACTTTTTCTTTATATGATCAGTGATTCCAAATTTTATTGATAAAATCACGTAACTGGGGACTTCTTAGTCAACAGATGTGGTAATGCACTAACAATGGTAGCAATTTACCAGCAATAAATGCAATGATAAATCATTAACTCTTTTTTAGAAATTTATTACTCAAAACAAAAATTTAGTGGTGAAATTTATAATTTTCATATAAATTAATAACTTACCATAGAGGTCCGCTTATAAGGTAGTAATACCAATTTCAAGTGGAACGCAAGTTGTCCAATTATTTATAAATTGACCATTTAAAACTAAATTGTAGCAATGAAAATAGTAAGTTACCACGTAAGTCCTTACAAGTTACAAGTTAGTAAATTTCTAATAAAGTGGCAAATTTTCTGTTGAAAAGAAAATCATGAAGAAATTACTCAAATCTCTCTCGAACTTTAAAATTGTTACTCCATTCTGTTAGCGCGTGCAAGGCACATGCCTTTTAAGGGGTAAAAGTTTTTTGTCATCTTGTTTATGGCAATACCTTTTTCACCATTGTTTTATGTGGAAATATAAAGAAAATGGAGAAAAATATATCTACAAAATAAAATGATAGATGAATCGATTATATATATATTTTTTAAAATGACTACATATTCGATACATCATTTTCTTTTATGAGTCGAGGGCATCATTTCCCTTTTAAATTTTATAAGTATTTTTATTAATTAATCAATATTTAGAAAAAGCTCCACCATTGAAATCGGTAACTTATTAATGTATTGATGAAACAAAATTTTACCGTTGAAATTAACAAATTACTTGCGAAATTAGTGGCCTGCTTTTAGCTTAATGGAGTTTACCAACGTGATATAAGGGCCATCCTCTTGCATCCCTTTCATCCCAGAAAGTCTCCTGTACGACGACGTTTGGTCAAAGTCTTCCAAATTTGTGCCTTCCTCGAAGTGTCGGGGTCCCTGGCAAGCTTATGGAGCAGAGTCGTCTTATTCTAAATTTGACAAGTTCTTTCGGTATTAATTTCTATAAAAAAAAAATGAAAAACAAAGAAAATAGAGAAAATATAAATTTTGCTAAAACATTATAATCCGAAAAAAATCAATATCAATGATACCATCATAAATTAGTTTTATTTAAATGTTGATGAAAATATTAATGGAACTAATAAGATACTTTAAGAAAAAAGAAACAAGATAATGTAAAAAGGAAAAAGAAAGGCCTCAATAACGAAAAACAAAAGAAAGATCAAATTGCGAAAATTGGATGCTCATCATACACTTCTAAATGGTCTATTAATACAAAAAAGAAAAGGTTGATTAATAAAATATATTTACGAATATCACCTTATATTTTGATCAATCATTTCTTTTTATTACAGATGGAGCTTTTATAAAACTTCAGACCATATGGTAAAATCATTATTCTAGATGGATATATGTGTTTTGTTTTGGTCAAAGATAGTGATAGATATATGTGTTGACATGGGCAAAGGCTGTCCACAACTTTGGTTCAAACTTGCTGTGGAGAAAAGGAGGAGCAATCGCATCAAAGCGGAGGAGGAATGGTCGCCTCTCTCACCCGCCGTGAACGACGGGACGTACGGGAGAGACTCCAGTTGCTTGGAAAGTAGGGAATCTCAATAAGAACGCTGGTTTCATCCTTAAGGCCGAAGTAGCTCAACTCAAGGAGCACGCCTGTTTCATCAAACATGGCTTCAGTTATACTAGGAATCCTTCTTGTACTCGTTCCCCTTCCCCTTTCCGCCGAAGCTCAGACCGGCGGCAACTTGACCTTGGGCTCCTCGTTGACAGCGAACGACCGGAACTCTTCCTGGCTGTCGCCGTTGGGTGAGTTCGCCTTCGGGTTCCGGAGAATGGGAAGAGGAGGTCATTTGTTGGCTATATGGTTCGAGAAGATAGAGGACAAGACCATAGTCTGGTCGGCGAATGGCGATGATCTAGCGCCCGAAGGTTCGAAAGTCCAGTTGACCGCCGATGGGCTGGTGCTTACTGACCCAAGAGGGAGAGAGCTGTGGTCTTCTAGCCTGAACGGCATTGGCTTAGCGTATGCGGCCATGCTCGACACGGGGGACTTCATCCTAGCGAGCGCGAGCCACGTCAACTTGTGGGATTCATTCAGCCATCCGACAGATACGATACTGCCAACGCAACAGTTGGATCAAGGGACTAAAGTCAACGCTCGCTACTCAGAAATGAATTACTCCGCTGGGAGATTCCTCTTCATACTGCAAAACGACGGAAATCTTGTACTCTATGCCACTCCCACCCCGCTGGTCGTCTCAGATGCATACTGGGCCACCAACACCGTAGGTATCGGCTTCCGGTTGATATTCAATCAAAGTGGTCAGGTGTACCTCACGGCTAGGAATGGAACAGTCCTCCATATCGTCACCTCAGACGAAGTTCCAACCAGCGGATTTTACCAAAGAGCGATCCTCGAATATGACGGGGTCTTCAGGCAATATGTCCACCCTAAGACAGCAAATTCGAGTTCTGGCTGGGCAATGGGCTGGTCAATGGTCTCTTACCCGGTCCCTCCAAATATATGCACGACCATGAATCGAGATACCGGTACTGGAGCTTGTGGCTTCAACAGCTACTGTACTCTTGGAGACGATAAGATTCAGAGGCCCCGATGCCACTGCCCACCTGGATATACTCTGTTAGATTCGAAGAACGAGATGAACGGATGCAGAGAGGACTTCGTATCACAGAGTTGTGATGGAAGTAGGCCTGAAAAAGACCAGTTTGCTTTGAATGACATGCTCAACGCAGACTGGCCGAACTCTGATTACGAGGTTGTCAAATCGAAAACCGAGGACCAGTGCCGAGAGGCTTGCTTGGCTGATTGTTTTTGCGCAGTTGCTATTTTCGCAAACGAACAATGCTGGAAAAAGAAGACCCCTCTTATAAATGGTAGGATGGATCCTAGTGTGGATAGAAAAGCTCTGATCAAGGTCCGGATAGAAAACTCGACTTTGACATCTACAGGAAACGGCCAGAAGAAGAACAAGAACTCAACTCTGGTGATCATCGGATCAGTGCTGTTGAGTAGTTCTGTGTTTTTGAACTTGCTTCTACTCCTCATTAGCTATTTAATTTATAAAAGCTTCCGATCTAGGGATTCTAAGTTTTCACGACCAGTCCAGATCAACCAAACCACGCACATGCGGACTTTCGGTTATCAGGAGCTTCAAGAAGCAACAGATGGATTCAAAGAAGAACTAGGTAGGGGTTCCTTTGGAACAGTGTACAAAGGTGTTCTCGGATCCGAGGATACAAACTTTGTGGCAGTAAAAATGTTGGCGACAAGGACCGGAGAAAGCGAAAAGGAGTTTGAAAGAGAAGTGAGTGCAATTGACCAAACTAACCACAAGAACTTAGTGCAGTTGCTTGGATTCTGCAATGAGGGTCAACACCGATTACTGGTGTATGAATTCATGAGCAACGGCAGTTTGGCAGATTTTCTTTTTGGCTCTTCAAGGCCCAGCTGGTACAAAAGATTAGAAATTTCCTGTGGTGTTGCGCGGGGCCTTGCTTACTTGCATGAAGATTGCACCAGGCATATAATCCACTGCGACATCAAGCCGCAAAATATTCTTCTTGATGGCTATCTCGCTGCAAAAATATCAGACTTCGGATTAGCTAAGCTCTTGATGGCAAACCAAACACGAACCACCACTGGGGTCAGAGGAACCAGAGGTTATTTAGCGCCTGAATGGTTTAGGAATATGCCTATTTCTGGCAAAGTAGATGTTTACAGCTTCGGCATTTTGTTGCTTGAGCTCATCTGCTGTAGAAAGAACTATGAGCCAGAAGCGGAAACGGAAGCTCAAATTGTGTTGGTCGACTGGGTTTATGACTGCTACCGTGATGGGAGTGTGCTTGTCCTAGTGGAGGGCGACGAAGAGGCATCAGGTGACATGAGAAGGGTGAGAAGATTTGTGATGACAGCATTGTGGTGCATCCAGGAAGACCCGGCTTTGAGGCCAAACATGAAGAAAATCACTCAGATGTTGGAAGGAGCTGTTGAAGTCTCAGTCCCTCCGGATCCAAGCTCTTTTATCAGTTCAATATGATTTTGCTTATTAAGACAACTAATGTATGTAATCATGGAAATTATCCGTATTGTCTGTAATTGCTATTACGCCAGAATAAACTTTTTCATGATGTCCTCACGTGGATCCCACTTAAAATGGCTAGATCTTACTCAAGCTTAACATTCCCTCTCAAGTATTTAAGAGAGAACATGTTGACGATTGTCAGCAGAAAGGCTTGCATGCGAGGCCGCATGCAACTGTGAAGAGAGATTTATATTGTTGAATGATCAAGTAACTATATGAAATGATGCAGAAACAGTCACTGGTAAATTTAAAGTCACGGGCATTCTTGTGTCAGATCTCTTCGGAATTCTACGTGGATCATATCCCTGTATGTCACGGGAAAAACTAATGTGGCTCCATCAAAGCATTTTTCAATCGACGATTTTGCTTCATTAAAATTGCATTCGACGCAGTAGAACAGTGTTTCAACCTGACCCAAGCAAAATAGATCTTCTCTGCTAAATTAGATGATGAGAGCCGTATGAAAGTTGCCGATCCTCAAGGCGTGCAGCGGGTGCCCGGAAATCCCAATCTCAATAGCTCTGCTGCTTTTTCTTATTCATACAGAAGGGGACACTCACTTCGCCATCTCCTGCATTTCTATAATTCCCTGCGGAAGACGACAATGGAGCGAGAGCAACGGACGGTGTGGTGAGCGTGTGCTGACGTGTCAGTTGCCGGGGTGGTGTTAGGTGTGCTGTGTACGTTTCGCGGGTCGCGGGGGGGATTGATTAGGAGTGTTGTTTTTTCCTTGTGAAGTCCATTAGCGATCTGATTAAAGTCAAATTTAGACGGTTCACAATCACATCCACTGCATGCATGCTTGATGCGGGACACCACAGCAAAATTTCCACGTACGTACGCGCATTGAAACGTTCAATTTCCACGAAGTGATCCGTGATCGCTTTGATTTCCACAGGAATCGAATCCTTTGTATTTTGGTCAACAAAAAAAAACATTTTCCACTCCCAAAATTTCCTCCTCTAAACCTAAAAGATGTTTCGGTCAAAGTCTTCTAAATTTGTCTGTTTCTCCTTGGGAAATTTCAAGGTCACGACCGAAGATTAATGGATCCGCCCAACCAGACCTACCTTTTTCTATATTTCCACGTACGGAGAAATAAAGAAACACGCCAACTCCAATCATGTTTCCGCGCACGGCACTTTTCTAATATGATTAAAATTTATAAATCTTGTTGGTAATATTATGTAGCTTGTCGGTCCAAGTTTACAAAGTTAGCAATTCACCAACGTTAAATTCGCCAACGTAAATTATCACACCTTTCTTAGGAAATCATCGCTCAAAGTTAAAAAACTTAGCAGTGAAATTATAAACTTAAAAGTGAATCTGATAAATTACCAATATGAGTCTCGCTACAAGTTGCTAAGTTACTAAAAAAGTAAGGAATTTGCCATTGGAAATATAACTTTGGTTATTAACTTACTATGGGAATAAGTAACTCACCAATGTAGGCCTGCTTTTAGCATAATAAGTTGCCAACAATTTGAGAGATTTACTAACACCAAATTCAATCTTATATTGTAAGCCTCCCCCATTGAAGTTAGTAAGTACCAGTAAATTTAGCAACATGTCTGCTCTCTCAAGGTAGTAAGTCTCAAGTGAAGTATGAAATTTGCCGAAGGTCTTTCTTAACTTATTTAGGAGATTGTCTTTGGAGATTACCCATACAATTAAGGACTGTGAAAGTAGTAATTTACCGACGTAAGCTTGCTTTTAGCTTAATGAGAATAGAAATTTGGTATAGTTACCAAACGTGTTGTTTTCTCATAAATTGTTCCAGGAATAGAAATATAAAAAAAAACTATTTATGAAAGAAATTGTTCTCCGGAACATAAGCATTACTAACCAAATCCTAAATGGATTTGACATTAGCTTGTCCTTAAGAACCAACACTAGCTATGGCGGTAAAACGTAGTCAAATGCAAAAGTTGATGGAGACGATTCTCGAGAATGATTTCTCTTCAATTTTTCTTTTTTTCCTATTTTTATTTCTCTAAATTTTCGAAAACAATTGATTATATTTTAATTGCAACATACAACATATAGATTTAAATATCTTTTAATATATTTTTTTAAAATTGGCTGACGTGACATTCACATCAACGCCTCTCCTCTTGAACAACAATGAAAAAACTACGTCAATTTTTTCGATAGTCAAAATTTAATAGGGTTAACAGAGCGATTTGTGCAGAATATATGCAGAATTATGTTCATCCATCATTGACGTAGCCATTCCTCTCCAAGCTTGCACAAGACTCGATTGCAGTCTAAGCAAGAAGCATTAGATCACCCCAACGCCACGGTTCCCAGTCACATCCACTGACTGCATGCATGCTTGATGCGAGACACCACCGCAAATTTCCACGTACAACGCGCATTGAAACGTTCAATTTCCACAAAGTGACTTGTAATCGTTTTGATTTCCGCAGGAATCAAATCCTTGTGTTTTGGTCAATAAAATATTTTCGACTCAAAATATATTCTCCTCTAAACCTAAAAGATGTTTCGGTCAAAGTCTTCTAAATTCGTCTGTTTCTCCTTGGGAAATTTCTGGGTCATGGCCAAAGCTTGATGGCCCTGCCCAAGCAGACTTGCCTTTATCTAAAGAAAAATAAATGAGTGAATGATTTTAATCTAATGTGAGAATAATAGTCTATTCTGGATCACAAAAAATCAAATAACAATTAATTATGAATTATTGTGGGGCCTATATCTTCAAAATTTTGTGACTCACAATAAGTTATTATTCTCACAAAAGCCTAAAAATTGTTATGCTAGCAAAATCCTTATCTAAATTTCTACATACAGGGAAATTAAGAATTTTCTAATATGATTAAAATTTATAAATCTTGTTGATAATATCTTGTAACTTGTCGGTCCAAGTTCCAACCAACTAGTCGAAATCTACGAACAATGTTAGCAATTTGCCAACATTAAATGCACGAGTAAATTATTACCTTTCTTAAGAAATTATCATTCAATATAAAAACTTGGAAGTGAAATTAGTAACTTAAGAGTGAATTTGATAAATTACCAACATAGGTCTCGCTACAAGTTGGTAAGTTACTAACAAAGCATGAAATTTGCCATTGGAAATATGACCTTGGTTATTAACTTATTATGGAAATAATTAACTAAACCGTTGTCCATAAGATTATATTAAGTTCTTGACATGATACTTCATTGATCCTGGATGATCTCTAAAGGCTCTATATTTTTATGGGATAAGTGAGCAAAAATTCTTAAAAGTTATTGGAAAAGTGGTCAAGTTTAAAACTTTCAAAAAGTGCAATCAAATCTTGATACTTATCAAATTACTTCAATCAAATTGCTCTATTAGCTCCGTTTGATTTAGCTAATAGAAAAAGCTATGTGATTTTTCTTTTTTAATTGTCAATTTTCGAAGAAAGAGGCGTTGATGAGGTTGCCACGTTAACCATCTCACTAGTTATGGTTGTGAAGCGAAGTAGCCAAACGCAAAAATTGATGGAGGCAAATGCCCTTCTCGAAACCATTTTTTTTTTCAGTTTTTCCTTCTTCTGTTTCCAGATTTTTATTTCTCTAAAATTTCGAAAACAATTATTTACTTAATAATTTTAACAGAGAAAATTTAGCTTTTAATAAATTTTAATATAATTTTTACTAAAATGGATGATGTGGCAACTACATCAACGGCTCTCTTTTCGAATAACAATGAAAAACCATTTTAGTTTTTTCCGCTAGCCATATTGGAGGGAGAAAGACTTGATTGCACAATTTTGACAAGTTTTAGGACTTAATTGCACTCTTATGAAAATTTTAATACTCGATTACATTTTTGCGATTAATTTGATGATTTTTTATGCACTTATCTTTATTTTTATTAGCTCCTGTATGCAATTTTGGTAGAGCAAGTGTGGAGTCATGTAGATTCGCTGTTAATGTAGCCATTCCTTCTCCAAGCTGCACATGATTCATTGCAGTCTAAGCATTCGATCATCACAACACCTCATATCACATCCAATGAGCACATGCTTGATGGGGGACACCACAGCAAATTTCCGCCTACATTCGAGCATCTGTGATTATGATCGAAACATTTAATTTCCATGAAGCGACTTGAATCAACTGCGGTCTCTGCCTTCTTCTCCATCATTTTCATCTCATAAAATCTCCACCAAACATAAAAAGATCTTTTGGTCAAAGTCTTCAAATGTGTCTGTTTCTCCTTGGAAAATTTCTGGGTCATGGCAAGCTTAAGGGCAACGCCCAAGCAGACTTCTCTTGTTCTAAGTTTGACAAGTTTGCGCTGCTGGCCATTGAAATTCCGACATCAGCTTGCTCCAATCACCTATAATTATAATATTCCGCTCGTCAATAGATCTCCGCGCACGGTACTTGTCTAATATGAATAATAAATTATAAGTTTCCTTGGCAATATCATATGATGGTGGTACAACCAACGGATGGCAATTTACAGACAATGTTAGTAGTTTTACAAATATTAAATGCAAGAGTAAAATATCACGTTTCTTAGGAATTTATCACTCAAAATAATAACTCAGCAATAAATTTAATAGCTGACCGGTGAAATTAATAACTTATCGACATAGATCCGCTTATAAGATAATAAGTTACCAGCAGAGTAAGGAACTTCCCAACCAACTTCAAGTAAAATATAATTTACCGCTCAAAATGAAAAACTTAGTAGTGAAATTAGTAACTCTAAGATCATGGACTATTCTTGCCATTTTCCCTAAATTGAAAAATGCTTCTACCCGTGGATATTAGATTTGAGAGCGGTATCGTTCTCTCATTGGTAAATTATAAACAATTCCACTGGATTAAAAAAATTGCCCCTCAACTTTTACAAGAAACTTATAAAGGTGAACAAGTTAGGCGAATTTTATCATGGTAAAAACAACTATCTACAAGATCGTTTTAAATACATGTTTCCACTTGCAAAATCGCATAGTTCAAAGATTTGCATCAACAGCAGCATGAAAATCCACAAGAGGAAACGCCATTTCCAGTGAAAGTAAGCAACAATTTTACAGATCATGTAGATACAATTGCCAAGCAATTTCCAAATTGCATTAGTTTTAGATATTGCTGGGGACACGCAAAGAGAAGTATGTAACCTTCACCTAAAGAGATAACTAAAGGGGAAGCCCAAATACGAGCCCGTTAACATATTCAGTTGTATCCACCTTCATTAAAAATCTTAAGCCAATTAACGATAAGGCAACTAGAATTTATTAACTGCTCCGTAATATACCACATCCATGACGTGATACTTCTTTTATCTAAGTTCTAACACCCTCACACGTGCACCTCAACATGTATAATAGATAGCTGAATTCTATCGAAATGTCTGCCGAAAAAGCCAACAAATTTCCGTGATTATACTTTTTCTTTATATGATTAATGATTCCAAATTTTATTGATAAAATCACGTAACTGGGGACTTCTTAGTCAACTGATGTGGTAATGCACTAACAATGGTAGCAATTTAACATCAATAAATGCAATGATAAATCATTAACTCTTTTTTAGAAATTTATTACTCAAAACAAAAATTTAGTGGTGAAATTTATAACTTTCATATAAATTAATAACTTACCATATAGGTCCGCTTATAAGGTAGTAATACCAATTTCAAGTGGAACGCAAGTTGTCCAATTATTTATAAATTGACCATTTAAAACTAAATCGTAGTAGTGAAATTAATAAGTTACCACGTAAGTCCTTACAAGTTATAAGTTAGTAAATTTCTAATAAAGTGGCAAATTTTCTGTTGAAAAGAAAATCATGAAGAAATTACTCAAATCTCTCTCGAACTTTGCAATAGTATATATTTGCCCCTGAACTTTAAAATTGTTACTTCATTCTGTTAGCGCGTGCAAGGCACATGCCCTTTAAGGGGTAAAAGTTTATTGTCATCTTGTTTATGGCAATAACTTTTTCACCATTGTTTTATGTGGAAATATAAAGAAAATGGAGAAAACTATATCTACAAAAAAAAAAATGATAGATGAATAAATTATATGTTTTAAAAAAATAACTACAGATTCGATATATCATTTTCTTTTATGAGTCGAGGGCATCATTTCTTTTTTAAATTTTATAAATACTTTTATTAATTAATCAATATTTAGAAAAAGCTCCACGATTGAATTTGGTAACTTAATAATGTATTGATGAAACCAAATTTTACTACTGAAATTAACAAATTACTTGCGAAATTAGTGGCCTGCTTTTAGCTTGGTGGAGTTTACCATCGTGATATAAGAGCCATCTTCTTCCATCCCTTTCATCTCATAAAGTCTCCTGTACGACGACGTTTGGTCAAAGTCTTCCAAATTTGTGCCTTCCTCGAAAAGTGTCCGGGTCCCTGGCAAGCTTATGGAGCAGAGTCGCCTTATTCTAAATTTGACAAGTTCTTTCAGTATTAATTTCTATATATAAGAAAAAAGTGAAAAACAAAGAAAATAGAGAAGATATAAATTTGCTAAAACATTATAATCCCAAAAAAATCAATATCAATGATACTATCATAAATTAGTTTTATTTAAATGTTGATGAAATTATTAATGGAAATAATAAGATACTTTAAGAAAAAAGAAACAAGATAAAGTAAAAAGGAAAAAAAAGGCCTCAATAACGAAAAAAAAAAGAAAGATCAAATTGCGAAAATTGGATGCTCATCATACACTTCTAAATGGTCTATTAATACAAAAAAGAAAAGGTTGATTAATAAAATATATTTATGAGTATCACTTTATATTTTGATCAATCATTTCCTTTTATTACAGATGGAGCTTTTATAAAACTTCAGACCATATGGTAAAATCATTATTCTAGATAGATATATGTGTTTTGTTTTTGGTCAAAGATAGTGATAGATATATGTGTTGACATGGGCAAAGGCCGTCCACAACTTTGGTTCAAACTTGCTGTGGAGAAAAGGAGGAGCAATCGCATCAAAGCGGAGGAGGAATGATCGCCTCTCTCACCCGCCGTGAACGATGGGACGTACGGGAGAGACTCCGGTAGCTTGGAAAGTAGGGAATCTCTATAAGAACGCTGGTTTCATCTTTAAGGCCGAAGTAGCTCAACTCAAGGACCACGCCAGTTTCATCAAACATGGCTTCAGTTATACTAGGAATCCTCCTTGTACTTGTTCCACTTCCCCTTTCCACCGAAACTCAGACCCGCGGCAACTTGACCTTGGGCTCCTCGTTGACAGCGAACGACCGGAACTCTTCCTGGCTGTCGCCGTTGGGCGAGTTCGCCTTCGGGTTCCGGAGAATGGGAAGAGGAGGTCATTTGTTGGCTATATGGTTCGAGAAGATAGAGGACAAGACCATAGTCTGGTCGGCGAATGGCGATAATCTAGCGCCCGAAGGTTCGAAAGTCCAGTTGACCGCCAAAGGCGGGCTGGTGCTTACCGACCCGCGAGAGAGAGAGCTGTGGTCTCCTAGACTGAACGGCACTGGCTTAGCGTATGCGGCCATGCTCGACACGGGGAACTTCATCCTAGCGAGCGCGAACCACGTCAACTTGTGGGATTCATTCAGCCATCCGACAGATACGATACTGCCAACGCAACAGTTGGATCAAGGGACTAAAGTCAACGCTCTCTACTCAGAAATGAATTATTCCGCTGGGAGATTCCTCTTCATACTGCAAAGCGACGGAAATCTTGTACTCTATGCCACTCCCACCCCGCTGGTCGTCTCAGATGCATACTGGGCTACCAACACCGTAGGTATCGGCTTCCGGTTGATATTCAATCAAAGTGGTCAGGTCTACCTCACGGACAGGAATGGAACAATACTCAGCACCATCACCGAAGACCCAGTTCCAACCAGCGGACATTACCAAAGAGCGATCCTTGAATACGACGGGGTATTCAGGCAATATATCCACACTAAGGCGGCAAATTCGAGTTCCGACAGGGCAATGGGCTGGTCAATGGTCTCTTCCCCGGTCCCTCCAAATATATGCACGAGCATGAAAAGACATGCCGGTACTGGAGCTTGTGGCTTCAACAGCTACTGTACTCTTGGAGACGATCAGAGGCCCCAATGCCACTGCGCACCTGGATATACTCTGTTAGATTCGACGAATGAGATGAACGGATGCAGACAAGACTTCGTATCACAGAGTTGTGATGGAAGTAGCCTGAAAAAGACCAGTTTGCTTTGCGTGACAGGCTCAATACAGACTGGCCGTACTCTGATTACGAGGTTAGCAAATCGAAAACGGAGGTTTGGTGCCGAGAGGCTTGCTTGGCTGATTGTTTTTGTGCAGTTGCTGTTTTCGGAGAGGAAACATGCTGGAAAAAGAAGATCCCTCTTTTAAATGGTGTGATGGATCCTAGTGTGGGTTTAAAAGCTCTGATCAAGGTCCGGATAGAAAACTCAACTTTGACATCTACAGGAAACGGCCAGAAGAAGAGCAAGAATTCAACTCTGGTGATCATCGGATCAGTGCTGTTGAGTAGTTCTGTGTTTTTGAACTTGCTTCTACTCCTCATTAGCTATTTAATTTACAAAAGCTTCCAATCTAGGGATTCTAAGTTTTCACGACCAGTTCAGATCAACCAAGCCACACGCATGCGGACTTTCAATTATCAGGAGCTTCAAGAAGCAACAGATGGATTCAAAGAAGAACTAGGTAGGGGTTCCTTTGGAATAGTGTACAAAGGTGTTCTTGGATCCGAGGATACAAACTTTGTGGCAGTAAAAATGTTGGCGACAAGGACCGGAGAAAGTGAAAAGGAGTTTGAAAGAGAAGTGAATGCAATTGGCCAAACTAACCACAAGAACTTAGTGCAGTTGCTTGGATTCTGCAATGAGGGTCAACACCGATTACTGGTGTATGAATTCATGAGCAACGGCAGTTTGGCAGATTTTCTTTTTGGCTCTTCAAGGCCCAGCTGGTACAAAAGATTAGAAATTGCCCGTGGTGTTGCGCAAGGACTCTCTTACTTGCATGACGATTGCACCAGGCATATAATCCACTGCGACGTCAAGCCGCAAAATATTCTTCTTGATGGCTCTCTCGCTGCAAAAATATCAGACTTCGGATTAGCTAAGCTCTTGATGGCGAACCAAACACGAACCACCACCGGAGTCAGAGGAACCAGAGGTTATTTGGCGCCAGAATGGTTCAGGAATATGCCTATTTCTGGCAAAGTAGATGTTTACAGCTTTGGCATTTTGTTGCTTGAGCTCATCTGCTGTAGAAAGAACTATGAGCCAGAAGCGGAAATGGAAGCTCAAATTGTGTTGGTCGACTGGGTTTACGACTGCTACCGCGATGGGAGTGTGCTTGAGCTAGTGGGGGGCGACGAGGAGGCATCAAGTGACATGAGGAGGGTGAGAAGATTTGTGATGGCAGGGTTGTGGTGCATCCAGGAAGACCCCGCTTTGAGGCCAAACATGAAGAAAATCACTCAGATGTTGGAAGGAGCTGTTGAAGTCTCAGTACCTCCAGATCCAACCTGTTTTATAAGTTCAATATGATTTTGCTTATTAAGACAACTGATGTGTGTAATAGTGAAAATTATTTGTGTTGTCTGTAATTGCTGTTACGCCAGAATAAACTTTTTCATGATGTCTTGGCATGGTTCCCACTGAAATGGCTAAATCTCACTCAAGCTTGACACTCTCTGCATGTATCCAAGAGAGAACTTTCTTCTCAATTCATCCGTTTGAGAACTTGCGGGAAGCAACACAAGGCAGACAATTTTCTAAGCATACACGTTCCCTTCCAAAATGATCATTGGAGATCTTGTATAAACAACTCGGCTACGGTCATGCCATTCGATAACGGGTCCAAACAGAACGGAACTGGAAAATATACCAAGACAAGACAAAGGAAAGATCCCGAAGATCCAAATCCAACAATCAATCTGCACCGGAAAAGTCTTAATGGCTTCGATTTCATAGTTGTCTTGGTCAGCTATGACGTCTGCCAGCTCGTTCACTATCATTTTAATGTCATATCTTCGATTCGATGGGACGGATGATGTCTTGGTCAAGGGTCTTCGTCTTTCGTTTGTTTCACTCCGGAAAAAGTCTGCTTGCGCCAATTTCGCAGAAGTAGGTGAATGCCCCCGTTCATTCATCTGGCGAAGCAGAACATTAGAAAATTATGAGCTTGTTCCCTTCGAATGCATGCATGTGACCACTCCATTCAATGCATATACTTCCTCCTTGTCCAATGCATGCTAAATTTAAGAGCATGTGGCCCAATATCATCTTCATGTGGCCGGCCCCGGTTAAATTATTTGGAGTTCGGGTTTGGCGTCGCTGCTTGATTGGGCCACAACTTGGTTCATTCTCCTTAGGATTTTTGATGATGCAAATTAGAACTAAAAACAATCCCCAACGTGAATAATTTTAGACCGCTGTGTTGATGATGTATGAGTGAAAATGATATCAAAAGCTTCAATGTTCTTGTCAAGTCGAGTCTCCTTGATGTAGCAAAAATGACAATCCCCTTTATTTCCGATGAAATGTAGTGAGAAGCATGAAATTTTTGTTAGATAATGCAAATTCACACACACACACACACACCCACACACACAAAATTTTTTGCTAAGGATCAACGAATTAAATCCCTAATTTTAGGCGTCAACAATGAGTCCTCAAGCAAAAACCATGTCTATCCAGCGTGAGTAAACCAAGCTCCGTTTTTGGCCAAAAAAAAAAAAAACCAAGCTCCGTTCAAATCCATCCATCTCTAATCTTCATCACCTTGATGTCCTAGAAGGTATTCGTTTGTGGTCCATTTATCACATACAGAGCACTAAATCGAAATTTAAAGTCAAGTATTTACCTTACCTCTCTCCAATGGGCATCCATAAGATTTTTTTTAAAGTCGTTGATTTGACACTTCATTGATCATCTATAAGCCCTAAATGCTCTATATTTTTAGAGGATAAGTATACCGAAAGTTCTAAACTTATTATAAAAGTGCAATTAGGTCATAATGTACACCAAATAGCTTTTAGACGTGGTAAGTTTTGCATAATGTTGTTAAGTCCATGAGAATAAGATATTGCCATGTCACCGTGACATCCATTTAATCAAACATACAAGAGTTTCTAAACCCATAACTACTGCATGCAAACTTTAGTAGAATATCTGCAGAATTATGTTCATTCATCATCGCTGTAACCATTCATTTCCAAGTTGCACAAAGACCCATTTCATTCTAAGCATTGAATCACCACAACGCCACGGACCACGGTCACAACCATTGAGCGCATGCCTGATGCCGGATGACAAAGCAAATTTCCAAGTACGTCCGAGCATATCTACGATTATGATTGAAACATTCAATTTCCACGAAGTAACTCAATAAACGGTTCAAATTCGTAGGGATTGAATCAGCTGCAAGCGCTGACTTCTTCTCCATAACTCATAAAATCTCCTACTTAACGTGTACCACCTTTGGTCAAAGTCTTCCAAATTCATGCTTTTCTTTGGAAAATATCAGGTCCCAGCAAGCTCAGGTGCAGACTCGCCGTATTCTAAATTTGAATGTTTTCTTTCACAATTGATTTCAATAAAAAAGGGAAAAATAAAAAAAATTAAGAAAAATAAATTTACAAAGATATTATTGAGAACATTTTAATATCAGTGATACTATTATAAGATAATTTTTTGTAAACTTCGCTGAATATATTAATAGAGCTAATAATATACTTCAACAAAAAAGAAACAAAAACAAGGAATCCTATTATAAGATAATTCTAGATATATGTGTTGACATGGGCAAAGTCTGTCCACAAATTTGGTTCAAACTATCCGTGAGAGAGACTAAGGTAGGATACAAAGTGGAAATCTATAAAGAATGCTGGTTTCGTTCATAAGGCCGAAGTAGCTCAACTCAAGGAGCACGCAAGTTTCATCGAACATGGCTTCAGTGATGTTAGGATTCCTTCCAATACTTGTTCCACTTCCACTTTCTACCAAAGCTCAGACCCGAGGCAACATGACCTTGGGCTCCTTCTTAACGGCGAAAGCCTTAACAGCGAATGACAGGAACTCTTCCTGGCTTTCGCCGTTGGGCAGGTTCGCCTTCGGGTTCCGGGAAATGGGAAGAGGAGCTCATTCGTTGGCAATGTGATGCGAGAAAATAGAGGACAAAACCATTGTCCTGTTGGGTAATGGTGAAGATCTAGCACCCGGAGGGTCGAAAGTCCAGGTGACCACCGACGGCGGACTAGTGCTTGCCGACGCAAAAGGAAGAGAGCTGTGGTCTTCTTGCCTGACCAAATTCTTTTGTTAGTTCAATATGATTTTGATTATTTAGACATCTGGTGTCTGTAATAATAAATAGTATGCGCATGGTCTGTTAGTGCTACTACGCAAGAACAAACTTTTTCATAATATGTTCACATGAATCCAGATCAAATAAGCTAAATTTTCCTAAAGCTTGACATTCCCTCGCATGTTGGCAATTGTTGGCACAATTATGAAGAAAGACCTAGTATGGTTGAGCGGTCACGCAACTACATCGAATGATTTTTCACTCACAGGCATAATCCCTCCGGCGACCAACTTCATATAGACCAAAAATGAAGTGGTTGGAAACATAATCAAACCAACTTTCTTCTCGATTGATCCGTTGAGAAATTGTGAGAAGCGACAAAAGGAAGGCAATAATCTAAGCATACATATAGCTTTCCAAATGATCATTGGAGATCTTGTATAAACCACTCAGCGAGCTACAGTTAATGCCATTTGACAATGGGGAAAAGTATCAAACAAGTCATAAACCTATTGCATTAGTACCAATTCACTCCTAAACTTTTCAATTGGCAATTCACTCCTAAACTTTTCAATTGGACCAATTTAGTCGTAAACCTTTTAATATTGGTACCAATTCAGTCCATCCGGTCAATTTTGGCCGGCCGGCACCGACTTGGACGTCGGCCGGTGGCCAAACGCCGACGTGGCAATTTTTATTATTTTTTAATTATTTTTTCGAATTTTGTATTTTTTTTTTTTTTTTTTTTTTTTTTTTTTTTTTTTTCCGGTAGTGGCCGGCGAGCCTTCGGTGGGTGAGGGCCGCGAAGCCCTCGCCGCCCGCCGGGAGGGTCGCGGCCCTCGCTTGGCCTCTCCCAGGGCCGCCGGCGAGGCCATGGCGGCCATCGCCAGGCAGAGGCGAGGGCCGCGAAGCCCTTGCAGAGTCGCCCGGCGAGGGTCGCGGCCCTCACTTGACGTCGCCGCGGCCCCGGGCAAGGCCGAACGAGGGCCGCGACCCTCGGCGCGGCGGCGAGGGCTTCGCAGCTTTCGCCTCCGGTTGGCGAGGGTCGTGACCCTCGCCTCCGCCCTGGCGATGGCCGCCATGGCCTCACCGGCGGCCTAGGGAGAGGCTGGGCGAGGGTCACGATCCTCGCCGACGGCAGGAGGATTTCAACCCAAGTATGGTGGACAAAGAGTATGAATCCTTTACCAGTGGCCAAGCAGAAATTTATTGGACATAAACACCGTAAAAATTATAGGGTGTCTCTTGTTACTGAGAATGTGCATGTGGAATTGGGTTGGGTGGTGGCTGACATTGGAGAGGAATGGAAGCATGGGATGCTTGGACGGAGAGAGGATTCCGAGCATATAATCCGAGCATAAAATCATCTTTGGTCATGGTAAGGCGGCAATGGCAATTGCTACTGCTTGGAAGGTGTTGAGTGTGATGACATGGCACCTCTTGGCGGGTGTCTCCCTGCACGTGAACAGCACATGAGATCTTATCAACTTGGGAAGGCATTCCTACTGTTGAGAATATGTCCTGACTTAGAACCTCATAAAGGAATGCCAATCTTCGACCACCATAAAAAAAAAAAAAAAAAAAAAAAAGTTTTTTTTTTTTTAAGTATGTTGACAATTTCTCCCGTCGATTTTTCATGCATTTTATAAAAATTAGGGATTGCATTCACTGATAATGACAAAATTCGACCCTTAACCAAAAACATCAATTGTGCACCATCTTATATCTCCATTTCTTACTGCATTTATTCAGATCTATATATCCTCTTGATTTGCAATGAAATGTAGTGAGAAGCTTGAATGTTGTTAGATAATGCCAATTTACATATATATATTTTTGCTAAGGATCAACAAATTAAAACCCTAATTTTATGAAATGCTTTGAAAAGTCTAGAAGGTGAAAGTTTAGGTGTGAATAGTGAGACCCAAGTAAGAATCATGTCTATCCTACTTGATCTGTGAGTAAACCAAACTCCATTCAAGTTCATCCATCTCTAACCTTCATCACTTTGACGTCCTCAAGGGTATCAGTTTTGGTCCATTTATCAGGTACCAAGCACTGAATCGAAGTTTAAAATCGCGTATGTTAGCATGCCACACCCCAACAGGTGTCCATAAGATTTTGATTAAGTTATTGACTTGATATTTCATTGGTCCTTGTGATACCTCGAAATTTGGTCCTATTTCGAAATATATGAAGTGGTTATTTCATCGACGCACTTATAGTTATTTTACTTTGAACTGATCACTCACGAGTTAACTAATCTATTGGGCGAGGCCGTATAGTGTTAAAACGTGAAAGACTAGAGAATTCAATTAGGGATCGACCGCTCGACCATAATGATTGACAAGGGTCAATACTATGCTGCTATAAATCAATTAGCAAATAGATATAAATCGATTCTACGGAAGTATGTAGTTGATTCAAAGATTACGATATTTGCGTCGAACAACAATAAACTGATTTTCTATTGATATTATATTCAGGGTACGTAATTGAACCATCATGATTACATGACAACTGAGGGTTGTCCATGATTCGAATATGCACAAATATGGATAGAAAATTATCAACAACTGGTCAACTGCGCGAAAACCCCTAAAAGCCACCCAATAGATTAGGTCGTATTAAAGTCGCGTTCGATTGATTTTTAATCATGAAGTTTAATTTGATTTTGGGTATCGAATGAGGATTTCGAGATTAAATTATTGGACGTTGCCTCATTGTCTATTGAATTATTGGCGAGTTTGAAATTTTCGGAAAAATGAATTATCAGACGAAAATTTGGGGATTGAAAAAAAAAATTGGATCCAATGCAAAATGATGATTTTAGGGCCAAAATTTTGAGTTTTTAAAGGAAAATAGAAATAAAAAGATAAGGGGAGACAAAATACTTGGCATAGAGGAAATTGAGGAAGAGTTGGTGTGAGATTGATGGGATTTGGACAAAAATCCTTTCTTTCCTCTTTATTTCTCTCTCTCGTGTGTCCATTTGCATGCCCCCTACAGCAGAAGCCACCAGTAGCCCCTCTCCCTTTTTCTTTGTTCTTCCTTGGTCTTCTTTTCCTTCCTCTTCGTGTCCTCCTCCTCCTTCATTTCTTTTCTTTCATCACCATTGCCGTAAACACCACCACCACCACACCAACCCATCCCATCTTCACCACCATCATCATCTTTCACCACCAACATCCACCACCTCTCACCACCGTTCACCACCACCGGCACCACCGCACCCGCACCACCATCTCCACCGCCAAGCGCCCAAGTCGCCGCCGCTCGAGCCACCCGTTTGTCGAGCCACATGCACCACCACCATCACCGCCACCGACACCCTTGGCGCTATCGACGTTGCCGCAAGCCGCCATCCGCTCGAGCCGCCACCATCGAGCACCCAAGCTCAAGCCGTGAGCTTGAGCCGGCGCCCACCGTCTGTCGAGCCTCCATTTGAGCCGCAAGCTTCTGAAAGCCGTCGTGCCACCGTCGGCGCAATCTCGCCGTCACTGGAAATTCGTGAGTTAACGAATTCGTGAGTTAACTTCTAATCGTAGATTAGGATGTTAATTATGTTTAGGGGATATATTAGTTTATGGATAATTACGTTTAATATTAGTTATTGTTGGTTTATCCTTAATTGCGATTAAGGATAGTTTAGGTTAATTTTAAGTGCATTATTTTAAGTAATAATGACTAGATTAATTAATCATGGTTAGATTTGTTTGATAAATCGTAATTTATTTATTTAATCATCATTTAATTAATTTTAATTATTTAATTAATTGTATTTATTTTAGTCAATGATGATTAGTTTTAATTAAGTATCGTTAGGTTTAGTTTAATTAATTATAATTAGCATAATTAATCACGATTAGTGTAATTAATAACGGATTGGCCGATAAGTAGAATTTTATGCCCGTTTTTCTAGATGAGATTGTGCTTAATTTCGATGTTTGAGTGTTATAATACTATGTTATTGATTGCCCAATTATAGATTTTATTTATTATAAAAAAGGGGGTTTATGGGCAAGAAAATAGAGAATTTTGAGATGTCGGGTTTGGACGCCAAATTTTATATGCTAAATAAAACAATGGGATTTTAAAATAGAAGTGTGCAAAGTTTGACGGGTTGATTTCAAATACTTGACATACGAATATTTTACTGGAATTTTTAAATGTGAAAAATTGCTAAAGTTAATTATTTGAAAACAAACTCTTTTGTTCTGGGCTAATTAATGGCAATAAGAATTGGTTTGATTATTGGTGTGCTTGAGTAGTCATTTAATCGAACCCGTCACCTAACGAGAGTTTAAGAACCATGCCCGATTTTTATCGAATGCTTGGCAGGGGTCCGGATGCCGAGTGGCGGTTGAGGCCGGATGGATACTCCTTTATGAAATGCCGTCTAGACGAAGATTCTAGACGATACCGTGCCCAATGGGGCGGGACGATGCCCAGCCATGCCGGAAGACCACCGACTCTTGTGTTAGCCGTGGCCCGAGAGGTCGTAATAATTGGAACGCGTATATTTGACAGTGCGTTTGGCTATTATGGATTGTGTTCCGATTATTATTTATGCTTGTTGCACAAATATTGCTATGTAAGGTGTATTAATATGCAAGGGTATGCCAAGGCAATGTAAGATTGTATGTCGTTGCGTGTTTAGGCTGTCTTAGAGGCGAATTAGCTTCCTAATCGATGATTAGGGAGTTGACTCGCTGGGATTTTCTCTCACCCTATTGTTATTGAATCTTTTTAGATCCTTAGTATGGAGCGTCGCCCCGTACGTTTTGGGGTCCCTTGGGATATGGATGTGGAGATCACTATATTTCCTATTCCGGGGATCAATCGGACCCATGAGCTGGTGGTCACGACCGCATGGGTAAATGAGGGGTTAGTTAAAATAGTGCCCCAAGATTTCAAGGTGTGGTTTATTAGGGAGGCAAATGGCGATCGAATCGGTCCACTTCAGGGTTTTGATGGACCGCCCTTCAGGAACGTGCGAAGGCAAGTATGGTACACCATGGATATCGACATCCTTGATGGTGTCGTTTCGAACCTAGAATCAGATCCGGACTATGAGCCTATGGAGGAGTTCCCTTCTAGCTACGAGCCCAACTCTCCGCCCGAACACTAGGGCTGGTGCCTGGAGTTAGTTCAGCTAAAAGTTAACCCTGACCTTTCTGACCTATTCTTGCTTATAAGTTGTGTAGAAGTTACCTTTTGTTGTAGGCCTATACATGTTAAACTCCTAGGGTTAACAAGCTGGTAAATAAATCGTCGCTTTTAGAAATTGTTTGTTGTACTTTGCTATCCCTACTGTTATTGATTGACTTGATGTTTATTTTATTAAGTGCTTCCGCATGTGTTAATTGAAAAATAAAAAGAATGGGTCGGCGATACGTCTTGGGACGTCGCAAATTTTATTCTACTGTCATGGGATGTTCGTGCGCTTTGGGTTCGGGGCGTGACATCCCCATCTAAAGTGGTATTAGAGCCTAGTCAAGGTTTGGAGTGATAAGGTGTGATGGGTTTTGGGATAACTATTTAAAAAAAAATATTTTCCTTATGCTTATGAAAAAAAGATTGGAAAATAAGTGGAAGAGTCAAACATGGGAGAAGTTAAGAAGGACAGCGGCAGTTCGAGTAAAGGTGATGCGGCTTGGTGGCCACCCTTGCATTGACGAAGGGCTATCATCCCTTTTAGTCTTACGTAGGCTAATGCAGCCCTTGCTACCATCTTAGGATACTAAAAATTCAAAAAAGATAAAGATATTTGCTCATTGCAAGCACTTAAACTGATTAAAAAGTGAATTTAAGTCCTAAAATTTACAAAAAGTGCAATCAAGTTTTTCTGTTAACACCATCAATTTGACTAAAGAAAAATACTGACCCAACATTTTTCAATTAATTTATATTTCCTATGTGGCATATTTTATTTTTTATTCGATTTAAAAAAATATTAAAATAAAAAGAAAAGATAAAATTTTATTTAAAAAACAAAATTGGAAATAAAAATGAAAAAAAAAAAAAAAAAAAGAGAGAGAAGAGAACATGATAGGTTCAACGGTGAGCACTTTCGCTGCCACCACTCATCATCGGAGGGGCTGGTGAAGGTTGCCCGCCGTCACCTAACCAGGGGGTTGCCTTGTTGGCCCCAAGTGAGGGTTGGCCACCCTTGCCAGGCTCGGGTGAGGACCTTGAGCCCCAAATGTGGGCAACATCAGCCCTCACTTGAGGCCAGCGACCATCGTCCGCCCTAGGCAATGGCCGGCAACCCTTGCCAGGCCTAGGCAAGGCCTCTTCGACTTTCACCTAAGGTTGGTGAGGCATGCCCCTTCACCTAGGGCTAGCGAGCCTCACACCCCAAGTGAACGTTGGCATTGCCCTCACTCAAGCTTGGCGAGGGTTGCTGGCCCTCGCCTAGGTCGACAAGGTCTTGCTTAGGGTGGGCGATGGTTGCCAACCCCACATGAGGGTCGACGTTAACCAGATTTGGGCACCTTCACCTGGGGCCAACAACCTTCGCCAGCCCTTTCAACAATGGGCACCACCCATTGGCGAGCCTGCCATTTTCTTCTCTTTTATTTTGCAGTTTTGTTTTCTAAATAAAATTTTAGCTTTTTTTCTTTATTTTTAATATAATTTTAAAAAATTGAATACAAATGAAAAAAATGCCCAATAGTAAATAGTAATTAATTTTAAAATGCCACATTAACACTTCTTGATAATCAAATTGATGTTTTTAACAAGCTTAAAGAATGGATTGCACTTTTTGTAAGTTTTAAGACTCAATTGCATTTTCGTGACAAATTTCAAGACTTCTAGTGAATATATTCCAAAAACAATATAAAGTAAGTGCATGTGAGACAAGTTAGCCAGGCAAGGTGGCATCTTTCGTCACTTGCCGACAAGAACCTTGCCATGAGTTACCCTCGCTCCTTCAGCAATGATGGCCACAACCCTCACTCAGATCTACAACAAGATCACGACCTTCACCCAGATCTAAGACGATGATCATAGCACACATTGTCAAATAAGATTGAAGAAGGAAGCGATGTTTGGCCATGAGGTGGTGAACCACTAGTGAAGGGCGAATTTGAGCCAGAATAGAGATCCCATTGCCATGGAAATGTAAGCCGCAAATGGTAACCATTGTGCTCAAGAAATCAATTTCTAGTTAAATTTTTCTATTTTTATTCCCCAGACAAAAATACTCATTTGATGAGAATACAAAATTTATGTTCCCATAATAGAAATTCATTTAATAACGACATAAAATTTCTTCCTCTTGAGCGGTAGTGGGCGGAGGGCGTGACGAGCGTTGACGGGTGGGCAACCAGCTAATAATAATAGTGAGTGATGGGAAAAGTTTTTATTTCTCACTTTTGTTTTAGAAATAGAAAAGTAAAAAAAAAATTTACTTCATTTCAAACTTGTTTCTAGAGTAAAAATTTGTTCCAGAAAAAAAAGAAATTGCATTACTAAGTCTCCATTTGGTAACGTTTCCGTTACACCCAATTTATGTTCTTTTGTTCTCAAGAACAAAAAAAGAATAGAAATTCCTTTGGTTTTAACGTCAACTAATTTTTCTATTTCCCATAATAGAAAAGTGGCCAGGGAATAGATTTGAAATAAAAAGAAGTAGAAAAAAATTAGCTTCTTCAATTTTTAGAAATAAGTTATCTTTTCTTTTCTCTGTCCTTGCCGTTGGCCACCCCCACTATTGCCCCATTGTCATTCAACCACCACCGGCCGCTGATAGCCGACAGCCGCTTGTCACTGTCACCGAGACGAAAAAATACATAAAAAAAAAAGAAATTGTGGATTGTATCGTACCAAACGCATTCCTATTTTTTTTTTCTATTTTCAGAATAAAAATTTTGTGTATTTATCAAACGTGTTGTTTTCTCAGAAATTGTTATGGGGAATAGAAATAAAAAAAAGACTATTTTTGAAAGAAATTGTTCTCCGGATCAGAAGCGTTACCAAGCATATCCTAAATGGATTTGACATAAGCGTGTCCTTAAGAAACAGCACTAGCTATGGCTGCAAAATGAAGTAGTCAAATGCAAAAATTGATGGAGACGATTCTCGAGAATTATTTCTCTTCAAGTTTTTTTTCCTATTTTTATTTCTCTAAATTTTCAAAAACAATTGATTATATTTCAATTGCAACATACAACATATAGCTTTAAATATCTTTTAATTTATTTTTAAAATAATTAGCTGACGTGAAATTCACATCAACGCCTCTACTCTTGAACAACAATGGAAACACTACATTAACTTTTTGGATAGTCAAATTTAATAGAGTTAACAGAGCGATTTGTGCAGAATATATGCAGAACTATGTTCATCCATCATTGATGTAGCCATTCCTCTCCAAGCAGCAAGCATTAGATCACCCCAACGCCACGGTTCCCAGTCACATCCATTGACTGCATGCATGCTTGATGCGAGACACCACCGCAAATTTCCACGTACAACGCGCATTGAAACGTTCAATTTCCACGAAGTGACTTGTAATCGCTTTGATTTCCGCAGGAATCAAATACTTGTGTTTTGGTCAATAAAATATTTTCGACTCAAAAAATCTTCCCCGCTAAACCTAAAAGATGTTTCGGTCAAAGTCTTCTAAATTCGTCTGTTTCTCCTTGGCAAATTTCTGGGTCACGGCCAAAGCTTGATGGCCCTGCCCAGGCAGACTTGCCTTTTTCTAAAGAAAAATAATTGTTTGACTATTTTTAATCTATTATAAGAATAATAATCTATTTTGAATCATAAAAAATCAAATAACAATTAATTATAAATTATTGCGGGGCATATATCTTCACAAATTTGTGACTTACAACAAGCCATTATTCTCACAAAAGTCTATAAGCTGTTATGCTAGCAAAATCCTTACGTCTATAAATTGTTATGCTAGCAAAATCCTTACGTAAATTTCTATGTATGGAAAAATTAAGAAACACACCTACTCCCATGCACGGCACTTTTCTAATATGACTAAAATTTATAAATCTTATTGGTTATATCATATAACTTGTCGGTCCAGGTTCCAACCAACTGGTGGTAATTTACGGACAATGTTAGCAATTTGCCAATATTAAATGCCAGCGTAAATTATTACCTTTCTTAACAAATTATCGTTCAATATAAAAACTTGGTAGTGAAATTAGTAACTTAAGAGTGAATTTGATAAATTACCAACATAGGTCTCGCTACAAGTTGGTAAGTTACTAACAAAGCATGGAATTTGCCATTGGAAATATGACCTTGTTTATTAACTTACTATGGAAATAATTAACTAAACGGTTGTCCATAAGATTATATTAAGTTCTTGACTTGATACTTCATTGATCCTGTATGATCTCTAAAGGCTCTATATTTTTATGGAATAAGTGAGCAAAAAGTCTTAAAAGTTATTGGAAAAGTAGTCGAGTTTAAAACTTTCAAAAAGTGAAATCAAGTCTTAATACTTATCAAATTATTTCAATTAAATTGCTCTATTAGCTCCGTTTAATTTAGCTAATAGAAAAAGCTACGTGATTTTTTTTTTTTTTTATCAATTTTCGAAGAAAGAGGTGCTGATGAGGTTGCCACGTTAACCATCTCACTAGTTATGGTTGTGAAGCGAAGTAGCCAAACGCAAAAATGATGGAAGCAAATGCCCTTCTCGAAAATGTTTTTCTTTTTTTTCGGTTTTTTCCTTCTTCCTTTTTCAGATTTTTATTTTTCCAAAATTTCGAAAACAATTATTTACTTATTAATTTTAACATAGAAAATTTGGCTTTTAATATATTTTAATATAGTTTTTACTAAAATGGATGATGTGGCAACTACATCAACGCCTCTCTTTTTGAACAACAATGAAAAACCATTTTAGTTTTTTCCGCTAGCCATATTGGAGGGAGAAAGACTTGATTGCACAATTTTGACAAGTTTTAGGACTTAATTGCACTCTTATGAAAGTTTTAATACTCGATTACATTTTTACGAATAATTTGACAATTTTTTATGCACTTATCTTTATTTTTATTAGGTCCTGTATGCAATTTTGGTAGAGCATGTGTGGAGTCATGTAGATTCGCTGTTAATGTAACCATTCCTTCTCCAAGCTGCACATGACTCATTGCAGTCTAAGCATTCGATCATCACAACACCTCATATCACATCCAATGAGCACATGTTTGACGGGGGACACCACAGCAAATTTCGGCCTACATTCGAGCATCTGTGATTATGATCGAAACATTCAATTTCCATGAAGTGGCTTGAATCAACTGCGGTCTCTGCCTTCTTCTCCATCATTTTCATCTCATAAAATCTCCACCAAACATAAAAAGATGTTTTGGTCAAAGTCTTCAAATGTGTCTGTTTCTCCTTGGAAAATTTCTGGGTCATGGCAAGCTTAAGGGCAACGCTCAAGCAGACTTCTCTTGTTCTAAGTTTGAGAAGTTTGCGCGGCTGGCCATTGAAATTCCGACATAAGCTTGCTTCAATCACCTATAATTATAATTATAATATTTCGCTCGTCAATAAATCTCCGCGCACGGTACTTGTCTAATATGAATAATAAATTATAAGTTTCCTTGGCAACATCATATGATGGTGGTACAACCAACGGATGGCAATTTACAGACAATGTTAGCAGTTTTACAAATATTAAATGCAAGAGTAAAATATCACGTTTCTTAGGAATTTATCACTCAAAATAATAACTCAGCAATAAATTAAATAGCTGACCGGTGAAATGAATAACTTATCGACATAGATCCGCCTATAAGAAAATAAGTTAGCAGCAGAGTAAGGAATTTCCCAACCAACTTCAAGTAAAATATAATTTACCGCTCAAAATCAAAAACTTAGTAGTGAAATTAGTAACCCTAAGATCATGGACTATTCTTGCCATTTTCCCTAAATTGAAAAATGCTTCTACCGGTGGATATTAGATTTGAGAGCGGTATCGTTCTCTCATTGGTAAATTATAAACAGTTCAACTGGATTAAAAAAATTGCCCCTCAACTTTTACAGGAAACTTATAACGGTGAACAAGTTAGGCGAATTTTATCATGGTAAAAACAACTATCTACAAGATCGTTTTAAATACATGTTTCCCCTTGCAAAATGGCATAGTTCAAAGATTTGCATCAATAGCAGCATGAAAATCCACAAGAGGAAACGCCGTTTCCAGTGAATGTAAGCAACAATTTTACAGATCATGTAGATAAAATTGCCAAGCAATTTCCAAATTGCATTAGTTTTAGATATTGCTAGGGACATGCAAATAGAAGTATGTAACCTTCACCTAAAGAGATAACTAAAGGGGAAGCCCAAATACGAGCCTATTAACATATTCAGTTGTATCTACCTTCATTAAAAATGTTAAGTCAATAAACGATAAGGCAACTAGAATTTATTAACTGCTCCGTAATATACCACATCCATGACGTGATACTTCTTTCATCTAAGTTCTAACACCCTCACACGTGCACCTCAACATGTATAATAGATAGCTGAATTCAATCGAAATGTCTGCCGAAAAGTCAACAAATTTCCGTGATTATACTTTTTCTTTATATGATCAATGATTCTAAATTTTATTGATAAAATCACGTAACTGGGGACTTCTTAGTCAACTGATGTGGTAATGCACTAACAATGGTACCAATTTACCATCAATAAATGCAATGATAAATCATTAACTCTTTTTTAGAAATTTATTACTCAAAACAAAAATTTAGTGGTGAAATTTATAACTTTCATATAAATTAATAACTTACCATATAGATCCGCTTATAAGGTAGTAGTACCAATTTCAAGTGGAACACAAGTTGTCCAATTATTTATAAATTGACCATTTAAAACTAAATCGTAACAATGAAATTAGTAAGTTATCACGTAAGTCCTTACAAGTTACAAGTTAGTAAATTTTTAATAAAGTGGTAAATTTTCTGTTGGAAAGAAAATCATGAAGAAATTACTCAAATCTCTCTCGAACTTTGCAATAGTATATATTTGCCCCGAACGTTTAAATTTTTACTTTATTCTGTTAGCGCGTGCAAGGCACATGGCTTTTATGGGGTAAAAGTTTATTGTCATCTTGTTTATGGAAATAACTTTTTCACCATGGTTTTATGTGGAATTATAAAGAAAATGGAGAAAAATATATCTACAAAAAAAAATGATAGATGAATCAATTATATTTAAAAAAAATGACTACAGATTCGATATATCATTTTTTTTTATGAGTCGAGGGCATCATTTCCTTTTTAAATTTTATAAGTATTTTTATTAATTAATCAATATTTAGAAAAAGCTCCGCGATGGAAATCGGTAACTTAATAATGTATTGATGAAACCAAATTTTACTTTTGAAATTAACAAATTACTTGCGAAATTAGTGGCCTGCCTTTAGCTTAATGGAACTAATAAGATACTTTAAGAAAAAAGAAACAAGATAAAGTAAAAAGGAAAAAAAGGCCTCAATAAAGAAAAACAAAAGAAAGATCAAATTCGAAAATTGGATGCTCATCATACACTTCTAAATGGTCTATTAATACGAAAAAGAAAAGGTTGATTAATAAAATATATTTACGAATATCACCTTATATTTTGATCAATCATTTCCTTTTATTACAGATGAAGCTTTTATAAAACTTCAGAACATATGGTAAAATCATTATTCTAGATAGATATATGTGTTTTGTTTTTGGTCGAAGATAGTGATAGATATATGTGTTGACATGGGCGAAGGCTGTCCACAACTTTGGTTCAAACTTGCTGTGGAGAAAAGGAGGTGCAATCGCATCTACGCGGAGGAGGATGGTCGCCTCTCTCACCCGCCGTGAACGACGGGACGTACGGGAGAGACTCTAGTAGCTTGGAAAGTAGGGAATCTCTATAAGAACGCTGGTTTCATCCTTAAGGCCAAAGTAGCTCAACTCAAGGAGCGCGCCTGTTTCATCAAACATGGCTTCAATTATACTAGGAATCCTTCTAGTACTCGCTCCACTTCCCCTTTCCACCGAAGCTCAGACCCGCGGCAACTTGACCTTGGGCTCCTCGCTGACGGCGAACGACCGGAACTCTTCCTGGCTGTCGCCGTCGGGCGAGTTCGCCTTCGGGTTCCGGAAAATGGGACAAGGGGCTCATTTGCTGGCAATATGGTTCGAGATGATAGAGGAGAAGACGGTCGTCTGGTGGGCGAATGGCGATATTCTAGCGCTCGATAATCTAGCGCCCGAAGGTTCGAAAGTCCAGTTGACTGCCAACGGCGGGCTGGTGCTTACCGACCCGAGAGAGAGAGAGCTGTGGTCTTCTGGCCTGAACGGCACTGGCTTAGCGTATGCGGCCATGCTCGACACGGGGAACTTTATCCTAGCGAGCGCGAGCCACGTCAAGTTGTGGGATTCGTTCAGCCGACCGACGGATACGATACTGCCTACGCAACGGTTAAATCTTGGGACTAAAGTCAACGCTCGCTACTCCAAAATGAATTACTTCGCCGGGAGATTCCACTTCAAGCTAGAAGACGACGGAAATCTCGTATTCTATGCCATGCCTGACCCGTTACATCCCACAGATGCTTACTGGGCCAGCAAAACCACAGGTAGCGGCTTCCAGTTGATATTCAATCAAAGTGGTCAGGTCTACCTCACGACTAGAAATGGAGCAATACTCAACCGTTTCACCACAGAACCAGTTCCAACCAGCGGATATTACCAAAGAGCGATCCTTGAATACGACGGGGTATTCATACAATATATCCACCCTAAGACGGCAAATTCAAGTTCTGGCCGGCTTTTTCGCTGGTCGAGGGTCTCTGTCCCAGTCCCGCCAAATATATGCACGAGCATCAACCAAGAGTTTGGTAGTGGACCTTGTGGCTTCAACAGCTACTGTATTCTTGGAGATGATCTGAGGCCCCAATGCCGATGCCCACCTGGATATACTCCGTTAGATTCAACGAATGAGATGAACGGATGCATACCGGACTTCGTACCACAGAGTTGTAACGGAAGTAGGCCCGAAACAGACCAGTTCGTTATGCGTGAAATGCTCGCAACAAACTGGCCAGATTCCCTTTACGAGTATAGCAAGGGACAAACCGAGGACTGGTGCAGAGAGGCTTGCTTGGCCGATTGTTTTTGCGCAGCCGCCATTTTAAGCCTTGGATATTGCTGGAAAAAGAAGAACCCTCTTACCAATGGAAGGATGGGTCCATGGGAGACTGGAAAAACTCTTATCAAGGTCAGGATACATGACACGACTTCAAAATGCATAGGAAACGACCAGAAGAAAAACAAGAATACGATTCTGATGATCATCGGATCAGTGCTGTTGAGTAGCTCTGTCTTTGTGAACTTGCTTTTACTCCTCATTACCTATTTATTATATAGAAGCTTCCGATCTAGGGATTCTAAGTTGTCACGACCAGTCCAGATCAATCAAGTTACAGGCACGCGGACTTTCACTTATCAGGAGCTTCAAGAAGCAACATATGGATTCAAAGAAGAACTGGGTAGGGGTGCTTTTGGAACAGTGTACAAAGGTGCTCTTGGATCCGAGGATGCAGACTTTGTGGCAGTAAAAGTGTTGGCGACAAGGACTGGAGAAAGCGAGAAGGAGTTTGAAAGGGAAGTGAGTGCAATTGGCCAAACTAACCACAAGAACTTGGTGCAGTTGCTTGGATTCTGCAATGAAGGTCAACATCGACTACTGGTGTATGAATTCATGAACAATGGCACTTTGGCGGATTTCCTATTTGGCGCTTCAAGGCCCAACTGGTATAGAAGAACAGAAATTGCCTGCGATGTGGCGTGGGGGCTCTCTTATTTGCACCAGGATTGCACCAGGCATATAATCCACTGCGACATCAAGCCACAAAATATTCTTCTTGATGGCTCTCTCACTGCAAAAATCTCAGACTTGGGATTAGCTAAGCTCTTGATGGCGAACCAAACACGAACCACCACTGGAGTCAGAGGAACCAGAGGTTATTTAGCGCCAGAATGGTTCAGGAATATGCCTATTTCTAGCAAAGTAGATGTTTACAGCTTCGGCATTTTGTTGGTTGAGCTCATCTGCTGCAGAAAGAACTACAAGCCGGAAGCAGAAATTGAAGCTCAAATTGTGCTAGTTGACTGGGCGTATGACTGCTACCACGACGGGAGCGTACTTAAGCTAGTGGAGAGCGATGAGGAGGCATCGAGTGACATAAAGAGGGTGAGAAGATTTGTGATGACAGCATTGTGGTGCATCCAGGAAGACCCGGCTTTAAGGCCAACCATGAAGAAAATTACTCAGATGTTGGAAGGAGCTGTTGAAGTCCCAGTACCTCCAGTTCCAAGCTCTTTTATGAGTTCAATATGATTTTGCTTATTTAAGACCACTGTTGTCTGTAATCATGAAAAGTACTCGTATTGTCTGTAAGTGCTATTACGCATACTGTTTTCACATGGATCCCGATTAAATAAGCTATATCATCAGTCAAGTTTAACATTTCCTCGCATGTATCCAAGAGAGAACGGGTTGATGATCGTCGCAGAAGGGATGGCATGCGAGGCCGAATGCAACTATCAAAGCATTTTCATCGACATTTTGCTTCATGAAAATTGCATTTGACACGGTGGAAGAGTATTTTAACTTGATCCAACCAAAACATACCTTATTTGCTAAATTAGATGATGAGAAGTATATCAAACTTGCCGATCCTCTGGTCGTAAATCGTTGACCTGGAATCCCAATTTCAACAGTTCTGCTGCTTTTTTATTCATACAGGAGGGATACTCACTTCCTTTCCGCAACCAACTTCTTCTAGACCAAAAGGATCCCAGTCCGCAAATCACGTAATTGGAAGTATAATCTGAGGGTGGCTAGCAGGTTTAAAGTTTGAATAGGTGATACTACAAAATCTTGACAATTTAAAACAGAATAGAATGAGTCAAAGATTAAAGTTTGAATAAGGGTCAGATTCTGGAATGCAGTAGCACAGACTTTGAATCACCTAGCAAGTGTGCAATAAACAATAGCAATAAACAATAAGAGTTCAGAGAAAAGAATATTGTATACGAAATTTATAATGGTTTAGCTTAGATTAGGTCCACGTCCATTCTCCTACGTTAACAGCCTACTGGCTAGATTTCACTAGATAACCAATGAATGGTTACAGTCAAGTTGTGCCGCTTATACCCAAGCGCTTCTATCCAAAGCTAGTGTTGCTTATACTCAAGTCAATAGGACTCACTATTATACACCAAAACACACACTTAACACTATCAACAAGTTTCAAATTATTATAAATTTAAGCTCACAAGATAAGTGTATGTGGTCAAAGTTCGCTCAGATTTCGGAATTCAATGCTTTGTCTCTTGCTGGCTGCTCGGCTCTAGTATGTGGTCGAAGTTTGCTTCTTTATTTACTATTTTGAATTTTTTTTATATATTTTGAGCGTTTTGCATGATGATCTGCTGGGTCCCGGTTCACTTTCATGACAAACACATGAAAAAGGCGGTCAAGCGATAGTGATCCGTAAGCAAGCATGAGATAGTGTTTATACAGTTCGGCATGAGATCGTGTTCATACAGCATGCATGCTTCATGCGGGACACCGCTGCAAATTTCCACGTCCGTACACGCACCGAAACGTTCAATTTGACCTGCAATCGCTTTGATTTCCACAGGAATCGAATCTTCGTGTTTCGGTCAAAAAAGCATTTTAAAAGACGCTTCGGTCAATTTAAAGTCTTCTAAATTTGTCTGTTTCTCCTTGAGAAATTTCTGGGTCGCGGCCGAAGCTTAATGGCTCCGCCCAAGCAGACTCGCCTTTTTCAAAATTTCCACGTACGGAGAAATTAAGAAACACGCCTACTCCAGTCATGTTTCGTGGACGGCCCTTTTCCAATATGATTAAAATATATAAATCTTATTGGTTATATCAAGTAACTTCTTGGTCCAAGTTCCAACCTAAGAAGATCGACACCGACACGCGACACGCGACACGACACGATTACCTATTACGATCGATATGTTATTTTAAAAAAATTGATAATTTTGACATATTATGACACGTTATATTAAATTTAAATTATTATATATACATAATAAATTATTATTTTTATGATTATTTCAATCAAATTAATTTAATTTAAATTCACAAATAAATAAATAAATAATAATAGAAGCCTAGAATGAATTTATACTAAAAATATTAGTCCACCGTCAATTAATATTATTCATTACTTCAATTTGACAAATTTAACTCAATTAAGATAATTCATAAAACTTGGAGAGAGGAAAAAAAAACAAGCCATTCACATTTAGGACTTACCTGTAAGACTTGTCAGAAGAAAATAGAAAAAAAAACTTGGAAAGTGAATTGTATCACGAAAAGTAAGAGTCAAAAGAGAAAAAAAAGAAAATTAGATTTTTCTTCTTTCCCCATTTATTATTTTTATTATTATTTTTTTATTTTTCGGATATATACATTTAGAAATCATTTATTGAAAATTTTTAAAATTGACCCGTGTATTGGAATCATGTGTCAAAAAATCATATGTCGGAATTCCAACTCGAGTGTTAGGAAAGTTGACTAAGTGTCGGATTTTTCGACACGTGTTGACTGAGTGTCCATGAGTGTCCGAGAGTGTTAGACATATGTTAGAGTGTCTGACACAACACGAAAGCTCTCGGAGAGTGTCGGTACTTCATAAGTTTCAACCAAGTGATGGTGATTTACAGACAATGTTAGCAATTCGCCAACATTAAATGGAAGAGTTAATTATCACCTTTCTTAGAAATTATCACTCAAAGTTCAAAACTTAGCAGTGGAACTAGTAATTTAAGAGTGAATATGATAAATTACCAATATGGGTCTCACTATAAGTTAAGTTACTAAGAAAGTAAGGAATTTGCCATTGGAAATATAACCTTGGTTATTAACTTACCATGGGAATAAGTAACACACCAACGCAGGCCGCTTTTGGCATAATAAGTCGCAACAATTTGAGAGATTTATTAACACCAATTCAATCTTAAATTGTAAAACTCCCTCATTAAAGTTAGTAAGTAGCAGTGAAATTAGCAACATGTCTGCTCTCCCTTAAGGTAGTAAGTATCACGTAAAGTACGAAATTTGCCGAAGGTCTTACTTAACTAATTTAGGAGGTTGTCTTTGGAGATTACCAGTACAGTTAAGGACTGTAAAAGTAGTAATTTTTCGAAGTAAGCTTGCTTTTAGCTTAACAAGTTACGACCGGTGAAATAATAAATTATCAACTTCTTCAGAGATTGACCACGTATCTGATGAACCCACTTGAAAAATTTTAAAGCACTTGAGAGTTGACTACTTGACGTAGGGGTGATAACATCATGATTCCACTCGAGAGTTACTAATTGCTTGACGGGCTCACTTGTAAAATTATAAATCAGTTGGTGATCTGCCACTATATACCAGATTCTAACGAGATAAAATCTTCATTTTGTATGTTAAAGCACTGGGAAATCTAGATAACGTTACTATTTGAGGATGATAACATCATTTTATCTTTGGTTAGTTACTAATTGACCGAAAGGGCCTCATTCTAAAACTCTAGAAAACTGTTTTGTATTTTCCTGATAATTTACCGGTTAATTGACAGTTTCCCTTAAAAAATATAACTTGCTAATCTACTACTAGATGTCAAGGTGCTGGATTTATAATCTTGTTGACAGGTGACGAGAGACGCTCTCGAATTCTATAAAGAACGCTGGTTTTCATCCTTGAGGCTGCAGTAGCTTGACTCAAGGAGCACCTCCAGTTTCCATCTCATATGGCTTCCGTGATGCTCCGAATCCTTCTGCTACTTGTTACCCTTCCACTTTCCGCCAAAGCTCAGACCAACGGCAACCTCACCTTGGGCTCCTCGTTAACGGCGGATGACCAGAACTCTTCCTGGCTGTCTCCGTCGGGCGAGTTCACCTTCGGGTTCCGGAAAATGGGACAAGGGGCTCATTTGCTGGCAATATGGTTTGAGAAGATAGAGGACAAGACCATTGTCTGGTCGGCGAATGGTGATAATTTAGCGCCAGAAGGCTCGAAGATCCAGTTGACCACTGACGGCCGACTGGTGCTAGCCGACCCAAATGGAAGAGAGTTGTGGTCTCCTAGCCCGACTGTCGCTGGTGTAGCGCATGCGGCCATGCTTGACACGGGAAACTTTGTCCTAGTTAGCCAGAACTACGTCAACTTGTGGGAGACGTTCAGCCAACCGACCGACATGATACTGCCTACGCAACAGTTAGATCTAGGGACTAAAGTTAACGCTCGCTACTCTAAAATGAATTACCTCACCGGGAGATTCCACTTCAAGCTAGGAGACGATGGAAATCTCGCATTCTATGTCACTTCTGACCCGTGGCTTGCCTCAGATACTTACTGGGTCAGCAACACCAAAGATAGCGGCTTCAGATTGATATTCAATCAAGGTGGTCAGGTCTACCTTACGGCTAGGAATGGAACACGGCTCAAATTTGTCACCTCAGACACAGTCCCGACCAACGAGTTTTACCGAAGAGCAATCCTTGAATACGATGGGGTCTTCAGGCAATATGTCCACCCTAAGGGGGCAAATTCAAGTTCTGCCTTGGCACTGGGCTGGTCGATGGTCTCTCCCCCGATCCCTCCAAATATATGCCAGAGCACAGTCAAACTACGGGTTCTGGAGCTTGTGGCTTCAACAGCTACTATGCTCTTGGAGACGATTAGAGGCCCCGATGCCACTGCCCACCCGGATATACTCCATTAGATTCAACAAACGAGATGAATGGATGCAGGGAGGACTTCGTACCGCAGAGTTGTGATGGAAATAGGCCGGAAACAGACCAGTTTGCTTTGCATGAAATGCTCCGTACAAACTGGCCAAGGAATGATTACGAGCGTACTGCAGCACAAACCGAGGACAGGTGCAGAGAGGCTTGTTTGGCTGATTGCTTTTGCGCAGTTGCTATTTTTGGCGGCAGCGGAACTTGCTACAAAAAGAAGATCCCTCTTTCCAATGGAAGGATGGATCCTAGTGAGGATGGAAAAGCTCTGATCAAGGTCAGTATAAATAACTCGACTTCAAAATCTACGGGAGATGGAAACAAGAATTCCACTCTGATTATCATCGGATCGGTGCTGTTGAGTAGTTCTGTGTTGGTGAACTTGCTTCTACTCCTCATCACCTATTTAATTTATAGAAGCTTCCGATCTAGGGATTCTAAGTTGTCACGACCAGTCCAGATCAACCAAGCCACAGGTATGTAGACTTTCACTAATCAGGAGCTTCAAGAAGCAACAGATGAATTCAAAGAAGAACTAGGTAGGGGTGCTTTTGGAACAGTGTACAAAGGTGTTCTTGGATCCGAGGATACAAACTTCGTGGCAGTAAAAGTGCTGGCAACAAGGAGTGGAGAAAAGGAAAAGGAGTTTGAAAGAGAAGTGAGTGCAATTGGCCAGACTAACCACAAGAACTTAGTGCAGTTGCTTGGATTCTGCAATGAAGGTCAACATCGACTACTGGTGTATGAATTCATGAGCAACGGCACTTTGGCAGATTTTCTATTTGGCATTTCAAAGCCCAGCTGGTACAAAAGAATAGAAATTGCCTGTGGTGTTGCACAGGGGCTCTCTTACTTGCATGATGGTTGCACTAGGCATATAATCCACTGCGACATCAAGCCCGAAAATATTCTTCTTGATGGCTCTCTCACTGCAAAAATATCAGATTTCAGAATAGCTAAGCTCTTGATGGCGAACCAAACACGAACCATCACTGGAGTCAGAGGGACCAGAGGTTATTTAGCGCTAGAATGATTCAGGAATATGCCTATTTCTAGCAAGGTAGATGTTTACAGCTACGGCATTTTGTTGGTTGAGCTCATCTGCTGCAGAAAGAACTATGAGCCGGGAGCCGAAATTGAAGCTCAAATTGTACTGGTCGACTGGGTGTATGACTGTTACCTCGATGGGAATATACTTTCGCTCGTGGAGAGTGATGAGGATGTTGTGCGGAAGAACACCTTAACTAGATGAGAAAAGTAAACAAGAATAATCAAGAACACGGAGGTTTACGTGGTTCTGCGAAAGATCCGCCTACGTCCACGGGAGAGAGAGAGACGATTTCTTATTTGAGGGTATATCTCAAGTATAAGGTACAATGCTGAAATAAATAGATCTTTAGATCCCCACTTTCCTAAACCTAGTAGGAAAGGAATTCCACCATAAAGATATTATCAAATTTGAAACCCAAATCTAGGACATATATTAGGAAACAAATAGTTCAAAATCTTCAAGCCTTCCTAGATTTCCCGATCTACTTTTTAATTTGAATTTCCAATCGATCAAATGTTGTGGAATTCAACACAACATCAGCAAATCTCCACCTTTGGCTTGAATAAACCACAAGCCTCCACTTGAACCAAGAAAACAAATATATCTCTCCCTCCACCGTACATTCGCAAAGGTACGCCCACACCAGGATCGGTGCGGCCTCCATCAACTTCAATGATGAGTGAGAGAAATCAAGTCCCTGCAGGACTTGAATTTCTCTGTAGTAACCGTCTTCGTGAGCATATCTGCGGGATTATCTTTAGTATGGATTTTCTTCAAAGCAATGCTACCATTCTCCACAAATTCTCGAATTTTGTGGTACCGAACTTCAATGTATTTCGTTCGGAATGGAACACTTGATTATTTGCGAGACATATTGCGCTCGGCTATCGCAATATAATGTAACACTTTCTTGCTTTATACCCAACTCGTGACCAAACCAGTCAGCCATATTCCCTCCTTCGTAGCCTCAGTTACTGCCATATACTCAGCTTCGGTTGTAGACAATGCTACAGTAGGTTGAAGCATTGCCTTCCACGAAATAGCTCCACCGCCAAGAGTAAAGACATATCCCGTGATAGACCTTCGCTTGTCCAAATCACCAGCGAAGTCTGAATCAACATAACCTGCTAAATCGATCGATCCCGCCTTGGAACCGAACATTAAACCCATTTCGACAGTTCTAGCCAAATAACGAAAGATCCACTTAATGACTTCCCAATGCTCCTTACCCGGATTGCTCATGTATCGGCCGACGAGACTCACCGCATGAGCCAAATCCGGTCTGCTACAAACCATAGCATACATGAGGCTCCCCTACCGCGCGGCATAGGGTACTCGAGACATCTTTACAACTTCCTCATGTGAAACAGGGCATTGTTTCTCAGATAATTTGAAGTGATTTGCTAAAGGTGTACTAACCGGTTTAGCTTTACCTATGTTGAACCGCTCCAAGACCTTCTCAACATACTTCTTTTGATTTACCCAAAGCTTACTTGCATGTCTATCTCGAAAGATTTCCATGCCAAGGATCCTTTTGCAGCACCAAGATCCTTCATATCAAACTCACTACTTAACGAGACTTTAGGGAAATAATGTCTCTCATTTTTCTTACAGACAATCAACATATCATCAACATAGAGCATCAACAGAATAAGCGACTTATCATCCAAAACTTTGTAGTAGACGCAAGAATCATGCACACTCCTCATGTAGCCAATACGAAGCATAAAAGAATCAAACCTTTTATTCCATTGCCTCGGAGATTGCTTCAAACCGTAAAGTGATCTCTTGAGCAAACAAACATGATCCTCTTTCCCTTCCACCTTGAAGCCTTCGGGTTGCTCCATATAAATTTTCTCCTCCAAGTCACCACGAAAGAATGTTGTCTTCACATCTAGCTGCTCGAGCTCCAAGTCATACATGGCTACCATAGCTAGTAAAACACGAATTGATGTGTGTTTTACAACCGGGGAAAATATCTCGTCATAATCAATCCCTTCCTTCGTGCATAGCCCTTAGCAACAAGTCGGGCCTTGTATCTCTCTAGCTCTTTCTCCGTTGCTGCTTCCTTTCTTCGAAGAACCCATTTACAACCAATGACATTCGATCCTTGGGCTTCTTCACAAGTTCCCATGTCTCATTCTTTTGTAACGACTCCATCTCCTCCATCATTGCGGTCATCCACTTTTCTTTGTGATCACTTTTCAAAGCTTCATGGTAGGAGCTTGGATCGCCAGAGCCTACGGTAAGAGCATAAGCAACCATATCCTCAAAACCGTACCTCTCCGGTGCTTTGGGAGTGCGTCTTCCTCGACCTGTCGCAATGGTATGAGGAACTTCTACCGTTTCTTCGACTTCTGGAGCCTCATCGGATGACTCGCCATTCTCTGTAGATTCTTTGGTTTCAAGCTCCACCTTAACGATAGATTTATCACTCTCCTCTTCAACAGCCGCGCGTGGCACCCAGCTTGACTTCAACATTGCAGATTCATAGAATATAACATCCCTACTCGTCAGAACTTTCTTCTCACTTGGATCCCATAATTTGTAGCATTTCACTCATTTCTCGTAACCGAGAAATATGCATTGTTTTGATTTTGGATCCAACTTCAAGCGCTTTGAACTCTGCACATGTACATAAGCAGGACCACCGAATATTCTTAAATTAGAATAATCGACAATTTTACCAGTCCATACTTCTTCGGGAATTTTGCATTTTATTGCAGTTGATGGAGACCGATTCACAAGATAACATGCCATGCAGACAGCTTTTGCCCAAAACTCCTTGCTCAATCCTACATGTAGCCTCATGCTTCGAGCTCTCTCTAATAAGGTCCGGTTCATCCTGTCCGCTACGCCATTCTGTTGGGGCGTATCTGGAACTGTGAAGTGACGTTTGATCCCTTCATTCTTGCAAAGCTCCATGAATGGTGTCGATTTGTACTCTCCTCCATTGTCCGATCTTAACCACTTAACCTTCTTCCCTGTTGAAGCCTCAACTTCAGCTTTCCATTCTTTGAACTTTTCAAAGACTTCACTTTTGTGTCGCATGAAGTAGACCCAAACTTTGCGAGAGAAATCGTCAATGAATGTCACGAAGTATTCCTTCCCTCCTTTTGACTTTACCGGTGAAGGACCCCATACATCGTGTGTACATACTCGAGCACGCCCTCGCTTGTATGAGTTGCAACATTGAACCGTACTCTGCATTGTTTTCCAAACACACAAAATTTGTAGAAATCTAATTTGCATGTTTTTATACCTTTGAGTGCATTCCTCTTGTGAAGCTCCATCAATCCTCTTTCTCCCATATGCCCGAGACGCATATGTCATAGATAGGTGTTATCTATCTCCATGCTAGCATCCGTGGACACAGATGCTCCACCTTGCACTGTGATTCCTATAAGTCGATATAGGTTCCCGTGCCTCTGTCCCTTAAGAACAACCAGAGCTCCCTTAATCACCTTCAAGACTCCACCTTGAGCCGTGTACTTGCATCCATTGGATTCAAGTGCTCCCAATGAGATCAAATTCTTCCTTAGACCCGGAACATAATGCACGTATGCTAAAGTCTAATCATGCCATCAAACATCTTGATTTTCACGGTTCCAACACCCACAATCTTGCACGAAGTATCATTCCCCATGAGAACCGAACCATCATCATATGCCTTGTATTCATCGAAGGCTTCTCAATGAGGGCACATGTGAAAAGTGCATCCGGAGTCCATGATCCACGAATCTTCGAAGGTGTCCTTCCCCGACGATATGGACAAGACGTCCCCATCATTGGTTTCAATGTTGTCGGCTATACTTGCCTTATCTCGAGCTCTTCTTCTTGTTCTTATTTGGACAGAATCTCTTAGTATGCCCTTCCTGATTGCACCATTAGCATCTTCCTTTGAACTTTCCCTTGGATTTTGATCGACCCCTACTGCTCGATCCTCGATCCGTTGATCTTCCTCTTCCTTGATTGCTTTTCTCCTTTGCAAAGAGTCCCTCTCCCGAAGATTTTGAACTACTTGCCCTTTTCTGGGTGTCGTTTGAAATCAGGGCAGCAGTCACCTCTCCGATCTCCAGGGTTTCCTTGCCATAAAGGAGCGTAGTCACCAAGTGGTCAAACGAATCCGACAACGATGCCGTAGTAGAAGCGCTATGTCTTCATCCTCAAACCTTACCTCCAAGCTTGTAAGTTCACTAATCATCTTAATGAACACGTTGAGGTATTCCAACGAGATCTCCTCCTTCACTCATCGAAGTGAATACAATCTCTTCTTCAAGAACAACTTGTTCGTAAGAGATTTCGTCATGTAAATGCGTTCGAGTTTGAGCCATACCTCCGGAGCAGATTCGATTTCCGCTACATATTGAAGGGCTTCATCCGATAGGTTCAATCGGATTGCGCTGCACGCCCTCTCCTCCATGTCAGCCCAATCATCATCAGTGATGGTGTTCGGCTTGTTCGATTTTCCCAGAAGAACCTTTGATAAACCTTGTTGAATCAACAGATCCTTCATCCTTCTCCGCCATAGTGTAAAACTATTCTTCCCAGTGAATCGTTCAATATCAAATCGAACGGTTGAACCTTTTCCAGCCATCTAGTTAGAAGTCACAATACAGGAACAGAGAACCTGGATTGCTCTGATACCAATTGTTGTGCGGAAGAACACCTTAACTAGATGAGAAAAGTAAACAAGAATAATCAAGAACACGGAGATTTACGGGGTTCTGCGAAAGATGCGCCTATGTCCACGGGAGAGAGAGAGAGACGATTTCTTATTTGAGCGTATATCTCAAGTACAAGGTACAATGCTGAAATAAATAGATCTTTAGATCCCCACTTTCCTAAACCTAGTAGGAAAGGAATTCCACCATAAAGATATTATCAAATTTGAAACCCAAATCTAGGAAATATATTAGGAAACAAATAGTTCAAAATTTCAAGCCTTCCTAGATTTCCCGATCGACTTTTTAATTTCGAATTTCCAATCGATCAAATGTTGTGGAATTCAAGACAACATCAGCAGAGGAGGCATCAAACGACATGAGGAGGGTGAGAAGATTTGTGATGACGACATTGTGGTGCATCCAGGAAGACCCGGCTTTGAGGCCAACCATGAAGAAAATCACTCACATGTTGGAAGGAGTCGTTGAAGTCCCAGTACCTCCATTTTCAAGCTCCTTTATCAGTTCAATATGATTTTTTTTTTTTAATGTTGTTGACTTGATAATTCATTGGTCATTCATAAGCTCTAAATGCATTATTGTTTTTTATATGATAAGTATAATGAAAGTCCTAAACTTATTGTAAAAGTGCAATCGAGTCATAATGTTAACCAAATTACGTTTAGATGCAGTAAATTTTGCCTGATGTTGTTAAGTTCATGAGAATACAATATCGTTACGTCACTCCATTTAGTCAAACACACAGGAATTTCAAAACCTGAAACTACTATAAGCAAACTTTAGTAGAATATCTGCAGAATTATGTTCATTCATCATTGTTGCAACCATTTCTTTCCAAGTTGCACAAAGACTCGTCTCATTCTAAGCATTGAATCACCACAATGCCACGGACCACGGTTTGCATCCATTGAGTGCATGCCTGATGCAGGACGACCAAGCAAATTTCCTGGTACGTCCAAGCATATCTATGATTATGATTGAAACATTCAATTTCCACGAGGTAACTTAGTAATCAGTTCGAATTCATAGGTAATGAATCAACTACGAGCCCTGCCTTCTTCTCCATAACTCATAAGGTCTCCAACTTAACGTGTATGACGTTTGGTCAAAGTCTTCCAAATTCTTGCTGTTCCTTGAAAAATATGAGGGTCCTCGCAAGCTTGTGGTGTAGCCTCGTCGTTTTCTAACTTTGAAAGTTTTCTTTCACCATTGATTTCTATAGAAAAGGGGGAAAAGGAAATTTAAATTGATAAAGATATAACCATCAGAAAAATTTAATATCAACGATACTATTATAACATAATTTTTTGTAAACTTTGTTGGGTGTTGGTTTGCAAAACAAACAAAAATGCTTTTCTTCTTTGTCCCACATAGAAAAGTTAGGATGAGATAGGCCACTTAATGTGTGAGCTTTTCTAGTTTGCTTAGAAACAAGGTTAGGGTGTGGGCTATACCTCATAATACCCGCATGCCGGATGCACAAATAATTACATGATTATTAAGTGCACTTGACTTGCTTGCGTGCTCGCAGTATAATTAGCGCTAATCCCCTATCTTTTTATTTTATTCCATATGGTTATCTTGTTTCCATATGATCTTGTTAATCAAAACGTAGTATTTATTTTTTTAGCTTTTTTTTTTTCGAAATTATTAAATTTGGAATTTTTTATTAAAAATAGTAATATTTTTAATTATTTTTTATTCGAATTTTTATATCTTTTCAAGTTGTCATTTGGAAAACATACCAGTTCAATTAGCAACCTTTCTCGATTGGTCTTTTGCAATATTACTAGTTCATTTTGTAACTTTTCCCGAAGGTATGTCTTTGTTCAATAAGACCGACACAAATATGTTAGGTTTTGAGAAAACGGTTCGCTAGTATTTTTTTTTTTCAAGTCTTCTTTCCAAAAACTACAACCATCTTCTGAAATTGTTTTCCTCGAGAGATTCAGGAGAAATATTAGAATTGCTATAGAATATTCTTATCGAGACTTTGTTGTATTCTAGAGGAAATTTGCTGGTGACCATTAACAACTTTATGGGAGCAAATAAATCCTTAAGAAAGTGATATCATGTCTCAAAATCTCACTTGATTGTTCAACCCAATTTCAAAGTCGATTTTCCAACAAACTTTGCTGATATAAAAATATAACTAATAAGATACTTTAAGGGCGCGTTTGGTAACCATTATGTTCCCGGGAACAATTTACGAGCAAAAGAATGCGTTTGGTAATTACACAAAATTTTTGATTCTTGAATAAAAAAAAGAATAAAAATGCGTTTGGTAACTACATAAAATTTCTATTACAAATCTTTTTCAATTACCTTTTATTCTCATGGACCACTCACCAATATAATTGTCTTCTTATAAGTGAAGAAATCATATTATATTTTATTATATTTCCAATTTAAAAGAATTTGAATTTAGAATTCTATTCCATTCTAAAATTCTATCAAATCATAGAAATTCTATTGATTAATTATATTTATACTAACTAATAAAAATATTAACTAATCAAATTTTTATTAAATAGTAAATAATAAACTATAGTATAAACTATAAATATAAATACTAAATAATAAATTAAAATACAAATAAATATGTATTATATATAGCAAAATTTCAATTCCTACTTCAAATCATTTTTTTATTTTTTAAATAATTTTTTATTTTTATTTTTCTTCTTTTCCTTTCTTTCTCCCGTCTTCTTCTTCTTCTTCTTCTTCTTCTTCTTCTTCTTCTTCTTCTTCGCCGGTCGGGCCTTAGGATAATCGGCCGCCGACGAGGGCTAGTGACCTCATTGAAGCGTCGGCGGCCCTCGGCGAGGCCATGCCTCGTCGGCCGAGCCTTGGCTGGGCGAGCGGCCTCGCCCCATTTGGCGAGGCCGAGCTCGTCTAGCCGCCGTTGAGGCTCGACCTCGCCGGACCACCGCGAGGTCAGCCTCGCCTTGGCCGGACGACGTCGACCTCGTAGTGCCTCGGTGAGGTCGAGCCCGCCGGCGGCCTGGGTTGAGCCTCGGCTGGCCGGGCAAGGCTCGTTGGTGGCCGAGGGAGGCCCAGACAAGGCCCGTTTGGCCACCGGCGAGGCTAGGCCTTAGGCAAGGCTCGCCGGTGGTCGGGGGAGGCCCAGGCGAGGCCCGCCTAGTCGGTGGCTAGGCAAGCCTCCGGCGAGCTTGCCAAAGAACCGGTGGTGGATGGCGGGGGCGGCGGCAGTGACAGACGACATTGGTGGCGACAGTAGCACTTGAAGAACAAGAGAGAGGGAAGAAGAGCAAGAAGAAAGAAGAGGAAAAAGAAAAAAAATAGGTTGACTTGATTATCGAATTATTCCTGGGAACAAGAATCAACTTTTAGTTTTTTTTTTTTTTTATTCTTGATTCTACTCCAAATTTGTTCCCTAGAATAAAATTTTTACACAACGCAATTTTGTTCTAAAACTACTCCCGGGAATAAAAGAATAGAAATAAACATTGTTTGGCAAGTTAACAATCAGGCCCTAAGAAAAAAGAAACAAACAAGTAATACTATTATAAGACTAGATATATGCGTTGACATGGGCAAAATCTGTCCACAAATTTGGTTCAAACAAGTCAGGGAAAGAGTCTGGGAGCATACAAAGTATAAAATCTATAAAGAATGCTGACTTCATTCATAAGGCTGAAGTAGCTCCACTCAAGGAGCACGCAAGTTTCATCTAACATGGCTTCAGTGATGTTAAGATTCCTTCTAGTACTTGTTTTATAAGTTACCAGCAGAGTAAGGAACTTACCAACTTCAAGTAGAATATAATTTACCACTCAAAATGAAAACTTAGCCGTGAAATTAGTACCATAATAGTGAAATTAGTAACTTCAACTTCATTGACCATTTCAGAACTGTATCGTTCTCTTGTTGGTAAGTAAATATTCAACTTGATAAAAAGGTTGCCACTCAACTTTTATTGGAAACTCGTAACAGTGAACAAGTTTGGTGAATTCTTATCATGGTAAAAATAGCTATCTACAATATCATTTTTAAATACATGTTTCCACTTGCACATGGCACTTTGTACATGTTTTGCATCAACAACGGCATGAAAATCCACAAGAGGAAACGCCATTGCCAGTGGAAGTAAGCAATGATGTTACAGCTCATTTGGATACCGTAAGGATTTGGTTCAATAAGAGTGGGGAGTGATTGCTAGGGCTAGAGGGCTTGGACTAGGAATGACTCCTGATGGCTTCCAGAATAGCAAAGGGGACATGAGTGAACCACGTGGAACAGACAAAGAGCGATTTATAATATATATGTGAAAACTAGAATTAACTCAGGGAGGTGCTTTTTGATGTAGCGGCAATTTGGAACTTCGAGGTTAAACCTGCTTAGGTAGAGGCACTATGAGGAAGGGTGACCTCTTGAAAAAGTACTCACTTGTATGCCAAATGACAAAATCGTGAGGTGCAGCATAAGATGGGCCAAAACAGATAATTCCTCGAGTGAGTTAAATCCAATGTGTAACAGATACAATTGCCAAGCAAATGCCAAATTGTTAAAAGCTTAAGAATCAGTTTTACATGTTGCTAGGACGCACAACAAAAAATGATTGATCAATCAATTATATTTAAAAAATGACTAAATTCAATGAGTCATTTTTTTCGTGAGTTGAGGGCATCATTTTCTTTTTAAATTTATAAATAATTTTTATTGATTAAGTATGAAATCTAGTAAAGTTCAATACTAAGCTTGTCAACCTATTTAGGAAGTTGCCACCGGCATCAAAATTTTATTGGTGAAATTAACAAATTACTAGTGAAATTAGTGGCTTACTTTTAGCTCAGTGGAATTTACCAGCATTATATGGAATTTATCAACTTTGAGTGAAATAGTAAATCATCAAATTTTCAAACTTAACAGATGGACCACTTGTAAAACATTAGAAGACTTGATAAAAATCATTATTTTATATAATATGTCATATAATGTCAACATGGATATCCCGAGTGCGATAGATTTGGTTTGAGCGAATGTCACGACCTCTTATTTTTGGGGCGCCTACTTACGCGTGAGCGCATGCAGAGGCTAATGGCTTGACTAAGTCTATTAGACGTAGCTCTCCCAAGGTCACCAATTCACTACTTTTGGTATAGGTTTTTAACCTGCAAGTTAATTTCAAATAGGAGTCGCCACTAATCGATTTGGGATGGGTTGATTATAGACCCAAGCAAAATACTGCGAGAAATATTTCACTCTTGCACAACTAGAGAAACTAGGATCGGCGACTTGATTACACTAGTTAATCACTAATGTGCTTCCGGTACCTAATCTTGTTTAAATCCTAAGATTTTTGGATTTTCAAGGATTTTCAAGGATTTTCCATGCATTTGTGGAGAAAAACATATTTTTGGTCTTTTTCTATTTTTTTTAATATAAAAAAGTATTTTGCGATTTGTTTGATTTATTTTGAAAATATAAATCATTTTTCACTTTTTCTGATATTTTTGGATTTTTCTGATTTCTGAAAAATAAATTATTTTTTTTATTTATTATTTTTGATTTTTTATTATTAAAATAATAATAATAATATTTTTTGACACGGGTGGCGTCAGTCGCCTCGACCTGGCTGAGGGTGTACACCGGTGTCGCCTCAGCCGACCCAAGCTGAGTGCCCTGCCCTCGCCTGGCCGGCAACGCCATGACAACGGCCACGATGCGGGGATCGCCGATTGCCCCATCCCCACAACCAGTGACTTCCGCGGACGACCGCGACAGCCCCCACAAACCGACCACCTTGACTGGACAAGACGCTGCCTGAACAAACCGACGCGGATGAACGACGGCCCAAACGGTAGCCAGATGGAGGTCAGACAAGGCCGGAGGGAGCTTACGGTCTGGCTTAGGGACGGCGTGACGGTGGTCCGTTGGCGCGAAGGTTGCCGAAGGCTCGCCTTTGCTCTCACCGGCTCTCAAACTCGCCCTAACACAGATCTCTCTATTCAGATCTCGCTTGCTTTCGGGCCTCCCCTGATGTCTCTCCAGGGAAGTCGTATGAGCTCGCTCCTTCCGTGTGTCTTTGGCCTTCCCCCCGATGCCCTATTTATAGGCAAAGTGGGACCGGTCGACGGAGGCTTCAGCCGCCTGTCCTTGGCGCGCCGACTGCCTTGGTGCGGCCGAACCGGCGTCTCCTCAGTTGCCCACTTTCTCCGCTTTGAAGGTGCGTCCCATCCGCTGCTGGCCTACTCCCTCTCTCTTCCCTGTAGGCCGTCCTCGAGCGTGTCGTCATTGCTGCTCGTGAATTGCAGAGGCAGTGGGGTGAAGGAGGAAGAAAGAAGAAGAAAGGAAAGGGGCTGGGCCAAAAGAAAAGAAAAACGGGCCTCAGGCCCGTGCGGGGAAGAACAAGAAGGAGGGGCTAGGCTTTCACGCCCAGCTCCATGAGTACCCTTTTATTTTTTCTTTTATTTTTTCCTTTTTTAAATAAATAAATTATCTGAAAAGAAGTGAAAAAGGAGGAAATAAAGCTTATTGGATGCAAATAAAAATTGGGGTTAATACCTTGAAAAACCCCAAACCTGTATTAACTTGTGACAAATTTACCCCAAACTACTTTTTTGACCATGAAAAACCCCAAACTGGTACACCTATGACAAATTTACCCATTGCTAACTATAAAAAATCCTAATTTGGTACATTTATGACAAATTTACCCCAAATAAATTTATTCGACCACAAAAAACCCCAATTTGGTAAATTTGTGACTAATATACCCTCCGTTAAATTAGATTAATACCACAAAAAAATCACAAAAATTGTAAACTGTGACAAACAAAGTGTAAAATCCCAAATTGGTATACTGGTCAATTGTCACGTGTCATTTAACTTTATAATATAACAAGAAAATTTAACTAAAACTAACATAGGGTAAATTTATCACAAGTGTACCAGTTTAGGGTAAATTTGTCAAAGGTATACCGGTTTAGGGTTTTTGGTGGTCAAAAAAATAGTTTGGGGTAGATTTGTCACAAGTGTACCAGTTTGGGGTTTTTTAGGGTATTAACCCTAAAAATTAAGACCTAATTGACGTGAAAATCATTTTTGTTAGGGCGAATTTGTCCCTACTTTTCTTATGCAATTTAATCATAAATACTTAGTCAAAATTTAGGTATTAACAACGGAGAACAAGTAGTCACCCGGCCTTCAACGACGGGACGTATGGGATAGGCTTGGGCAAAATAGAAATTTCTGTTAGCGTACGCCGGTTTCAATTAAAAGGTTGATGTAGCTCCGCTCAAGGAGTGCGCATACTTCATCTGACATGGCTTCTTTAGTACTAGGAATTGTCCTGGTACTTGTTCCGCTTATGCTTTTCGCCAAAGCTCAGACTGCCGGCAATGTTACCTCGGGCTCCTCGTTGACGGCGAACGACAGGAACACTTTCCTGGCGTTCATGCTTGGTCGGGCCACGACTCAATTCGTTCTCCTTAGGATTTTGATGATGCTACTAAGAAATAAAAATAATCCCGAGGTGGACATTTTTAAATCAATGTGCTAATGATGTGTGTATTGAAATGAAAAAACGAGGTGAGGAAAATGATGTCAAAAGCTTCAATGTTCTCCTCAAGTCGAATCTCCCATCATGTAGCAAAAAGCACAATCTTCTTGAGTGCAATAGATGTAGTGAGAGGCATGGATGTTGTTAGATAATGCAAATTCACATATCTTTTCTAAGGACTAACAAATCGTATCCCTAATTTCACGAAACGTTATGAAAAATTTGATAGCTGAAAATTTAGGTATCGGCAATGAATCCCAAAAAAAAAAATCATGTTTATCCAGAACAATCCATGACCAAACCAAGCTCCTTTCAAGTTCATCCATCTCTAATCTTCATTCTCTTTCTATCCTAAAAGGCATTCGGTTGTGGTCAGTTTATCACATAACAAGCACTTAATCAAAGTTTAAAGTCGAGTATGCTAACTTGCCTACCCTGATGGCTGTCCATAAGATTTTTTTTTATTAAATTATTTATTTGATACTTCATTGATCCTCTATAAGTTTTAAACGCTTTATATTTTTTTTGGAACAAGTGCATCAAAAGTCCTAAAAGTTATCGTAAAAGTGTAATCGAGTTATAAAACTTTCCCAAAGTGCAATCAAATTCTTCAAAATTAGTTCAATCAAATTCCTCTATTAACTCCGTCTAATTTTGTTAATGAAGAAAAAAAGCTGACATGGTTTTCTTTTTTATTATTTTTTGAAAAAAGAGGCGCTGCTGAGGTTGCTATGTTAGCCATTTCAGAAAAAAAAATTAAAAAAAATAAATTTGAAAGGAAAGTTGGCTTGAGACATCTACTGGTGATGCCCAAAATAGCTGGCGCAAGCTCTCATTTTCACTTCTCTAATTCTATCAAAAAACATTCTATTGCTCTTTTCGTCTTTTGGCATTGAAATAATCTACTGCCAATTTAAATAGAGTACGATACCATCATTCAGTGATCTTGGACATATATCTAGTCTTTTCGTTACTTGAAAAATTAATTTTTTTCTTTTTGGTTAGAAAAGTCAACGATATATTTAAGAAAAAAAGATAAATAATTTGGTGATAGTTTTGAATGTACTGTGAGAATAAAGTCCATTTTAGACCACAAAAAAATCAAATAGCAAATAATTATGAATTGTTGTGGTGTCTACTCATTTAAGAATTTGTGACTTACAAAAAGCTATTATTCTCATAGTAGTTTGCTATGATAACAAAACCCTATTAAAAACACTGATGACTTCCTTCTTTTTGGTGAATTGGGCCATTTTTTAGAATTACATTACCTCCTTTGGCTTCACGAACTTGATTTTCTCACCCTCCCTTGTTCCATTCTTATATTACTCGATTATCTTTCTTGTGTTCATCATTGTGAAAGGGATTTTTGTCACGCCCCGAACCCCGAGCGCGTCCCCATCCCTCTCTGGTCGATAATATTTTGCGACTTCCCAGGACGAGTCGCCGACCCTTTCTTTTTATTGCACATGCTAAAGCGAAAACAAATCCCCTGACAATAACCATCTCGGGATAAAAAAATAGGACAACAATTTCACAAACAAACAAACCTGCCTTTATAAACATATGATGAGTCATGTACAAGAGTCTATAGTCAAAAGACCACAAAAGACTGTTCTCCAAACGAAGCGGTCCTATCCGACCTATACTTCATATCACCTCCTCTCTGCTCCAGGTCCTCCACTCGATGACCCTGAAATGGTTATTCAATAACCAGTGAGACAAGGTCTCAGCAAGTCCATGCTCTAAACTTTGACTAGGAGGGAAAGACACTAAGAAGCGTCCTAAGCACGCAATCACACAATCAAGGAGACTTACCTCGCATCAGTTCCTTCCTGCACGTCAGTACGATTTATTAACACATAAGTGCAGTAATAACACTCGGTCAATTGGAGCGTCTCAAATCACATCTCCATTAAGCACCACATCTCAATCGATCATATATTCCAATTGATCATTGTCACATAAATACGACCTATCATGCATTTCAATTGATGACAGTCACACGGGTACAATCTAATGATCACATGACGGGTTTATCCGTCACCGGCCGGATTTACTCAAAGCACACGGCAAACCCAACCGTCACATAGCGGTTTTATTCATCACATAGCGGATTTATCTGACACGCATCGGATCTAACCGTCACACAGCGGATTTATCCGTCACACAGCTAATCGTCGTCTCGCCCTATCGAGCACGACAACGTCTACCTCACGGCGACTTTCCACAAAAAAGCATCGTTCGCTCGACACACAGCGGGAGACGAATTCTCTTAACCAGCACACGATTATCCACTCTCGGCCAAGGACATTGTGCTTCGCACTTAAATTCCTTAATTAAAATAATGCCCTGGCCTATTTTCTTCGTATTAAAAATATCTGATAAAATAATCTTGTGCGGGTACACGATCGGCCTAAGCCAAAAATATAATATATTTCTTTTGGAAAATTCAACAGTCCAAAAATACATTTTCGGTGTGGTAAACCGACGCCCCGGTAATTTATAATTAATTACTGAAATTATACAATTTTGGGATAGATTCCCAAAATCACAACTTAAATTCAAATTGCACAATATAGCACTCAATTGCAGAGATTAACCACACCATTACAATCGGCACAAAATTCCGGTCACCGGATATCCCGGCCTAATTTCCGGAAAAATAATTAATAAGTAATTAATTTCGAAAATTAATTAATTAATTCAATTTAATTTCTAAAAATACTAACCTAGGCCAAAATTATTAAATTAAATACCAATACGGACCCGGAAAATTTCCGAACCTTCTAGATAAATAATACAATTTAATTAGGCCTTAGCTAAACCATGCTAACCACCTAACATGCTCAATTAAATGATTAAATCACTAAGTTAATCTAACTAACCACCTAATTCCTAATTAAATAAATCTAAATACCCCTTAGCATCATTAGCCTACTAAGAAGAGTTTAGAGTATAAACTCACCGGTGCAAAACGAGAACCGGTTCACCGCAACGGCGGCCGAAACTTAAATTGCGGTGGCGTCGAAGAAACTCGGAACGGGCCTAAAACGGGCCCAACAAATCTCAGTCCAATATGAGATTTGCTTTTGAATTGGATCGGGCCTGAAGCGAGCTGACTTCACGGGCTTGGGCCTCAAAATCTGCTGGAGATGGGCTGAAAAATTCGCTGGATCCATGGGCTTCAAAGGCTGGAGTGAAATGTCTCTGCAGATGGGCTGAACTGAGCGGGCTTCTAAAACTTGCGTGGGCTGAATCCAAGGAGCAACAAAGAAAAAGAAGCAGCAGCGTCGACGGGCTGGGCTTCTTCGGCTGAGTGGCCGAGTGGATTGATGGGCCAAGATGCACGCGCAAGAGGAGAAACGGACGAAGCAGCTGCTGGCGTTGGCTGCTGAACTCGAGTCGGGGGAGATGCGGCCACGGATTTGCTTCGGTGGAAGACCTCGCGCGGCTGAAGTGGAGCAGACGAGCGGCAGCGTGGGCCTTCGGTGGACCCGGCGTCGGACACGTGCGGCTGGAGTCAATAATCAAGGCCAGAGAGAGAGGCTTTGACCGAAGAGGGGAATGCTTGGACGCGTGGGGAAATGGGGCCAACAAAAGGTCTTCGTGGAGGGGCTGTTCGGTGAGTGGGCTTCGTGGCAGAGGAAGGTGGCTCGCTGGCGTGAAGATGGGGTCAACAAACCGCCTAGGAGCTTTGCTGTATTGACCTCTTGAGTGGGGTTCTTCGGTGGGGATGGTTGATTGAAGGAGAAAAGGAAAAATGAAAGCCAAACTGGAGGCAACGGAGAGGAGAGTTCGAACGAAGGAGAAGAAGACGGTGGGGGAGAGGCGTGCGTGGACAGCCAAAGAAAAAGGAGGAGGTAGTCAACAAGGCTTAGCCAAATCATTAAATGCTTTGGTCCCACAAGCCTCAATCTTATCCTCTGTGTCTCCCTTATCATTTTCAAGCGTAAATTCCACCAATAAACCAATTTAAAGTCCAAAATAATGCTGCCCTCCCTTAGTTCCGAATTTCACATTTTGAACTTCCAATTTCTTCGACGAATTCCCAAATTCGACGTCCAAATTTGATGTAGAAAAATCCCGAACAATTTTCTATAAGTCCCCAATATTCAAAGACTCGATTTAGAAGTCCAAATTTCCTTAAATTTGGCCTGTACGAATTTCCGCTAATTTTCCGCGACGTCCGAAACGATTTTCCGCAAAAATCTTGGAATCTCTGAAAATTTCTCGGAGGATGAGTCGACAGTCCTAAAATAACTCGTGACACCACAGAACTTTCGATTCGAAATCGGGTTCAAATTCATGGTTATTTTCAATCGGCGCGCTTTTAGCGTGACCTAGTCTACCGGGTCACTTTTAGGAATTTTTGGAGCAATTGACCCGTGATCGATTTATCTCGAGTCACAATGTACATCTCCGACACATTGGCAACTCTCGGTTGTCGTGAAAATCTAGAGGTTCAATTACGAGACACGAGGTACAACGACAGAAAATCAATTTAGTGCCAATTGATGAGAATTGTGCAATCAAGTGGAATCACCCACACTTTGATCACATATCTCAGTCGAATCGACCTATCTCTGATCTCTGATCGATTCTGACAGTGTCGTAATGACCCTTGTAGATCAACACGGTCGAGCAGTCGATTCTTGGTCGAGTTCTCAACTCCAATTGCATTTAGATTCCATAATTACTTCCCTAGATAGTCCGGTTATCTCGTGAGCGATCAGCTCAGAGAATTGCACTATTGGCGCGTCGATGAAAGGCCCTATTTATTTAATCGAAAACAAATTCTAAAAATTCGGGCTGTCACAATTTTGGTGTGCCAGATGTTTACGTCGCTTCCCTAGCTCAGCTTTGCACCAGGGATGCTCTCCTCTCCGTTTAGCTCAACTTCTGCATATACATCTACTTGACATTTGGTGGCTTCCTAGTTTCACTCAAAAATCAGAATAGATCAGGGTGAGGGATCACAATTGATTTTTCTTCTCATCTCTTGCGGGCACTTGTTGTGATACTTTCTTGTGACAGGGTGCGTATTTATTGTAATAGCACCCTGCTCTAGTTGAACATGTTCTTTTATGTATTTATTTTAATCTTGACGCTCTTTCATTGCAGAGATCGCCTGTCATGGCCATATTAACAAGGCATGATTTTATGCCTGAGCACGTGTTAGCATTGCACCCGACCCTCATCAGAAGGAGATGGAAGAGATTAAGACTACAGTTTCCCCGTCTATTAAAACTAAGCATTCAGGCATTTACCCAGGATTCATGTAGCAGGGAGCTTATTGGAAGCCACTCACTATAAGGTCAGGCCCTGATCGAACCCTACAGACCCCAGAAAATTAGCCCTTCGCCTTACTAATTGAGAACTGTGGAAAGCAGCGAGTTGTAATTTATTTGCCGTACGAATGTACCGACAAGAAGTTTTGGGTGGCATTATCATTGCGGCACGGGAATACTTCTGCTGTGACTGAGATGCTAAAGATGTGGAGGAGTCTTGTCAGTAAGATAAAAAATGTCCAGAAAACTGTAGATAATTTACCTCTTACTCAGTAATTTATATACGGGTACACTCCCTCTGTGTACTGATCACTTATACTAAATACAAAACCAAATTGCTTCTAAATGTGGTAAGTTTCACGTGATGTCATTGAGTCCATGAGAAAACGACATCGCACTGTGACATCCATTTAATCAAACATATCAGTTTCGAAACCTGGAACTCTCGTATGCAGATTTTTGTAGGGTATTTAGAGTATTATGTACATTCTGTTGGAGAAAACTTCCTTATGTGTTTTGAAGCTGACAAAACGTTTCCATCAGTCTAGTCTGAAGACATGCAGACTCTGTCGTCAAAGTCTGAAGACCGCCAGATCACCAGACTCAAGATTCAAAGTCTACCCTCATTGACAGTTTCTAGACCGTCGAAGAAGACTTATCTTGAGTTGAGTATTTCTTTAAGGATTCGATTCTATCGACTGAAGAAGATCTCTCGGCTGGAGATAGCATCTCAGAAATCTATTATTCGTTTTGATTCGAGTAATCTAGATCCGTTGATTGGCGAAGCATACTTGGAAGGTTCTACTTATGGAAACCTAGATCCTGATTATATGGGCGAGCAGGATTGGTGGGCTATCATCACATTCCTTAAGTAACTCGAGATCTCCCTAATTGATTCTGTCCAACGGGTAGATTGGAAGAACTCCTTTGGAAGGTGCCAACGGTTATGAAGGCATAGAGGAGTATATAAGGAAGATATTCTAGTTATTCGAGTGTGTGCGCGATGGAAAAATTTCAAAGTCTGAAGCTTCTTGTTCTTTGTCAATTCGATTGTTGAGTGTAAACTTGTACTCAAAAGAGTGTTTATACATTTGTGAAGTCTTGAGGAAGTGTAGCAGAGTCTCTACACTGTGGAATCAAGGAAGTGATACTGTAACAACTCTTTTTATTCATAGTGGAATCCAGCCGGTGGGATGTCAATGCGGGAGAATGGACGTAGGCTTGGATTAAGCAGAACCACTATAAACCTTGTGTTCTTATTCTCTTCTCAAACTCATTTACTTTGCTTGTAACTTTATTTAACTGTTAGAATGTCATTTCTCACTTAAAGTCTATTGTTAAATAGATTCGGGTCAAAAGCAAAGTTTTACTCTATTCTCCACAAAAAATTATTTTTGCACCTATTCACCTCCTCTAGGTGCTCATACTAGCATTTACAATTGGTATCAGAGCCTGTGTACTCATTTAAATTGAAGTGTTCTTACTTTAGAGCTAACGATCCATGGCTAGTATGTTGGCTCCAGGTCTGGTTGAAGGGCCAAGCAACACAAGACCGCCTTATTTTGATGGAAATGAATACAGGATTTGGAAAAACAAAATGAAGGCATTCCTAAGATCAAAAGATCCTCTGGAATGGGACGTGGTAGACAAAGGAATCATTCCTAAACCTACAACAATCTCAGAAAGAGGAAAAGAAGCTGTTGAGTCCAGCGAGATGACTGAAGAAGAGATAATCAAGAGACAAGCTCTCGATGCATAAGCAATTTATTCCTTATATTGTGCATTATCTCCTACTGAATATAACAGAATATCTTCTTGTGAAACAGCTAAAGAAATTTGGGATAGGTTGCACATCACCTATGAAGGAACCGATCGAGTGAAAGAAACCAGAATTAATATTCTACTTGGTCAATACGAAGCCTTCAAGATAAAACCAGGAGAATCTATCACTGACATGTTTAGTCGTTTTACAGAAATTGTGAATGGTTTTGAGTATCAAGGTCAACCAATCTTTGGACCCATGAAGGTTAACAAGTTACTGCGTGGACTTTCCAAAGATTGGAATAACGTAAAGACTTCAATAAGGGAGACACAAAGGATCATGCCACTCTCTGTTGACGAATTGGTTGGCACTCTTCAGTCTTATGAAGTGGAGCAAATCAATGTAGATGAAGATCCCAAAGGTAAAAAATCTATTGCTTTAAAATCTAACGATGACTCTGATATTACAGATTCTGAAGATGATACGGACGATGAAGAGCTTGCTCTCATGATAAGAAAGTTCAGAAAATTGAACAAAAGGGGAAGAAGATTCAATTGGAAGAAACAAAGTTCTCAAAAGTCTCAAAACAAATCAACAGAGGACGATGAATCCAATAAAGATGTGATTTGTTTGGAATGTAAGAAAAAGGGACACATCAGACCCAACTGTCCCTTACTAAAGAAAAAGAAAGGAAAAGCTGAGAAATACAGAAAGGCTTTCAAAGCAGAAACTTGGAGTGATACCAAATGTGAAGAGAGTGATGATGATTATGCCAATATTTGTCTAATGGCACAATCAAAATCAGATTCAAACTCTAAGACAGACTCAAATAGTGAAATCAAGGTAAGTAATTCAAAAATTCCTACTAAAGTTTCTAAATATATTGATGAACTATGTCTTAGTCTCAAAACCTCTCTTAAGAGGATTTCGAACTAAAAAGGGAAATTCTACATTGAGGCAACAGGAGATTGTTTGGAAAGAAAATGTCGAAAATTTAGATAAAAGTGTTATTACCTTGAAAGAAAATACATACTCTCTTTCTAAAGAAAATGCACTTTTGAAAAATGATATTTCAAGCATCTCAAAGAAGTTTTCAATAGGATCTGAGAAATTAGAAAAGATTATTTCAGTACAAAGACCTTACTTTAACAAATCAGGCTTGGGAATGACTGTTGAAACCATTCCTCTAATTGATTTTCCAAAAGTAAAGGAAAGAATTAAACAAAGACCAACAAAAGATTTTTATAGAAATCATTTCCAAAAAATCTTTATAAAACCTGTAGGCCGTAATGCTTTCAGATGTTCTAAATGTAACAGCTCAGAACATTTTGAGAAAGAATGTCCTATGGTTTGAAAACTTGTTAAGAAGGCTTGGGCAAAGACTGTATGTTGCACTAACTCCATTGGACCCAAGAAAGTATGGGTATCAAAGAAAACTTGAGTTTCCTCTTTAAATGCAGATCACTATCAAGAAAAAGGTCAAATGGTACTTGGATAGTGGGTGCTCAAGACATATGACAGGAGACTCAAGTTGTTTCATAAAGCTTATGCAAATGAATGGTGGAAATGTTTCTTTTAGAGGAAATAGTAAAGGCAGAATTGTCGGATGCGGAACAGTGAAAAGAGGAAGTCTCACAATCAGCAACGTTTCCTTAGTAGAAGGACTTAAGCGCAACTTGCTGAATATCGTCAAGCGTGCGACACAGGTTTCAAAATCAACTTTCAAGAAGGAATATGTTCAGGAACTAGCAAAGACTCCTCTCAAACTTTCAAGGGACGAAGACATGGGAACATCTATCTTCTGGACATCAAACCAGAAAAATCCCAATGTCTAATTTCAATTCAAAAGGAAGTTAATCTACGGCATAGAAAACTTGGCCACATCAACATGAAGCAAATAACCAAGATTTCTGCAAAGAAGCTTGTTTGTGGACTACCCAACCGACATGCCAAAAATCCGATCTATGCACACCATGCGTCTTGGGAAAACAGGTTAGAAATTCTTTCAAACCAATAAATCAAGTTTCTACTAATCGTGTCTGCAGCTCTTGCATATGGATCTCTTTGGACCAACAAGAACCCATAGCATTGGTGGTAAAAAATATTGCTTAGTAATAGTGGATGATTATTCACGATTTACTTGGGTACATTTCCTGGCAAGTAAGTCCGAAACTTTTTCTTATTTTATAAAATTTGACAAGAAAGTTCAAAATGAGAAAGGGTATGTTATTTCAAGTATACGGACATCCCATGGAGGTGAGTTTGAAAATCAAGACTTTACTAAATTTTGTGAAGAATCTGGTTTTTAGCATGTGTTCTTCTCTCCATACACTCCAGAACAAAATGGAGTTATGGAAAGAAAGAATATATCGCTACAAGAAATGGCTAGAACTCTTTTAATTGAAAGTAACATCTCTTCTCGTTTTTGGGCTAAAGCAGTTTCTACAGCATGCTATATTATTAATAGAGTATTCTTAAGGCCTATTCTGGAAAAAACTCCTTATGAATTGTTCAAAGGAAAGAAGCCAATTGTTTCATATTTTCATGTGTCTGGATGCAAATGTTTTATATTGAAAAATGCAAATGATCGAATTGGTAAGTTTGAAGAAAAATCAGACGAAGGTATCTTCCTTGGATATTCAACCACCAGCAAAGCTTACAGAATTTACAACAAAAAGACTTAATTGGTGGAGGAATCAATGAATGTCAAATTTCAAGACTTCATACAAATTCAATCGATTCAGACTCAACCTGAAGAATCTGAATCTGCTCCAGACTCTACAAAGTCTAAATCACCAGAAGCAGCTCAGACTTCAGAAGACCAGCAACGAACGATTGATGAAGAATCAAATGAAGAAAAAGATCAACCAACCAGCAACTGGAAGCACAAGTCTAGTCATCCTAAAGAACTCATTATTGGTGACATTAATGAAGGAATTCGTACTAGATCCAAAAGGCGTGAAGAGTCTAGTTCTTTGGCTCTTATTTCTGAAATAGAACCCAAGAGCATACAAGAAGCTTTAGCTGATGAAAGCTGGATTGAAGCTATGCAAGAAGAACTCAGGCAATTTAATATCAATGATGTTTGGGAATTGACTCCTAAACCAAAAGGTAAATCTATCATTGGAACTAAATGGGTTTTCAGGAATAAGATGAACGAGAAAGGAAAAGTCATAAGGAACAAAGTAAGACTCGTGGCCAAAGGATATACACAAGAAGAAGGGATAGACTATGATGAGACTTACGCACCAGTAGCAAGGTTAGAAGCAATTAGATTATTACTTGCTTTTGCTTGCTATAAGAATTTCAGGTTATTCCAAATGGACGTCAAAAACGCTTTCCTAAATGGATTTATCCAAGAAGAAGTCTATGTGGAACAACCTCCCGGATTTGAAGATACAAAGAAACCATACTCTGTATTCAGACTGAAAAAGGTGCTATACGGTTTAAAGCAAGCACCTCGAGCTTGGTACGACAGGTTAAGTAAGTTTTTAATCCAAAATGGCTTGTTAAAGGTAAAGTAGATACTACATTATTTATCAAAAGAGAAAACAAAAACTTTTTACTTGTTCAAATTTATGTTGATGATATTATTTTTGGATCACCTAACGAAAATCTGTGCAAGAAATTCTCTAATTCTATGCAGGATGAATTCGAGATGAGCATGATGGGTGAACTATCCTTCTTTCTTGGACTACAAGTAAAACAATTGAAGAAAGGGACTTTCATTCACCAAGAAAAATATGCTAAAGAAATTGTTAAAAAGTTCGGTTTGGAGAAGCGTAAAAAGACCGATATACCAATGTCAAGTTCTTCAAAGCTGGACAAAGACGAAGGAGGAAAGAAAGTTGACCGAAAGCTATACAGGAGTATCATTGGTTCACTTCTTTATCTTACTGCTTCTAGACCTGACATTTTGTTTAGTATTTGCATTTGTGCAAGATTTCAATCAGGTCCCAAAGAATCTCATCTAAGTGCTGCAAAACGTATAATCAAATACGTTGCAACATCCTCTTATTTGGGTCTCTGGTATTCTAAAGAAGGAGACTTTACCCTTCTTGGATACTCAGACGCAGATCTAGCAGGATGCAAAGTTGATAGAAAGAGCACCTCGGGCACTTGTCAATTGCTTGGTAACAGGATAGTATCTTGGTTTTCGAGGAAGCAAAGCACTGTAGCTCTTTCAACAGCAGAAGCAGAGTATGTGGCTCTTGGAAGTTGTTGTTCTCAAATCTTGTGGATAAAACAACAGCTAAGAGACTTTGGAATCGAAGACTCATGCACTGAGATCAAATGTGACAACACCAGCGCGATTAATCTCACCAAGAATCCAATTCTTCATTCAAGAGCAAAGCATATAGAGATTCGACATCATTTTATTAGAGACCATGTTCAAAATGGAGAAATCTTGATTCAATTCACAGACTCAAAGAATCAACTAGCGGACATTTTTACAAAACCTTTGGAGGAAAGTCAATTCGAGCTTATTCGATCTAGACTCAATATCTTGAAGTCTGAAGAAGTTCAGACTCAGAGATAAAAGTCTAAAGATATTCAGACTCAAAAGATCAAGATTCACAACTGTAAGTTATTTTTTTAGAATTTTATCTCATGGATAAAATCTCAAAAAGGTACGTTCATCAATTAATCTGCAATTGATTGATGTTATCTTCCCAAGTTTTCGTGATTATTGCAATCATTCCTTTTCGAAAAAGAAGTTACTTTTTGAAATAACGGTTATCTATTTATTTTTTTTCAAAAAGGCAGTTATTTTTGAAAAGGTATTTTCTATTTTTCCTTTTACGGCGATTCGTATACCCCGTTTCGATCGCCTTATATCTTGTTCGCCTTATCTTCACAAACCCTAGAAGCACAGAACTTTACTTTCTTACTTTTACTCTCTAGTTTATTACTCAAAGCTTTCATCTTTCTCGCGAATCGAGTTTGGAATCTCTCAAAGACTGTGATAATGGCTTCCCAAAGAAAGTCCTCAAGAATAGCAAGCAAGGGACCACGGCATATGCGTGAGGGTCCTACACATTTTGACCTCACCGAGGAAGAAGAATCTCCAAGGCAACAGCAGAGCCCACGACATTCTCAACCGCGCCTTTCTCCTCAGTCTAGACCACAGAATGTTCAGCAACAACAAGCGGAGGAAGAAATCATTGAGGATGCCGAACCTGTAAGGACTCTAAAGCCTGCTTTTGTTTTCAAACTGTACACTGCTTTAAAGGAAGGAGGTTCTGCATTGAACTTCATTGATGAATTTTTGAAAGAGAAAGGATATCAAAATGAAACCCATTTTTTGTGAACGATGGAACGTTTGGGAATTGCTCCTGCGGGGTCGGCAGATCGAGCATTTGCGAATGTTCCAAGTGATCCACGTGTTGGAGGTTTTAGTCAGCCTAATGGAAATGATGATGATAAAATGTACACTCATTTTAAGCCTAAAATGGGTGTTGCGGAGAATATTCGAAGCAAAAGGACTGATTTATTTCGCTCGGAGGAACACAAGTGACTTTATTCTAAGTTGCTGAAACGAGGGGTAATCAACCCAAGAAATATGGACTTTGATTTTCTTGACTCTCTGAATGTGAAGCTGATAGAGAAATTCACTCTTCTTCAACTTGAACAATTTTGCTCTGAATCAACGGTGGCTCATCCAGAACTTACTGCATACTTCTATTCTAATCTAAGTTTCTTGGATGCGAATAGATTTTCTTTTAGTGTTCGAGACCAGGATTATATCGTTGATATGGACACATTGGCGGATGTGATTGGAGTAGAGTGAGTGGCATTTCAATCAATTAGGGTGTCTGTTGGTCGTACGACGGTAGAGCTTGTTCGAGATGGAATGTCAGAATGACAAATTTCGTACTTGAGGATGAATGCCTCAAATGTTTTGCTTCACAAGATCGTGATAAATTGTCTTAGACCCAAAACAACTTCGAAGACCGACGTCTCCAACTTAGAAGCAAAACTGATGTATGCTATCAACGCTGGTAAAAAGTTCTCTTTGCCACACACTATCTTGTTTCACATGTACAGATCTATGGTGAAGGACAAGGGTCAACTTCCTTATTCAGCACTTGTTGCTAAGCTGTTCAGACACCTTAATATTCAGCCTCCCAAAATTCTGTGTGTTCGAACCTGTGATCAAATGGTGGTGGGACTGAAGATGGTTTCCAAAATGCGTCTGAAGGAGCTGAACAAAGCTTTGGAGCGATTTAAGGAGAAAACCCCTGTCAAGACTCATCAAGACTCTATGTCTACAAAAAGAAAAGGGAAGGAGCCCATGATAGCTCCATCCAAGAAAAGAAGAGCACTCATCTTGGAGGATGAAGAAAATGATAATGATATCACCACATCAGTTCTTGCCTTAAGGAACCTTCAGCATTTTGTTCTAGAGACAAAGGAGAGACAAGATCAAGACAGAGAAGAAATAGAGTAGAGGAATGAAGAAAGGGAATCGATGAGGAAAGAAGCAGAGGAAAAAAGAACTCAAGAAAAAGAGGGCAGAGGAGAACAAGCAGAGTCAGAGCATGAAGAGTACTTCTCTCCACCCGAAGGCACTAAAACAGGGGGAGCTGCTGAGAAAAGAGGTACTTCTTCAATTGCTTTTCCTAGTGAAGATGTTAGCCATTCACCTGCAGATCCAGAAGATGTATATGCCACTCAATTTTCTGAGGAAGATCATGAGATTTCATCTCCTAATCTGGGTGATCATGCTGAAATACCATCATCTGCAAATACTCCTCAAACTGACCATGCTGAAGCAAGCACTCAAACTGACAACTCGACAGACTTTCGAAGAGTGGTTGATATTCTTATGGAGATGCGAGACCAAATTTATGCCCTGGGATGCGAAGTTCAGAACTTGCAAAATGCAGGACAATCCTCTTCAGTTTCTCTACATGATCAAATTCATGCCTTTACTCTTCAAGTTCAAGCAAATGCCAAGGGTGAAGAAATGGCTCAATTGAAGGAGGATTTGAAAAGGCTAGAAGGAATTGTTCAGTGAATGGGAGATTTCCAGCTTGTTCGCATTCCAAGACAATCATAATTTTATTCTCTTTTCCTCTCTAACTTTTTAATGTTGACAAAAAAGGGGAGAAGCTGAAGTGCAGATTTGACTTATTTGACTTTGGTTTGATTTTTGTTTTGGACTTTACCTTTGTTTTGGTTGTTTGGTTGTGACTTTGGTTGTGACTGGTTTGGATTTAGATTGTTTAATGCTTGCTTTCAGTTTTTTAAGCGTGTTGATATGATATTCATGGCAAAGATAGTTGTTTTTACAGGACTAACTATTTTCCTGTGGATGCAGATTCGATACTATCTTTATACTAACTCATTTATTTTTTATGAGATATCCATGTCTGCTTAAATATTGTTTTGCAGGTCATAAATATCCAAATCTGCAGGAAAGTTTTGTCACCATCAAAAAGGGGGAGATTGTTAGAGAAAACTTCCTTATGTGTTTTTAAGTTGACAAAACGTTTCCATCAGTCTAGTCTGAAGACATGCAGACTCTGTCGTCAAAGTCTGAAGACCGCCAGACCACCAGACTCAAGATTCAAAGTCTACCCTTATTGACAGTTTCTAGACCGTCAAAGAAGACTTATCCTGAGTTGAGTATTTCTTTAAGGATTCGATACTATTGACTGAAGAAGATCTCTCGGCTGGAGATAGCATCTCAGAAATCTATTATTTGTTTTGATTCGAGTAATCTAGATCCGTTGATTGGTGAAGCATACTTGGGAAGGTTCTACTTATGGAAACCTAGATCCTGATTGTATGGGTGAGCAAGATTGGTGGGCTATCATCACATTCCTTAAGTAACTCGAGATCTCCCTAATTGATTCTGTCCAACGGGTAGATTGGAAGAACTCCTTTGGAAGGTGCCAACGGTTATGAAGGCATGGAGGAGTATATAAGGAGATGTTCTAGTTATTTGAGTGTGTGCGCGATAGAAAAATTCCAAAGTCTGAAGCTTCTTTTTCTTTGTCCATTCGATTGTTGAGCGTAAACTTGTACTCAAAAGAGTGTTTATACATTTGTGAAGCCTTGAGGAAGTGTAGCAGAGTCTCTATACTGTGGAATCAAGGAAGTGATATTGTAACAACTCTTTTGATTCATAGTGGAATCCAGCCGGTGGGGTGTCAGTGCGGGAGAGTAGACGTAGGCTTGGATTAAGCCGAACCACTATAAACCTTGTGTTCTTATTCTCTTCTCAAACTCATTTACTTTGCTCGTAACTTTATTTAACTGTTAGAATCTCATTTCTCACTTAAAGTCTATTGTTAAATAGATTCGGGTCAAAAGCAAAGTTTTACTCTATTCTCCACAAAAATTTATTTTTGCACCTATTCACCTCCTCTAAGTACTCATACTAGCATTTACACATTCATCATTGCTGTAATCATTCCTCTCTAAGTTGGCACAAGACGGCACAATGCCACCGATAGCATTGATCAGGCACATGCTTGATGCGTTACATTCGAGCATATTCAATTTCCACGGAGCGACTTGTAGTTGGTTTGAATTCATAGGGATTGAACCAGCACCTTCTACTTCCATCCCTTTCGCCTCATAAAGTCTCCAACTAAACATGTATGGCGAGGTCGTTTGGGCAAAGTCTTCCAAATTTGTGCGTTCGTTGTAAGGTATCTGTAGGGTTCCTCGTTGACCGCGAACGAGAGGAACACTACCTGGCGTTCTTGCTTGGTTAGGCCGCGACTCAATTCATTCTCCTTAAGATTTTGACGATGCTACTGAGAAATAAAAATAATCCCAAGATGGATAATTTTAAATCACTGTGTTAATGATGTGTGATTGGAAATGAAAAAACGAGGTGAGGAAAATGATGTCAAAAGCTTCAATGTTCTCCTCAAGTCGATTCTCCCACGATGAAACAAAAAGCACAATCTTTTTTATTGCAATAGATGTAGTGAGAGGCATGAATGTCGTTAGATAATGCAAATTCACATATCTTTTGCTAAGGATTAAAAAATCAAATCCCTAATTTTATGAAACGTTATGAAAAATTGACAATGAATCCCCAAACAAAAATCATGTCTATCCAGCCCAATCCATGAGTGAACCATGCTCTCTTCAAGTTCATCCATCTCTAATCTTCATCACCTTGCTGTCCTAAAAGGCATTTGGTTGTGGTCCGTTTATCACATAACAAGAATTGAATTGAAGTTTAAAGTCGAGCGTGCTAGCTTGCCTCGCCCCAATGGGTGTCCATAAGATTTTTTATTAAGTTATTGATTTGATACTTCATTGATCCTCTATAAGCTCTAAATGCTCAATATTTTTTTTGGAACAAGTGAATCAAAAGTCCCAAAAGTTATTCCAAAAGTGCAATCGAGTTATGAAATTTTCCAAAAGTGTAATAAAATTTTACAACTTATCAAATTAGTTTAATCAAGTCTCTCTATTAACTCTGTCCGATTTGGTTAATGAAAAAAAAAACAACATGGTTTATTTTGTTTTATTTTTTCAAAAAAAGAGGTGCTGCTGAGGTTGCTAGGTTAGCCATTTTAGAAAAAAAAATTAGAAAGAAAGTTGGCTTGAGACATCCGCTGGTGATACCCAAAATCACCGGCGCAAGCTCTCACTTTCACTTCTTTAATTCTATCAAAAGCTATTCTATTGCTCTTTTCGTCATTTGGCGTTTAAATTCTTTACTGCCAATCTAAATAGAGTACTACATCATCATTCAGTGATACCTCTAGTCCTTTCTTTACTTGAAAAATTGATTTTTTCTTTGTGATTGGAGCAGTCGACGATATATTAAAAAAAGGTAAATGATTTGGTGATAGATATTAATGTTTTGTAAGAATAACAGTTTGTTTTGGGCCACAAAAAACCAAATAATAAATAATTATGAATTGTTGTGATGTCAACTCCTTCAAGAATTTATGATTTATAATAAGCTGTTATTATCATAATAACCCAAAGACTCCTATGCTAACAAAGCCCTATTAAAAATAGCGATGACTTCCTTCTTTTTAGCGAATTGGGCCATTTTTCAGAATTACATTAACACCATCCTCCTTTGGCCTCACGAGCTTGATTTTCTCACCCTCCCCTGTTCCATTCTTATATTACTCGATTATCTTTCATATGTTCAAGTTTAACCCCGTGAAAGGGATTCTGGTGTGCCAAATGTTTATGTAGCTTCACTAGCTCAGCTTTGCACTAGGATGTTCTCCTCTCCATTTAGCTGAATTTCTGCACATGCAGCTACTTGACATTAGCTTCCTAGTTTCAGTAAAAAATCAGAGTAGATCAGGGTGGGGGATCACAATTGATTTTTCTTCTCGTCTCTTGTGGGTGTTTGGTGTGATACTTCTGTGCCACCGGGTGCGAATAGCATTCTGCTCTAGTTGAACATGTTCTTTTATGTATTCATTTTAATCTTGCCTGTGGTGGGCATATTAACAAGACATGATTTTATGCCCGAGCATGTGTTGGCATTGCACCCGACCCTCATTAGGAGCAGATGGAAGAGATTAAGACTACCGTTTCCCCGCCTATTATAACTATTTTAGCATAACCAGTCGAGCATTCAGGAATTTTTCCAGGAAAGTTCATACTCAATCAGGCCAGATTATGTGGGATTCATGCAGGATGGAGCTTATTGGAAGCTCCTAATTATAAGGTCAGGCCCTGATCGGACCCTAAAAACCCTGGAAAATTAGCACTTCGCCTTACTAGTCGAGCATTGTGGAAAGCGGTGGGTTGTAATTTATTTGTGGGACGATTGTATGAACAGGAAGTTTTGGCTGGCATTATCACGGTGGCACGGAAATACTTTTGCCATGACTGAGATGCTAAAGATGCAGAGAAGTCTCGACAGTAAGATCAAAGATGTGTAGAAAACTGTAGATAGTTACCTCTTTTGCGGTAATTTATATACAGGGACACTCCCTCTTTGTGAACTGATCACTTATATTAAATGGAAGCCAAATTGCTATTTAGATGTGGTAAGTATTGTATGATGTCGTAAACTCCACGAGCATGATATCTTTATGTCATCGCGACCTCCATTTAACCAAACATATCGGTTTTGAAACCCGGGATTCCTGGATGTAAACTTTTGTAGAGTGTCTGTAAAATTATGTTCGTTCATCATTGTAACCATTCCTCTCCAAGTTGCACAAGACCTCACAACGTCGCCATGGAAAGCATCCATCGGTTGCATGCTTGATGCAAATTTCCACGTATGTTCGAGCATGTTCAATTTCTACGGAGCAACTTGTAGTGGGTTTGAATTCAATTTCCACGGAGCAACCTGTAGTCGGTTTGAATTCATGGGGATTGAATCAACTGCTGGCCCTGCCTTCTTTTTCCATCAATTTCATCTTAAAAAGTCTCCAATAAACATGTACGACGAAGTCTGGTCGAATTTTTCCAAGTGCATTCTTTGAAAAGTATCAAGGTCCCGCCAAGCTTCCGGAGTAGGGTCGCCTTATTCTAAATTTGACAAGTTCTCTTTCACCATTGATTTCTATAAAAAAAATTAAAGGAAAAAAATAAAGAAAATGAAGAAAGATAAATTCACGGAGACATTATCATCAGAAAAAATAATAATGACGATATTATTATAAGATTTTTTTAAGAAAATTTGATGAATATATCAATAGAACTAATAAGATACTTCAAGAAAAAGGAAACAAAATCAAGTAACTCATTATATACTCTAAAATGGTTTATTAATTGCTGCTAAATAAATGGTTTATTTAAAAAAAAAAGATTGACTAATAAAATATATGTACAAATATCACCTTCTTATTTAATTAATCATTTCCTTTTACTATAGGTGGAGCTTTTATAAAACTTCAAACCATATGGTAAAATCATTATTCTAGATAGAAATATGTGTTTTTTTTTTTTCCGGTCAAAGATAGTGATAGATATATGTGTTGACATGGGCAAAGGCTGTTTACAACTTTGGTTCAAACTCGCTGTGGAGAAAAGGAAGAGCAATCGCATCTACGCAGAGGAATGGTCGCCTCTCTCACCTGCCATGAACGACTGGACGTACGAGAGAGACTCTGGTGGCATGGAAAAGTGGAAAACTCTCTATACGAACGCCGGTTTCATCCTTAAAGCCGAAGTAGCTCAACTCAGGGAGCACGCCAGTTTCATCAAACATGGCTTCAGCGATACCAGGAATCCTTCTAGTACTCGTTCCACTTCCCCCTTCCGCCGAAGCTCAGGCCCGTGGCAACTTGACCTTGGGCAACTCATTGACGGCGAACGACCAGAACTCTTCCTGGCTGTCGCTGATGGGCGAGTTCGCCTTTGGGTTCCGGAGAATGGGAAGAGGAGCTCATTTGTTGGCTATATGGTTCGAGAAGATAGAGGACAAGACCATAGTCTGGTCGGCAAATGGCAATAGTCTAGCACCTGAAGGTTCGAAAGTCCAGTTGACCGCGGACGGTGGGCTGGTGCTTACCGACCCAAGAGGGAGAGAGCTGTGGTCTTCTGGTCTGACCGGCACTGGCTTAGCGTATGCGGCCATGCTCGACACGGGGAACTTCATCCTAGCAAGCACGAACCATGCCAACTTGTGGGATTCGTTCAGCCAACCAACGGATACAATATTGCCTACGCAGCAGTTAGATCTTGGGGCTAATGTTAAAGCTCGCTATTCCGAAATGAATTACTTCACCCGGAGATTCCTCTTCGCACTGCAAACCGACGGAAATCTCGTGCTCTATGCCACTCCTGCCCCGCTGGTAGTCTTAGATGCATACTGGGCCACCAACACCATCACCGCTGGCCGAATCGGCTTCCAGTTGTTATTCAATCAAAGTGGTCGGGTGTACCTCACGGCTAGGAATGGAGCAGTACTCCATAACGTTACCTCAGACGAAGTTCCAACCAGCAGATTTTACCAAAGAGCGATCCTCGAATATGACGGGGTCTTCAGGCAATATGTCCACCCTAAGACAGCAAATTCGAGTTCTGACAGGGCAATGGGCTGGTCCATGGTCTCTTCCCCGGTCCCTCCAAATATATGCACGAGCATGCATCGACGTACCGGTACTGGAGTTTGTGGCTTCAACAGCCACTGTACTCTTGGAGCTGATGCGATTCGGAGGCCCCGATGCCTTTGCCCACCTGGATATACTCTGTTAGATTCGATGAACAAGATGAACGGATGCAGACAGGACTTCCCACCACAGAGTTGTGACGAAAGGAAACCTGAAACAGACCAGTTTGTTTTGCTTGACAGCCCCAATACAAACTGGCCGTACAATGATTATGAGGTTCACAAACTGAAAACAGAGGACTCGTGCCGAGAGGCTTGCTTGGCTGATTGTTCTTGTGCAGTTGCTGTTTTCGGAGACGAAACATGGTGGAGAAAGAGGATCCCTCTTTTAAATGGTAGGATGGATCCTAGTGTGGGTTATAAAGCTCTGATCAAGGTCCGGAAAAATAACTAGATGACATCTACAATAAACTTGGGCTTCTCGTTAACGGCAGATGACCAGAACTCTTCCTGGTCATCCCCGTCAGGCAAGTTTGCCTTCGGGTTTCGGAAAATGGGACGAGGACCTCATTTGTTGGCGATATGGTTCAAGAAGATAAAGGACAAGACCATCGTCTGGTCAGCGAATGGCGATAATCTAGCACCAGAAGGTTCCAAAATTGAGTTGACCGCCGATGGCCGACTGGTGCTTGCCGACCCAAATGGAACAGAGTTGTGGTCTCCTAGCCCGACTGACGCTGGTGTAGCGCATGCGGCCATGCTTGACACGGGAAACTTTGTCCTAGTTAGCCAGAACTACGTCAACTTGTGGGAGACGTTCAGCCAACCGACCGACACGATGCTGCCTACGCAACAGTTAGATCAAGGGACTAAAGTTAACGCTCGCTACTCTGAAATGAATTACTCCACCGGGAGATTCCACTTCAAGCTAGGAGCCGACGGAAATCTTGCATTCTATGCCAGTCCTAACCCGTGGGATGCCTCAGATACTTACTGGGTCATCAACACCGTTGGTAGCGGCGTCAGATTGATATTCAATCAAAGTGGTCAGGTCTACCTCACTGCTAGGAATGGAACGGTGCTCAAATTGCTCATCTCAAGCACAGTCCTGACCAGCAAATTTTACCAAAGAGCAATCCTCAAATACGATGGAGTCTTCAGGCAATATGTCTACCCTAATGTTGTGCGGAAGAACACCCTAACTAGATGAGAAAGGTAAACAAGAATAATCATACGTGGTTCGGCGAAAGATCCGCCTACGTCCACAGGAGAGAGAGAGAGACGATTTCTTATTTTAGCGTATGTTAAGAGTACAAGGTACAATGCTGAAAATAAATAGATCTTTAGATCCCCACTTTCCTAAATCTAGTAGGAAAGGAATTCCACCATAAAGATATTATCAAATTTGAAACTAACCGATAAATCTTCAGTGATTATCCCCTATATATTAGAGATATCATGATACACCCTAGTTACATTGAACCAGGACTATTTCCCATGAAAATCTCTTATAGATAGGTCCAAATCTAGGAAATATATTTGGAAACAAATAGCCCGCAATCTTCAAGCCTTCCTAGATTTCCTGATCGACTTTTTAACTTCGAATTTCCAATCGATCAAATGTTGTGGAATTCAAGACAACATTAGCAAATCTCCACCTTTGGCTTGAATAAACCACAAGCCTCCACTTGAACCAAGAAAACGAATATATCTCTCTCCATCGTACCTTCGCAAAGTACGCCCGCCCTTTGGATCGGTGCGGCCTCCATCAACTTCAATGATGAGTGAGAGAAATCAAGTCCTTGCAGGACTTGAATTTCTCTGTAGTAACCGTCTTCGTGAGCATATCTGCGGGATTATCTTTAGTATGGATTTTCTTCAAAGCAATGCTACCATTCTCCACAAATTCTCGAATTTTGTGGTACCGAACTTCAATATGTTTCGTTCTGGAATGGAACACTTGATTATTCGTGAGACATATTGCGCTCTAGCCATCGCAATATAATGTAACACTTTCTTGCTTTATACCCAACTCTGTGACCAAACCAGTCAGCCATATTCCCTCCTTCACAGCCTCAGTTACTGCCATATACTCAGCTTCGATTGTAGACAATGCTACAGTAGGTTGAAGCATTGCCTTCCATGAAATAGCTCTACCGCCAAGAGTAAAGACATATCCCGTGATGGACCTTCGCTTGTCCAAATCACCAGCGAAGTCTGAATCAACATAACCTGCTAAATCGATCGATCCTCCCTTGGAATTGAACATTAAACCCATTCCGACAGTTCTAGCCAAATAACGAAAGATCCACTTAACAATGACTTCCCAATGCTCCTTACCCGGATTGCTCATGTATCGGCTGACGAGACTCACCGCATGAGCCACATCCGGTTTGCTACAAACCATAGCATACATGAGGCTCCCTACTGCGCTGGCACAGGGTACTCGAGACATCTTTACAACTTCCTCATGTGAAACGGGGCATTGTTTCTTAGATAATTTGAAGTGATTTGCTAAGGGTGTACTAACCGGTTTAGCTTTACCCATGTTGAACCGCTCCAAGACCTTCTCAACATACTTCTTTTGATTCACCCAAAGTTTACTTGCATGTCTATCTCGAAAGATTTCCATGCCAAGGATCCTCTTTGCAGCACCAAGATCCTTCATATCAAACTCACTACTTAAGCGAGACTTTAGGGAATTAATGTCTCTCATTTTTCTTGCAGCAATCAACATGTCATCAACATAGAGCATCAACAGAATAAGCGACTTATCATCCAAAACCTTGTAGTAGACACAAGAATCATGCACACTCCTCATGTAGCCAATACGAAGCATAAAAGAATCAAACCTTTTATTCCATTGCCTCGGAGATTGCTTCAAACCGTAAAGTGATCTATTGAGCAAACAAACATAATCCTCTTTCCCTTCCACCTTAAAGCCTTCGGGCTACTCCATATAAATTTTCTCCTCCAAGTCTCCATGAAGGAATGCTGTCTTCACATCTAGCTGCTCAAGCTCCAAGTCATACATGGCTACCATAGCTAGTAAAACACGAATTGATGTGTGTTTTACAACAAGGGAAAATATCTCGTCGTAATCAATCCCCTCCTTCTGTGCATAGCCCTTAGCAACAAGTCGAGCCTTGTATCTCTCTTGCTCTTTCTCCGTTGCTGCTTCCTTTCTTCAAAGAACCCATTTGCAACCAATGACATTCCGATCATTGGGCTTCTTCACAAGTTCCCATGTCTCATTCTTTTGTAACGACTCCATCTCCTCCATCATTGCTGTCATCCACTTTTCTTTGTGATCACTTTTCAAAGCTTCATGGTAGGGCCTGGATCGCCAGAGCTTACGGTAAGAGCATAAGCAACCATATCCTCAAAACAGTACCTCTCCGGTGCTTTAGGAGTGCGCCTTCCTTGACCCATCGCAATGGTACGAGGAACTTCTACCGTTTCTTTGACTTCCGAAGCCTCATCGGATGACTCACCATTCTCTGCAGATTCTCTGGTTTCAAGCTCCACCTTAACGATAGATTTATCACTCTCCTCTCCAGCAGCCGCGCGTGGCACGCAACTTGACTTCAACATTGCAGATTCATCGAATATAACATCCCTGCTCATCAGAACTTTCTTCTCACTTGGATCCCATAACTTGTAGCCTTTCACTCCTTTCTTGTAACCGAGAAATATGCATTGTTTTGATTTTGGATCCAAGTTCGAGCGCTTCGAGCTCTGCACATGCACAAAAGCAGGACAACCGAATATTCTTAAATTAGAATAATCGACAATTTTACTAGTCCATACCTCTTTGGGAATTTTGCATTTAATTGCAGTTGATGGAGACCGATTCACAAGATAACATGCCATGCAGACAGCTTCTGCCCAAAACTCCTTGCTCAGTCCCGCATGTAGCCTCATGCTTCGAGCTCTCTCTAATAAGGTCCGGTTCATCCTTTCCGCTACGCCATTCTGTTGGGGCATATCCGGAACTGTGAAGTGACATTTAATCCCTTCATTCTTGCAAAGCTCCATGAATGGTGTCGATTTGTACTCTCCTCCATTGTCCGATCTCAAGCACTTAACCTTCTTCCCCGTTGAAGTCTCAACTTCAGCTTTCCATTCTTTGAACTTTTCAAAGACTTCACTTTTGTGTCACATGAAGTAGACCCAAACTTTGCGAGAGAAATCGTCAATGAATGTCACGAAGTATTCCTTCCCTCCTTTTGACTTTACCGGTGAAGGACCCCATACATCCGTGTGTACATACTCGAGCACGCCCTTGCTTGTATGAGTTGCAGCATTGAACCGTACTCGCATTGTTTTCCAAACACACAAAATTTGCAGAAATCTAATTTGCATGTTTTTATACCTTTGAGTGCATTCCTCTTGTGAAGCTCCATCAATCCTCTTTCTCCCATATGCCCGAGGCGCATATGCCATAGATAGGTGTTATCTATCTCCATGCTAGCATCCGTGGACATAGATGCTCCACCTTGCACTGTGGTTCCTATAAGTCGATATAGGTTCCCGGGCCTCTGTCCCTTAAGAACAATCAGAGCTCCCTTAATCACCTTCAAGACTCCACCTTGAGCCGTGTACTTGCATCCATTGGATTCAAGTGCTCCCAATGAGATCAAATTCTTCCTTAGACCCGGAACATGACGCACGTCTGCTAAAGTTCTAATCATGCCATCAAACATCTTGATTTTCACGGTTCCAACACCCACAGTCTTGCACGAAGTATCATTCCCCATGAGAATTGAACCACCATCATATGCCTTGTACTCATCGAAGGCTTCTCGATGAGGACACATGTGAAAAGTGCATCCGGATTCCATGATCCACGAATCTTCAAAGATGTCCTTCCCCGATGATATGGACAAGACGTCCCCATCGTTGGTCTCAATGCTGTCGGCTACACTTGCATCCAAGCTCTTCTTCTTTTTCTCGTTCTTATTTGGACAGAATCTCTTGGTATGCCCTTCCTGATTGCACCCATAGCATCTTCCTTTGAACCTTCCCTTGGATTTTGATCGACCCCTACTGCTTGATCCTCGATCCATTGATCTTCCTCTTCCTTGATTGCTTTTCTCCTTTGCAAAGAGTCCCTCTCTCGAAGATTTTGAACTACTTGCCCTTTTCCGGGTGTCGTTTGAAGTCAGGTTAGCAGTCACCTCTCCGATCTCCAGGGTTTCCTTGCCATAAAGGAGCGTAGTCACCAAGTGGTCAAACGAATCCGGCAACGATGCTAGTAGTAGAAGCCCTATGTCTTCATCCTCAAACCTTACCTCCAAGCTTGTAAGTTCACTAATCATCTTATTGAACACGTTGAGGTGTTCCAATAGATCTCCTCCTTCACTCATCTGAAGTGAATACAATCTCTTATTCAAGAACAACTTGTTCGTAAGAGATTTCATCATGTAAATGCTTTCAAGTTTGAGCCATACCTCCGAAGCATATTCAATTTCCGCTACATATTGAAGGGCTTCATTCGATAGGTTCAATCGGATTGCGCTGCACGTCCTCTCCTCCATGTCAACCCAATCATCATCAGTGATGGTGTCCGGCTTGTTCAATTTTTCTAGAAGAACCTTTGATAAACCTTGTTGAATCAACAGATCCTTCATCCTTCTCCGCCATAGTGTAAAACTATTCTTCCCGGTGAATCGTTCAATATCAAATCGAACGGTTGAACCTTTTCCAGCCATCTAGTTAGAAGTCGCAATATAGGAACAGAGAACCTGGATGGCTCTGATACCAATTGTTGTACGGAAGAACACCCTAACTAGATGAGAAAAGTAAACAAGAATAATCAAGAACACGGAGATTTACGTGGTTCGGCGAAAGATCCGCCTACGTCCACGGGAGAGAGAGAGACGATTTCTTATTTTAGCGTATGTTAAGAGTACAAGGTACAATGCCGAAAATAAATAGATCTTTAGATCCCCACTTTCCTAAACCTAGTAGGAAAGGAATTCCACCATAAAGATATTATCAAATTTGAAACTAACCGATAAATCTTCAGTGATTATCCCCTATATATTAGAGATATCATGATACACCCTAGTTACATTGAACCAGGACTATTTCCCATGAAAATCTCTTATAGATAGGTCCAAATCTAGGAAATATATTTGGAAACAAATAGCCTGCAATCTTCAAGCCTTCCTAGATTTCCTGATCGACTTTTTAACTTCGAATTTCCAATCGATCAAATGTTGTGGAATTCAAGACAACATCAGCACCTAAGATGGCAAATTCAAGTTCTGCCTGGTTGATGGTCTCTTCCCCGATCCCTCCAAATATATGCACAAACATCACGCAAAATATCGGTTCTGGAGCATGTGGCTTCAATAGCTATTGTGCTCTTAGAGACGATCATGTTGATCATAGGCCCCAGTGCCTCTGCCCACTCGGATATACTCCATTAGATTCAGCAAATGAGATGAGCGGATGCAGACAGGACTTCATACCCCAGAGTTGTGATGGAAGTAGGCCGGAAACAGACCAGTTCACTGTCCAGGATTTCCCAGTTCACTTTCCAGGAAATGTTCAATATAAACTGGCGACTGTCTGATTACGAGTGTAGCACCGCACAAACTAAGGACAGTTGCAGAGAGGCTTGCTTGGTTGATTGTTTTTGTGCAGTTGCTATTTTTGACGGCAGAACTTGCTGGAAAAAGAAGATCCCTCTTTCCAATGGAAGGATGGATCAAAGTGATACTAGTCAGGGTGGAAAAGCTCTGATCAAGGTCAGGAAAGCTAACTCGACTTCAAAATCTATGGGAAATGGAAACAAGAATTCGACTCTAATTATTATCGGATCGGAGCTGTTGAGTAGCTCTGTGTGTGTGAACTTGCTTCTACTCCTCATTGCCTATTTAATATATAGAAGCTTCCGATCTAGGGATTCTAAGTTGTCACAACTAGTCCAGATCAAACAAGTTACAGGCACGCGGACTTTCACTTATCGGGAGCTTCAAGAAGCAACAGATGGATTCAAAGAAGAACCGGGTAGGGGTTCTTTTGGAACAGTGTACAAAGGTGTTCTCGGATCTGAGGATACAAACTTGGTGGCAGTAAAAGTGTTGGCGACAAGGACTGGAGAAAGCGAGAAGGAGTTTGAAAGAGAAGTGAGTGCAATTGGCCAAACTAACCACAAGAACTTGGTGCAGTTGTTTGGATTCTGCAATGAAGGTCTACATCAACTACTGGTGTATGAATTCATGAGCAACGGCACTTTGGCGGATTTTCTTTTCGGCTCTTCAAGGCCCAGCTGGTATAAAAGAAGAGAAATTGCCTGTGGTGTTGCGCGAGGCCTCGCTTACTTGCATGACAATTGCACCAGGCACATAATCGACTACGACATCAAGCCGCAAAAGATACTTCTTGATGGCTCCCTCACTGCAAAAATATCAGATTTCAGATTAGCTAAGCTCTTGATGGCGAACCAAACACGAACCACCACTGGAGTCAGAGGAACCAGAGGTTATTTAGCGCCAGAATGGTTCAGGAATATGCCTATTTCTAACAAAGTAGATGTTTACAGCTTTGGCATTTTGTTGGTTGAGCTCATCTGCTGCAGAAAGAACTATGAGCCGGGAGCCGAAATTGAAGCTCAAATTGTAATGGTCGACTGGGTTTATGACTGCTACCACAACAGGAGCGTGCTTCAGCTAGTGGAGAGCGATGAGGAGGCGTAAAGGGACATAAAGATGGTGAAAAGATTTGTGATGACAGCATTGTGGTGCATCCAGGAAGACCCGGCTTTGAGGCCAACCAAGAAGAAAACTACTCAGATGTTGGAAGGAGCTGTTGAAGTCCCAGTACCACCAGTTCCAAGCTCTTTTATCACTACACTATGATTTTGCTTATTTAAGACAACTGTTGTTTGTAATCATGAAAAATATCCGTATTGTCTGTAAGTGCTATTACGCCAGATCAAATATTTTCATAATGTCTTCACATGGATCCCTCTTAAATAAGCTAAATCTTCCTAAAGTTTGACATTCCCTCGCAAGTATCCAAGAGAGAACATGTTGACGATCGTCAGCAGAAAGGATTGCATGCGAGGCCGCATGCAACTTTGAAGAGAGATTTATATTGTTGAATGATCAAGTAACTATATGAAATGATGCAGAACCAGTCACTGGTAAATTTAAAGTCACGGGCATTCTTGTGTTGAATCTCTTAGGAATTCTACGTGGATCATATTCCTGTATGTCACGAAAAAAACTAATGCGGCTCCATCAAAGCGTTTTCCAATCGATGATTTTGCTTCATAAAAATTGCATTCGACGCAGTAGAACAGTGTTTCAACCTGACCCAAGCAAAGTAGATCTTCTCTGCTAAATTAGATGATGAGAACCGTATGAAAGTTGCCGGTCCTCATCGGGTGCCCGAATATCCCAATTTCAATAGCTCTGCTGCTTTTTTATTCATTAAGAAGGGGACTCTCACTTCCTTCGGGCGACCAACTTGTCATAGCCCAAAAAATCACAGTCCGCAAATCACGTAGTTGGAAGCATAATCAGACGAATTTTCTCTCAATTTTTCCATTTGAGAACTTGCGGGAAGCAACACAAGGCAGACAATTTTCTAAGCATACATATTCCCTTCTAAAATGATCGTTGGAGATCTTGTATATATAAACAACTCGGCTACGGTCATGCCATTTGATAACGGGTCCAAACAGGACGGGACTGGACAAGGGAGAGATCTCGAAGATCCAAATCCAATAATCAATCTGCACCAGAGAAGTGTTAAAGGGATCGATTTTATAGTTGTCCTAGTCAGCCACGGCGTCTGCCATCTCGTTCACCATCATTTCATGTCATATTCTCGATTCGATAGGATGGACGATGTTTTGGTCAAGGGCTTCATCTTACGTTTATTTCGCTCCGGAAAAAGTCTGCTTGCGCCAATTTCATAGGTAGGTGAATGTCCCTGTTCATGAAGCTGGCGAAGCAGAAAGTCGTTAGACAATTATGAGCATGCATGAGGCCATTCCATTCAAAGAATATACTTCCTCCTTGTCCAATGCACGCTCAATTTAAGAGCATGTGGCCCAATATCATCTTCATGTGGCGGGCCCCGGTTAAATTATCTGGAGTTAGGGTTTGGCGTTGCTGCTTGGTTCGGCCACAACTTGGTTCATTCTCCTTAGGATTTTTGATGATGCAAATTAGAACTAAAAACAATCCCCAAGGTGAATATTTGTAGACCGCTGTGTTGATGATGTATGAGTGAAAATGATATCAAAGGCTTCAATGTTCTCGTCAAATCGAGTCTCCCATGATGTAGCAAAAATAACAATCCCCTTTATTTGCGATGAAATGTAGTGAGAAGCATGAATTTTGTTAAATAATGCAAATTCACACACGCGCATATATATAATTTTTTTCTAAGGATCAACCGATTAAATCCCTAATTATAGGCGTCAACAATGAGTCCCCAAGCAAAAACCATGTCTATCTAGCATGAGTAAACCAAGCTCCGTTTAAATCCATCCATCTCTAATCTTCGTCACCTTGATGTCCTAGAAGGTTTTCGTTTGTGGTTCGTTTATCACATACAGAGCACTAAATCGAAATTTAAAGTCGAGTATTTACCTTACCTCTCTCCGGTGGGCATCCATAAGATTTTTTTAAAGTTGTTGACTTGACACTTCATTGATCTTCTATAAGCTCTAAATGCTCTATATTTTTAGAGGATAAGTCTTCCGAAAGTTCTAAACTTATTACAAAAGCGCAATTGGATCATAATGTAAACCAAGTAGCTTTTAGATGCGCTACATTTTGCATACTGTTGTTAAGTCCATGAGAATAGGATAGTCGTGTCACCGCAACATCCATTTAATCAAACAGACATTTAATCAAACAGACAGGAGTTTCAAAACCCGGAACTACTACAAGCAAACTTAGTAGAATATCTGCAGAATTACATTCATTCATCATTGCTGCAGCCATTACTTTCCATGTTGCACAAAGACCTGTCTCATTCAAAGCATTGATCACCACAACGCCATGGACCACGGTCCGCAACTATTGAGCGCATGCCTGATGCAAGACGACAAAGCAAATTTCCACGTACGTCCGAGCATATCTACAATTATGATTGAAACATTCAATTTCCATTAAGTAACTCTGTAATCGGTTTGAATTCGTAGGGATTGAATCAACTGCGAGCCCTGACTTCTTCTCCATAACTCATAAAATCTCCAACTTAACGTGTACGACGTTTGGTCAAAGTCTTCCAAATTCATGCTTTTCTTTGGAAAATATCAGGGTCCCGGCAAGCTAATGGTGTAAACTCGCCGTATTCTAAATTTGAAAGTTTTCTTTCACCATTGATTTCAATAAAAAAAAAAGGGAAAAATAAAGAAAATGAAGAAAAATAAATTTACATAGATATTATTATCAGAAAAATTTAATATCAGTAATACTATTATAAGATAATTTTTTGTAAACTTTGCTGAGTATATTAATAGAACTAATAATATACTTCAACAAAAAAGAAACAAAAACAAGGAATAATATCATAGGATAATTCTAGATATATGTGTTGACATGGGCAAACTCTGTCCACAAATTCGATTCAAACTAGCTGTGGGAGAGACTAAGGTAGGATACAAAGTGGAAATCTATAAAGAATTCTGGTTTCGTTCACAAGGCTGAAGTAGCTCAAGGAGCACGCAAGTTTCATCTAACATGGCTTCAGTGATGTTTGGAATCCTAATACTCGTCCCACTTCCACTTTCCGCCAAAGCTCAGACCGGGGGCAACTTGACCTTGGGCTCCTCCTTAACAGCGAATGACAGGAACTCCTTCGCTGTCGGGCGAGTTCGCCTTTGGGTTCTGGAGAATGGGAACAGGAGCTCATTTGTTGGCTATATGGTTCGAGAAGATAGAGGACAAGACCATAGTCTGGTTGGCGAATGGCGATAGTCTAGCACCTGAAGTTTCGAAAGTCCGGTTGACTGCCGACAGCAGACTAGTGCTTGCCGACCCAAAAGGAAGAGAGCTGTGGTCTTCTTGCCTGACCAACCTCTTTTATTAGTTCAATATGACTTTGATTATTTAGACATCTGGTGTCTGTAATAATGAATAGTATGCGTATGGTCTGTTAGTGTTACTGCGCAAGAACAAACCTTTTCATAATATGTTCACATAAATCCAGCCTAAATAAGCTAAATCTTCCTAAAGTTTGACATGCCCTCGCATGTTGGCAATTGTCGGCAAAATTGCGAAGAGAGACCTAATATGATTGAGCGATCATGCAACTACATCGAATGATTTTTAACTCACAGGCATAATCCTTTTGGCAACCAACTTCTTGTAGACCAAAGAAATCACGTGGTTGGAAGCATAATCAAACCAACTTTCTTCCCGATTAATCCGTTGAGAAATTGCGAGAAGCGACAAAAGGAAGACAATATTCTAAGCATACGTATAACTTTCCAAATGATCAATGGAGATCTTATATGAACCACTCAGCGAGCTACAGTTGATGCCATTCGACGATGGGTCCAAACTGGACGAAACTGGAAAATATACCAAGACAATTGGAAAGATCCTGAAGATCCAAATCTAGCATCGATTAGAATCAGAAGCTTAAAGGGTTCGACTTTGTAGTTGTTTCTGTCAGCTATGGGCTCTGCCAGCTCGTTCACTATCATTCTCATGTCATTTTTATTCAATAGGACGGATGATGTTTGGGTCAAGGTCGTCGTCTTTTGTTTCTTTCACTTTGGAATAGTCTACTTGCACTGATTTTATAGTAGATGAATGCCCTTAATGCACCTGGCGAAACAAAAATTTGTTTATTCGGGTATAATAAAAAGTTTAAGGGGAAGGGAGATTACTCCGTGTTACGGCTACGGCATAACATGGGTTTAGAAGGTTTTATAATTGTCGCAACCTCTTTTTCGGTGTCCACATTAGGGCGGGCGCCGGCGGAGAGGCTAATGGTTCAGCTGGTTCTATTAGGCTTAGCCTGGGCTTTTCCAAACTCACCAATTCACAACTTAATGGTTTGATATTTTTTACCTATACGTTAATCTTAAAAGGGAGTCGCCACTAATCAATTTGGGATGGGTCGATTAGAAATCTAAGCGAAATATTGGGAAAAATATTCGCTCCTACACAACCAGAGAAATTAGGTTCGGGGACTTGATTACACTAGTTAATTACTAATACCCTTGTGGTACCTAATCTTGTTTAAACCCTAAGGTTTTTTGGATTTTTTAGGGGGTTTTCCATGCATTTGTGGAGGAAAAACATTTTTTTGGGGCCTTTTTCTATTTTTTTTATTTTTTTATTTTTTTTATCTTTTTTGAAAATATAAATCTTTTTTTGGCTATTTTTTCTGATTTTTTGGAAAATTGTGAAAACATAGGATATTTTGGATTTTTTTATTTTCTAAAAATAATTTATAATTTATAATTTATAATTTTGATTTTTGATTATTTTATTAAAATATTATTATAATAATATAATATATTAAAAAAACGACTCGGGTTGGATCCCCGGGTTAGATCCGACTTGGGTCGCCTATGGCTGACCCGACTAGGCCTGAAGCGCGGGCCTAAATGGGCCCGAAACGCGGCCCAACCCATAGTTTCCCTAAAAAATTCCAGGCCCGCATCCTCCCAGGCCCACGTACATTCAGCCCACAAGACTGTAAGTGCTAGTATGAACACTTAGAGGGGGGTGAATAGGTGTGAAGACAATTTTTCGCAAAGAACGGTGAAAATATTTCACTTTAAAAACTGAGTTTAAAGAACAACGGACTTTGAGCTAGGTTAGACTTTAGCAATTAAATAGAGCTACGAGCAAAATAAAAAAATTCAGGGAAGAGAATATGAACACATAATTTATAATGGTTTGGCTTAGATCAAGCCTACGTCCACTCTCCCACGCCGAGAGCCTTTTGACTGGATTCCACTATGCGATCAACAAGAGATAACAACTTTGAGTGCAAACACTTAGTAGTAGATCATACTATCTCACTAAGTCACTCTTTTGGTATTTCTCTCACGATCACAAATGTTTAAGCTCACGAGAGACAAGTGTATGATCGAAGGTCGCTTAGACTTTGGAATTATAAATTCTACGCTCCGTCTCTTACTTGCTTATCGGTCCTTGATCTCCTTAAATACTCCTCCACTTCCAAACTAGCCGTTGGATAGTATCTTAGAGGATTGTCTTCCAATCTACCCATTGGACAGAAGTGAATGAGCGGGTTGAGGGTGCCACTGGAAGGGGGTTTTCCTTGGCTTGGACAGGCTCAAATGGTGACGTTGTTACGGCGAGATGACGAAGCAAGGGCGGCCGGCGATCGAAGCTCACGCAAGCCAAATGGCCACGAGTTCCGGCTCAACCCACCTAGAAGCGAGGTAACAAATAGGGGGGGTCGGAGATGCTCACTGGTTTCAGGGATCCCGACAGGGGCTCGTCGAGTGGCGAACGGTGGCGGTGAGGTAGGAAGCAATGGTGGGTAGGAGACATGGCTGGTCGTCGGGGGGGGGGGAGTGGTACAGCGGTGGACGAGGTTGGTGCCGCGAGTGTGGGCAGCAACCGGAGGGACATGATTTATCGGCGTCGTTGGTACTCGAACGGCAATGGCCGCTGGCCTGGGGCTGCGGCGGAGCTCGATCGACTCCCAGATTTGGCCTTTGGCCGACCCCGACCCTTAGAGCTTCAGATCTGGGGCTCAGATCTCGACCCCTCACTCAGCTCGACCCTCTCCCCTTTCCGGCCTCGTCTTAGATCTCCGTTGGTTGGCTCTCGGGCATCCCTTGATATCTCTCGAGGGAAGTGATCGGAGCCAACCGCCGGCGATCCTTCTCGGCCGTGATTTCAGCCTCCCCGACACCTTCTTTATAGGCGCCGAAGGGCGGGGGTGGTCGGCGGAGGCTAGGTCGGTAGTCCTTGGTGCGCCGATCGGCCTTCCTCCACCGGCGGAACCAACGTTAGTCCTTCCTCTTCCACGAAGGCCGGCTCGCCACCGTCTACACCGTACGTCACTGTCTCATCCCACGTCCCGGCATCACTCACGTCCGGCCTCCGGCAAGTGTTGCATATTCGGTCGGGGAAGCAGACAAACATGGGAAGAAGATGAGGAGGGGAAAGGGAGTTGGGCCGGGAAAAAGGCCGGGCCCCGAGGGCCCGCGGGGGGAAGAGAGGAGGAAGAGGGCCATCGGCATGCTACTTCTTTTTATTTATTTATTTATTTTGTTGTTGTTGTTATTATTATTATTATTATTATTATTATTATTATTATTATTATTATTATTATTATTATTATTATTATTATTATTATTATTATTATTATCAAAAAAAGAAAATAAAGATTAATAGATGCGAATAAAAACTAAGCCCTAATTTAAAATACGTAGGCGAAATTTAGGTATCAACAATAATGGATCTATAGATTGCCTACCAAAGGGGACTGTCGCGGCAGGGATCTCAACCCCAACATGGTGCGCAAAGAGTTCGAATCTTACTTACGGTGAAGTAGAAATTTATTGCACATAAACACAGTAAAAATACGAGGTGAGGAAAATGATTTTGAAGGCTCCAATATTCTCGCCAATTTGAACTCCCACGGTGTAGCAAAAACCACAATTCCCTTAATTGCAATGAAATGTGGGGAGAAGCATGACTATTGGTTGCTAAGGGTTAAGAAATTAAATCCCTAGTTTTTATGAAAATGTTCCAAAAAGTATAATAGGCAAAAATTTAGATGTCAATAGTGATGTCCCTAGCAAGAGCCATGTCAATCCGGCCCAATTCGTGAATAAACCAAGGTCCATTCAAGTTCTTTCATATTGATCACGCTCTGTGCATCCGTTGAAGGTTTAGGGATTTTCCGTATTTGCAGATTTTCATCAACGGCTGGAGGTACGTCAATTCTTACATTTCCACAAATCGATCCCGAATTATGCACGTATTTGTATGAAAATGATAGATTGGGATCATCAGGTTTTATTTAAAATTAGTTTTACAGTTGGTATCGAGCATGTTTATAATCTCTGCCTTGATGAATTTTTTTTTTGAATTTCTTGTTTATTTTCATTGAATTATGTTTGGGTAAAATTCGGATCTTTTATGGCTTGGAACGGAATTTCAAATTCTAGCCAAATTTGGGCGACCTACCATGCAATAATGGATTTGCATAGTCACACTGCCATTAGGAAGAAAAACCCTTAAATGATTCGGCGTATTACTGGTCGTCGGAGGTTAATCGAGCGGTGAAATTTTGGTGGTTAGGGTTTTAGGGCAGATCGTTTTAGGCTTAATTCCGATCAATAAATTGGTCGTTTTTACCGGATCTTGAAACTATGTGTTCATCTCGACATTTTCTTCGAAACCCATAAATCAATTTGATCGAACATGGGCAATGGAAGAAGACCCAGGCGGCGGAACAGAGGTGGTCGCGGCGGAAGAAGTGGCAGAAGAAAAAGTCCCGAAAAGAAGGCCTCGAACGCGTGCGATGCACGTACCCGAGAGCCTGCAACGGGTGCGTGTGTTGCACGTGCTCGAGAGGGGAGGCGCGGGCGCATGCATGGCACGGGCCCGAGAGCCGCGAATTGGCGTGCGTGCAACCATTTTGCCCCTCTATAATTGCAAAATTCTGATTCTGCCCTTGTTCGCATAAAATTTTGGTTTTGCCCCATTCGGCATGAAAATTTATGATTTTGCCCTTTTTGGTGTAAAATTCCTATTTTAACCCTTAAAAGTGAAATTCCAATTCTGGCCTTGCGTGTAAAATTTCAGTTTTTACCCCTTTTACACGTGATTTTACTGTTTTACCCTTACGTGCAATTTTATGAATATTTTCTCATAAAATTAATGTCTAGTGATTTGCATATATTAAATTAATTAAAGATTAGCCACATCAACTTTGATTATATTAGATTATATACATTAAGAGCCTTTGGATCACATATAGTCAAAGACAATAATTATGATTAGTCACATTAATATTATAAATTTTATCCCCTAGGAATTTTCAATATATTAATGTGATTAATTTAGGATGAAGTATTATCTTATCTTTCTTAATTTACCCATAGGGATTAAGGAAGGGAATATAATTTGATAGTTTCATCATGAAGTAATTATGAATCTATTTAAATTAGAAACTTAGCCCATAGGCAGTTTTTGATATTATGTGATTCACATTTTTATAACATATATTACATTGATAAAACATGATTTAAGTTTATTTGCCTCAAATATATTGATACATAAGATTTTCTTTGATTATGATATAGTCTTATCATCTACAATTAGTTTTGGTATAATTGTGCTCGAGCTTAATGGAAATAACTATAAAGAATGGAGGGAATTAGCTCTTTTCCAATTGAGGTGCATGGATTTTGATTATGCTTTATGGTCAAAGGAACCACCTTAACCTACTGAGAGTATCACTCAAGCTAAATATAGTCTTTATGCACAATGGGAGCAATCCAACTATCTCATTGTGACGTACATAAAGACAAAACTTTCTGCTAGTATTCGTGGTTCAGTCATTCAGCATAACAATATTAAAGAATTGCTGGAGGCTTTTGATGGACAATTTGAGTCTTTAGAGAAAGCACATGCCATGATCCTAATTAGGAAGTTCTCATCGTTGAAGCTTACTAGTGTAAGAGATGTGCAGGAGCATATCATGCAAAAAAAAGGCATGTTGGGTCTTTGAACCAATAAAGACTAAAAAGATTTACTCAAGAACAAATTTCATGAGGGGCTCCATTGTAGAATTTAAACCTAACCATTAATTTCGAACACCTCATGGCATTTTCAGGGAAGATGAGGGATATTGCAGCTCAGCTGAAGAATCTTGAGGTTGGGATATCATAATCATTTCTTGTATACTATATTCTGAACATTCTCCCACAAGAGTATGCCATTTTCAAGATCTTTTACAACATACCGGTCAATCAATGAACGCATGACAATGTGTGTTCAAAAGGAATAGAGTCTGCTAATGGAGAAGGAGAAAGTGCTCATATGGCAACACATGATAAGTATAAAGGGTAAAGCAAACATAAGGGAAAAATGTAAGATGCCTCTACCTCCCCAAGCTAGTATTAAGAAGGAATCCAAGTGTTTCTTTTGTAAGAAGAAATGGCACATGAAATAGGATTACGCCAAATTCAAGACAGCTCAAAAAGAAAGATAACTAGCTCTCATGTGTTTATTATGAATCTCATATGGTTGATGTGGGTCACAACACCTGGTAGATTGATTCCGGTTCTACAATCCACATTTCAAATTCCTTGTAGGGTTTTCAAAACCAGCGGAAACCGGCGGGAAGTAAACAAAGTATCTATTCGGAAAACAAGATGCGCTCGCATGTGGAAGCTATTGGGACATGCGGATTAGTTCTCAATAGTAGTTTTGTTTTAATTTTAGAAATGACCTTTTATATTCCTAGTTTTCTAGGAATTTAATTTCAATTTCAAGACTTATGCATTTGGGATACTCCTTTGAATTTTCAGGTTTAGCATTTAGTTTATCGTATAAATCTAAAATTGTTGGGAATGGTATTTTGTTTGACGGTCTCTTTTGAATTAATTTACAAGACAATGCCATTTATAATGCGATGCACGTTCACAATAATGCTGGTATAAAGCGATGTGTTGTAAATGAGGATTTCTCTATGTTGTGGCACTAGAGATTGTGACATATCTCCATGGATAGAATTAAACAATTAGTAAATGATGGAGTACTTAATACTCTAGATTTTACTGATTATGACACTTGTGTGGACTGCATAAAGGGAAAACAGACCTACAAGTTAATAACAGGTGCTAAGAGGAGTACATAAGTATTAAAAATCATACATACAGATATTTGTAGTTAGGATATGGACTCAAATGGTCAGAGATACTTCATCTCTTTCATAGACGATTATTCACGATTCATACATCTCTACCTATTTCGTAATAAGCATGAATCATTGGATGCCTTTAAGGTATTTAAAATCAAAGTAGAGAAACAATGTGGTAAGCAATTTAAGATTGTGAGATCAGATAGAGGTGGAGAATGCTATGGTAGATACACTGAAGATGGACAAGCATCCGATCCATTTGTGAAGTTTCTTGAAGAGTATGAGATTATTGTTCAATACACTATGCCTAGTTCTCCGGACCAAAATGATGTAGTAGAAAGAAGAAACCGAACTTTATTAAACATGGTGCGGAGTATGCTCAATAGCTCCAAATTTCCTAAGTTCTTGTGGACTGAGACTCTCAAAACGGCTATGTACATATTAAACCAAGTCCAACTAAGGCCGTTCCAAAGACGTATTTTGAGCTAATTAAAGGTTGGAAATAGAGTTTGTGACATGTACGCGTTTGGAGATGCTCATCTAAAATAAGAGTCTATAATCCACATGAATAGAAGTTAAATCCAATGATTATAAGTGCGTATTTTATTGGATATGCCGAAAAGTTCAAAGGATACATGTTTTATTGTCCATCTCACATTACTAGGTTTGTGGAATCGAGAAATGCTAAATTTCTTGAGAATAACCTTATCAGTAGGAGCAATCAATCTAAGGACCTTGTTCTCGAAGAATATCATTTATATACTCAACATTCCTCATCAGGTACTGGATTGGTTGTTGTTTACAACGCGCCTTCAATTCAGCTGGTCGTGGAGTGACTAATCATTAAAGATCCACAACCTGCTGATATTGATCCGATAGACCCAACTGTTCAGCAATACCAAATACTGTTGAGCTACCAGTTGAACAACAAATTACTTAGGAAAATGTTTATGTAACATTAAGAAGGTCTATTAGAATGAAAAAATCAGCAATCCCTAATGACTACATTGTGTATTTATAAGAATCTGACTATAATGTCGGAGCTGAAAGTGATCCTAAGACGTTTTCACGAGCCATGAGTTGTGATAAATCTAATTTATAGTACAATGCCGTGAATGAAGAGATGAGTTCTATGGAATCAAATGAAGTCTGTGATTTAGTTGAGTTGCCTGATGGTGCAAAAGTCATTGGTTGTAAATGGGTTTTCAAAACTAAGAATGATTCATTAGGCAATATTGAGAGATACAAAGCCAGACTCATTGTCAAGGGATTTACTCAAAAGGAGGGAATCGATTACATGGAGACATTTTCTCCTGTATCTAAGAAAGATTATCTCCGTATTATTTTGGCATTGGTTGCTTATTTTGATATGGAGTTATATCAAATAGATGTGAAAACAACATTCCTCAATAGTAAACTAGAAGAAGCAGTTTACATGAAACAACCATAAGGATTATTCTCTAGTGCTAGTGAGCGTTTGGTGTGCAAACTTAAAAAGTCTCTATATGGCTTGAAACAAGCATCCCATCAATGGTACTTAAGGTTTCATGAGGTCATCTTTTCATTCGATTTTGTAGAGAATGTCATGGATCAATGTATACACCAGAAGGTTAGTAGGAGCAAAATTTGTTTCCTTGTGCTATATGTAGATGACATTTTACTTGCAACTAATGACAAAATGTTGTTATATGAGGTGAAACAATTTCTCTCTAAGAGTTTGATATGAACGATATGGGTGAAGCATCTTATTTCATTGGCATTAAGATCCATAAGGATAGATCTCAAGAAACCTATATCAATAAGGTCTTAGAGAGGCTTCAGATGAAAGATTGTTCACAAAGTATAGCACCCATTGTGAAGGGTGATAGGTTTAATTTAAACCAATGCCCGAAGAATGACTTTGAAAGGGAGCAACTGAAGAACATCTCATATGCTTCTACTGTTGGAAGCTTGATGTATGCTCAGGTCTGCACTTGACCTGACACTGCCTTTATTGTGGGAATGTTGGGAAGATATCAGAGTAATCCAGGTATGAACTACTGGAGAGTTGCAAAGAAGGTGATGAGGTACCTTCAAGGAACAAAGGGACACATGCTTATGTATAGACGGATGGACAACTTGGAGGTAGTTGGTTGCTCGGATTCAAACTTTGCTGGCTGTGTCGATTCCCGTAAATCAATATAGGGATATATTTTTATATTTGCTAGAGGAGCTGTATCTTGGAAGAGTGCAAAACAGACCTTGGTTGCCACTTCCACTATGGAGGCAAAGTTCGTTTCCTGTTTTGAGGCCATCTCATATGGTGTGTGGTTGAAAAGTTTCATATTGGGGCTTAGAATTGTGGATTCCATTGCTAGGCCATTAAAATATTTTACGACAATTCAGTTGCAATTTTCATGGCTAAGAACCAAAAAGGTTGTAGTCAAAGCAAGCACATCGACATCAAGTATTTAGCCATCGGAGAACGTGTTAAAGAGAATAATCTGGTCATAAAACACGTAAGCACCAGATTGATGATAGCTGATTCTTTAACTAATGGCATGCCACCAATGAGTTATAAGGATCATGTATTCAAAATGGGCATTGGTCTAATCATGTAAATTTTTATTTAATGTAAGAATTTGTAAGACTTTTATTCATTTACAATGTTTTTCTTAATACTGTTATATACATTCAGTTATTCCAAGAAAAACAATTACGTTTGACCTGGAGAGTAAACATAAGGTTTATTCATTAAGTTATTTGATCACATATGGACTAATGAAATGCATTGTAATACATGGAAGATAATACTCGCTATAAGGGGACTCATCATCGTGATTCATGTGTTTTATTTCAGCATGAAGTTTATGTGGGTTTGGGTTAATATTTTATTTGATGGAATATTAGAATCAAGTGGGAGAATATTGTAATATATTTATTATTCTAAATATGATCCCAATATTGTATTCTCAATTAATTCCAATTTATTACCTAATTTATTACTTGCATTTATTACGTGATATTTGCCCGTTAATATGTTACCATAATGATCTTGATGGAAAATGTCGGTAACGTAAGAAACGGAATAAAATGTCAGGTCGTTTAGTTCAAACCCTATCATTACAGAAAACACATCATCAGATTTGAGGGGTATTGGCTAGTGGAACATGACGTAGAGATCTAGTGATTTCATATTCGCAGATCGATCACGCTCCGTGCATTCGTTTAAGGTTTGGGGATTTTCCATATTTACGGATTTTTATCAATGGATGGAGATATGTCAATCCTTACGTTTCCGCAAATCGATCCCAAATTATGCACGTATTTGTATGACAATGATAGATCAGGATCATTAAGTTTTATTTAAAATTAGTCTTACACTTCCATCTCTAACCTTCATCACCCGGACGTCCCAAGAGGTATCCGGTCTTGGTCCGTTGACCGAGCATAGAATCAAAGTTTAAAGTTGAGCATGTTAGCTTTCCACGCTCCGATGGGTGTCCACAAGATTTTTATTAAGTTATTGACTTGATACTCCATTGATCCTCTATAAGCTCTAAATGCTCTATGTCTTTATGTTATTAGTCTATTACATGTCCTAAAACTTATTATAAAAGTGTAATCAAATCCTTAAAATTTAAAAAAAAAAAGTACAATCAAATTTTAAAACTTTTCAAATCGGTTTAATCAAGTTTCTACATCAACTCCGTCCTATTTGGTTATCGAGAAAAAGATGATGCGACTTTTTTTTACCATTTTTTTAAGAAAGATGTGTTGATGAGGTTGCCACGTTAGATATTAAAAAAATGAAATAAAAAAGAAAAAAGAATTAATTTCAAGATTTTAGAAAAATAAAAAATTGAAATAAAAATTTGGAAAAAAAGAGGAAGAATGAAACATAGGAGAAGCTGAGGAGGATAGCATAGATGCAGTAAAGGTGGTGGCAGCTCAACGGTCACCCATGCATCAGCGAGGGGCCAACGTCCCACACCTTCGCATTTTGAAAATAAAAATAAAAATAAAGTAAGCGTGTGGGAGACAAGTGAGCCACCCTCGTCACTCGTCAACAGGGACCTTGCCATTAGCTACTCTCGCTCCTCCGACAATTACGGTCGCGACCCTTGCTCAGATCTACGACAAATGACGACCCTTGCATAGATCTGAGACGATGATCACAGCCCACGTCGTCAAAGAAGATCGAAGGAGGAAGCCATGTTTGGCCGCGAAGTGGTGAAACTCTAGTGAATGGCGGATTTGAGCGAGAATAGAGATCTCGTTGCCATGGAAGCTTAAGAACCAGCACTAGCTATGGCTGTGTAACGAAGTAGCTGAATGCAAAAATTGATGGAGTCGATTCTGGAGCATGATTTTCTCTTTTAAGTTTTCTTCTTCTTTTTCCCTAATTTTATTTTTCTAAAGTTTCGAAAACAATTGATTAGAGTTTAATTGCAACATCCAACATTTGGCTTTAAATATCTTTTAATATTTTTCTTCTAAATTGGCTGACGTGACATCCGTATCAACGCATTTCCTTTTGAACAACAATGAAAAAACCATATTAACTTTTTTCGATAGCCAAATTTAATAGAGTTAACGGAGCGATTTAATGTACGCAAATTTGATGTATGCAAATTTCTGCAGAATATATGCCGAATTATGTCCATCAATCATTAGTGTAGTCATTCCTCTCCAAGCTGCACAAGACTCAATTGCAGTCTAGGCAGCAAGCATTAGGTCACCCCAACGACATGGTTCATAATCGCGTGGAGTATGCCGCTCACGTCGAGAACATTCCTCGCCTCGCCTACCTCCGCCGGCAAAGCACAATCCAGCGGCGTGCTTCAGAGCACGAGGAAGAAGAAGGAGAAGGAGGAGGTAATTGACTGCTACCGTGAGGGGAGTGTGCTTGTCCTAGTGGAGGGCGACGAAGAGGCATCAGGTGACATGAGAAGGGTGAGAAGATTTGTGATGACAGCATTGTGGTGCATCCAGGAAGACCCGGCTTTGAGGCCAAACATGAAGAAAATCACTCAGATGTTGGAAGGAGCTGTTGAAGTCTCAGTCCCTCCGGATCCAAGCTCTTTTATCAGTTCAATATGATTTTGCTTATTAAGACAACTAATGTATGTAATCATGGAAATTATCCGTATTGTCTGTAATTGCTATTACGCCAGAATAAACTTTTTCATGATGTCCTCACGTGGATCCCACTTAAAATGGCTAGATCTTACTCAAGCTTAACATTCCCTCTCAAGTATTTAAGAGAGAACATGTTGACGATTGTCAGCAGAAAGGCTTGCATGCGAGGCCGCATGCAACTGTGAAGAGAGATTTATATTGTTGAATGATCAAGTAACTATATGAAATGATGCAGAAACAGTCACTGGTAAATTTAAAGTCACGGGCATTCTTGTGTCAGATCTCTTCGGAATTCTACGTGGATCATATCCCTGTATGTCACGGGAAAAACTAATGTGGCTCCATCAAAGCATTTTTCAATCGACGATTTTGCTTCATTAAAATTGCATTCGACGCAGTAGAACAGTGTTTCAACCTGACCCAAGCAAAATAGATCTTCTCTGCTAAATTAGATGATGAGAGCCGTATGAAAGTTGCCGATCCTCAAGGCGTGCAGCGGGTGCCCGGAAATCCCAATCTCAATAGCTCTGCTGCTTTTTCTTATTCATACAGAAGGGGACACTCACTTCGCCATCTCCTGCATTTCTATAATTCCCTGCGGAAGACGACAATGGAGCGAGAGCAACGGACGGTGTGGTGAGCGTGTGCTGACGTGTCAGTTGCCGGGGTGGTGTTAGGTGTGCTGTGTACGTTTCGCGGGTCGCGGGGGGGATTGATTAGGAGTGTTGTTTTTTCCTTGTGAAGTCCATTAGCGATCTGATTAAAGTCAAATTTAGACGGTTCACAATCACATCCACTGCATGCATGCTTGATGCGGGACACCACAGCAAAATTTCCACGTACGTACGCGCATTGAAACGTTCAATTTCCACGAAGTGATCCGTGATCGCTTTGATTTCCACAGGAATCGAATCCTTTGTATTTTGGTCAACAAAAAAAAAAAAAACATTTTCCACTCCCAAAATTTCCTCCTCTAAACCTAAAAGATGTTTCGGTCAAAGTCTTCTAAATTTGTCTGTTTCTCCTTGGGAAATTTCAGGGTCACGACCGAAGATTAATGGATCCGCCCAACCAGACCTACCTTTTTCTATATTTCCACGTACGGAGAAATAAAGAAACACACCAACTCCAATCATGTTTCCGCGCACGGCACTTTTCTAATATGATTAAAATTCATAAATCTTGTTGGTAATATTATGTAGCTCGTCGGTCCAAGTTTACAAAGTTAGCAATTCGCCAACGTTAAATTCGCCAACGTAAATTATCACACCTTTCTTAGGAAATCATCGCTCAAAGTTAAAAAACTTAGCAGTGAAATTATAAACTTAAAAGTGAATCTGATAAATTACCAATATGAGTCTCGCTACAAGTTGCTAAGTTACTAAAAAAGTAAGGAATTTGCCATTGGAAATATAACTTTGGTTATTAACTTACTATGGGAATAAGTAACTCACCAATGTAGGCCTGCTTTTAGCATAATAAGTTGCCAACAATTTGAGAGATTTACTAACACCAAATTCAATCTTATATTGTAAGCCTCCCCCATTGAAGTTAGTAAGTACCAGTAAATTTAGCAACATGTCTGCTCTCTCAAGGTAGTAAGTCTCAAGTGAAGTATGAAATTTGCCGAAGGTCTTTCTTAACTTATTTAGGAGATTGTCTTTGGAGATTACCCATACAATTAAGGACTGTGAAAGTAGTAATTTACCGACGTAAGCTTGCTTTTAGCTTAATGAGAATAGAAATTTTGTATAGTTACCAAACGTGTTGTTTTCTCATAAATTGTTCCAGGAATAGAAATAGAAAAAAAAAACTATTTATGAAAGAAATTGTTCTCCGGAACATAAGCATTACTAACCAAATCCTAAATGGATTTGACATTAGCTTGTCCTTAAGAACCAACACTAGCTATGGCGGTAAAACGTAGTCAAATGCAAAAGTTGATGGAGACGATTCTCGAGAATGATTTCTCTTCAATTTTTCTTTTTTTCCTATTTTTATTTCTCTAAATTTTCGAAAACAATTGATTATATTTTAATTGCAACATATAACATATAGATTTAAATATCTTTTAATATATTTTTTAAAATTGGCTGACGTGACATTCACATCAACGCCTCTCCTCTTGAACAACAATGAAAAAACTACGTCAATTTTTTCGATAGTCAAAATTTAATAGGGTTAACAGAGTGATTTGTGCAGAATATATGCAGAATTATGCTCATCCATCATTGACGTAGCCATTCCTCTCCAAGCTTGCACAAGACTCGATTGCAGTCTAAGCAAGAAGCATTAGATCACCCCAACGCCACGGTTCCCAGTCACATCCACTGACTGCATGCATGCTTGATGCGAGACACCACCGCAAATTTCCACGTACAACGCGCATTGAAACGTTCAATTTCCACAAAGTGACTTGTAATCGTTTTGATTTCCGCAGGAATCAAATCCTTGTGTTTTGGTCAATAAAATATTTTCGACTCAAAATATATTCTCCTCTAAACCTAAAAGATGTTTCGGTCAAAGTCTTCTAAATTCGTCTGTTTCTCCTTGGGAAATTTCTGGGTCATGGCCAAAGCTTGATGGCCCTGCCCAAGCAGACTTGCCTTTATCTAAAGAAAAATAAATGAGTGAATGATTTTAATCTAATGTGAGAATAATAGTCTATTCTGGACCACAAAAAATCAAATAACAATTAATTATGAATTATTGTGGGGCCTATATCTTCAAAATTTTGTGACTCACAATAAGTTATTATTCTCACAAAAGCCTAAAAATTGTTATGCTAGCAAAATCCTTATCTAAATTTCTACATACAGGGAAATTAAGAAACACGCCTACTCCCGTGCACGACACTTTTCTAATATGATTAAAATTTATAAATCTTGTTGATAATATCTTGTAACTTGTCGGTCCAAGTTCCAACCAACTAGTCGAAATCTACGAACAATGTTAGCAATTTGCCAACATTAAATGCACGAGTAAATTATTACCTTTCTTAAGAAATTATCATTCAATATAAAAACTTGGAAGTGAAATTAGTAACTTAAGAGTGAATTTGATAAATTACCAACATAGGTCTCGCTACAAGTTGGTAAGTTACTAACAAAGCATGAAATTTGCCATTGGAAATATGACCTTGGTTATTAACTTATTATGGAAATAATTAACTAAACCGTTGTCCATAAGATTATATTAAGTTCTTGACATGATACTTCATTGATCCTGGATGATCTCTAAAGGCTCTATATTTTTATGGGATAAGTGAGCAAAAATTCTTAAAAGTTATTGGAAAAGTGGTCAAGTTTAAAACTTTCAAAAAGTGCAATCAAATCTTGATACTTATCAAATTACTTCAATTAAATTGCTCTATTAGCTCCGTTTGATTTAGCTAATAGAAAAAGCTATGTGATTTTTCTTTTTTAATTGTCAATTTTCGAAGAAAGAGGCGTTGATGAGGTTGCCACGTTAACCATCTCACTAGTTATGGTTGTGAAGCGAAGTAGCCAAACGCAAAAATTGATGGAGGCAAATGCCCTTCTCGAAACCATTTTTTTTTCGGTTTTTCCTTCTTCTGTTTCCAGATTTTTATTTCTCTAAAATTTCGAAAACAATTATTTACTTAATAATTTTAACAGAGAAAATTTGGCTTTTAATAAATTTTAATATAATTTTTACTAAAATGGATGATGTGGCAACTACATCAACGCCTCTCTTTTCGAATAACAATGAAAAACCATTTTAGTTTTTTCCGCTAGCCATATTGGAGGGAGAAAGACTTGATTGCACAATTTTGACAAGTTTTAGGACTTAATTGCACTCTTATGAAAATTTTAATACTCGATTACATTTTTGCTATTAATTTGATGATTTTTTATGCACTTATCTTTATTTTTATTAGCTCCTGTATGCAATTTTGGTAGAGCAAGTGTGGAGTCATGTAGATTCGCTGTTAATGTAACCATTCCTTCTCCAAGCTGCACATGATTCATTGCAGTCTAAGCATTCGATCATCACAACACCTCATATCACATCCAATGAGCACATGTTTGATGGGGGACACCACAGCAAATTTCCGCCTACATTCGAGCATCTGTGATTATGATCGAAACATTCCATGAAGTAAAAAGGAAACAAGATAAAGTAAAAAGGAAAAAAAGGCCTCAATAACGAAAAACAAAAGAAAGACCAAATTGCGAAAATTGGATGCTCATCATACACTTCTAAATGGTCTAAAGGCGGTCCACAACTTTGATTCAAACTTGCTGTGGAGAAAAGGAGGAGCAATCGTGTTGACGCCTAAATTTCGTTATTTAATTAATTAGGTTATTATTATTATTATTATTATTATTATTTATTTTACCTTTTTCGGATAATAAAAAAACAAACAAAAATAAAAATAAAACAAAAAAAGCCCATTTTTCTCTCTCTCTCTCTCTCTCTTCCCCCTCCGCATGGGCCCCTACGGCCCATTTTCCTCCTCTAATCCGGCCCTCTTCGGTCATCTTCCTCCTTCGTCTGTCTCTGCAGCACACGCGTAGAGGGCGCGATGCCGGATGAACGGACAGACGGCGACGCGCGTGGGGAGGGCAGCTGGCGGACAGTGGCGAATGGAACGCCGGTTCGGTCGGCGGAGGCCGTTTGGCGCGCGGGGATCGGCGATCGAAGCTTTGTCAACCGGCCGCCCCCTCGCCTATAAATAGGCCCTCCACCTTCGTCGGAAAACACACACAGAGGAGAGAGAGGAAGCCAGCAAAGCTCAGAGATCCCCTGAGAGACTTCGAGGAACTCGAGAGCAGAGAGAGGAGAGAGATCGAACCTGCGAGCATTCAAGCTTCCCCCGAGAGACTTCGGGGGAGGCTCGACGCTCGCAAGCCCAAATCGAAAGAGAGAGAGGAAGCCAGCAAAGCTTGGAGATCCCCTGAGAGACTTCGGGGAACTCAAGAGCAGAGAGAGGAGAGAGATCGAAGCTGCGAGCATTCAAGCTTCCCCCGAGAGACTTCAGGGGAGGCTCGACGCTCGCAAGCCCAGATCGAAAGGGAGAGAGGAAAGTTCGAGCACCCTCCGCCGTCGCCGTTGCCGTCGCTGCCATTCGCCGATCAAGCTGCCATTCGCGAACAGGTAACGTACAGCCGCCGTCGCCATTGCAACCCCCCCGGGTCGTCCAGTCCTCGTTGCTGCTTGTCGTCGCCGTCGCCGTCGCCACCGCGATGCCTCAGCCCTCCCCTCCTCGGCGCAGCAAATCGGGAACCCTAAGGTTCTTGATTTTTCGGGTCGCAGCCCTAGGTCGTCTGGTCGGACTCGGGCCGCGGCCGGGTAGGGTTCCACGAGCCGGGTCGCGGTTGCGAACCGGGTCAGAGAGTGGGTCGGGCGTGGGTTTGAACCAAGTAGGGTTTCCGCCTGAGACGGGCCTGTGTGCGTGGTGGCTAGCCTTTGGGCTGAGGTTTTTATAAAAATGAGCCAAAATGGGTTTGGGCTTTTACATTTGAAAAGAAAAACAATAAAAAAATTCGAAAAACAATCAATAAATAATATTTTATTTTCCAGAAAATAAAAAATCAAATAAAAAATAAAAAATGTCCATATTTTTCCCAAAAAAGCCAAAAAGTCATAAAAATATCAAAAATCCCAAAAATGCTTTTTATGTCCAAAAAAAATGAGAAAAAGACCAAAAAATGTTTTTCCTTCACAAATGCATGGAAAAATCCCTCAAAAATCCAAAAAAGCCTTAGGGTTTAAACAAGATTAGGTACCGAAAGGGCATTAGTGATTAACTAGTGTAATCAAGTCCCCGATCCTAATATCTCTAGTTGCGCAGGAGCGAGTATTTCTCTCGATACTTCGCTTGGGTTTCTAATCGACCCACCCCAAATCGATTAGTGGCGACTCCGTTTTAAAATTGACTTACAAGTTAAAAATTTGAACCATTAAGTCGCGAATTGGTGGACTTGGGAGAGTCCCGGCTAAAATAGACATAGCCGAACCATTAGCCTCCGCAAGACGCCCGCCCTGATCGGGCGCCGAAAAAAAGAAGTCGCGACAGCTTGGCGACTCCGCTGGGGAAAATTTGAAGACTTAGGCCTTTTTTATCTTGTTTAAATGCTTTGCTAATTTGGTTTTCTTTCTTTACAGGTTGGTAGCTTTTATTTTATTATGTCAAAATAAAATATTTTGTGATTATAAACTGTTGTGCATGCTTTACTGTTTTAACACTACACATGGCACACACAACCCAGCCGCCAGATCTGGGCCGCCATAGGATATCTAGGATGGTGTTAAGAAAGATACGGCCTCGAACGCGAGACTGCATTGTAGAGGTTGTCTTTCTTTTCCCCGAATTTCTTTAGCCGAGATTAAGGGGGTGTGTTGCCAGCATGAGACTGTGATGGGCGGACACCCTTTTAATTTCAACAAACCTTCTCAGTTAGAAATCGAGCCACACGTCCCATGCGCATGTATCTGTGCTTGCCATTTTCTTTAAAAGCAAAGTGATTTATTTACTCCTACTCAGTATTTTTTATTGGCCCATGGCAATTTAGGGTAGGTTTTTCGAGTCCTAGTTTATATGCGATGGGAGAAGATAATATCCAGTTTATTCCCGCTCCCAAAGCAGAACTCTTCAGATGGTGGGTTCAATTAGACCAGTATGCCCAAGAGCGCGTGAAAGCCAAAGTCGATCATCTTCTACCGTTGATCCAAATCCGTGTTCATTCTGAAGTCATACAGGCCATGGCACATTTCTGGTGCCCGAAGATGACTACTTTTATGTTTGGTGGGTTCAAACTAACCCCAACTCTGGAAGAATACAGCATCATCACTGGAATACCTCTCGAGAATAAGCTTGTTAGGCCATCAACAGGCATTATCCCGTTACGTGGGTTAGCACGACTCTTAAGAACTGAAGTCCATGTTATGAGGCAAATTCTTGAAAACAACCATAATACCTGCCCCCTAACATTTTTGACTGCCTGTTTTGAAAATCAACCCATGACCCAAAAAAGTGAGATTTTCCTCTTGGCTTTTTTCGGGTTCATCATTTTTCCCCATAAAAGAAATGTCATAAGTCCAAAGATGGCATGGATAGTTGATCAGATCTCAAGAGGGAAAAATTATGTCAACATGATTTTAACCGAAACATTCTTGTCCCTCAATCGTTTTAAAGAAAACACGGAAAAAGTCATGCGGGTCTCCCCGGAAATTTTACAAGTCTGGTTCTTTTCTCACCTAAGCGAATTTTGATGCTTCATGCGATCATCTGAAACAAATGATTTTGAAAATCCATTACAGAAATTTATGGTTTTAAGACCATACATTCCTAACCAAAGCCGTTTAAATTGGATAAATTTCCTAAGAGACCCGACTCCTGAGGTGTTCCAATGGTGTGATAGTTGGTTCCATGAAAAGAGAGCTCGCTTTGCTTACAAACGCCGCTATCCAATTCCATTGCTCGGCCTCACCGGCGCCATTTCCTATTTTCCATATCGGGTGGCACGACAGTATAGAGCCCTCCAGGAGATCCCACCGCCTTTCAAGAGGAAAGCCCCTCCACTCCTTTTCAATACAAGCCGTGACTACGCAGTCGAAATTTCTATCTATGAGGAAACATGGAACAAGTGCCATCGCAAAAGGATCGTGGTACTTGAAGAGCTTGAGGGACAGAAAAAGGCCCATCACGCCTCTGAGTCCTACATCTATAACCATCATATCCCGACAAAATTGAAGCCATCGATCCCTCTTCCAATCAGCGAGATAAGCTAGCACGAGCAAGTAGAGCTTATGCAAAGGGATTTGGGAATAGGCTGGATACATGTCTCAGAGCCAGTCCAATAAAGCAAGCGCCTTTGCAAGAACAAGGCTCCCCGTCGCATATAGAATAGCAGTCATGTGCCCCCCAGTATTAACTTTGTGAAAAGTTTTGTCCCATTGTTTAGGGACTTTTGTTTAATACCAAGTATTTCGTTCTGTCATTTTAATTTCAAGTTCTGGGTGGTTTATGAAATCCTCTTTTGATAAATAAAAAGCAGTTAAACCATTGCCATGGGTCAATCTTTGTTTACTTTCATGCTCATTCGGGGTTTTTACGATACCAGGTAATTATGAATCATCGACTATCAGACACTAGCGATCGGCCTCACGTGATAGGGCCCGATCAGAATGATGTACAAAATCACCTCGCCAACATTGAAGATGGCGTATGACAGATGTCCATTATCCTTCGACAGCTCTCGAGGCAAATGGAATCCACTCAAGCCAAACCCAACTCCGTAGCTGCTTTAAGCGCACTCCTGGCACCTGCGAATTTGCTAGAGGATAACCAACAAGATAAATAGCTTGAAAAGATCATGAAAAAACTGAGCTAGCTGCAGGAGCAAGATCCCATGGACTTGTCTAATTACGCCGGCATTAAGATCCCTGAAGAGCTCAAAGCACTTGAATGCGAAAGGTATGCCGATACCTCTCGCCCAGAGACCTACTTGCAGGCCTACCTAGTCCGGAGGATAATTCAATCGTACCAATCAAGCTTGACTAGCCCCACCTTGCGATGGTACATTGTCAGGAAGATTAGTCCCCTTAAGACCTGGGTGGAACTAATTCATGTTTTCCACCAAGAATATAATATTGACATCATCCCTAATATCGCCTTGCCCTACAAAGAACCGATGGTCGCGGAGCACGAGGAGCCGTTAGTCGCTGAGATAGGAGAAGAAGATGTCAATGAAGCCTTGCATTATAAATGGGCGACTGAACAACATCCTATGGCTAAAAAGTTTCCCACTGGGAAAGGCAAGGAGCCTGTGTACGATGTCAAAGACACAGAGTCTGTTCAAGACCGGGGCACGACAGGATAGCTCCTCAAGCTTACCGCAAGAGCTAGGGTCCAAAGAATACCGACCCCCATCAATCTAGGGAGTGAAGCTTCACCATCTCCCACTCCTCTTGACAAAGTCCAACTATCGAAACGAAGGGCTTTACTCAAAAGGTCTGGACCAAGAGTCAAGAAAAGAAAGTCTAAGCAATTCGATTCAACATCTACCATTGAGTATAGGCAAAATATGATAGCCAATGGGTCACCGCGCCAAAACTTCGAGCATCCCCCAGGGTACAATCCTGAAGGCTACCAATCCCTAGGATACAATCCCGAGGGCTACCAGTGTTATACGAGATGAAATCGGCCATTCATCGTATAACCTGTCTCCTACCCACACACGTGGTCGAAAGCTGTCGAAGAAGGAACATTCGTCCTTATTCGCTATGATCCCAATGAACTACTAAGCTTGTCACACGACCATGAGGATAGCTTAAATGCCTCATCCTCGGTTGGTGATTTTGACCCGGAAGAAAGCAATGGGATAATCTCGGTAGAGTCCAGCGTCCCTGAAACAGAAAAATTCACCACTATGATGAATATGCAATGGGAAAACCAATGGCCTAACCAAGACATATCAGGCCCGTCTTGCCCTCATAGGATCATGACCCCCAGAGAAATGTGGATACCTAATCTCCGCAAATATAATGGCATGACTTGCCTCGTGGCTTATTTGCAATATCTCCACGCTGAAATGAGTCAATACTATAGCACGATGTCATTCACAACTCAGGCCTTCCAAGAAAGTCTTACAGGATCCGCATTGCAATGGTTCATCATAGCAGATATCTACCTCATGAGGGATTGGAATGAGTTGTCTTCCGCATTCCTGCATCGGTATCAAAGCCAGATTGGAACTGAACTGCCTTGCGAAAACTTGGTTCACTTTAGAAGAAGACCAATGGAGAATTTCCGAGCATATGCAAGGAGGTGGGAGGCTTTTATGATGCAAACCTACCCTCAACTGGCCGAAGAAGAAATGATAAAGCTGTTCATAGTGTGAAAGCTAGTATGAGCACCTAGAGGGGGGTGAATAGGTGTAAAAACAAATTTCCCTTAGTGAAGTATGCAACTCAAATCAGCAATAGATTATGAAAAGGAAATTCGTCTCTTGTAAACAAAACGAGTTACGATCAAAGTAAAAGAGCGTAGGGAAGAGAATATGAACACAGAGTTTATAGTGGTTTGGCTTAATCCAAGCCTACGTTCACTCTTCCGCACTGACAGTCCACTAGCTGGATTTCACTATGAACAAAAGAGTTGTTACAGTAAAGCTCTTCCTTGATTTCACAGTGTAGAGACTCTACTACACTTCCTCAAGGTCTCTCAAAGATATAGACTCTCTTTTGCGTACAAGATTTCGCTCAACAGTTTAATTGACTAAGAACAAGGAGCTTTAGACTTTGGAATTCTTCTATCGCGCACACACTCGAACAACTGGAACGTCTTCCTTATATACTCCTTTATGCCATCATACCCGTTGGCACTTACCAAAGGAATTCTTCCAATCTACCCGTTGGACAGAATCAATTAGGAAGATCTTCGAGCTATTTAAGGAACATGACGATAGCCCATCAATCCTGCTCGCCCATACAATCAGGATCTAGGTTTCCATAAGTAGAACCTTCCAAGTATACTTCGCCAATCAACGGATCCAAAATCCCTAAATCAATCTTGATTTGAATAATGGATTTCGACATGCTATATCCAGCCAAGAGAACTTCTCCAGTCGATAAAGTCAAATCCTTAACGAAACAACCAGTTCTGGATAAGCATTCTTCGACGGTCGAGAAACTGTCAATGAGGATAGACTTTGAGTCTTGAGTCTGGCAGTCCGGAGTCTTCAAACTTTGAAGGAAGAGTCTGCAAGTCTTCAGACTAGACTGATGGAAACGTTTTGTCAACTTCAAAACACTCAAGGAAGTTTTCTCCAACAATTTGAACTCAAACATCATTAAGACGGTGATTAGCAAATATTCACCTTGGGGAGTATTTTTATTTCTAAGTAGCATCATAAAAAATCCCAAGGAGAGTGAACCAAGTCGTGGCCTAACCAGATGAAGATGACATTGGGCCACATGCTCTTAAATTAAGCATACATTGGACAAGGAGGAAAGTATATGCAGTGAATGGAATGGCCTCATGCATGCATTTAAAGGGAACAAGCTCATAGCAAATTTCTGCTTCGCCAGGTGCATGAACGGGGGCAGTCATCTACTTCGATGAAATTGTCGCAAGCAGACTTTCCAAAGCGAAACAACCGAAAGACAGAAGACCCTTGACCAAAACATCCTCCGTTCCATCGAATTGAGAATATGGCATGGAAAAAATAGCGAAGGCGTTAGCAGACGCCATAGTTGACTAAGACAAACAAGTAATCGAACCCATTAAGCTGCTGGTGCAGATCGATCGTTAGATTTAAATCTCCGAGGTCTTTCCGTTGTCTCGTCTCGGTGTATTTTCCAGTTCCGTCCTGTTTGGACCCGTTATGGGATGGCTTTGACCGTAGCTCGCTGCTTTGTTTATACAAGATCTCCAATGATAATTTGGAAAGGAATACGGATTGCTTAGAAAAATTGTCTACCGTGTGTTGCTTCTCCCTAATTCTCAACAGATGCATTGAGAAGAAAGATCATTTGATTATGCTTCCACCTACGTGATTTGCAAGCTGGGATTTCTTTGGTCTTGAAGAAGTTGGTTGCCAAGAGGAAGTGAGTGTCCATTCTGTATGAATAAAAAAGCAGCAGAACTGTTGAAATTGGGATTCCAGACCACCGATCCACGACCAGAGGATTGGCAAGTTTCATATGCTTCTCATCATCTAATTTAGCAGATAAGGTCTGTTCTGCTTGGATCAGGTTAAAATACTCTTCCACTGTGTCAAATGCAATTTTGGTGAAGCAACCGTGACATGCAGGGATATGATCCACATATAATTCCTAAGTTATTCAACAGAATAATGCCTGTGACTTCAAATTTTTCGGCGACTGATTCTCCATTATTTGATATATAGTTACTTGGTCACTCAACCATCGTAGTCTCTCAATTAATGCATGCAGCCTCGCATGCAATCCCTTTTGTGACGATCGTCAACCCGTTCTCTCTTGGATATATGTGAGGGAATGTTAAGCTTGACTGATGATTTAGCTTATTTAAGCAGGATCCATGCGAAGACATTAAGAAAATGTTTGATCCGGCATAATGGCACTTACAAACAATACAAGTACTTTTCATGATTACAGTGACAGCAGTTTTCTTAATAAGCAAAATCATACTGAACTGATAAAAGAGCTTGAAACTGGAGGTACTGGGACTTCAACAGCTCCTTCCAACATCTGAGTAATTTTCTTCATGGTTGGCCTCAAAGACGGGTCTTCCTGGATGCACCACAATGCTGTCATCACAAATCTTACCACCCTCTTTATGTCACTTGATGCCTCATCATCGCTCTCCACTAGCTTAAGTATGCTCCCGTCGTGGTAGCAGTCATATGCCCAGTCAACCAGCACAATTTGAGCTTCAATTTCTGATTCTAGCTTGTAGTTCTTTCTGCAGCAGATGAACTCTACCAACAAAATGCCGAAGCTGTAAACGTCTACCTTGCTTGAAATAGGCATATTCCTTAACCATTCTGGCGCTAAATAACCTCTGGTTCCTCTGACTCCAGTGGTGGTTCGTGTTTGGTTCGCCATCAAGAGCTTAGCTAACCCAAAGTCTGATATTTTTGCTGTAAGAGAGCCATCAAGAAGAATATTTTGCGGCTTGATGTCACAGTGGATTATATGCCTGTTGCAATCGTCGTGCAAGTAAGAGAGGCCCCGTGCAACATCGCAGGCAATTTCTATTCTTCTGTACCAGCTGGGCCTTGAAGCACCAAATAGGAAATCTGCCAAAGTGCCATTGCTCATGAGCTCATACACCAGAAGTCGGTGTTGACCTTCATTGCAGTATCCAAGCAACTGAACTAAGTTCCTGTGGTTGGTTTGGCCAATTGCAATCACTTCTCTTTCAAACTCTTTTTGGCTTTCTCCAGTCCATGTTGCCAGCAATTTTACTGCCACAAAGTTGGTATACTCGGATCTGAGAACACCTTTGTACACCGTTCCAAAAGCACCCGTACCTAGTTCTTCTTTGTATTGATCTGTTGCTTCTTGAAGCTCCTGATAAGTGAAAGTCTGCGTGCCTGTGGCTTGGTTAATCTGGACTGGTCGTGACAACTTAGAAGCCCTAGATCGGAAGCTTCTATAAATTAAATAGGTAATGAGGAGTAGAAGCAAGTTCACAAACACAGAGCTACTCAACAGCACCGATCCGATGATAATCAGAGTGGAATTCTTGTTTCCATTTCCTGTAGATTTTGAAGTCGAGTTATTTATCCTGATCTTGATCAGAGCTTTTCCAACATCAGTAAGGTCCACCCTTCCATTGGAAAGAGGGAGCTTCTTTTTCCAGCAAGTTCCGCTCCTACTCAAATAAGCAACTGCGCAAAAACAATCAGCCAAGCAACCCTGTCTGCAGCTGTACTCGGTTTGTGCCGCAATACCCTCATAATTATACAGTCGCCAGTTTGTATTGGGCATGTCGTGGAAAGTGAACTGGTCTGTTTCAAGCCTACGTCCATCACAACTCTGGGGTACGAAGTCCTGTCTGCATCCGTTCATCTCGTTTGTTGAATCTAACAGGGTATATCCGGGTGGGCAGTGGCATCGGGGCCTCTAATCGTCTCCAAGAGCACAGTAACTGTTGAAGCCACAAGCTCCGGAACCGATAGTTTGCTTGATGCTCTGGCATATATTTGGAGGGACCGGGGAAGAGACCATCGACCAGCCCCTTGCCGAGCCAGAACTCGAATTTGCCAGCTTGGTGTGGACATAGTGCCTGAAGACCCCATCGTATTCAAGGATCGCTCTTTGGTAAAATCCGCTGGTCAGGTTTGTGACTGAGGTGATGAGTTTGAGCACTGTTCAGTTCCTAGCCGTGAGGGAGACCTGACCACTTTGATTGAATATCAATCGGAAGCCGCTACCATTGGTGTTGCTGACCCAGTGAGTATCTGAGGCATCCCATGGGTTAGGAGTGGCATATAATGCGAGATTTCCACCGTTTCTTAGCTTGAAGTGAAATCTCCCGGCGGAGTAATTCATTTCGGAATAGCGAGCTGTAAAGTTAGCCCCAAGATCTAACCGTTGCGTAGGCAATAATGTATCCGTTGGTTGGCTGAACGAATCCCACAAGTTGACGTGGCTCGCACTCGCTAGGATGAAGTTCCTCGTGTCGAGCATGGCCGCATAGGCTAAGCCATTGCCGTTCAGGCCAGAAGACCACAGCTCTCCCTCTCGGGTCGGTAAGCACCAGCCCGCGGTTGGCGGTCAACTGGACTTTGGAACCTTCGGGCGCTAGATTATCGCCATTCGCCCACCAGACGATGGTCTTGTCCTCTATCTTCTCGAACCATATTGCCAGCAAATGAGCCCCTTGTCCCGTTTTCTGGAACCCGAAGGCGAACTCGCCCGACGGCGACAACAGGGAAGAGTTCCTGTCGTTCGCCGTCAACGAGTTGCTCAAGGTCAAGTTGCCGCGGGTCTGAGCTTCGGTGGAAAGGGGAAGTGGAACGAGTACAAGAAGGATTCCTAGTATAACTGAAGCCATGTTTGATGAAACTGGCATGCTCCTTGAGTTGAGCTACTTCGGCCTTAAGGATGAAACCGGCGTTCTTATAGAGATTCCCTACTTTCCAAGCTACCAGAGTCTCTCCTGTACGTCCCGTCGTTCATGGCGGGTGAGAGAGGCGACATTCCTCCTCTGCGTAGGTGTGATTTGTCGCGACCTCTTTTTTTCGGCACCCGATCAGGGCGAGCGCCTTGCGGAGGCTAATGGTTCGGCTATGTCTATTTTAGCCCGGACTCTCCCAAGTCCACCAATTCGCGACTTAATGGTTCAAATTTTTAACCCGTAAGTCAATTTTAAAACGGAGTCGCCACTAATCGATTTGGGGTGGGTCGATTAGAAACCCAAGCGAAGTATCGGGAGAAATACTCGCTCCGGCGCAACTAAAGATATTAGGATCGGGGACTTGATTACACTAGTTAATCACTAATGCCCTTTCGGTACCTAATCTCGTTTAAACCCTAAGGCTTTTTTTGGATTTTCGAGGGATTTTTCCATGCATTTATGAAGGAAAAACATTTTTTGGTCTTTTTCTCATTTTTTTTTTGGACATAAAAAGCATTTTTGGGATTTTTGATCTTTTTTTTTTGAAAATATAAATCATTTTTTGGCTTTTTATGACTTTTTGGCTTTTTTGGGAAAAATATGGACATTTTTTATTTTTTATTTTTGATTTATTTTTGATTTTTTATTTTCTAGAAAATAAGATATTATTTTTTTATTAAAATATTATTTTATATTAAAATAATATAAAAACGACCGAGGGCGGATTCCCGGGTTGGGGCCGACCCGAGTCATCGACCTGCGACCCAGACGGGCCCGCAACGTGAGCCCGACTTGAATTTTTTGATTGTTTTTCTTTTTAAATATAAAAGCCCAAACCCATTTTGGCCCATTTTTATAAAAACCTCAGCCCAAAGGCTAGCCGGCCCACACGCACAGCCCTGTCTTAGGTGGAAACCCTACCTGTTCAAACCCACGCCCGACCCGCTCTTTGACCGGTTCATAGCCGCGACCGGCTTGTGGAACCCTACTCAACTGCAGCCCGGGTCCGACCCGACGACCCAGGGCTGCGACCCGAAAAATCAGGAACCCTAGGGTTCCCGATTCGCGGCGCCGAGGAGGGGAGGGCTGAGGCATCGCGGCGGCGATGGCGGCGACGGCGGCGACATCGATACGAGGACCGGACGACCGGGGGTTGCGATGGCGACGGCGGCGGGACGTTACCTGACCACGAATGGCACCTTGAACGGCGAACGGCAGCGACGGCGACGGCGGAGGGTGCTCGAACTTTCCTCTCTCCCTTTCGATCTGGGCTTGCGAGCGTCGAGCCTCCCCTGAAGTCTCTCGGGGGAAGCTTGAATACTCGCAGCTTCGATCTCTCTCCTCTCTCTGCTCTTGAGTTCCTCGAAGTCTCTCAGGGGATCTCCGAGCTTTGCTGGCTTCCTCTCTCTCTTTCGATCTGGGCTTGTGAGCGTCGAGCCTCCCCTGAAGTCTCTCGGGGGAAGCTTGAATGCTCGCAGCTTCGATCTCTCTCCTCTCTATGCTCTCGAGTTCCCTGAAGTCTCTTAGGGGATCTCCGAGCTTTGCTGGGTTCCTCTCTCTCCTTTGTGTGTGTTTTCCGACGAAGGTGGAGGGCCTATTTATAGGCGAGGGAGCGGCTGGTCGACGGAGCTTCGACCGCCAATCCCCGCACGCCAAATGGCCTCCGTCGACCGAACCGACGTCCCATCCGCCACCTGTCCGCCAGCTGCCCCCCCCCCCACGCGCGTCGCCGTCCGTCTGTTCATCCGGCGTCGCGCCTTCTGCACATGTGCTGCAGAGATGGACAAAGGAGGAAGATGACCGAAGAGGGCCGGGCTGGAGGAGGAGGAAAATGGGCCGTAGGGGCCCATGCGGAGGGGGAAGAGAGAGAGAGAAAAATGGGCTTTTCTTTGTTTTATTTTTGTTTTTGTTTTTGTTTTTTTTTATCCGAAAAAGGTAAAATAATAATAATAATAATAATAATAATAATTATAATAATAATAATAACTTAATTAATTAAAAAACGAAATTTAGGCGTCAATAGCTGCCCCTCTTTGAAGGTGAGTTCGCAGAGGTTGCATTCAAAGACAAACTGATACCTAAATTTTATCCATGCATGCGTAGCAAATTTTATTTTATTTGGGACCTATTATTCTATGCAGAAAAAGAGCAATATAACTTTACATATACTAAGACAGATAAGAAGATACCTGTAGTTACTTCATCGGGAGTGAGTGAGATAGGGTGTGAACCCGAGTTTGGCAAGTATCGATGCGTCATCTTACCTGGTGACATGAGAAGGTTGCTTCTCCAGGACCCGAACCATTCTTCGGTCGCCTGTTAGAGCAATCAGTAGTTTGTCTTAGACTCGAACCTTTTTTCGGTCGCCTTGACGGGAAATTGCTTTTCCAGGACCCGAACCTTTCTTCGGTCGCCTGTCAGAGCAGTAAGTGGTTTGTCTCGGACCCGAACCTTTCTTCAGTCGCCGTGACGGGAGATGCGCCGACCTTTCTCAGGGCATCTATTTGTGGGTGCCTGATTTGTATCGAGGACACCAGTTGGTACCCGACCTTTCTCGGGAGGATGCGCCAACTTTCTCAGGGCATCGATTTGTGGGGTGTCTAACTTCTGTTAAGGACACCAGTTGGAACCCGACCTTTCTCGAGAGGATGCACCGATCTTTTTTAGGGCATTGATTTGTTGGGGTGTCTGACCTCAGCCATGGACACCGGTTGGTACCCGACCTTTCTCGGGAGATGCACCAACCTTTCTCAGGGCATCGGTTCTAGAAGATACCTGGACATTTACAGGCATTTGAAAGAGTACCTGGATATTCGCAAGTACTAACCTGGAGGATATTTGGGCCTTTGCAGGCGTTGAAGGGGTACTTGGATGATCACAAGTGCGAATTCTGAAGGGTGCCTGGACATTCGCAGGCATTGTAGGGGTACCTGGATGATCACAAGTACTAGATGCTGGAAAATACCTGATTGCTTGCAAGTGTCGAAAGAGTACTTGGATGATCACAAGTACGAACTTTGAAGGCTGCCTGGACATTCATAGGTATCGAAAGAGTACTTGGATGATCACAAGTACAAATTCTTGGAGGAAACCTGGATGTTTGCAGGTATCCAAGGGATACTTGGATGATGACAAGTACAAATTCTTGGAGAATACCTGGTCGTTTTCGAAGGTCTCTTGGTAGATGGAATATCGAGGACGTACCTGAGATATTCTTGAAGGTCTCTCGCCTCCTGGTAGTTGGAATATCGAGGATGCGCCTCGGCTATTCATGAAGGTCTCTTGCCTCCTGGCAGTTGGAATATCGAGAACGTGCCCCGTATATTCATGAAGGTCTTTCACCTCCTGGTAATGGGGAATATCGAAGACGTACTTTGGATATTCATGAAGGTCTCTCACCTCTTGGTATGGAGAATATCGAGGACGTGCCCCGCATATTCGTGAAGGTCTCTCACCTCCTGGTAAAGGGGAATATCGAGGACGTACCTGGGATATTCGTGAAGGTCTCACCTCCTGGTAAAAGGGAATATCGAGGACATACCTGGAATATTCGTGAAGGTCTCTCACCTCCTGGTAATTGGGAATATCAAAGACGTACCTTGGATATTCATGAAGGTCTCTCACCTCCTGGTATGGAGAATATCGAGGACGTGCCCCGCATATTCGTGAAGGTCTCTTGGATATTCATGAACCTCCTGGTAAATGGGAATATCGAGGACATACCCGGGATATTCGTGAAGGTCTCTCACCTCCTGGTAAAGGGAATATCGAGGACATGGTAAAAGGGAATATCGAGGGATATTCGTGAAGGTCTCTCACCTCCCGGTAATTAGGAATATCGAAGACGTATCTTGGATATTCATGAAGGTCTCTCACCTCCTGATATGGAGAATATCGAGGACGTGCCCCGCATATTCGTGAAGGTCTCTCACCTCCTGGTAAAGGGGAATATCAAGGACATACTTGGGATATTCGTGAAGGTCTCTCACCTCCTATTAATTGGGAATATTGAAGACATACCTTGGATATTCATGAATGTCTCTCACCTCCTGGTATGGAGAATATCGAGGACGTGCCCCGCATATTCGTGAAAGTCTCTCACCTCCTGGTAAAGGGGAATATCGAGGACGTACCTGGGATATCCGTGAAGGTCTCTCACCTCCTGGTAAAAGGGAATATCGAGGACATACTTGGAATATTCGTGAAGGTCTCTCACCTCCTGGTAATTGGGAATATTGAAGACGTACCTTGGATATTCATGAAGGTCTCTCACCTCTTGGTATGGGGAATATCGAGGATGTGCCCCGCATATTCGTAAAGGTCTCTCACCTCCTGACAGTTGGAATATCGAGGACGTGCCCCGCATATTCGTGAAGGTCTCCCACCTCTTGGAAACATAAACTTGAATGTGGCACGAGACTTACCTGGATGCCGCAGGCACACAGGTTTACAAAGTAGTGCAATATTTGGATGAACACAAATATTTAATGATACGATCAGGGACCACTTAACTGGTCCAAGTGTAAGAAAGCATACCTGGGTAATCGCAGGTGCACAATATGGTGGAATACTTGAATGGCTGCTAGTATTCAATGATACAATTTTGAGAACAACTCAAAAAGGGAGTACCTAGACAATGAAAGGCACTCAAAGGTAGTGGGATACTTGGTCAGTTGCAGGCATCCTAGCTATGAAGACAACTCGAACAAGTCGAGTGTCAAGAAAAGGGAGTATCCGAACGGTGGCCGGTACTCAAAGACAAGGGGACACTTGGACAGTCGCAAGCATCCAAACTTTAAAGACAACTCAAACAGGTCGAGTATCAACAGAGGGAGCACCTGAGTAGCGGTAGGCACTCAAAAACAGGGGGATACCTGGACAGTCGCAAATATCAATACTCTAGGGATGACTCGAGTAGGTCGAGTGTTGATAAGAGGGAGTACCTGGCAAATGGTGGGTACTCAAAGGCAATGGGATACTTGGACAGTCACAAGCATCCAAACTTTAAAGACAACCCGAACAGGTCGAGTATCAAGAAAAGAGGGAGTACCTAGACAGTGGTAGGTACTTTAAGACAAATGGGGATAGGGATATGCTTACCTGGCAATATCTCTGATATCAGGAAGTGTGTCTGCTATTTGCACAATATGTACACATGATTGTATATGCTGTAAATTCATGAATTTAAATGTAATTCATGCATGACAATTTTGTCATTTTTGCATCATTTGAATTCCACTGGGGAAGATTTTGAAAGACAACCTTCATTTAGAATGTAGATGTCTTGAGCATGCAAAATGAGGGACTTTCAGTTTGAAAGGACTTTCCGCTCCCTCTCAGGGAAAAGGCTATCTTGACCATTGATGCAGGATTTATAAGGACCACACATCTCACTATCATCATGTTAGCATGGGTCCGAGTATTCTCACAAGTGGTACGATTTTACCAGTGTGAGAGGTCTTCTTCGAGACCGTCCTGTAGGCCTGATCAATGACTTATCAAAGAGGACCGTCAAGGTCAAGGCTCCTGAAGGAATTGTTGCACGATCATCTTCGGGTTTTTGCAAGTCAAGAATCCTGCGAAAAGAGATAAAATAATCTTGCTCGTACTTCTTCAAGTGATGTTTATAAACATATGAAATCCTACGTTAATTGAAGTGCCATAGTCTGAAGAGACTTTTATAATGGGACACAATGTAGGCTTGACTCAAGTGTAAAAAGGTGAGAGTTGACTATTGCCTTGGCATTTGTCACCGGTCTTTTTTCTCACTGTCAGATGGAGGCTCAATTAATCGAACATCAACAACTTCTCTTGGGAATACAGATGGCTGTATTTTTGTTTGGGGGCATAGGCCTTGCTTTTACCAGGCACACTGCTTTTTTCGTGCCCCTAGTTTTTGTTCCCATTTTTCATTCATGGGCATTGACCTTGCTTTTACCAGATACACTGCTTTTTTATGCCCTTAGTTTTTTTGTTTTTTGTTGCTTGAGGAACTAATCTAGGCAAGTTCAAGCAAACGCGGTTGTTAGACTGTTGAGTCTTCATCTTTTGCTGGTGCTCCTGATTATGCTGCTTGAATGGCAGTAACTTCTGTTTTGCCTCTATGTGAGGGTCAAATTACAGACTCAATTTGGTTGTACAATGAATACAAGTGCGTAAAGAAAGAATTGCCCTTCGTCATTCTAGGGCACTTAAATTAACGCAAGTGTTCATATGCAATAAAGACACCCGAAGATTGATGCAAGTGCGAGCAAGAAAATTTCTATTCATTTTCTCACATTGTGATGCTGATTTGCCTTGTCTTTGACATGCCCCAGTGTGGGGGTGTTTCTTGATGAGAGAAGCTTCACCAATATGTGGGGCTCAAAAGGGGGTGAGCAATGAAATGTCTCTCACTGTTTTGGTTATCGTACCATTCGCGAGAGAACTCTTTATCCTGCAGTCATGGAATCTTCTGCACTGATCTCACAAGTGTATAGATGGGGGACTGTGTGTAGGATATGGCTTGCCTGTCATCATTATGACGCGCCTCATCCAGCATGCTCAATCAATCTCGTATTATTCACTTAGCTGTCTATTCTAATAATCATCAATGGAATCAGTGATTTAGACAGACAAAATCATCGTGCAAAAATCCATTTGGAGAAGGCATGCAGCATTTTTAAGTATGAGAGAGTTTGTACTCTCAAAACAAATGAATGGTTTTTACTCAAGAAACCTATTGACAACTTTAGGGGTGTTTACTTGGTGGAATTGTATTTACAAATGCATTGAATTTTAAACATCAAAAGAGTTATTCACATAGGGGTGTCAATGGATTGTCCCTATTGATTAGGGATATGACACATGAATGATCAGCCAAAAATTGGGAATCTGATCGGGCATCTCTACTTTTGCCCTTGCAGAAGAGAAGGTGTAAATGGATTAATCAGCAGGGCCAAAATTAAAAGTGAATTGAGGCCTGAAGGATCTCTGTCATTTGATTTAGCGATACTTGAGACGCCATTTTGCTTGGGAGAGCTCATGCCTCTCATTGATTTGTTACCTGTGTTTTTGATAGTCAGGTGATCCTACAAAAGATAGGAAAGAACGTGTCAGTCACGATTTTTCTCAGGAGTTTAAACAACTGGGAGCGATACAACATTACCCTTCACTGGTTTGCAGATGATTGGATGGACCTGAAGTGCGAGTGGGACACGAAGTCCTATGTCTTTTGCTTCGTTAGGTCACCTGCTCTCTCGTAATTTGCAGGTGCAAGAGAAGCAAAAACTTTTTTATTATTTTTTTTTACCAAGTAGCTAACTGCCGCGTCGGGGATTCGAACCCCCAACTTCGAACCGTTTTGCTTCTTCCGGGGTACCACTCGGCTAGAGGCGCCGACGGTGTCCGTAGGGCACTTCTTTTTTCATTTAACCGAACCGCTCTGGATGACACGTCCTTTCATACCAAGTTAGGTAAATCGATATGGGTCACTTGATTTGCCCAAATTAACCATTAAGCTTGTTTCTTGAATCATATGCTTCCTGTCAATAGGAGAAAATATGTTAAAAGTGAGTTCAGATACTGAGAGTTTTGGAAACGATACCAAATTACTCTTCCCCAGAGTTTGTATGTGCTGGCTCCTAGGGATATTTGAATGTCAATGATGGCCTCTTTGTATCGACATAGTTCAACGTTTCTTTCAATTGGCTTTTCTCATTTGTGGCCATGTATGCATGATTGTTGGTCGTTGATTCATCTTCAACGCCTTCCTTTTGTGAAATTTCTCCTTCTATCTTTAACTATAGCAGCATTGGGCAAAGTCATGTACTTCAAGCTTCCATGGAACCTGAGATGGACAATCAAAATCTCCAGTCTTCTGATGGCAATTATTTCTTGGAAGAATATGCGTCTAGAACACGGAGTGAAGCTCCCAGATTCTAAAGTCATTGTCTGGAGTGGGGGGGGCTATAGATCGCCTTGACTGTCTGGATTTTCTCCCTGTTGACAGTAATCAATTCAAAGGAAGAGAATAAATTTCTTCCTTGTGCTTCTTGGCTTGTCAAAGCTGGAAATCCCTTCAATGAAACCGCAACGTCTAGTTGTTCGGGCACGTAGTGCGAAAAGATATTCCTTCGGCTTAAGAGGGAGTTGGACAGGAGCTAGGTGGAGTGCACAGAGCTCCTAAGGACGGCTTTCAAAAACGGGAATGTTGAAAGTAGCATGGGGGAGGTTATCCTGCCTCGAGCTACCATGGCGCGCATGCTTCAAGTTTATTACGTCCTATCTTTCGTCTCCTGTACATAGGAGAGAGGGGACATCATTTTCAAAATTATGTTCAGTGAATAAGGCTTACCCTCTTTGAAACAAGATGATCCTTTTTTATTTGCCCCTGCTTTCTTGAAAGAGTATCATTGAACTTGGTGAGTTCACATGGTGTGCCAGCTTATAATGCCCACTATCATGCTAAGTCGAAGGGGATGAGACATGAAGTGAACAAGATAAAATTTAACATCTTGTTTTGACAAAAAATTTTGGTAATGAAATATTTTTGTTTTCAAAAGCATGTATTTGGGGGGAGGAAAGCATGAGGAAGCCCAGCCCTCAGTATTTTCCTTGGATGGTATTTTCTTTTCATGGTTGGATAGCATCACTGGGCTGGTTTGGGATACCGCCTCATGCTTTTAAAATAAAATATTAGAACTGTACATTGGATTACTGGAATGCAACAGTAGCACACTAGACAAGATAAGAAACATGAAATTATAAAAACAGGCAAAACCCATGAAAACTCATATGAAAATGAGTGCTTTGATAGTGTTGTTTCTGAAGTCAAGCACCTTTGAGTTCCTCACCTCCAGTAGACTCGAAGTATTCGCACGTGAGGACCACTTCATTGAAGCTACGGAAGTGCAACCCAAGTAACCAACAACGATGTTTGCGAGGTAAAACCCCTATGTGTTGGAGAAAACTTCCTTGAGTGTTTTGAAGTTGACAAAACGTTTCCATCAGTCTAGTCTAACGACTTGCGGACTCTTCCTTCAAAGTCTGAAGACTCCGGATTGCCAGACTCAAGACTCAAAGTCTATCCTCATTGACAGTTTCTAGACCGTCGAAGAAGGCTTATCCGGCTTGGATGTTTCGTTAAGGATTTGACTTTATCGACTAGAGAAGATCTCTTGGCTGGATATAGCATGTCGAAATCCATTATTCAAATCAAAATTGATTCAGGGATTTTGGATCCGTTGATTGACGAAGTATACTTGGAAGGTTCTACTTACGGAAACCTAGATCCTGATTGTATGGGCGAGCAGGATTGATGGGCTATCGTCATGTTCCTTAAATAGCTCGAAGATCTTCCTAATTGATTCTGTCCAACGGGTAGATTGGAAGAATTCCTTTGGTAAGTACCAACGGGTATGATGGCATAAAGGAGTATATAAGGAAGACGTTCCAATTGTTCGAGTGTGTGCGCGATAGAAGAATTCCAAAAGTGAAGCTCCTTGTTCTTAGTCAATTAAATTGTTGAGCGAAATCTTGTACGCAAAAGAGAGTCTATATCTTTGAGAGACCTTGAGGAAGTGTAGTAGAGTCTCTACTTTGTGAAATCAAGGAAAGCTTTACCGTAAAAACTCTTTTGTTCATAGTGAAATCCAGCCGGGTGGGCTGTCGGTGCGGAAGAGTGGACGTAGGCTTGGATTAAGCCGAACCACTATAAACTCGTGTTCATATTCTCTTCCCTACGCTCTTTTACTTTGATCATAACTCATTTTGTTTACAAGAGACGAATTTCCTTTTCATAATCTATTTCTTGATTTGAGTTGCATACTTCACTAAGGGAAATTTGTTTTTACACCTATTCACCCCCTCTAGGTGCTCATACTAGCTTTCACAATTGGTATCGAGCTTGTGTACTCACTTAAGTTGAAGTGTTTTACTTGAGTTAAAGATCCATGGCTAGTATGTTGGCTCCAGGACTGGTTGAAGGGCAAAGCAATACCAGACCGCCTTATTTTGATGGAAATGAATACAACATATGGAAAAATAAGATGAAGGCATTTCTAAAATCAAAGGATCCTCTGGAATGGGATGTGGTAGACAAAGGAATCATTCCTAAAGCTGCACCTATCTCAGAAAGAGGAAAAGAAGCCGTTGAGTCTAGCGAAATGACTCAAGAAGAGATAACCAAGAGACAAGCTCTTGATGCAAAAGCAATATATTCTTTATATTGTGCATTATCACCTACTAAATATAACAGAATATCTTCTTGTGATACAGCTAAAGAAGTCGGGATAGATTACACATCACCTATGAAGGAACTAATCGAGTGAAAGAAAATAGAATCAACATTTTGCTCGGTCAATACGAAGCATTCAAAATGAAATCAGGAGAATCTATCACTGACATGTTTAGTCGTTTTACATAAATCGTGAATGGTCTTGAAAATCAAGGTCAACCAATTTCTCGATCCCATGAAAGTAAACAAGCTACTGCGTGGACTCTCCAAGGATTGGAATCACATAAAGACCTCAATAAGGGAGACACAAAGAATTATGCCACTTTACGTCGATGAATTGGTTGGGACTCTTCGAGTCTTATGAAGTGGAGCGAATCAATGAAGATGAAGATTCTAAAGGTAAGAAATCCATTGCATTAAAATCTAATGATGATTCGATGTCAAGACGATATGGATGATAAAGAGCTTGCTCTCATGATAAGAAGATTTGAAAGCTAAACAGAAAGGGGAGAAGATTCAATCCAAAGAAACAAAGTTTTCAAAAGCAAAGAGACTAAGTCGTTGAGGATGATGAATCCAATCGAGATGTAGTCTGTTTTGAATGTAAGAAAAAGGGACACATCGGACCCAAGTTGTCCCTTCGAGGAAAAAGAAAGGAAAAGTTGAGAAATATCGAAAGGCACTCAAAACAGAAACTTGGAGTGATACGAATGTGAAGAAAGTGATGATGATTATGCCAATATTTGTCTCATGGCACAATCGACTCGATTCGAGCTCGATTCGGACAATGAAATCGAGGTAAGTAATTTGAAAATCCCTACTAAAGTCTCTATATACATTGATGAATTGTGTCTTAGTCTTAAAATTTCTCTTAAAAGGATTTCCGAACTTAAAAGAGAAAATTCTGCACTAAAGCAATAGGAAAATGTTTGGAAAGAAAATGTCAAAAGTTTAGACAAAAGTGTTACTACTTTGAAAGAAAATGAAGACAATCTTTCAAAAGAAAATGCATTCCTGAAAAATGATATCTCAAGTATTTCTAAAAGATTTTCTATAGGATCTCGAGAAATTTGAGAAAACTCTTTCAAAGCACAAAGACCTTATTTCAACAAATCGGGTTTAGGAATGACTGCTTTGAAACTATTCCTCTAATTGATTTTCCTAAAGTAAAGGAAAGAATTAAGCAAAGACCTACAAGAGATGCTTACAAAAATCATTTCTAAAAAGTTTTTGTAAAATCGGTAGGTCGCAAAGTGCTCTTAAATGTTCTAAGTGCAATAGCTCGAGATCATTTTGAGAAAGAATGTCCTATGGTTTGGAAACTGTTAAGAATGTATGGGCAAAGACCGTATATTACACTAACACCAATGGACCTAAGAAAATATGGGTACTAAAAAAAGCTTGAGTCTCTTTTCTAAATGCGAGTCACTATCAAGAAAAAGGTTAAATGATACTGGATAGTGGATGCTCAAGGCATATGACAGGAGATTCAAATTGCTTCATAAAGCTTATTCAAGTTAATGGTGGAAAAGTTTCATTTGGAGGAAACAAAAAAGGAAGAATTGTGGGATACGGAACTGTAAAGATTGGAAGCCTTACAATCTGTAATGTGTCCTTAGTGGAAGGACTCAACTACAATTTGCTAAGTATCGATCGGTATGTGACACCGGTTTCAAAATAAATTTTCAAGAGGGAATATGTTTAGGAACCGGTAAAGACTCATCTCGAGTCTTTCACGGGTCGAAGACATGGAAATATCTACCTCTTGGATGTCAAACCAGATGAAACCCAATGTCTAATCTCAATTCAAGAAGAAGCAAACTTATGGCACAGAAAACTTGGGCACATCAACATGAAGCAGATAGCCAAAATTTCAGCAAAGAAGCTTGTTCGTGGTCTACCCAATCTGTCATACCAAAATTCTGATCTATGCACACCATGTGTGTTGGGAAAACAGGTAAGAAACTCATTCAAACCAATAAATCAAGTTTCCACTAATCGTGTATTGCAGCTCTTACATATGGATCTCTTTGGACCAACCAGAACTCAGAGCATTGGAGGTAAGAAATACTGTTTAGTGATTGTGGATGATTATTCACGATTCACTTGAGTATATTTCCAAGCAAGTAAGTCCGAAACCTTTTCTTATTTTACAAAGTTTGCTAAAAAGGTCCAAAATGAGAAAGGGTATGTTATTTCAAGTATACGGACAGACCATGGAGGTGAATTTGAAAATTAAGATTTTACAAAATTCTGTGATGAATCTGGTTTTCAGCATATGTTCTCTTCTCCATATACTCCAAAGCAAAATGGAGTCGTGGAAAGAAAGAATAGGTCGCTTCAAGAAATAGCTAGAACTCTTCTAATTGAAAGTAACATCTCTTCACGTTTTTGGACTAAAGTAGTTTCTAGAGTATGTTATATTATTAATAGAGCCTTTCTAAGGCCTATTCTAGAGAAAACTCCCTACGAGTTATTCAAAGGAAAGAAGCCAATTGTTTCATATTTTCATGTGTCTGGATGTAAATGTTTTATATTGAAAAATGCAAATGATCGGGTTGGTAAGTTTAAAGAAAAATCAGATGAATGTATTTTCCTTGGATATTCTATCACAAGCAAAGCTTATAGAGTTTACAACAAGAAGACTCAATCTGTGGATGAATCAATGAATGTCAAATTTCAAGACTTTATGCAAAATCAATCGATTCATACTCATCTTGAAGAATCCGACCTTCTCGAGACTCTACAAAGTCTAAATCTCCAGAAGCAATTCAACCTTCAGAAGACGAGTAACAAATGATCAACGAAGATTCAAATGAGGAAAAAGATCAACAATCTGACAAATTAACCAGCAACTGGAAGCATAAATCCAGTCATCCCAAAGATCTCATTATTGGTGATATTAATGAAGGAATTCGTACAAGATCCAAAAGGCGAAGAGTCTAGTGTTGTGGCTCTTATTTCGAAATAGAACCCAAGAGCATAGAAGAAACTTTATCGATGAAAGCTGGATTGAAGCTATGCAAGAAGAACTCGAGCAATTCAGCCTTAATGATGTCGGGAATTGACTCCTAAACCGAAAGGTAAATCCATCATTGGAGCTAAATGGGTTTTCAGGAACAAGATGAACGAGAAAGGTAAAGTCGTAAGAAACAAAGCAAGACTCGTGGCCAAGGGATATACGCAAGAAGAAGGGATAGACTATGATGAGACTTACGCACCAGTAGCAAGGTTAGAAGCAATTAGATTATTACTTGCTTTTGCTTGTCATAAGAATTTCAGGTTATTCCAAATGGATGTCAAAAGTGCTTTCCTAAATGGATTTATCCAAGAGGAAGTCTATGTGGAACAACCACCTGGTTTTGAAGACCCAAGAAAATCGACTACGTATTCAGATCGAAAAAGGCTCTATATGGTTTAAAGCAAGCACCTTGAGCTTGATACGACAGACTAAGTAAGTTTTTAATGCAAAATGGCTTTGTCAAAGGTAAAGTAGATACTACATTGTTTATAAAAGAGAAAGCAAATTTTTCTACTTGTTCAAATTTATGTTGATGATATCATTTTTGGATCTTCTAATGAAAATCTGGCAAGAAATTTTCTAAGTCTATGCGGGATGAGTTTGAAATGAGCATGATGGGTGAACTAACCTTCTTTCTCGGGCTTCAAGTTAAACAACTGAAGGAAGGAATCTTTATTCATCAAGAAAAATATGCTAAAGAACTTGTCAAAAAGTTTGGACTAGAAAATTGCAAAAAGACCGATCTACCAATGTCAAGTTCTTTAAAGATGGACAAGGATGAAGAAGGAAAGAAAGTTGACCGGAAGCTATACGGGAGTATCATTGGTTCACTTCTTTATCTAAGCGCTTCTAGACCGACATTTTGTTTAGTGTTTGTATTTGTGCCGATTTCAATCGAGACCCTAAAGAATCTCATTTAAGTGCTGCAAAGCGTATTATCAAATACATTACCTCAACTTCAAACTTGGGTCTCGGTATCCTAAAGAATGAGACTTCACTCTTCTTGGATACTCGACGCCTTGACCTAGCCGGTTGCGAGTTGATAGAAAGAGCACCTCGGGCACTGTCAACTACTTGGAAGCGGGATGGTATCTTGGTTTTCAAGGAAGCAAAGTACAAGTAGCTCTTTCTATGGCGAAGCGAGTATGTAGCTCTTGGAAGTTGTTGTTCACAAATTCTGTGGATAAAACAACAGCTAAGAGACTTTGGAATTGAAGATTCATGCACTGAAATCAAATGTGACAACACCAACGCAATCAATCTCACCAAGAATCCGATTCTTCACTCAAGAGCAAAACATATAGAGATTCGACATCATTTCATTAGAGATCATGTTCAAAATGGAGAAGTTTCGATTCAGTTTATTGACTCAAAGAATCAAGCGGCGGATATATTTACAAAGCCTTTGGAGAAAAATCAATTTGAAGTTATTCGTTCCAAACTAAATATCTTAAAGTCGAAGAAGTTCGACTCGGATCGAAAGTCTAAAGGCACTCGATTCGACAATCAAGATCTACGACCGTAAGTTATTTCTATTTTAGAAACTTATCTCTCGATACAAATCTTGAAAAGGTACGATCATCTATCCAAATTTAATTGGTGTAATTTTCCCAATTTTTCGTGATTAGTGCAATCCTTCCTTTTCGAAAAACAAGTTATTTTTGAAATGACAGTTATCTAATTTTTTTTTAAAAAAAAAGGCAGTTATTTTTAAAAGGCATTTTTATATTTCCTTTTTCACGACGCTCCGTATGCCTCGCTTCAACTGCCTTATATATTGTCGGTTCTTCTTCGTTTTACTCACAAAAACCCTAGGAGAGCACCGATCTTCCACTTCTGTCTTCTTCTCTTGTTTAATCCTCGAAAAGTTTTCATCTTTCTTGGGAAACAAGCTTGGAATCTCTCAAAGGCGTGAAAGATGTCGTCTCAAAGAAAGTCTTCAAGGATCGCAAACGGGGGACCATAGCAAATGCGTGAGGGGCCTACGCACTTTGATCTCATCGAGGAAGAAGAATCTCCTAGACAGCAGCAGAGCCCACAACATTCTCAGTAGCGTCCATCTCCTCCATCTAGACCTCAGGATGTTGCACATCAAGAAGAGGAAGAAATCATCAAAGACGCAGAACCCGTAAGAACTCTTAAGCCCGCTTTTACCTACAAGCTTTATCGTGCTTTGAAGAGGAGTGGTACTCCGTTGAACTACATTGATGAATTTTCGAAAGACAAAGGGTTTAGAAATGAAACTTTCTTTTTACGAACAATGGAACGATTGGGAATTGCCCCCTATTTGGGTCGGCGGAAGAGGCATTGGCAAATATCCCAAGTGATCCACGTGTTGGAGGGCTGAGTCAACCAGATGGGAATGACGATGATAGGATGTACAGTCAGTTTAAACCAAGAATGGGTGTTGCGGCAAAAATCCGAAGCAAAAGGACAGACTTGTTTCAATCGGAGGAACACAAGCAACTGTACTCTAAGTTGCTTAAGCGTGGCGTGATAAACCCTAGAAGGGTGGACTTTGATTTTCTTGATTCTCGTGAATGTCAATCTACGGGAAAAATTCAGTCTTCTTCAATCGAACAGTTTTGTTATGAAACTACAGAGGCTTATGCTGAACTTACTACTTACTTCTATTCGAATCTCGGTTTCTTGGATGCGAATAGGTTTTCTTTCAGTGTTCGAGATCAGGACTATGTGGTTGACATGAATACTCTGGCTGATGTGATTGGGGTTGAAAGAGGGAGATATCAACCTATCAGTGTGTCTATCGCTCGTGTAACGTTGGAGCTTGTTCAGGATAGAAGGACGGAAGGAAAGATTTCCTATTTTAGAATGAATGCGTCCAACATCTTGCTTCACAAGATAGTAATTAACTGTCTCATACCAAAATCAACTTCAAAGATCGACGTTTCAAACTCGGAGGCAAAGTTGATGTACGCCATCAATGCTGGTAAAAAGTTCTCTCTTCCACACACTATTATGTTCCACATGTACAGAGTAGTGGTGAAGGACAAGGGTCAACTTCCTTACCCAGCACTTGTGACCAAGTTATTCAGACATTTTAACGTTCAGCCTCCCCAGATTCTTTGTGTTCGAACATGCGATCAAATGGTGGTGGGACTGAAAATGGTCTCTAAAATGCGTCTGAAGGAACTCAACAAGGCGTTGGAGCAATTCAAAGTGAAAACCTCTGTCAAGACTCATTCAGTTCTTCGGCGGCAAAGCGAAAATGGAAGGAGCCCATGGTTGCTCCATCCAAGAAAAGAAGAGCTCTCATCATTGAGGATGAAGAGGATGAGGATGATATCATCATTTCGCAATGGCATTGAAGAACTTGAGTCATTCTGTTCCAAAAACAACGGAGAGACGGGGAAAAAGACACGGATGAGAGAACGGAGAGGATTTGGAGAGAGAGAAGATTTGGAGAAAGAAGCGAGAGGAGAGAGATGCGAGATGAGGAAAGAATTGAGAAAGAAGAAGAAGAGGAGAGAGGAGATCAAACGGAAGAGAGCATGAGGAAAACTTTTCTCCACCGAAGGCATGGAAACGGGGGAGATCCGAGAAAAGAGGAACGTCCTCATTCCCCGCCGCCGGTGAAGGAATAAGTCGTTCTCCAGCAGATTCAGAGGACATCTATGCCTCTCAATTTCGTGAAGAGGGACATGATGTTTCATCGCCCAATTTGCGTGACCATGCTGATTTGCCATCATCTGCCTATACTCCGTCTAATCGTGCAAAAGCCAGTACTCAGACCGATAATTCAGCAGACTTTTGCAGAATACTTAATGTTCTCTTAGAGATGCGGGGTCAAATATATGATCTAGGATGCGAAGTACATGCGAAGTACAGAACTTGCAAAATGCAGGTCAAACCTCTTCAATTTCTTTGCATGATCAAATTCATGCCCTTGCTCTTCAAGTTCAAGCAAATGCCAAGGGTGAAGATGTGGCGCAACTAAAGGAGGATTTGAAAAAGCTGAAAGGGATTGTCCAATTAATGGGAGATTTCCAGCTTGTTCGTGTTCCCAAGCAATCTTAATTCCATTCTCTTTTCATCTCTACCTTTTTTAATGATGACAAAAAGGGGGAGAGATGTGGTGCAGATTTGATTTTAAATTTTGAACTCTTGACTTTTGTGATGTCTTGACTTGACTTGACTTTTGTACTTGGTCTGTTCGAATTTGGATTGGATTTGGATTTGTTGTTTGAACATTTGTTTATCTTAAGTACTATTGATATCTCATGGCTTTGTTCATTTACATAACTAACCTACTTTCTGTGGATGCAGATTCTAGTGTTATTTTTACTAAGCCATTTATCTTTGTGAGATATCCATATTTGCTTAAGTAATGTTTTGCAAATCAAAGTTATCCAAATCTGCAAGAAAGTTTTGTCACCATAAAAAAGGGAGAGATTGTTGGAGAAAACTTCCTTGAGTGTTTTGAAGTTGACAAAACGTTTCCATCATTCTAGTCTGAAGACTTGCAGACTCTTCCATCAAAGTCTAAAGACTCTGGACTGCCGGACTCAAGACTCAAAGTCTATCCTCATTGATAGTTTCTAGACCGTCGAAGAAGGCTTATCCAATCTGGATGTTCCGTTAAGAATTTGACTTTATCGATGGAAAGATCTCTTGGCTGGATATAGCATGTCGAAATCCATTATTCAAATCAAGATTGATTCAGGGATTTTGGATCCGTTGATTGGCGAAGTATACTTGGAAGGTTCTACTTATGGAAACCTAGATCCTGATTGTATGGGCGAGCAGGATTGATGGGCTATCGTCATGTTCCTTAAATAGCTCAAAGATCTTCCTAATTGATTCTGTCAATGGGTAGATTGGAAGAATTTCTTTGGTAAGTGCCAACGGGTATGATGGCATAAAGGAGTATATAAGGAAGACGTTCCAGTTGTTCGAGTGTGTGCGCGATAGAAGAATTCCAAAGTCGAAGCTCCTTGTTCTTAGTCAATTAAACTATTGAGCGAAATCTTGTACGCAAAAGAGAGTCTATATCTTTGAGAGACCTTGAGGAAGTGTAGTAGAGTCTCTACACTGTGGAATCAAGGAAGAGCTTTACTATAACAACTCTTTTGTTCATAGTAAAATCCAGCCGGTGGGCTGTCAGTGCGAAAGAGTGGACGTAGGCTTGGATTAAGCCGAACCACTATAAACTCTATGTTCATATTCTCTTCCCTACGCTCTTTTACTTTGATCGTAATTTGTTTTGTTTACAAGAGACAAATTTCCTTTTCATAATCTATTGCTCATTTGAGTTGCATACTTCACTAAGGGAAATTTGTTTTTACACCTATTCACCCCCCTCTAGGTGTTTATACTAGCTTTCACACAAATGATATCTGATGCGGTAGTAGGATGGGTGAGAGTTGTTACACGACTTCAGGATTGAAAAAGCTCATCACCAAGGCCTACATGAAAACCATCAGCCAAGTATATAGTGCTTCTTTGGCTCACCTTGAGGAAGAATCCACCTTCAAAGGATACAAAGACGGGGGTAATCCACTCTCCAAAGATATTTGCTCATAAAGAGGAAAATCTCAAAAATTCGTACACTCAAAATTCAGTGTTTTACATTTGAGAATTCGCCTTATTATAGAGGGATAATTACATAGGAAATAGACTAAACATTAAACACAAGAAACTATCTAATTAATTAAAGACATAGGAATTAGAAAAGCACAATAATGACCTAGGATCTAGACAATGCATTAAAACATACTTGAACTTTGGCTCTTTGAAAACTACACACACTTAAGACTAGAAACTTGAACTTTGCCTCCTTGAAAGCTACAAAACACTTAAGACTTCCTAATGACACTTGACTAGATGCAAATTAATTAAAATAGACTATAAATTCGTTCGTCTCCTTGGGCAGTCTAATGGACATCTTTGAAGATCATCAAACAACAAAGGAAATTGTCCAGAACAGCCTTCGATTGTTAGATAGTCTATTAGTAGTCTCGGATCAACAATAAACATGTGTGTCGATATCTCCATAACTGATTGACAACTATGAAATTGGCAACTTGTCCATTGAAGCGACAACTTTTCCACATAATTGACATCTTCCACTTGAATCAATTGATGAAGCCCAATGCTCACACCTCAATCTCCCTAGGTTATTGAAGATTTGTCCTCAATTTTGTCATTGCTTCATGTCCCCAATTACTCCACTAGGAGATTCCACTTCATACCCCAATCGAGCTGGTCATCTCAAATGCTTACTAGATTAGCAACGCCCTGGGTACTGGCTACCACTTGATATTTGTTAAAAAATTTTAGATGTGTGCGCTACGGAAGCATGGTTTTGGTATTAGTTATAGTTTTTGGTTAGTGATATGTGCAAGTGTATGGTATAATTTGTAGAGGATGGACAAGGGATAAACTAGGATAATTGAAGGACAAAGAACATGGGATATGGGAAATAGTTTCATTAGTTGGATAAAATAATTTTACAATAGTTGAAGGAAGTGTTGGTGAGGGAGCTACATGATGGGGTTTTTATGGTTAGCTCCCTTCATGGTGGAGATTCACCTCACACACAAGGTGGAGAGTTTACCTCTCACCCCATTACATCAATGGGTTATGACCTTTTTATAGGCATTTCTACCATACAACCCTTAGAAGATTCTGGACTTCTCTTGAATGTTGTCCACATGAATCTTCTAGATTCAGCTAGCATCCTCCACTCTCAACAATTCTAGACAATCTTCAACGTGGATGTTGCTAGAAGGTTCTAGCCTTCATGATTAAGTTAGTAGTTTCTAGATAATTTTAGAAAATGGATCACAATTTCCAACTGTATTCAATCAAAGTGGTCAGGTCTACGTCGTCACACTAGGAATGGAACGGTACTCAATATCGTCACCTCAGACACCATCCCGGCCTGCGAATTTTACAAAAGAGCGATCCTTGAATATGGCGGGGTCTTCATGCAGTATGTCCACCCTAAGACGGCATATTCGAGTTCCAGCTGGGCAATGGGCTAGCCGACGGTCTCTTCCCCGGTCCCTTCAAATATATGCATGAGGATCACACGAGATACCGGTCCTAGAGTTTGTGGCTTCAACAGCTACTGTGCTCATGAAGACGATCGGATTCAGAGGCCCTGATGCCACTGCGCACTTGGATATACTACGTTAGATTCGATGAACGAGATGAACGAGATTAACGGATGCAGACAGGACTTCGTATCACAGAGTTGTGATGGAAGTAGGCCTGAAAAGGACCAGTTTGCTTTGCGTGACATGCTCAATACAGACTGGCCACGATATGATCACGAGCTTAGTGCGTCACAAACTGAGGATTGGTGCTGAGAGGCTTGCTTGGCTGATTGTTTTTGTGCAGTCACTGTTTTTCAAGATGGAAATTGCTGGAAAAAGAAGAAACCTCTTTTCAATGGTAGGATGGATCCAAGTGTGGGTGGAAAAGCTCTGATCAAGGTCAGGATAGATAACTCGACTTTGACATCTCCAGGAAATGGCCAGAAGAAGAACAAGAACTCAACTCTGGTAATCATCGGATCAGTGCTGTTGAGTAGTTCTAAGTTTTTGAACTTCCTTTTACTCCTCCTTAGCTATTTAATTTATAAAAGCTTCCGATCTAGAGGTTCTAAATTTTCACGACCAGTCCAGATCAACCAAGCCACAGGCATGCCAACTTTCACCTATCAGGTGCTTCAAGAAGCAACAGATGGATTCAAAGAAGAACTGGGCAGGGGTACTTTTGGAACAGTGTACAAAAGTGTTCAACGCCTAGCTGGTGCAAAAGAATAGGAATTGCCTGTGGTGTTGCAAGGGGCCTCTCTTACTTGCATGAGGATTGCACCAGGCATATAATCCACTGCAACATCAAGCTGCAAAATATTCTTCTTGATGGCTCTCTCGCTGCAACAATATCAGACTTCAGATTAGCTAAGCTCTTGATGGCAAACCAAACCTGAATCGCCACTGGTGTCAGATGAACCAAAGGTTATTTAGCGCCAGAATGGTTCAGGAATATGACTATTTCTGCCAAAGTAGATGTTTACAGCTTCGGCATTTTTTGCTTGAGCTCATCTGCTGACGAAAGAACTATAAGCCGGAAGCCAAAAGTGAAGCTCAAAGTGTATTGATCGACTAGGTGTATGATTGCTACCATGATAGGAATCACTTGTGCTAGTGGAGAGTGACGAGGAGGTGTCAAGTGACATAAAGATGGCGAGAAGATTTGTGATGACGGCATTGTGGTGCATCCAGGAAGACCTGGCTTTGAGGCCAACCATGAAGAAAATCACTCAGATGCTGGAAGGAGCTGTTGAAGTCTCAATTCCTCCAGATCCAAGCTCTTTTATTAGTTCCACATGATTTTGATTATTTAGACAACTGGTGTCTGTAATAATGAAAAGTATCTGTATAGTCTGTTAGTGCTCCTACGCCAGAATAGACATTGTCATAATATGTTCACATAAATCCAGCTTAAATAAGCTAAATCCTCCCAAAGTTTGAAATTCATTCGCATGTTGGCAATTGTTGGCAAAATTGTTTTAAATCTCCTAGGAATTCTTCGTGAATCATATTCCATTATGTCGCAGGTAAAACTAATGTGACCCCATCAATGCATTTCCATCGACCGTTTTGCTTCATCAAAATTGCATTGGATGCAGTAAAAGAGAATCTTAACCTCATCGAAACAAAACAGATCTTATCTGCTAAATTTGAATGGTGAGAAACCATATGAAACTTGCTGATCCTCAAGTCGAGGATCAGTACCCTGAACTCCTAATTTCCAAAGGTCTGCTGCTTTTCTCTTCACTCAGATGGGACTTTCACTTCCTTTTGGCAACCAACTTCATATAGACCAAAGAAATCAGAGTCCGCAAATAACGTGGTTGGAAGCATAATCAAACGAACTTTCTTCTCGATTGATCTGTGGAGAAATTGCGAGAAGTGACAAAAGAAAGACAATACTCTAGGCATACATATACCTTTCCAAATGATCATTGGAGATCTTGTATAAGCCACTCAGCAAGCTACTGTATATGCCATTGGACAATGGGTCCAAACTGGAGGAAACCGAAAAATATACCAAGACAATGGAAAGACCCAGAAGATCCAAATCTAGCATCGATTTGCATCAAAAAATTGAAAGGTTCGATTTCATAGTTGTTTTTGTCAGCCATGGGGTCTGCCGGCTCGTTTGCTATCGTTCTAATGTCATTTTTATTCAACAAAACGTACGATATTTGGGTCAAGGTCTTCGTCTTTTGTTTGTTTCACTTTGGAATGGTCTGCTTGCGCCAATTTTATAGAAGTAGATGAATGCCCTTAATGCACCAGGTGAAGCAAAAAAAAAATTATTCGGATATGATAAAAAGTTTAAGAGGAAGGGAGATTACTCCGTGTTAAGGCTAGGGCATAACACGGGTTTATAAACTTTTCTAATGGATTTACAGATCGCCTAGCAAAGGGGACTGTCGGTAGCGGGATTTCAACCCCAGCATGCTGCGCAAAGAGTTCAAATCTTACTAGCGGCGAAGTAGAAATTTATTGCACATAAACACCTAAAAAAAAACGAGGCGTCTCTTGTTACTTTAAAAAAAATCCCCAAGGTGGAAAAACGAGGGAGGAAAATGATGTTGGAGGCTTCAATTTTCTCGCCAGTCTGAACTCCCATGATGTAGCAAATACCACAATCCCCTTAATTGCGATGAAATGTAGGGAAAAGCATGACGGTCAGTTGCTAAGGGTTAACAAATTAAATCCCTAATTTTATGAAAATGTTTCAAAAATTATAATAGGGAAAAATTTTAGTGTCAACGGTGAGGGCCCAAGCAAGAGTCATGTCTATCCACCTAATTTGTGCGTAAATCAAGCTCCATTCAAGTTCATCCATCTCTAACCTACATCACCTTGACGGCCTAAGACGTATATAGTCCGTTTACCGAGCATATTGAAATTTAAAGTTGAGTATATTAGCTTTCCTCGCTCCAACAGGTGTCCATAAGACTTTTATTAAGTTATTGACTTGATTCTTCATTGATCCTCTATAAGCTCTAAATGCTCTATATTTTTATGGTATTAGGGTATTACATATCCTAAAACCTATTATACAAGTGCAATCAAATCCTTAAACTTTTAAAAAGTGAAATCTTGCTTAAATTTTTCAAATAGGAGGAGAAGGAGGAGGATGAGGAGAAGGAGCAGAAGAAGGAGGAGGAGAAGGAGAAGAAGAAGAAGAAGGAAGAATCAAACATAAGACAAGCTGAGAAGGATAGCGATAGTTCTAGTAAAGGTGGTGGCAGCTTGGTGGCCACCCATGCATCGGCGAGGGGCCGACATCCCTCACCGGGCCTAGGTAAGCTAGCGCAACCCTTGCTACCACCTTCACATACTAAAAAAAAAAAAAAAAAAACAGAGACAAAAATAAAGTAAGCGTGTGTGAGACAAGGCAGCCAGGCAAGGTGGCATCCCTTGTCACTTGCCTACATAAGGACCTTGCCATTGGCTACTCTCGCTCCTCCAACAATTACGGCTGCGACCCTTGGTCAGATCTACGACAAGAGGATGACCCTTGCACAGATATGAGACGATGATCATAGCCCGCATTGTCAAAGAAGATTGAAGAAGGAAGCAGTGTTCGGCCGCGAGGTGGTGGATCTCTCGTGAATAGCGGATTTGAGTGAGGATAGAGATCTCGTTGCCATGGGAACTTAGGAACCAGCACCAGCTACGGCTATAAAAAGTAGACAAATGCAAAAATCGATGGAGACAATTCTCGAGAATGATTTTCTCTTTAATTTTTCTTTTGATTTTTATTTCATTAAAGTTTTGAAAAGAATTGATTATATTTTAATTGCAACATACAACATTTAGCTTTCAATATCTTTTAATAATTTTAAGGAAAATTCCAAAGAAAGGTTTGAAGTACTCTCATTTTCTCAAATAGAGGGATGAAGTGGATCTTGTTTCAAGTAAGGGTATGAAGTATCATCACTTTTTCAAATAAGGATATGAAGTGGTTAATAACTGTTTAAAATAAGGGCATAACCTCGTCGGCTCATCAACAAAATAATCCGGTCGATCATGGGCTAAATTTTAGTTAAATTAGATTTTAAAAAAAACAAAACAAAAAACAAAGAACAAAAATGCCGCCCCTTTGTCGGTGGGGTGGCAGCGATGGCCAATGACCATATACCAGATCTGGGTGAGGGTCATTGGCCCTCGCACAAGTTTGGCAGCCCTCACGCTAGTCTGATTGACAAGGGTCACTAGCCCTTGCCAAGTCGCTAGCTACCTCGCTGGCCATTGCGGCTGCCCCCATCAATGATGAGGCAATGGCCATAGGCGAAGGGCCTATGTGTTTCTTTTACTTTGTTCTTTTTTCAAGTTTTAGCTTTTTTATGTAAAAAAAAAAAAAGAAAAAAAGGAAAAAATTAAAAGACAAAAATGTCCTTGAGTAATCGGTGAGGTCAAATCCTTTTTTAAGACGGATATGATCACTTCATATCTTTATTTGAAATAATATTCACTTCGAGCTCTTATTTAAAAAAAAATAAAGGTACTTTGAACTTAATTTAAAATAAAGTCCACCTCAGGCTTTTATTTACCTAAAGTGACATCTATATCAACGCCTCTCTTTGAACAACAATGAAAAACACATGCAACTTTTTCTTAACCAAATTGAACAGAATAAACAGAGCGATTTGATATATGCAGAATTATGTTTATCCATAGTTGATGTAGCCACTCTTCTCCAAGCTTCACGAGGCTCGTTGCAGTCCGAAGCATCAGATCACCACACCGCCATGGGTCACATCCGCTGAGCGCATGCTCGATGCGGGACAGCACAACAATTCTCCACCTACATCGACCCAAAAAATAAAAAATCTCCACCTAACATACGCGCATTGAAACATTCAATTTCCTCCTCGTGGTGACCTGTAATTGCGTTGATTCTTGTGTTTTGGTCAAAATAACATTTTCAACTTACAAAGCCTCCTCCTCTAAACCTTAAAGATGTCTCGGTCTAACTCTAAATTTGATCAGCTTTGCGCTGCCGGCCCATGGGAATATCACGAAGCACGCCTACTCCAATCATGTTTCCGTGCACGGCACTTTTCGGCAATATTATATAACTTGTTGGTCCAAGTTCCAACTGACCGACGGTAATTTACAGATAATGTTGGCAATTTTGCCAATGTTAAATGCAAAGAGTAAATTATCACCTTTCTTACGAATTTATCGCTCAAAATAAAAGCTTAGCGGTGAAATTAATGACTTGTCGAGATCAATTTATAAGATAGTAAGTTACCGGTGAAGTAAGGAACTTACCAACATTAAGCAGAACATATTTTACCACTCAAAATAAAAATTTAGCAGTGAAGTTGGTAACTTAAGAAATTTAACTAGTAAATTACCAACTTGGGTCTCATTATGAGTTGGTAAGTTGATCACAAAATGAGGAATTTGCCATTGGAAATATAAAACCTTGGTTTAACTTGCTATGGAAATAAGTAACTCACCGGCGTAGGCCCGCTTTTAGCATAGTAAGTTGCTAAAAATTTGAGAGATTTGCTAACAACAAATTCAATCTTAATTGTAAACCTCCACCATAAAAGTTTGTAAGTACAAGCGAAATTAGCAACATGTCTGCGCTCTCTTAGGGTAGTAAGTATCCCATGAAGTATGAAGTTTATGAAGTTTATCAAAGGTCTTAATAAAAAGTTTATTAACTTATTTAGGAGGTTGTTGTTGTCTTTGGAGATTACCAGTACAGTTAAGGACTGTGAAAATAGTAATTTACGAACTTAAGCTTGATTTCATCTAGATGGTAAAATCATTATTTCGTTGGTTAGTTACTAATTAATTGCAGGGGCCCAATTGGTTAAGCTCTAAAAATCTATATTGTATTTTGTTGATAATTTACCGGTCCATAAAGGTTCACTTAAACATCCACCGGTGGATATTATAATTGAGGAAGGTACGCTTTTTGTTCGTAAACTATATATTATTTCGACTAGAGAAAGAACACTACCAATCAACTTTTACATGAAACTCGTAAATGTGAACAATAACATATAAAAGAATGGAAAAAAACAATTTAATTAAACAATAAATACAAGAAAAAGTAAATATTGATGATGATACGAAAAAATAACTTCTTCTTTTTTTAATTTGATCAATGTATAATAAAACTAATAAGGCATATTAAGAGAAAAAAAAACACAATTAAGTAAAAAGGAAAATGCCTCAATGACAATAAAGTTGACCAAGCTCCTCCTAATAAGATAAAACTTTAGGTGGTCCTTACTGATTCACGCATGATTCCAAATCATTATTTACGAGAGAGAGAGAGAGAGAGAGAGGGACTCGAATTCTATAAGCAGCGCTGGTCTTCATCCTTGAGGCTGCAGTAACTGAAGTTTCCATCACATATGGCTTCAGTGATGTACGGAATCCTTCTGCTGCTTGTTACGCTTCCACTTTCTGCCAAGGCTCAGGCCAACGGCAACCTCACCTTGGGCTCCTCGCTAACAGCGGATGACCGCAACTCTTCCTGGCTGTCGCCGTCGGGCGAGTTTGCCTTCGGGTTCCAGCAAATGGGACAAGGAGTTCATTTGCTGGCGATATGGTTCGAGAAGATAGAGGAGAAGACCATCGTCTGGTCGGCGAATGGTGATAATCTTGCGTCAGAAGGTTCGAAGATCCAGTTGACCGCCAATGGCCAACTGATGCTCACCGGCCCAAATGGAACAGAATTGTGGTCTCCTAGCCCGACCGTCGCTGGTGTAGCGTATGCGGCTATGCTTGACACGGGGAACTTTGTCCTAGTTAGCCAGAACTATGCCAACTTGTGGGAGACATTCAGCCAACCGACCGACACGATGCTGCCTACGCAACAGTTAGATCAAGGGACTAAAGTTAACGCTCGCTACTCCGAAATGAATTACTCCACCGGGAGATTCCACTTCATGCTGGGAGCCGACGGAAATCTCGCATTCTATGCCACTCCTAACCCATGGGATGCCTCAGATACTTACTGGGTTAGCAACACCGTAGGCAGCGGCTTCGGATTGATAGTCAATCAAAGTGGTCTGAGTCTACCTCACAGCTAGGAATGGAACAGTGCTCAAACTCATCACCTCAGGCACAATCCCGACCAGCGGATTTTACCAAAGAGCGATCCTTGAATACGACGGGGTCTTCAGGCAATATGTATACCCTAAGATGGCAAATTCAAGTTCTGGCTGGGCAATGGGCTGGTCAGTGGTCTCTTCCCCGGTCCCTCCAAATATATGCACGAGCATCGCACAAAATATTGGTTCTGGAGCTTGTGGTTTCAACAGCTACTGTTCTCTTGGAGACGATCAGAGGCCCCGATGCTTCTGTCCACCTGGATATACTCAGTTAGATTCAACAAACGAGATGAGTGGATGCAAACAGGACTTCGTACCCCAGAGTTGTGATGGAAGTAGGCCGGAAACAGACCAGTTCACTTTCCAGGACATGCTCAATACAAACTGGCCACTGGGTGATTACAAGCGCAGCACGGGACAAACTGAGGACAGTTGTAGAGAGGCTTGCTTGGCTGATTGTTTTTGCGCAGTTGCTATTTTCGGCGGCGGAACTTGCTGGAAAAAGAAGATCCCTCTTTCCAATGGAAGGACGGATCCTAGTGAGGGTGGAAAAGCTCTGATCAAGGTCAGGATAAATAACTCAACTTCAATAAATACAGGTAACGGAAATAAGAATTCGACTCCGATTATCATCGGATCGGTGCTGTTGAGTAGCTCCGTGTTTGTGAACTTACTTCTACTCCTCGTTACCTATTTAATTTATAGAAGCTCCCGATCTAGGGATTATAAGTTGTCACGACCAGTCCAGATCAACCAGGTTCCAGGCATGCGCACTTTCACTCATCACGAACTTCGAGAAGCGACAGATGGATTCAAAGAAGAACTGGGTAGGGGTGCTTTTGGAGCAGTGTACAAAGGTGTTCTTGGATCTGAGGATACAAACTTTATGGCAGTAAAAGTGTTGGTGACATGGACCGGAGAAAGCGAAAAGGAGTTCGAAAGAGAAGTGAGTGCAATTAGCCAAACTAACCACAAGAACTTAGTGCGGTTGCTTGGATTCTGCAATGAAGGTCAACACCGGCTACTGGTGTATGAATTCATGAGCAACGGCACTTTGGCGGATTTTCTATTTGGCACTTCAAGGCCCAGTTGGTACAAAAGAATAGAAATTGCCTGTGGTGTTGCGCAGGGCTCTCTTACTTGCATGACGATTGCACGAGGCATATAATCCACTGCGACATCAAGCCACAAAATATTCTTCTTGATGGCTCTCTTACTGCAAAAATAGCAGACTTTGGATTAGCTAAGCTCTTGATGGCGAACCAAACACGAACCACCACTGGAGTCAGAGGAACCAGAGGTTATTTAGCGCCAGAATGGTTCAGGAATATGCCTATTTCTAGCAAGGTAGACGTTTACAGCTTTGGCATCTTGTTGGTAGAGCTCATCTGCTGTAGAAAAAACTATGAGCCGGAAGCGGAAATTGAAGCTCAAATTGTGCTAGTCGACTGGGCGTATGACTGCTACCACGACGGGAGCATACTTAAGCTAGTGGAGAGCGACGAGGAGGCATCGAGTGACATAAAGAGGGTGAAAAGATTTGTAATGACAGCATTGTGGTGCATCCAAGAAGACCCTGCTTTGAGGCCAACCATGAAGAAAATCACTCAGATGTTGGAAGGAGCTGTTGAAGTCCCAGTACCTCCAGTTCCAAGCTCTTTTTTCAATTCAATATGATTTTGCTTATTCAAACAACTGCTGTCTGTAATCTTCAATTGTATTCTCCTTAGGATTTTTGATTATGCAAATTAGAAATAAAAATAATCCCCAAGGTCAAACAACGAGGTGAGGAAAATGATATCGAAGGCTTCAATGTTCTCGCCAATTTGAACATGTAGCAAAAATCGCAGTCCCCTTAATTATGATGATCTGTAGTGAGTAGCATAACTGTTACTTGCTAAAAATTAGCAAATTAAATCCCTAATTTTATTAAATGATTTGAAAAGTCTAATAAGTGAAAATTTAAGTGTCAACAATGAGTTCCCAAGCGGAAGCAGTGTCTATCTAAACCAGTGAGTAAAGCAATCTCCATTCGAGTTCATCCATCTCTGACCTTCATCATCTTTATGTCCTAAAAAGAATCCGGTTTTGTTTCGTTTATCATGTACTGAGCATTAAATTGAGGTTTAAAGTCGAGTATGTTAGCTTTCCACACCCTAATAGACGTCCATAAAATTTGATTAAGTTATTGATTTGACACTTCATTAGTCCTTTATTAGCTCTAAATGCTCTATATTTTAATGGAATAAGTGCGCTAAAAGTTCTAAAACTTAATAAGAAAGAGCAATCGAGTAATAAAACTTTCGAAAAAAAAATCAAATCTTAATATTTGTTAAATTGTCTTAATGAAACCCCTCTGTTAACTCCAATCGAGTAATAAAACTTTTGAAAAAAAAAATCAAATATTAATATTTGTTAAATTGTCTTAATGAAACCCCTCTGTTAACTCTATTCAATTTGGCTAACGGAAAAAAGCTAACATGGCTTTATTTTTTTAATCATTTTGTGAAGAAAGGGGTGTCAATAAGGTTGTTGCATCAACCATTTTAGGAAAAATAAAAAGAAATTAAAGGGAAAAATTGATTTTAAGATGTTTAGATAAATAAAAATCTGAAAAAAAAAAAAAAAAAAAAAAAAAAAAAAAAAGGAAGATCAAACATAGGAGAAGCTGAGAAGGGCGGTAATTGTTCCAGTGAAGGTGATGGCGGCTTGGCGGCCATCGACACACTGGCATGGGGCCAGCATTGCTCGTCGAATGGTTAGAATATAATACGCAAAAATGATAAGATCTTGCAATTTATATCAACGCACAAACTCTAAAGAGATAAACGAGAAATAATAAAAACACCAGAAATTCATGTGGTTCGGTCTGAGAATCGATACCTACGTCCACGGGGAGAGCAAGCAGCAAATAATCTACTATAATCGGAGAATAAGAGTTCTGATATTTCACACGTTTGAGTGTTTCCCATACCTAAATTTAACCCCAAACCCAAAATATTTATAAATAAACAACTCACTTGGATATAAACTTACCGCATAAAATTAACATATGTTCAAGCTCAAATAAAAAAACACTATACGTACGCCAAAATCATAAACTCAAGTGTTCGTCTTTGGTCCACGTACGTAAGTCTTCATGTTCCTTTTCAAGGCCTTGCGTGGCTTCAAAAACTTATGGCTCCTCTCTCAAGCGATTCATGTTCCTTTTAGCATTTATATTGTGTGCCCAAAGTCAAGACTTGACTTTGGCCCCACGTCTCTTTCCTTCTTTAAAAGAGGATTCATGCACGGCACGGAAGAAGACATTTCTTTTTCTTTCTTTTTGTTAATACCCCCTTAAAGATAAGTAGATAAGATAGAACAATGTGCCCCATTTTTTGTCTCGTAGCTGCACGTGATATCTTCCTTACTTATTTGCACCTCCGAAAGAAAAAGTCCAAGAAGGAAATTGCTTCTTCTTTCTTCATCCAATTTCTGATCCTCGGAAGAAAATATTTATCAACAAATTTGGTTTAATAAATTGTTATCTGAATTCAAACTCGAGACATTAATTTAACAAGGACCTTACCATCAGCTACCCTTGCTCTTCTAGTAACGAGGGCCGCAACACTTACTTAGATCTACAGTCGAAGGACGGCCCTCACCCAAATTTGAGGCGATGGTCACATCCCAAGACGTCAAAGGAGATCAAAGAAGGCAGCGGTGCTCGACTGTGAGGTAGTGGACCTCTGGTGACTAGTGGGTACGGGCGAGAATGGAGATCTCGTTGCCATGGAAGCTTAAGAACCAGCCCTAGTATGGTCGTGAAAAGGAGTAGCCAGATGCAAAAATTGTAGGGAGACGAATGTGCTTCTCAATAATGATTATCTATATATTAATTGCAACATAGAACATTTGGCTTTTAATATCTTTTAATATTGTTTTTTTCCTTAAAATAGATTATGTGGCAACCAGGTCAATGCCTCTGTTTTTTAATAACAATGAAAAGCCATATTAGTTTTCTCTACTAGCCATATTGGACAGACTTGATTGCATCTTTTAGACAAGTTTAGGACTTGATTGTACTCTCTTAAAATTTGGGTACTCAATTGCACTTTTATCATAAATTTTAGAATTTCTAGTGTATTTATCTTTATTATTATTAAGTTGTGTAATCAAATTTTCACAGAGTATGTGCAAAAGAATGTTTATTCATCATCAATGAATGTAACCATTCGTCTCCATGCTGCACAAGATTCATTGCAGTCTAAACATTAGACCATTGCAACACCTCGGATCACATAGCATCTGCGGTCATGATTGAAACATTCAATTTCCAGGAAGTGGCTGGGGGTCTGCATTCTTCTCCATCATTTTCAACTCATAAAGTCTCCTCTAAACCTAAAAGATGTTTTGGTCAAAGTCTACTACGTCTGTCCGTTTCTCCTTGGGAAATTTCCGGGTCCCCAAGCCGACTCGCCTTGTCTAAATTTAATAAGTTTGCGCTGCCGGCCAACGGAGAAATTACGAAAAACGCCTCCTTCAGTCTTGTTTCCGTGCACGGCACTTTTCTAATATGATTAAAAATTGTAAATCTTGTCAATATTATCATGTAATTTGTTGCTCCAAGTTCTAATGAATAGGAAAATTACCCAAAAAATCCTAAGCATATTGTACTTTGATCAATTCAGTCATAAATCTTTCAATTTTATCAATTGAGCCCTAAATATCTTCATTTTTTGCCAATTAAGTTCATCCAACCAATTTTGACCAGAATTTGCTGACATGGATAAAGTCTATTATTTTTAAATTTTTTTAAATTTTTAATGTTCTCTTTTTATCTTTTCTTTTCTTTTCTTTTTCCCTCTCTCTTCTTCCTCTCTATCAGTCACCCAACCTCCGGCAACTGGCCAAAGGTTGCAACTAGCGAGGCTCAGCCTCTCTGGCCTCAAGCGAGGTCGGCCTCACCTAAAAATGGCGAGAGGTGACCTCGCCGGCCTCATGCGAGTTCGCCCTCACCAAATCCTGGTGAGGATTACCTTGCGGGCCTTGGGCAAGGCTCGCCCTCGCCGAATTTGGCAAGGGTGACCCTCGTTCACAGTTGATGAGGCCAACCCTTGTGTGCTTCAAGTGAGGGCGAGAGTTGCCTTTGCTAGATTCTAGTGAGGGATGACCTCACGGGCCCGGGGCAAGGCTCGCCATCATCGGATTTGGCAAGGGCGAGCCTCACTTGTAGCTGATGAGGCCAACCCTCACGTTGACTCAATTGACAAAATTGAAAGATTTAGGATTGAATTAGCAAAAATGTAATTGATTTAGAACTTTTTCAATTTGCCCTCCAACCAACTGATGGTAATTTATAGACAATGTTAGCAATTTACCAACATTAAATGAAAGAATGAATTATCAATTTTCTTAGGAATTTATCACTTAAAAAAAAACCTTAGCGATGAACTTAATGACTTCACCGGTGAAATCAATAGCTTATCGACATAGATCAACTAATAAGTTACCAACGGAGTAAGGTACTTACCAACTTCAAGTAGAACATAATTTATTACACAAGATAAAAATCTTAGCAGTGAAAATCATAATTTACGAGTGAAATTGGCAAATTACTAACGTGGGTCTCTCTACATATTAGTAAGTTACTAACAAAGTAAGGAGTTTGCTATTGGAAATAAAACCTCAGTTGGTAACTTACTATGGAAATAACTAACTTACCGATGTAGACCCACTTTTAGTAAGCTCTTGATGGCGAATCAAACACGAACCACCACTGGAGTCAGAGGAACCAGAGGTTATTTAGGGCCAGAATGGTTCGGGAATATGCCTATTTCTAGCAAAGTAGATGTTTACAGCTTTGGCATTATTCTGCTGCAGAAAGAACTGCAAGCCGGAAAAAGAAATTGAAGCTCAAATTGTGCTAGTTGACTGGGCGTATGACTGCTACCACAACGGGAGCGTACTTAAGCTAGTGGAGAGCGATGAGGAGGCATTGAGTGACATGAAGAGAATGAGAAGATTTGTGATGACAGCATTGTAGTGCATCCAGGAAGACCTGGCTTTGGGGCCAAACATGAAGAAAAATCACTCAGATGTTGGAAGGAGCTGTTGAAGTCCCAGTCCCTCCAGATCCATGTTCTTTTATCAGTTCAATATGACTTTGTTTATTCAGACAACTGGTATCTGTAATTGCAATTATATGTGTTTGGTCTGTTAAGTGCTACAAGGCCAGAATAAACTTTTCCATAATATCTTCAAATGGATCCAGCGTAAATAAGCTAAATCGTCCTGAAGTATAAAACTACCTCGCATGTACCCAAGAAAGGGTTGACGACTGTTGGCAAAAGGGACTGCAGGCAAGCCAGTATGCAATCATGAAAAAGAGACTTAAATTGTTGAGTGATCAAGTAACTACACCGACTGCTGCAGTGTCGGTCACTGAAAAATGTTAAGTTGCAGGCATTATTTTTTGTGAATCTCTTAGGAATTCTTCGTGGATCATATCCTGAATGTCACAGGAAAACTAATGTGGCTCCATCATAGCATTTCATCGACAAGTTTGCTTAGTCAAAATTGCATTCCACGCAATGGAAGAGTATCTTGACCTGATCTAAGCAAAATAGAACCTTATCTGCTAAATTAGACTGATGAGAACCATACAAAACTTTCAATCCTCAAGCCGTGGATCGGTGCCCTGAAATCCCCATTTCAACAGTTCTGCTGCTTTTCTATTCATACAGAAAGGACTCTCACTTCCTCCAGCTAACTAACTACTTGTAGACCAAAGTAATAGCAGTCTGCAACTCATGCAGTTTGAAGCACAATCAAACGAACTTTCTTCTTGATTAATCCATTGAAAAATTGCGGGAAGTGACACGAGGCAGACAATATTCTGAGCTTATGTATGACTTTGCAAATGATCTTTGGAGATCTCGCATAAACCACTGAGTGAACCACAGTCAATGCAATTTGATAACGGGTCCGAACAGGAAAAACCTGGAAAATATACCGAGGCAAGACAACGGAAAGATCCCCAAGAGCAAAATCCAAAATTCAATTTGCACGAGCAGCTTAATAAATAGAAGGGATTTATTTCCCTTCGGAAAAGTCTGCTCGCGTCAATTCTATAAGGTCTTCAGACTTCTGTTTATATCCCTTCGGAAAAGTCAGCTCGCGTCAATTCTATATAAGTAGACGAATGTCCATCAATGCACCTGGCGAATTAGAAATTTACTAGGCATAAACACCATAAAAAACATGAGACGTCTCTTGTTACTAGGAATGTGCATGCGGAATTGGGTTTGGTGTTTGTTGATATTGGATAGGTATGGAAGCACGGGATGCTTGAACGGCGAGAGCAATGGTGTCTGCTCAAGCTATAATCCGCCTTCAACTGCCGGAGTGGGCCTTCTCTACCCTGTTTTACTTCGACACTGGCCTGAGGTTGTACAGCATTGCAACGATGATCAATGTAATGCATGTTTTCCTTCGTTTCTTGTTCATAATCGTGCGCGTGGGCATGATTACCGCATCCACCTTTGTGTTCAATGTAACACCGTAATAATATTAAGTCCCTAAATAGCATAGCATGATTTCTCTACTTTTGTGTGGATATAAGGATGGATAAAACGTGCCCACGACACACATAAGTAGGTTGATACACATTTATATTGGCTAGTTTTCTTAAAACCATCATTCAGGTTCTTAAAATGGAGAGAAAAACAGGAAACTCCAGGTAGCATTTATCTCACTCGTGAACATAATTTTCTCCCCCAATCAATTAGCATACTAGTGACTAAAGTTGACACGTGACAACTAGACAAAAGACGAATGAATGAATAATCGATAGGAAGGATAACAAATGGGGCAAAGAAGGTCAAACGAAACAATGACCATGTGCTGCAACCTACTAACTTTTCCTCGTAGTTATCTCAGTACTTAATGCAGCAAAGTTCTGTCATTGAACAGCAAATTTTCACAAAAGCAGGTGAACTATTTCTTCCCTTGAAATGACCATACACAATGCAATGGAATACATCTATACACAAATAGCAAATTAAACTACTACTGCTGTCCTTAAGGGGAGAAAAGGTGCGTGTAATACTTTAGAAGGGTAACTAAATAAAGTGTGCACCAACAGCTTCATACCAGGCCTACTTGACCAGATTTCGATCAGTTCCCCCTCCTTCCAGTCTTAACATAGTCTGCCCTGATTGCCCACAACTGCTCGCCAACTGCTTTCATATCAGGCCGATCAGCCCGGATGGGTGCTGCACACTGAATGGCCAACCCAAAGATCCTTACAAGTATCCCTGCATCAACTACTTCTTCCAATCTTGGATCCACAAGGTCAACGACCTCTCCCTCATCAAACTTCTTGAAGGCCTGCACAGATATGTGTCTGTTGAATTTCCTAACTAAACTATTAATTCATGCAAATGAAGGTAACTGACAAACTACTCAAACATGCATCAAGCAAGCATGATCATTTTTCTAGTATAAACCTGAATATAATGACACAATGATCTAGTCTTTCTCTTTAACAAGTCATGTGATCTAGTTGAAGATAAGCTTAATGAGGAGTAGCTCATCTAACCAAGCTTGGATGCAATTCAGCAGTTAGTGAAAACAATGCGAATCCACCGGATTTCTTTTCTCTTTCATTTCTTAAATCATGAGTCATCTCATACTATATAATTATCCCTACAGTAATTATCCATCAACTGGTCCTGTTCTGTATTGATGCCGGTTTCACTGTAATTCAATATCGAAAAGGCATACATGCAATTTAGTCTAAGTTTTCTCACATTATGATGAATATTATAATATCTAAACCGTTTGTTTTTAGAAGGTGAGATTAACGTACCCATACAAGTGTCACACGTTCTTCAAAAGGCCGCTTTAGTTCAACAGGGCGACGGCCCGTCAGCATTTCTACTAGTAGAACTCCAAACGAGTACACATCACTCTTGGTAGTAAGCTTATAGGTCCTCATATACTCTGGGTCTAGGTAACCAACTGTCCCTTTAACGTTTGTCGAGACATGAGAGTCATCCGAATCCATAGCACCAAGCCTTGCAAATCCAAAATCAGCTACCTTAGCCCTCAAGGTCTCCGTCAGAAGGATGTTCGATGATTTTACATCGCGATGGATAATTTGCCTTTCTATTAAGGACAACAGAAAATAAGATTTGAATAGTAAGGAAAAGACAAAAGAATGATACTAAAGCAACAAGTGCTGCACGTGGGCAGAAAAGATCACAATGCGTGAACCACATTATGGTTATGATGACATGGTTTTTCCATGGACAATGACTTCCAAGAAAGTGTGAAGAAGAAACAATTGATTTGAAGCTAAAGATAGCATTAGTAACCATGCTAGGATGACATGGAGATTGCAGATCCATGTCAGTTGCAATTAGCAATAGAAGAACAGAAACTATAACCCCCTTTCCCTCCGAGTACTCAATAGCCTTTCCATTCCTCCAGGCGAAATTCCAATATTATGTGCAGTAGGTACAAGCTAGGATGCTGTTTCCCTTCCTAATTTGTCCCTATATGTGGCGACTACAAACAAGTAAAGAAGTGATAGCTGATGAATCCATAGGTCATGTTTAAGTTACTCTTTGCTCTTTCAAATCTGTTTATTGTTGTCTATATGAATTGCATCCTTTTGACATCTAAGAGAAATAAAAGAAATTGCTAAATCCAGAGGATGTTTTCTCCACCAAAGTGCTCTTGCAACGTTCCGCAAAACACATTAATTGTAAAGGGTACAGAGGAATTTTATCCGTGAACAAGGCTATCAAGAATGGCTGAAGGATTACCCTAAAAGAAAAAACTGATATTTCCTAATGCAAGTTCTGGTTTCCAAGAAATAGCAACCACTCATGACCATTAGTCAAGAAAGACAGTATGTCTATAGCATTTAGCAGCCTCAAAAAGGGAACAGAGTCGAGAATCAATGGAAAAGAATAATACAACCCTCATGGTTCTATTTACACACTGACTGACCTGTGAGGATCAAGTCATATTCTTAACTTGCTTGACAATATCACTCTGTCACATATGCTCTAACAAAATTACCTGTACCCAAGCAACCATGCCGACCAACTTGAGTAGAATTAGACATTTTAGATATTTTTATCATGCAGAATTACTAGAGGAAGGGGTAACAAACGTATGGCTACTCTTCTTGATAAGATTCAACCAAAAAAAAAAGTGTTCGCTCAAAAGTGAAGTTCGATTACCTGCATATAGATGGAGATAAGTCAAGCCATGAGCAATGTCGATGGCAATTTCAAGTCTTTGATTAAAATCCAGAATCCTACCACGACGGCCTGCAAGGATCAGGCATAAGTATCACTTTTGAAATAAAAAAACAATTCCAAATTCAAGTTTAGAGATCTCACCATCCAAATGTTCCCTTAGGGTACCATTTGGCACATACTCTGTGATGATAAAGCGTTCGTCTCCATTATCAACATACCCAAGCAGCCTCACCAGATTCCGATGATCAATCTTGGCTAGAAGCTCAACTTCACTGCTAAATTCAGTACGCAATCCCTTAAAATGCTCCTGCGGAAAGTAAGATATTCTGATGTAAATTACAAGTCCATGTTTAATATAACAAAAAACAATTTAGGTAGGCGAACCATCTTAAACTCAGTCTGACAACAGTAAAGAATGCCATGTCCAACAAGATCGAAGCGGAATGTATCGAATCTTGCTTTCAGTAAAGAAGGCATACTATTCCCTTCCTTCCATGGGAAATTCCCACCCACTCATAAGGACCAACTGTTTCAGGTTGGACAGCTTAAAATATCTATAACATTAAACAGAACAAAGCGGAGTCATTTTATGCCGTAGGAGTACATTTCGTGAGAAATTTCTGTCTTTTACTTCATTTGAGGTAAAATCATAGATGGCAACAAACTGTAACCGAATTCTCCTTTTAGCCCACTAGTTCAATTCCTTATGCTGGGACAAGCATACAAACATAAGAGCAAGCTCTTCTATCATAACAATCCTCTCAGGAAGAAAACCACATTTTTCTAAATGATGACATCAAAAGTAAGTATACACAGACCACTTAATGATGACATGAAAAGTAAGTATGCACAGACCACTTAGTTATCTGCTTGGAATGTCCAATATCTGGAGCATGGTACCCCCACAGGAACTTAAAGCATACAATTTGCTAGTAATTCTCATAGGCGTAGGCGTATGCTCAAGACTTATCAAATTTTACACTGGCAATAATCATGCATGAGAGGCTATTTTAGTTATATGAAAAAATCACTCACCCTCTTTGCTCTTTTAATGGCAACCACCTGACCCTCATCTAGGGATGCCCTGTAGACAGTCCCGAAGCCTCCTTTTCCTATGCGTAATGAGGGTGAAAAATTGTTTGTTGCTTTAGTGACCTGATTGAAATTGAGATGCAGCGATCCAAGTCTATTGAGTCGTGGAGATGGGGACATTGAAAATCTAGGACTCTGGGGAACCCTCATTGGACTAGGGGGCACCCGAGCTGGGCTGCCCAGGAACTTTTCTTGGGAATAAACCTTTTCTGAAACAGAGTTCCTGTCAAAGGAGGAAATCGAATCCACTGGGAGGAAAGATGTGTTAGAAACTAAGGCTAAAAAGGAAACAAACAAACAATACCAAAGTCAATAACTTTTGGTCCATGTACCAATGATGACGTACTCTACTTACTTGAATTCAGGTCCTTTGAAAGCATTGTGTGAGCAGTTGCCTTCCTTTTCCCATAGAACCAGGCACAAAGCGAAACACAACAGACAGCAAACGCTCCTGGTACTACCATGCCAATAATTTTGGAGGTTGATAGAAATTTGTCATCACTGTTGCTGTTATGTTCTGGCTGCTTACTCTTATGATCCATTGCAGATTTGTCCATTGTCCCTTGCTGCAAAAGCTTTCTTCCTCCACTAAGATGCGAACTTGCTGCCAAAATAAAAGGTTTGGTATGATCATGGACATTTGAAGTATAAAGCTTCTACATTCAATAGACCTCCAGAAATCAAGCCCGTAAACAATTAATTACACACCATGTGAGCTATAAGTAGCACCATATGGAAGGTCGAGTTCACATTGAATTACTCCAGGGTATTCCTCAAAGTCGCAGCCATTGGCGCCGTAGAATTTGAGGGCCTCGCAGAACAAAAGTTTGTCGAGTACACCCCCATTGATGAGAAACAACTCGCGACCTAGATAACTCGAATATGATATCTGATCGGCACCGCAAACCCTCGACTCAAGAACAAACCCCGAAGTCGATGCTCTGAGAAATTGCACAAACAACAGCAGGGTAAACGCTGAAATTGACATCAAGAATCCTTAGGTACCTCCAAAATCCGTCATGGGAAGCTAAAACCTTTGGGGGAATCACCCAACTTCTCCAACTACCAGGCAGACACACTAAGAACAGAACGCGAGAGGAATGGAGCCATCAGAGCCGATCAAGATCCCTCTGTATCTGCTTCCGCAAGAAATGCCAACTCCGCGGCCTCGGAAGATTCTTCAGGCAAGAAAGTTCATGCGCCGACGGTCATTCCAGCCCGCCAAGCACACGAACAAGAGAAACCGAGACACCAAAATGAGATGATCGACCCAGAATTCGTTCAAACCTCACGAGGTCAACTCTTGCAAAGTCAGTCCTCGGAGCCACCCCTCCGGTCAAAAGACGAAACCTTCCTCACACACTCCACTCCCTTCACACTTGCCGTCCACGCTTTGAAAAGCCTCGAACCTCGATCCGCCTCATCCGCAGCCCGATTTTCTCCCTCCCCACCACCGCTCCCCCAAAGACCACGCCCCCTTGACTTCACCGCCCTGCGCAACAGCTCACCGCTCACTCAGCCAGCGCGCCGCGCAACCAAAACGTCTCGACCAGAGCAACCCAAAACCCGCCAAGAGAATCCCGACCCAGTAGACCTCGACCACCGGACAGAGCGCACGACCGAATTCCCACCAACCGGGCGGCCGCGACTTCGAAAAGGAATCAACAAACAGAGCGAGAAGGCCGAAGAGGCGGGACTAATGCTTGGCCGGCAGCTCCGGATTGCCGCCTCGCCTCAGCAAGTGGAGGATATAGAGAGAGAGAGAGAGAGAGGGAAGTACGAGAAGGGAGACGAAGAAGGAGAAGGAACTTTCCGTGTTGCCGAGAGCCAGCCAGCCAGCAGCGCTCGCGTCTGCGGAATGGGAAAAGGAGAAGTCGTGGGCGGACTGGGGAGGGTCGTTTTCGTCATTTCGAGTTCGGCCGGGAAGAGTTCTGTCGGGAAGTGGCGGGCCCCCACCGCGTTGACTTCGGACTCGGGCTTCCGGGCCGGGGCGGTCGGGATGATCCGGAGGTGTCGTCCGGACACCAGGCTGACCGAAGAAAATTTACCCCAAATGCCAACGGTTCTAAATACTTAAACCATTAAATAAATGAGTGATTGATTATTTAAATATTCCAATACTTCTCTTCACAGATGGAAATTTAATTAAGAAGATAAATGAAGTATGAAAAAATTATGAGTTTAAGACTCCCAATTGTTATATATGAAAGTGTGATTTAATATTTATATTTTCTAACAAAATTAAAAGAAAAACGCTACAAAAAGCTCTAAAATATGCCCACACAATATGTTTACCTAAACTTTTTTTTGTGATATCAAAAACTTCAAACTATGCTCGTGGTGATTGATTGTAACATAAAAAAAATCCCAAATATATATTTATGTAACGCATTTTTCTTATCAATGTCTTTTCAGCCAAATTAATGTTGTTTTTAGTCATGTCGGAGCCATAGTCATATCTCATCGACAGATTTTGATGGGAGAGACTCGGTATAAATTTAAGTTTTTTGTATCACTAAAAAAAGTTTATGATGAATAAGTGTAAGTGGATAGAAAGTAGAGTTTTTGATAAAATAAATTAAAAAGTTATCCAAAGGGAAAAAGGTCAATTTTGAAATTATTTTCGACTTTTGTTTCTCTCACTGGTGATAGATCGAGGATCTAAGGTCCCCTGCCGTCTCTCTCGATCTGGGCCTCGGCCGCGTGCATGACACGTCGGACAGTGTGAAACGGTTGGCACATGCTGTGGAAGATGCAAATAGTTCTCAGAAACTGTGGGGCCCCACAATAGAATATCTTCGAAAAAGCCAAATAAAGCCGTATATTCGTGGTCCTTACCTTCACCTCTTGCCTTCTAAATTTTCTGCTAAAAGATATATAAAAAATATTTAATGGAGAGAAATTGCGAAAATAAATTTTGGGGTGACTTTAGACTCTACTTCATATGTCGTCAAAGGTTTAGCTGTCGCCTTTCAATGATAAAATAGAAAGTAAAAAGATAAAAAAAATAAAAGTAAAAGTCGAATGGCACGCTCGTTTAGTCTAGCTCGATTATTTAGATATCATCCGTCAGTTCTTTTCTTTTTCAATAAGACTTTATCGCTTTGCAAGCTTAGCACCAATTAATTTGCAATGCTTTGGCTTATTGGGCTCTTCCAAGCTAAAAAAAGAAATTGAAATTAAGAAAGTGCTAAGCTCAAGTTAAATATTTTTATTTAAGGATTATTTAGCAACTCTGCGGCATATATTTAAAATTGCTATCATGCATTTTATTTTTCAAATAATACTATGGCCTGAAGGTCAACATTTTCTCATTTTTTTTCTCTTTCTTTTGACATTTTATCTTAGGATTTCCTGTGATGAAGTCATATGCAAAGTTGCATACGAATCACCGACGCTACAAATAAAAATATATATACAAATATGCAAATTTCATTTATAAAAAAAAAAGCTCAAATAAAAGCTATGCTGGAGGGATTATTCGTCATATTTAAATGCAGAAGTTAGGAAGTTGCTCTCACCATGACGGTGGGAGGACAAAACCTCCCTAGAAATGGTGCTGCAAGCAATCGTCGTTAGGGTTAGGTGAGATTAGCTCTTGCCTTGTTGGCCAAAGAGCCCTTTTTCACTTGAGATTTTTTGTCCATTTGCAATTACAAATGGAAAGTGATGGGTTTGATCAACGCGTTTTGCAATTACAAAACCTTGGGCAAGGATTTTTTTTTATTTTTTATTTTTGGTCGGTCTTGGCCCTTGGGCAAGGATTTGACAATACCACTCACTACATGACGAATTACATCATTTTAGACATATATTTGGTTAATATTCAAGGTAGACATAGACAAGTAATCTTTAAAATAATAACCCAAGTGTAAAAATGTCATGATCTCGGGTCATCCGGTTATATGCCGTCCCTTGCTTTGTTGTTAACGAGCGTAGGGAAAAAGTATGTTTGAGGTGGTTTCTTATACGTGAAGATGAATCATCGAAAAGCATTGATGTGTTATGCCCAAAAGACATCTTCACCGTGAGATCCTCCAAATAGCACTGTCGAGGTTGGTGGTTGCCATGGGGTTCAGGAAAACAAAGAGAGTATGTGTACGAATTGTATATGCAGCAACAAGAGGAAGGGTAGACATACTCTTTTCAAGAACTTTCTTTTTTTTCAAAAGCGTCTAAAAACAAAATTTTAATGGAATGGTATTTCGAAAAAATTGATATTTTTTCAGAAGTACATGTTTCTCACACATGTTAATTCAACGTAATACTTAAATTATCAAATAAATATTCATAAAAAAAATGTTCAAGGTTGTTTTTTTTTTGGGGGGGGTCATTGAAGGTTGTTTAGTTGACTTTAGGTTAAAAACAAGATTAGTAGAAATGCCAACTCTAGTCTTTATAAGGATCATCTCATGATCTAAGAGAAAGGCCCAAAAGCCTTACATTTTAGGGAGTAGGCAAGCAAGCTTGGGCCTATCACAATTCGACTAAGGCGAAAATGCCAAGACCTAGCCATCTGAATGATGTTTGGCCCATCAAAAGCTTCATGGAAATGTTATCAAATTGAATCTTGCATTATTCACACCAAAATTCTCTGTGTCACCTTTTGATCTTCTCTGTTCTAGCCTTTTGTAAAGGTTCATATGCATCGTGTTTTACACCATAGATCCATTTAATAAGAAGGTATTTATAGGTCAATGGCACCACATGACGGCAGCACATAGAGAAACAAGTCGATCATCTATGAGTTATCGAAATTCAAACGCAAAATTAGTTATCTTGAAAATCGTATAGAAAACATGACTAATCGATTACACTTATACATAAAATGGCGTAACTCATTATTTTTTTATTTATTAGAACTTAGCCTTTGATGATCTAGCAACCAAGCTTGTTTTTGAAATGACAACGGAAATCTAATATGGAAAATCAAGTCAATGAGAATGGAAAATAAATCAGGTCCAGCTCCACGTCAACCTTAAATTAGAATGAAATTTATAAAATAAAAAAATAAATAAGAAAAGAAAAATGAGAAATAACTTCACAGCTGCTTCACTGATTTTTCATATCTTGCATGCTATAAAGGAAACCCTGTCAAACCCTTTTCCGACAGTGAAGTGCGATATCGAGCCAGTAAGTTTAGTCTGGGAAGGTTGTTAGCTTCAGGTGAAAGCGCAATCAATTCCATGGCCCGACATAAGATCTGGTACATGATATTTTCCGGGACGATTCATTATCTTCGCAACAACTTTCATGTCTTGATGAGCAAAACTTTCCTGGGAAAGAACTTCCAAAATAGATTGAAAGAAGCGTGACGACACTGTACCATAATTCCTGCTCAGTTTGGTCGTTCGAGTTTCTTGGTGATGCTTGTCGACACGTGTTTCCATGATCTCGACGTGATGAGTTTTGTGTCCTGAACACAATGTGCTATACTCAGAGTGACGTTAATTAAGGACTCCCCTAGCCACCCTTGTGGGTGGAGCCTTTATTCTATGCATGTGGATTGGCTATTCGTGTGCTTCTATTTGGACTTATTGATCCACGATGTTCGGATACCAAGTTTTGAAAGAATTGTGCGGTTTGGATGGTAGTTAAACATTTGTTGCGACATCACATTGCCAATGTATTCAACCTTTTTTGTTCGCATTTAATGGATAAGAATCTTTTCATAGAGCGGTGGACGTGTCTTCAAGTTAGCTCTAAGTGAGAGACGTTGCGATTCGATTATGAAATTAGCAACATTCAAGCTAAGTGCTCTAATCATTCAACTAATCTCCAAGGGCTGATTTTGATCCTGGAAAATTCATTATCTTCGCAACAATTTTCATATCATGATGAGCAAAACTTTCCAAGGACGGAACTCCAAAACAGATTGAAAGAGGCGCGATGATCCTGTACCATAGTTCGTGCTCAGTTTGGTAGTTCGAGTTTCTTGGCGATGCTTGTTGACACGTTCCCATGATCTCAAGGATTTGGTTTGATTAAGCGATGTGATCAGTTTTGTGTCCTAAACATGATTTGCTCTACTCAGAGTAACATTAATTAGGACTCTCCCAGCCACCCTTGTGGGTGGAGCCTTTATTCTATGCATGTGGATTGGCTATTTGTGTGTTTCAATTTGGAGTCATTGATCCGCGGGGTCGGGGTTTCAAGTTTTGAGAAAATAGGTGAGTTGGATGGTAGTTGAACATTTGTCGCGACATCACGTCACCAATGTATTCAACTTGATTTGTTTGCATGTATTGAGCAAAATCCTTTTATAGAGCAACACGTCTTCAAGTTAATTTCGATTGAGAGATGCTGTGATGTGATTATGAAATTAGCAGCATCCAAGTTAAGTGCTCTATCTCTAAAGGCTGATTTTGATCGCAGGAAAGCTATCTTAGGGAAGTTATTTCGTAGGGCTTTGAAGGGACGAAATTTTTGGGTCACGAAGCATCGATAATTTTGTCTTAAAGACAGTAATTTCTCCAACAGGATTCGAGACACCAGGCAGTCGGATTTCGATGGAAAATTTGTTCCCAAGATACAATGATCTTGTCTTCAAGAGTTGCTAAAAATAATATATATAAATACTTTTATGCCTGTCCGCTATGTGATCTCATTCCAACGGAGAAAACCGATTCCTACACTAACGGCAATAAACTAACTATGGATAAAAAATAAAGGAAATGGCGCAAAATCAACCGGCACAAAAAGACCAACCGGGACGGAGTTTTAATTTAATTAATTACTTTCCTACGGAAATTTACACCATTCCCCCTCCAATTCTAAGCGAAACAGCTGCACGAGAATTATTGACAATTCTTGAAAAAAAAAGAATTATTGACAATTAATGCCATGTACGACCCATCCGTGGACATCCTAGAACCTATGGCAAAGCATAATTTAACAGTTGAGAGGACGAACCTTGATCTCCAACTACCAATTTGATTTCGCTCACATTAAACAAGACAGTTGATTTTATTTATGATAGCATGTCATAGGTCAAGTACTTATCTGGACCTAGTGAAAGCTTTGGAGTAGTGCCATGGCTCATTGGAAACGTCCTTGGCTTCCACTCTCACTAAGACAAATTTTGTCAAGGCGAATCACATCTTGTCAAAAATTTACTTGGCTTCTAGTCGTGTAAATTACTATCTTATCATTGCAATGTAATATCTCTCGATAATCTCCTAGCCCAGATTATTAATTTCTGGCTAATGACATAACAATATACTCGCATTCCATTAGTAGATTTAGATTTTCTTGAAGCCCAAATCGCATCCCAAAACATTCAAATGAAGGAGAAACAGCATCGTAACACAATGAAAGTTGCACAATTTGTATCGAATATCCCACTAATCTATCAATTTCACCAGGATTAGAAGTAAATCTACTCAATTTTAATCATTGCTTAAATACATCTTATTTAGTCGATTTATTATTCCCATGTATGGGCAATATATGTTTATTTTTTGGTAACTATATCGACAAAAATCACCTTTTCATATATAATGCCCCATCGTGATATGTTAATTCATTTAATACTGCCCTAATTATAAAACAAACATCTCTTCAGCATGTATTAGTGCTAGCTTAGCGTGAAGTTTGCTCCTGAAAAATCGGTAGATGGGACATACGTGTGTCACTTCAAGAAAGCTATCTTTATTATTATTTTTTGCCCCGTTTTTCTTGTGGTTTTGATTAATAATCAGTTGTTAAACTCGACAAGTCACCATTGGAGTCCTCGGAGCAAGCGAAGCAAAATAATTTATTGGACACTTTTGAAGTTTCTTAACGGCAATCCATGGAGTAAAATTCGAGAAAAAAAAAAAGTGAAGGAGTCCAGCGTTTGGCCACCTGTACCCTACTGTCTTAAAGACGTTTACCTAATTAGTCAAATTTCCCCCCACCATCTAAATCTAAATCTCACCAATCAAAACACGCCTGCCCCCAATTTCAATAATCTCAAGATTAAGCAACTAACTCTGCAATGTCTGCATTTATGTTGTCCAACACGAAAAAGGGTATGTCGTCACCTTCGTATATGAGCATATTCCATTGCAGAAACTTTTATTCTCGAAAGCGTTGAGACTGTGCAAGAATAATATAATGTTTTTCTCACGTTTTACGTTGCTAACAAAAAAATCATATGACGCCAATATGATAGATGACCATATCAAAAAATTTAAAGGAGAAAATAAAACGAAAATGAAGAAGGTTGTCGAAATTTCTTTGGAGGTGATTGTTTCGAGAGGTGGTGTGGATCAGATGGGTTAAATTTTATATTGCAAGCTTATCATAATTATTTCACCTATCGAACGGCGAGTGATAAGTAAAAAAAAAAAACGAAGGTGAAAGAGATCTTTATAATATACTTTTTGATAGAATGCTTTGCATCGACATATAAATGGCGGGCACTTATCTAGAAGGAGATTATTTAGGAGGAATTCACGCACGTTGTATGGCCAATCTGTAGGCAGAGGATCGAGGAAGTTTGATGATGAATTTAATGATCGGTTGGTAGTTGGGCTGGTGGCGGTGGGGCCGCCGCTGTGGGCGGTGGCGGCAGTAATTGTCTAGCCGGGTCTGTCGTAAAGGACGACCGCGTGCTAGCTGTAGAGGAATTCCGTCCCTCCGGTCTATCTTTCTGTAAATTTATTTTATTGTTCAATATTTCTGATTTGTTAGAGCAAAAGAATTCTGCAAGTTCTTCGTTTTCACCTTTCGATATGATATAATTTTCGTGTGTTCGCGGTGAGGTGGTTGATGTTGGTGTGTAAAGTTATGTTAGAATTTGTATACGAGTGTCATGAAGCATTCTTGTTGCTTTTTTGAACAGTTTGAATTTTTTTTTTTTTTGTAATGATCGAGAAATCGCTGGAGATCATCTTTCGGGGATTACACGACCTTTTGGTGCTTTGGTAGCGCCGTCGGGCCTCGCCGCAATAGTTTGAAAGTTAGTTTTGTTGAATTTTAACTTTTTCCAATTGTCTGAACAAATTAATGGAAATTGGAAACTCTCTCTTTATAATTCAAGATTTGAGAATCATGAAATATTATGAAAATCCATTAATCGATAAGTCCAGGTATTTGGTTTGTGTTCGTGGCTTTGTGTACGTGGCCTTGACTTAGAGCAATTGCATGTCATTGATGAGACTCGATTGAGTGATCATTTTTTGAGTTGAAAATTTTCACATGCCTCAACAAAATGGCGACAATATTCAGGGTTGGGATGTCGTTCTCCTCATTTAAAGACATCGCTCCAATCATTTTCTTGAGATAAATCGACAAATTACTTTATAGGAGACCCAGAAAACCTGCATATTTAAAGCAAATTGCATATGTACCATGCATTCGTTTCTCGCTAATGCGTTAGAATAAAAATTAAAAAGGATATACAACAATTCATTTACAGAATTAATCTGGAAAGAAGGTGGCAAAAATCGTTAGTGTTTTGTGTCTTACCCACTGTTTAAATACCCTCTTAAAATTTGTGAAATCCTTTGATATATCGATTTTGCAAAATTAACTTTCGATCGTTTGAAAGCCAACTCATCCTATATGACAAATCTATCCTTAATTATGCATCACCAATGACTAAGAAATAAGATAAACGGTAATTCAATGATTTGCAAATAAAAATAAAAAATTAGATAATTCAACAAAAGCAAGGGACGAATCATTTCAAGAAACGCTCTCTGAATTTTCCTGAAAATGATATCAGAAAATAGCGATTTTGCATGAATGGTACGGTCTTCACTTGACATACATTTGCCACCTCTCGGAAAACCTAATAACTCATGCCCTATGCACACGTCAAACTTAAAGATGATGATGCGGTGAGATGGTTAAACATTGGCATGGCATGGCATGGCATATTCCAACGATAAGAAGAGGCCTTACTCCTTCATGGGTCATACGTTGTGAATGCGTTGAACTCAACTCTATTCATAGTAGATCCTATGAACGGTGGTCGGTCCACGTTGACCAGCTTCATCTGCATGAGATAAGGTAGGTTAGGGGATCGGGAACATTAATTCCCATATTTCCTACCTACCCAAAATATATACAGAAAATTTAATGGGTCGATGAAGTCATAATTTGCATTTAGTTAAGCCGAGCGCTGAGGGGCCAAAACAAGGTTTGTGCTCATAACGTAGGACAGCTCATGTTATCCACATTGGAGGTTCATAAAATCACTATTGACAGCTAACCGATGAAAAAATAAAAGCTACTAAATGCGTTAATAAAGCGAGAAAGGCTCGCAATCTTTTTCACCGTAAGAAGGAGATGTAAGAATCAAGAGGTACATAATCCACTGCATAATGTGGCAACCATGACAATCAAGAAAAACTGCAAAGCAATTATAATTTAATTAAAAATATAATCGACATTGACTAAGTTTTGCATCAACAATTCCGATCAAAATTGGCCGAGATGACTAAACTGGCCAAAAAATTTAGTACTAAATTGTTACAATTGATGGGTTCATGACTAAATTGATAACTTGGCAAATATTTAGGACTAAATTATAGCAATTGAAGGGTTTAGAATAATTTGGTCGTGCTACAATAGATTTAGGATTTTTTTGAAAATTATTTTTCAATATCTTAATTAAAGATCTTTTCTTCATTTCATAATGAAGCCTACACCCCCAATAAAAACAGTTGTACAGTTCCCTCCATTTAATATAAGAGTGTTAATAGAACATTTTGAATGTGTAAGATGGTTTAAATAGAGCAGCATCAATAGACACATCATTTAAAGAAAATTCTTAACAAATGTTGCTCGACACTATCTCACCCATTAGTAGTTGACGTATGATTTATAACCACGGATGACAATCCACCACGCATTTTCTCTTCTTTCATTTAAAAAAAAAAAAAAAAAATCATCCTACGTTACATAATCACATCAATTCTTTCACCAAAATGATTTCAGTAAACTTTTTTTAGTAAGCAAGCAATCACGCTGCAAAGCACGGGGACCCTAGTCCCGTACTTTCTCGACATGTCAGTAACTCGAATTCACATCGAACAAATATATATATATTGCGCGTGACGTTCTCATTGTGCCCCACGCCAATCAGCCCCCACCATCTCATTCATCCACATGGATTTCGTTACTTCCTCTGCCTTTCCCTTTCGTTCAAGCAATCCACCATTAGCGTCCTAATTAAATTAAAGAGACCGTTCCGTCCGCTAAAAAGGACAAGAGAACAGACCGCAGACCTCCTCTCCCCCCCGCCATATTTATGGATGACCTAACCGCCATCTCTCTCTCCCTCCCCTCCACGCCAAACCAAACTCCTCCTCCTTCTCATCCTTCTTTAAATGCTTCCACCCCTACTTGGGTTGATGCTGCAGTCGCACTTTCTCTCTGAAGCACGCTCAAGAAACCCTTCCTTCTTCCTCGTTTCTCGATCCTTGCTTCGTGGGGTTGTCGCCCGTCACTTGTATATCGTCGTCGGGGCAGCGGTTCGTGGCAGACGATGAGTGCTGGCGAAGGAGAGACGGTCTGGAGGAGGAAGCGGGGAGAGAAGCCGGGGATCGGAAGAGGCTCGACGCCATGTGCTGCTCTTCTTCTGATGATGGTGGCTGTGCGGACGCCAAGAAGGGAGAGAAGGCTCGCGGTAGCCCGAAGAAGGCGAGGCGGTACGGGCTGGTGTCGTTCTGGGAGCTGCCGGATTACATGAAGGACAACGAGTTCATCCTCGGCCACTACCGTGCCGACTGGCCGCTCGCCGAGGCCGCCCGCAGCTTGTTCCGTTGGCACAACGAGACGCTTAACGTCTGGACGTAAGGATGAATGATGTGCTTTTAGTTCGACTTGTTTTTTTCATCCGGGCCCGTCTTTGTCCATATTTTCTTCTCGAGTTAATTTTTATCTTCTTCTCTTTTTCGTGATTTGTCGTGATCTCTTTTGCGCTCTGTTTGTGATGGCGAGCAGGCATTTGATTGGGTTCCTGGTGTTTCTGGGATTGACGGTGGCAAATTTTGTGGACGTGCCTCAGGTGGCGGATCTTCTCGGCCTCTTCTCGTGGTGCGTTTTGTGTCATTCAATCCTATACTTGCGTGGACATTTTAGTGAGTCTCGGCAATATTGAATCGAACACATTACTTCTGTCGGAGTGGGATTCATAGCTATAAATATATAATGAGGAATTTGTCAGTAGCAGCTCGATCTGTGTTGATTGTCGTAGCTCAATTACACACTAGAGAGCTTGCTGAATTGCTCCTTTGGTGAGGATGTTTGAATTACCCTGTTTTCATCAAATCCTCCATAACCAGCTTAAAATTGTCGAATTTCACTGTCACAATCTTCTAGATTTTAACTACCAGTTTATTAGCAGAATGGCGCCTTTAATCTGTACAAGTCAATTTAGTATTGTGATATTCGTGGCTTGCTACCATAATGAGCAACCCGGCCATTTTCATAAGCCGACCATTCTTGCAACCGGCAACCGAAATTGCCATTAACCTTCATTTTCTTCTGGTGCTGTATTGAAATTGCAGGTGCCATAGATAAATAACTCGAGTTTGTGAAATTAAGTGCAGGCACATTAAATTAAACTCAGAAAGTTGGTTTCATAGGAATATACAAGGGTCGTGCTCGCCATGTTCATTGCTGCTAAATTTCAGGAGTAGTCGCCTGACAGTCGAGACAGTCTTTGATCAAACAGCAAGTGCCAAATTAAGATGGATGGCAATGGTTACCTGTGATTTGTTACCATGATGGATCAAAGTATTAGTAGAAATTTTTGTTCCTTTCAAACAGAAATTAATGATCCAATCCATTGGAAAATCTCTTCTCTGCTCCTGGTAATACAACATGGATTCAGTTCACTCTCAATGGATAATCATTTTCCACAGTGGGTGTCAAGAAAAAGTTCACACAGTGGTGCAGCTCATAATACACTATTGCAGAATGCTTTGAAAGTTGATTGCTGCTAAGATTTTCTGAACCAAATCATAGTGGTACATAGCTTTTATAGTAAAGAGGAGTACACTGGTTGTCAAATTGAATTTGAAAGTATCGGCTTGAGCAAGCTAGGTAGTTATTCACTTAGTGCTCTGCCCATTCACTTTCACCATTTTGGCCTGCTCTCTCCCTCCGGCAGACAGGATTGAACCATTTTCTATAAATTGTGATCTGAAGATTAGACTCCGACTAGTATTTCCATAGATTATGCAATGGCTTGATATGCAAATCCACTTGTGCAGGTCAAACTCTACCAGTGCAGGAACTAATATATCTTATTCAAAGGAATTGCTTTTGGTGAGTGGGATGCCAACGGTGTTTCATTCTGAATTATGAAAAGAATACTCTCTTTTGAAGTATCAGATGCATCTAACACAAATAGTTTTCAGGGCACAAATTCTTTGGTGAACTTGAATCAGATAACAGAAGAAGAAATGAAGGTTGGTTCACTCCAAGCGGCGGCGACACGGTGGCCGTTCTTCGTCTTCTTAGGCGGATCCATGTTCTGCCTCCTCTCGAGCAGCATTTGCCACCTTTTCTCATGCCACTCACACTGCTTGAACATCCAGCTGCTGCGGATGGACTATGTGGGTATCACGGTCATGATCATCACCTCATTTTTCCCCCCAATCTACTACATTTTCCAGTGCGAGCCCCATTGGCAACTGATCTACCTTGGTGGAATAACGGCGATGGGGATGTTCACTGTCATGACACTGCTAACCCCTTCTCTTTCTTCTGGAAAATTCCGGGCATTTCGAGCAATGCTCTTCTCGTCCATGGGGTTTTTCGGTATCGTACCTGCAATCCATGGCTGCATTGTGAATTGGAGCAATCCCCAGCGCTCAATCACGCTTGCTTATGAGTCGGCCATGGCGCTATCTTACATTACAGGAACTTTGTTTTATGTTAGCAGGATTCCTGAGAGGCTAAAACCGGGTTGGTTCGACCTTGCTGGTCACAGCCATCAGATATTTCACGTCTTTGTGATCATGGGTGCCTTGGCTCATTATGGCGCTACTCTGTTGCTCTTACAGTGGCGAGATAGAGTTGGGTGCAATGGAACTGTGTAACGATACTAGAATTTGTCAAAATTCGATTCATTTTGATTGAAGAGAGTGTGAGCTATTATTTGCTGGGGGTTCGTGATATTACGTTGTTAGTGTGTGTTCACCCCAAATCAAGAAGCCTCAAGGAGAGTTGACGCTCCATGACAGAGGAGATGCCTCCATTTATAAAGAAGTGGAATGCTCATTGTATTTGTTATATACTTCTAATTATCCATGGATAATTTGATTTTACAATGTGATCATATGCGGGTAATAATCTTTTCTGGTTTCATGTTATTTCGAGTTGTTTGCACGATTGGTGCTCCATAATTTTATTTCTTCTACTATTACTTTTCCTTTTTCGCTGAAGAGTACTGCTACTGCCGCCGCCACCACCACCATGATAATAGTTTTTTTAACCGCTGTATCGTCCTTTGTACAAAAGAAAAAAAGCTAGAGCAGGAGGATGGTGAGTTATTTTGTACTTTCTGTGGTGACTGTTAAGAAGATAAATTATGAACCAATACAACATATATAAGTACTAAGAGTCTGCCTAATAGGGTTCGGGAAAAAGCAACGGATGTAAGTAGATAGAATCTGCAGGCTTGGAACTTGCTTCAGCCCATTTGCAATCTTTGCATCTATCAAAGCTCTGCGATAAAGAAAAAAAAAAGTTTCTTCAAGAAGCATGAGCTGCGAAGAATTTCGAAGTCCGAGAAGGAGCCGCTGTTAGTAAGAAAAGAAACTCAGACGATCTAATTTGCACTTTAGTAAAGCTTCATTCCGGCAGTCATGCTGCTGAATCTCAAAAAAGAATCAGCTACCTTTTGGAAAGGATAGTTAACAGCCGATCTGGCTTTGCAAAATCAGCCATACGAAATTTCATCGAAGTTAAAGTCCAAAAACGTTGGAGCACATTATCAAATTGTTTTACAAGCCATCGTAACCAAGCTCAAAGGGTCATGAAACGGAGGCAGTAAGTTTCTAGTGTATCGTAGAAATTCCCAAAGAAAATCAGAGAAGCACTTGTCAATCTATGATAACAAGTCACATCCATACTTTTCTTTTTATGGTTATTGTATCTGTCACCACAATGATCTTTCCTTCAATTCACAACAAAAGAAAATCCAACGGTACTCATATACAAATTTACAGGAAAAGATGGAAAATATGACGATCCGATGGTTCAACATGCATAGTGGAGAATCAAGATGTGTAAAATGCTTGCAAGCATGAGCTCTGCTCAGGAAACAATGGGATATGCTTTCAAACAAAACAAATGCTAAGTTGAGATAGTAGGAGTTTAAGTAGAGAAAAACAACAATGGAGAAAAACGATGAACCCGATGAATGCCACCATGTATGATCATGCAAAACTCAAGAAGGCATCTTTCAAGGACTCATCCTCACCACCTTTGTCAACAGTTGACGGTGTTCTTGGATCGTGATTTGAGCTATTACAACTTATTAATTATGATCCATGGGGGACAGTTGTTGCCTTCGTAACTTGCTTTGTCAAAAATTCCAAATTGATTCTCTGTCTTGTGTGTTGCCTATCGAAAGTGTGTATAGCTATGTTAACCGTGGAGGAATTGGACTAGTGACTTGTTATCGGAAAGGTCCAAGCTCTCTATATTACTTCAATTTGAGAATGTTTTTAGAATCAATAAATGAATACACGATAGAATTAAGAGAGATATTTTGCTCAAATAATCGATATTTAGAGGAAGAGAGGTATTGACACTTGAATTTTGATTAACAATTCAATTTTTTTTTTTTGAAAAAAATACGAATATAAAAAAAGAATGAAAATAGATAATAATAAAAAATAATAAGACAGCCCAAAATTGGACAGCCATAATCGCGTGCACGAGAGAATCAGAGAGAATGAAGGAGAATCGATTCTTGCTCATAAATTTCACACCATTTCTTCTAGAACGCGGAGGTGGAATGATTTGCACCAGAAATTTGGCGTTGCTGTATATACACATTTTCAAAAGAATTTGTGGAAAGGGGGCTCACACAGAAGGCAAAGTAAAGAGAGAGCAAGAGAAAAACGCCTCTGCTCTTGTTGATGTCCACGGTTGGAGCAGAATTTTCTGCACGCATGGAGTTGAGTGTCCGAAATTGTAACGTGTTCGCTTTGATCTTTGCTTTGCTCTTCGTTTCTCCTTCTCCTCGCTTCTGTTCCCATTGTTTTCATGTACTGCATCGGCATAAAAATCCCTTTCTCATGGGAATTTTCTATGAGGAAAATGAGCGAGAGTCACTGATTTGCAAATTATCGTGTCTCTAGTAATGTACTTAATGCATGGTTTGCAATATTGAGATTCTGTCCTCAGGGATGGTCGAAAGTGGCAGTTGATTGGTGAACGTCAGAAGTGGTCTCAGATGGAGTCTCGTTTGAATCCTTAACGTGATAATTTAGATGAATCCGGAGGTGACGAACATTAAGTGAGAAAGTGCGGATGTTCAGGCAAAGAAATAGAAGAAGAAGGGCATTAAAAGATGGGCTTAAATGCTGTCGTGCTCAAAATGGGTTTAATGGGGATTGGGCTGAACCCGTTTCATATAGATTTGGATTCGATTGATCTCTAGGGAAAATTGCGCTAAATTCTATGAGCTGAGCCAAAATTTTCTTTGAAGCATCTCAATACAATAAGCCCAATAATCTGTCCATGGCCTGGACCCATGGGATTGCAATCCGCTGCCCATACTCGGATTGGGTCCAAGGGCCCAACCCGAGTTCCTGTTTTCAGAAAATAAATACAAATTCAAAAAAATTTGAAAATTTATTAGAGAAATAGGCCTTGATTAGGTTGTTAGATTTCATTATTAGAATTAGTTTAGTTTCATTTAGACATTACACGCATGGTTTAAGATAATTCATGATTTTCTCTAGTATAGGTGAGGGAAAATTTGTTTTCCTAGGAAATCAAATTTGATTTGAAACAAGCTCATGGGGTTGCTGCTGTGGCTTAATAACAAAGCCGTTTTATATTATTTTCATATGTTGTGATTTGCATGCTTTAGCTGAATGGTTAGGTTACCTCTTTTTAAGGATTATAATAAACATTAATAAAAACATCATATGGACATTTAGGACACAAATGATAACCATTCTATTATTGGAAACAATTTTTGGTTACAAATAGATTTTTTATTTATTTATATTCCCTAGACGAGTTTATGAGTAAAAATACGAATTTGATAATGACACAATTTTTTTGTTCTCCTAATAAAATTCATTTGATAGACCTCCTTAAATATCTCCCTTACGGGTAGTGGTAGTGGACAGTCAATGGCGGATAGTGGTAGGAGGCAGTAGGCAGGTTGGTGAGGAGAAGAATTTTTATTTCTCATTTTTGTTCCAGAAATAGAAAAATAGAAAACTTCTACTTGTCATTTATGTTCCAAACCTATTTTTGGGCTAAAATTTTGTCTTGGAAATAGAAAAATGAAATTGTTTTCCAAATGGATTTTTGTTTTAAAACCTATTCCCAAGAAAAAAAAATAGAAATACAGAGAAATAAAATTGTTATTATCCGCACTCCAAGTAGGTGAGAATCTTATAATTCATAATTTTGTAAAAATACTGCATTGACACCTTATATGACAAATAATCAAGTTTAGATACCAAAATAACACATAGCTATAGTATAAATAACACATAGCTATAGTATTTGTTATATGCTTCTCATTATCCATGGATAATTTGATTTTACAATGTGATCATATGCAGGTAATAATATTTTCTGCTATCAAGTTATTTTGAGTTGTTTGCAAGATTGTTGCTCCATAATTTTATTTCTTCTACTATTACTTTTCCTTTTTCGTTGAAGAGTACTGCCGCCGCCGCCATGAGAATTGTTTGTTAATCACTATATCGTCCTCTGTACAAAAGAAAAAAAAGCTAGAGCAGGAGGATGATAAATTATTTTGTACTTTGTGTGGTGACTTTTAAGAAGATAAATTATGAACCGACACAACATATATAACTACAAAGAATTACCTAATAGGGTTCGAGAAAAAGCAACAGATATAAGCAGATAGAATCTGCAGACTTGGAACTTGCTTTAGCGCATTCGCAATCTCTGCATCTATCAAAACTCTGTGATAAAGATAAAATAACAAGTCTCAAAGAAGCGCAAGCTGTGAAGAATTTGGAAATCCAAGGAGTCATGGTTAGTAAGAAAAGAGACTCAGACAATCTAATTTGCACTTTCAGTCAAGCTTCATTCCGGTAGTCATGCTACTAAATCTCTAATAAGAAGAATCTAAGCTTTAGCAAAACAGTAAGTAAGGGCGCGTTTAGTAACGATTCTAATTTAGAGAGTTATTTTTTATTAGAAATGCTTTTTTTCTGATTTTGTTTTCAGGAACAATTTCTAAGTAAAAGAACACGTTTTGTAACTTTACAAACTTTTTATTATCGGGATAGAAATGCGTTTGATAGGATTCTTAATTTTTTTATTTCTTTTAATTTAACACTTTTATTATATTTTATTATTTTTCTTTTTCTTTTTCTCTTTGGCCAGCCACGACGAGGCAAGTTCTGGGGAGTTGGCTCACCTCGTGGCCAGGTGAGCCTCGACATTGCCTAGGTGGCATGAGGCCGACCTCACCCTAGCCTAGCAAGGCCTAGCCTCGAGTCGGCTAGGGAGGCTGAGCCTCGCCGTGGCTCGACATCGCCGAGGACCGGCAATGTTTCCGCGAGGTCGCCGGCCCTCATCCGGCTGGTTGCCAATTTTTCACATAAATCGGGTTGGCCAATTTTTCACATAAATCACGAATCGGATCTCGGGCGGGAGATCGGATTGGCAATTTTGTAAGTAATTGCGAGTCGGATTTCGGGCGTGAAAATCGGATCGACAATCACTAATTTCAAGGCAATTTCATATCATGGAATTTCAATTTCACATTAAAGGGATAATTACACTAAAAAGATAAAATAAAATAGCAAAAATAATAAAACAAAAATAAGATAAAAAAAATACCTAAATTTTCTTTTGCTTTTCTCTTTTTTTCTTTTTTTCTCAAAAAAGAAAAGAAATGTCCGGCCGGTCCGGCGAGGAGGAGTGTTGCTGGCGAGGATTCCGGCGGGGGCTCCGGCGAGGGGGTTGTCGCGGGTCGGCACGGGCCGCGTCGCGGGGCGGCGTCGGGCGCTCGGATCACGAGCTTCGGCCCCGGGGGGCGCGCAGGGACGGCGGGAGGCCTCGGGTGGCTGCGATGAGGAGCTCCGGCGTCGGATCGAGCCTGTTGGGCGCGACGTCCGGCGAGAGAATCGGATCGGGGCGCGAGCGTCGCGGGGCGGAGCGAGGGCGGCGTCGGATCTCGGGTCTTCAACGAGGCTCGTCACCGGCGAAAGGGAAGCGTCGAGCGGGTCCGGCCTTCGTCGTCGGGGACCTCGGATTTGCGGGCGGAGGGACTCCGGCGGCCGGATCTCGGCTCGGCTGCGGCTCCGGTCACCGTTGGCTTGGGATCCGACGGCGGAGACAGATCTGCGCAGAGGTGGGTCGCAACGGCAGGATTGGCGCGGCGTCCGGGGGGTTCCTGTTGCAGGCGCGGCGCAGACGAGGCGGAGGCGGCGGGTCGTGGGCCGAAGCGGCGGCGGCAGCGTGTCGTCGAGGCTCCGGGGCTCGGCGTTGGGGCGACGCGGGTCGTCGGTGGCTCGTAGGTAGAGACCGGCGGCTCGAGCGCTCCGCGGACGGAGATCGGCGACGGCGGCGGCGGGGTTTGACGGCGACAGGCCGGCGAAGGCCCCCTCGCGGGGAAGATGAATGATCGCGCAAGGGGGGCTTTTCTTTTCTTTTTTTTCTTTTTTTTTTTCTACTTTTCCTCTCTCCACTCACTTTTTCACCTTTTGCTCTTTTTTTTTTTTTTACCGACGGAAAGGACCCCTTTCCCCCACCGTACGCGACTCTTTTATAAACCAAAAAAATGTATCCTCGTGGTATATTTCATTGCCAATTTTGCTCGTGTAAAATTCCATTGAATATATCATTTCACCCTGCGCAATATTTTTTACATATTCGATAAAAAAAAATTCCCTTTTTGCGCAAAAATGCATCTCTCAGTGTATATTACCTAAATCTATGAAAAATCTTAACAAAATATAACAAAAAATAAAATTTGCCTAAACTATATGCCATGTGGTTATTTTTTATTATTTTTTATTTAGCAAAAATTAACCTAAAAATTTAGGTGTCAACAGCTGCCCCTCTTTGAAGGTGAGCTCGCAGAGGTTGCATTCAAAGACAAATTGAGACCTAAATTTTGGTCATGCTCAAGCAATGAATGATTTTTGTTGGAAAATGAATTCCATTTTTTTTAATGCAATTTATATGTTGCATGGAAATGCTAATGCAAATTATAAATGAACCTACTTGGAATAACTTACCTTCGAGGAGGATAGAGTAATTCGAGGTAGTGGGTGTTACCTGTCCAGGACCCGTACCATTCTACAGTCACCTAGAATAGTGGCATGACTTTATGAAGACGCTGCTTTCCCAGGACCCGTACCATTCTACGGTCGCCTAGTATGGCAGAAAGAAAACTGCTTTCCCAAGACCCGTACCATTCTACGATCGCCCGGTATGGCGAAAGGTTTTGTCTAGGACCCGTACCATTCTACGGTCGCCTAAACGGGGATTCATTTTCCAGGACTCGTACCATTCTACGGTCGCTTGAATGAAGAATAAGTGTTGTTAAAGACCCGTACCATTCTATGGTCGCATCGACGAAGAAAATTATTTTTCCAGAACCCGTACCATTCTACGGTCGCCTGAATGGGGAAATTGCTTTTCCATGACCTGTACCATTCTACGGTCGCCTGTTAGGGCAATAAATGTTGTCTAGGACCCGTACCATTCTACGGTCGCCTAGACTGAAGTTTTGCTTGGCTAAGACCCGAACTATTCTTCGGTCGCCCAGCCTTGCAATAGAAATCATCTGACCCGGACCCGAACCATTCTTCGGTCGCCTTAATCAGATTGAATCTGGAGAAAAATCTTTGGGGGACAACTCAATTGAGTGTCGGTATGCTTAAAAGGGAATACCTATGCAATGACAAATATTCAAGGTATGGATAGAGATATACTTACCTAGTAACACCTATGATCTTCGGGGATACGTCTCTTGCAAAACATGGTCATAGGAGACGCAACATGCATTTGTAATCACAAACATGCATTAATTCAATGGAGGTTCCTGATGATTTCCATTAATCTTGCAACACCTAATTTCCATTCTGAACACATGAGTGTCATGGATGTGTCAAATGAGGGATCCTTTCGTCTGAAATGACTTTTCTCTCATTCTCATTAAAATGGCCATTTCATCCTGACCTTTGATGCAGGATTTGTCAATCACTCTATATCTCCATTGTCATGCCAAACAAGGGTCCGAGCAATCTCACAAGTGGTACGACTTTACCAATCTGAGAGGTCTTTAAGAGGGACTGTAATGTGGGCTTGGTCAATGGCTTGACAAAGGGGACTCTTTAAGTCAAGGTTATTTGAAAAATGAGTGATATTCTACAATCATCTTGGGGTTTACAAGTCAAGAAACATAAGAAATGAGGCAGAAATTATCTTACTCGCACTTCTTCGAGCGATACTTTCGAACATATGAACCTTTACGTTAATTTAAGTGCCCTAATCTGAAGAGACTTTGCAAGGGACGTAACGTAGGCTCGGCTCATGGGTTAAGAAACGAAAGGGTCATTAGGCTCAAAAAGTGTTTAGAGGGTAAAAGTTGGTGATCATATTGACATTTCCACCAATTTTCTTCCTCAATGTTGAAAATTTTCTTTGCACTCATTGATTGCAACGGCATTTGAGCTTTTTTCTTTTTTTAGTACTGCCTTGTTCAGGGTACGACTCACCATATCAGGTGTTTGATTTTTCTTTGGGCATCGGCCTTGCTTTTACTAGGCACACTACTTTTTCATGCCCCATTTTTGCACTTTTTTTTTTCTATGAACAAAATCTCCATTTTTGTCGGCATTCGAGTTCATGTCACTTGAATGTTTTTGTCTTGCCCCAGTATGGGAGATGATCACCAAATGGGTTTAATATAAAATGAATTCATAAGCTCAAGTGGGCTATGCAATAGATAAGTGTATAGGATAGAGAAATGACTGCTCTTCATCATCTTAAGACACTTCAATTATCGTACCAGTTACACCGCGAAAGCAATACCCCGAAGATTGATGCAAGTGTAAGTAAGAAAATTCCTACCATTGATTTCAAATTTGTCCCAATGTGGGATGGTCCTTGACAGGGATAATTTAAAAAGCTCTTCATGTATGTGGGCTCAAAGGGCTAAACGATGGATATACCTGCAGTATTTCTGGTAGAGGAAAAAAACTGCCTCTCATCACTTCAGATAACGTACCTTTTGCGAGACCGCCCTTTTCCTTGCGGGCATGGAATTTTTCCACACAACTCACTGAGGATTAGTGTATTAAATAGTGTATGGAGTAAGGCTTGCCTTTCATCATTCAAATGTATCCCATTTGACACATTCAATTTATCTCACATAATTCATCAAGGAAAACATGCAAAATTTGCAGCAAAATTGAATAATTGAATTTGCAACTCATTGAGGCAATTTATTCATCATAAAAATGCTTGCAGTTCAAAACATGACACAGCAAATTCTATCATGGGTAATACTTTTTGACCGCATCAGAATTAACTGGAGTGGAAAACTGACGACCATCCATTTCTGCCAGAATCAAAGTACCTTCAGGAAGTACCTTTTTCACCACATATGGATCACTGTAATTTGGGGCAAACTTGCTTAGGATTTGGAATTGGATTAGACCATTTCCACATCTTTACATGCTATAAGACCCTCCCTGAAACATAAAGTAGATGGATCAAATAGACAAATAGGGTAAATCATATTTTGTTTGAAAGATTTTTTTGAATTTTTTTTTTTTAAAAAAGCAATTGGAAAAGCATTTTTTGAAACATTTTGACATGAGAAAACATGATGAAGCCCAGGCCTAAGAATTCTCCTTGGATTTGTCTTTTGTTTTATCGGTTGGATATCATCCCCGGGCTAGTTTGGTGTACCTCATCATGCCCTCAAAATAAAACTTGTAATTTTATTGATATTCATCAATCAATTACATTTATTAAATGGAAAATGCAATTCAAAGTCCTAAAAAGAAATCGAAAATAATCGCTAGATAGCGATAATAATTCCTAGAAAGCAATAAAAATTCCCATGCGGGGAATGTGGGAAAGCGATAAACGAGTTACTCTTGTGGGCCAAGGCCCATTTCGTCTGGAGGTCCTTCGTCAAGGGCTCCTATGAAGATGTCATCAAACAAGCTTGTAACTCCTTCCAGAACATCGTCAGGGTTTTCTGTCTTCGGGGGTGTTGGATCATCCATGCCACCCCATCCATCTGGGACTATCTCGCGGGGATCAATATAGAAGCTGGGAGGGGTCGAATACTTCACCAGGTAGTCGAATTTGCCGCTTGGCTGCCTCAGGGTGTCTATCACTTCCACTTCATCCTGCATCATTATCGGAGGGCCAGGGACTGTCTCGCGAATGCTTGGGGGCAATGGGTTTTGCCTCCCTTGTCTTCGGTTAGGTGCCAGGTTCTGCCCTTCATGTCTTCGTCCTCCAGAATTTTGTCCACCTCCCCCATGGTACCCTAATCCAGTAAAACGGGACCTCTGAGGGGCTTCAATGGGGTCTCGAATGCCTTGACTATTTATTCCTAGACCATTACCAGGAACAAAACCATTCCCAACCATCACTCTCCCCACCATAAGGGCAGCATTTGAAACTTCAGGAGTGGGAGGCGTTGAGTCTCGAGAAGCGTGAATGGTGGATACCAACTCGAACGAGTGGGTAACTTGCCTCGAACTCAGAATCTGGTTCTACATAGGGGATGGCCGTCTCATGATAAATCCAGTAGTCTTCCTCACCATACACGGTGACCAGCTTCCTTTCAATCACGAACTTCATAGCTTGATGCAAACTTGAAGGCACTGCTCCCGCAGTGTGTATCCAGGGACGACCTAGCAGGAAATTGAATGCAGTAGGGATGTCTAGCACTTGAAAGGGAATGTTGAAGATGACCGGTCATATTTGTATATCAAGGTGGATTTGCCCGATCACCTCCTTCTTTGTGCCATCGAAAGCTTGCACAGAAGTCGTAGCGCCATGTATCCTGGATGGGTCTATTTTGAGGCGGTGAAGAGTAGCCAACGGGCATATGTTTAGGGCGGACCCATTATCAATGAGCACTCGAGACACATGGGAAGTCTTGTGCTTGACAGATATGTAAAGTGCCTTATTATGCCCTCTACCCTCAAGAGGGAACTCCTCATCAGAAAAAGCGATCAAGTCCTTGAGAAGGACCGATCCCACAAATTCCTCCAGCTTGTCCGCCTCGACCATCTCTGGCACCTGGATTTCACTCAGCACCTTCATCAGCGACTTTTGATGCACAGGAGATGTCAGCGGGAGCTCAAGCAAAGAGATTTGGGTGGGCATCTTCCTCAATTGGTCGACCACGTTATATTCACTTGCTTTAATCACAGCTAGAAATTTCTTAGCCTCTTCATCAGTGACAGGCTTTGCAGGTTGAGCACTAGCTTGAGCATAAGTCCGACCAGACCTTGTAACAACGTCAACATCCAAGTCATAGGACCAAGGGACGGCCTTATTGCTGACATACTCATACGGTTGGGGCATCTCGATCACTATCTCATCATCAGATGCATCTTCTAATGGGGGCATGTCCGCGAGTGAAGGATCAACTTCTTCTTTATCAGCGACGAGTGCGGCTTGTTCCTCCTCCCAATCGATGATGATGTGGGAAATAGTGGAAACTATACAATTATGGTCAGCATATACTATAATGCCATCATCCACCATTTTGGCAACTCTTTCCCTCTTTAGTGATAGGGGAATATCCTCATGATCCGGATAATACCCAGCTTTCACTAGGCTGTTGTAAGCATCCGCCACATGTACCTTCGAGTTCTTGATGCGACCGACTTCAGGTTCCAGAATAGCATTCACTGTACCCTCATGCTCTGGTAGCGAATTTTTTTGGACGTTCGATCGAGCAGTTTGGAACGAAAAAACCTTCGTGTCCGGGAGGTTTTGGATCTTGTGTTTGAGGGTGAAACATTCATCGTCGAATGCCCCAATTCACCACTATGGTAGTCACACTTCTTTGTCGGGTCGTAGCCGCGCATGCTCTTGCGGTTAGGGCGCTTTGGTTCAGTAGAAAGCAAACCTTTCTTACGGAGAATTGCCAACACCTGGGATGGAGATCCAGGGAGGGGAGTGAATTGCCTTCTTGCTTGGGCAAATGACTGACGATCGGCAATTTGCTGTTGCCTTGCATTCATCGGGCATGATTGGAACTTTCTTGGCCATAAGCCACATTCACATCCATGACGGCTTCTTTCTCCTTCTTAGCAGAGAATCTTTTACTTGACGGCTCAACAAACCATCATTCCTTTATCCCCATCTCGATTTGTTCTCCCACAGGAATCAGCTGATTGAAACACTCGACATACGTGCTTGCCATCTGGTTACGGAACTCGGACGGGAGAGTCTTTACGAACAAATTCATCAACTCCTTGTCAGTAGGCTCAGGAGTGATTTGAGCAGCCAGATTTCGCCATCTCACAGCATACTCCTTGAACGACTTGCTCCTCTTTTTCTCCATCCTCTCAAGATCTTCTCGGGAAGGAGCGATGTCCATGTTGAACTTGTACTGCTTGAGGAATGCATCAGCCACCTCATTCTAGGTCTCAAGAAGGTTCACATTCTTCATCACGTACCAGTTTAACGCGGGTCCGGTCAAACTCGCGTGAAATGATTAGATCATGAGGGGCTCATTCTTGACATATTGGGCCATGCGTACGTGGTACATCTGCAAATGAGACTTTGGGCAGGAAGTACCATCGTATTTCTCAAATTCCGGCATTTTAAACTTCTTCGGCATCTTGACCTTCTCGTAGACTGACAAGTCGAAGGGGAGTGAGCTCTGTGACTCCTGTAGTTGCTTCACTTTTTCTTCGAGCTTCGTGAAGCGTTCATCCGGCTCCGTCTTGGGGATGTTAACAAACTTACCCTTTTCCACATTGATCGGGAATGGGTTGTCTTCTAAACCAGGCATGTCGTCATCACTCAACTGGTTCTTATCTGCTTGCTTCGGGACAAAAATATGGGGGAGAACGGGTGGAGGAGCCGGATTGACTTGAAGGGATTTGATTTGAGTTGTTATAAGCTCCATAGAGGCAGCTAATTGTTGAAGTTGTTCTTCCATAGAGGTGATATGGTCATGCATTTCAGTTTGTTTGGCCATTCTTGCTCTTAATCGCGTGATAATGGGCGAGCGTGGAGGAGCCGTTACCACCTAAATGAAAGAAATGAACAAAAATAAGTATCTCATATGAAAAATGCCGATCCATGGCAACGGACTAGAGCTTTTATTCATTAATGGAGTTTTTGACAAGTCTAACAAAATAGAAATTTGAGATGCCCTAAACAAATAAACTAGGAAAGTAAAAGACTCGACTTTCTAAACATTAATCTAGAAATAACGAGATTCATTCAAGCACTTCATCTAGCTTGATCAATATACACTCGCGACACCATTTGGCGCAATCGCTTATTCTCCTCTTGAGCCTTCTCGACAACCCTTTTGAGGCGTTTATTTTCAGCACAGTTGGTGATCTTCAGCGGCGCCTCTGGTATCTTCGGAAGTAGCTCCTCTAGAACCTTGTGTTGTTGAATATACTTGGTTGAGGCATAATACTTCCTTTCCTTACCCTTCAGCTCCTCCTCGGGCCACTTGAGTTTTCGTGGATGGCACATGTCCCACATTGATTTGATTGTGAGAATGGAATCTTCATGGTCTCGACTTCCATCAACGAAGTTGACTTGGAGCGGATCTGCTTGCAATGCCGGGGGAAACTCTTGCACGACTTGATACTGACGAGTCACTCTAGTCGGATAGTACTCCAAAGCTCCAGTGAATCTCAATAGAGGAATTGGGCCAACACCGCCACACGTGAGTCTCGCCGCACGAACTTGGAACCACATAGCATGCCTTAGAAAACTCTTGGAAGTTGGTTTTTTCATGAAAGCTAGCCACCTAGAATAGTGGTAATCCGGTGCATGTTTTTGCTTATCCTCAAACCTCAAAATGGGGTGATTAGCGTCATTAACATCATGTGTAGTCATTAGATCACCAAGTCCTTTTATATGAGAAAGAAACCAAATTTGTAAAAGCTCAGGAGAGGAATGGAAAGTCTTATCACCATCTCCTTTAAATCGAGTGAGGGAAAGGAAAGTTTATGTTAAAACAGTTTGCATAATTCTTTCATTCCAACACTTGTTTAACTAAGTGAGCCATCAAAGGGTTAATAACATTCTTGTAATAGGGAAAAACTATAAACCCAAAGAAGGCTAAAAGAAAAACCCTTTGCATTTGAGATGAAGGGCCAGTTTCAAAACATTCTTTTAGAAAAGATAGGGGACATGCATTGCGATGAGCCTTTAAAACATTTCTTACATCATCCCCCTTAATTCTCAAAAAATCAGATAAGGCCACAACGGGATCTATCCCGATAGGCGGACCAATTAACTCAGCTTTCAAAAACTTTCCTATGGCAATGCTATACTCTTCCAAGGTGGGCGTGAGCTCATGCTTACCGCCGAAGATGAAAGTAGAAGTCTTGGGGCACCAAGAGTGGGCAAGTGCTTGGATGAGGCCGCCATGAATGTTGATACGCATCAATGGAAGTAGTTGGCCAATGTGCGACTTTACGAATCGACGGCCATCTAGGTCTAACTTGTCCCACCATGTGCTAAGCTCTTGCTTTGGAGGGAGAATAATTCGAATGTCCGGTATCCCCATTGTATATTGACCAAGACTCAAGACAATCCTAATGCCATGGATCGACAAAATAATATGACAAGGTAAGTAAATTGCAAAGGTGAAAATTTAGAGAACTTACTTTACCAATGAAGGGCAATCACATAGACATGCACATGATAAGTGGTTCGATTTCTACTCTAGAAGGCTTAACAAAGTGAAGCCACAAGGATGATCAGACTAGCCATGGGCGTGTGGACTATGTCGGGTCCTCATGACTCCGGCTTGGTCAAAGAGCCGACCCAGGTCGCGGGCGTGCGAACCGAGGTGGGTACTTTTGACACTTCGAATGAAATTTCGGGATTGAGATGGGTGACTCGTACCGCGGGCTTGCGGTCGGAGTGGTGTCCATCTCAATACCATCCTAAATGATCCTATGCGGCCCAGGTCCGGCGGCAGGTTGTGTGTGCAATAGTGTAGTGCTAAATGCAAAGCATGCACAACAGTTTAAATCACATAACACTTTAATAACTTGAATTTAAAACATTCATTCCCAACTCCAACCTGCCAGACAAGGGTTAGCAAAGACTACTCCCCTTATATCTCCCCATCTACAAGAACATTTAACACCTTAAATGTTAGGGACGTACTTGGGATCCTTGTTGTCAAACAAAAATATTTTTCAAAAAAGAAAATTGGCCTAAGTCCACTAAGAGTTTTAACTCTAGTCCCCAGCGGAGTTGCCAAGTTGTCGTGACCAAATTTTCGGGTGAACCACCTAAGTTTTTGACTAATGGATTGTTAAGTCTAAACTTAACTTGGGCTCTCCCAAGCCCATACCAATTCACGACTTAAGTTCAAGTTTTTTAGCATGCAATTATTTTTAAACTAGGAGTCGCCACTAATCTATTTTTGGTGGGTCGATTAGAAACCCAAGTAAAGTAATGGGAGATTTACTTTATTCCTACGAACTAGAGACTATGGGTACGGGGACTTGGTTATATTAGATTTCTCTAATGCCCTTTCGGTACCATTCTTTTATTTGCAAAAAAAAATGTTTGGCAAGCAATTTGAATTGATTTTAATTTATCTCCCTAACATGTGAGGTGATCATGCAGGTGCGCAAACCACCAATTTAACACCTAGATAAAACAGTAAATAAATTGTAAAAACTTACCTCAAAGCAACGAAAGCATCTGCGTTGTTAGATTAGAATTCACTCATCAACCCTAGATATGATTTCTAATTAACACGCAATGTCTTTTTTTTTTTTCACTTTATATAATGAGAACTTAATCTATATGCAATGCACGCTAGTAATCTAATATGACATGGCAATATGATCTAAATTACATGACATGGCAATATGATCTAAATTATATGGCATGAATAGAGTAAATCCTAAAGAAATGTAATAATTAAATGCAATTTAAATGACCTAATTCTATTAACGGGCGATTTCTAATTAAATGGGCCTAAAAACTAAATGACGTGCATTTCAATGAATCTAATCCTAATGACGTGCATGTGATTTTTTTCCTAAAAGAATGCATTTTATTCTTAAATAATAGAATTAATTTAACCTATGACATTTTTTGTATTTTTCATGAAATTCGAAATTAGAAAAAAATGTGAAAATTACCTAATTAAATTAAGATTCTATTTAATTTGCATCAGGAATTAGGTTAAGCTAAATACTAATTTAAACTAAAATATTATCTTAACTTAATAATTTCTAACCCTAGATGCAGTCTATTTAAAAAATGAGATCAATTTATTCTAAGGCTTTTTGGTGTTTTTTTTTTTTTTTTTTTTTTCTGAAATTCGAAATTATAAAAATGCGAAAATTATCTACCTAAATTAGAATGCCATCTAACTTATATTAAGAATGAAGTCAGATCCTAATTTAAACTAGGATTTTACCCTAACTTAAAAATCCCTAACTAAAATGCGATCTATCTAAGAAAATACCTAAACTTATATTAAGAAAAAAATTATCTAAAATTAAACTAAGTGCAATTTTACACTAATATGCAATGACATGCAAAGTATGTCCTAATACTACATGGCATATTCATGGTGGCTTTTTTTCTTTGTTATTTTTTATTAATTTCATGCAATTCCAAACCGTAATAAAACTAACATCCTAAATGAATTTTTTATTCCTTTTTCATGATTTAAAATAAAATCCCTATTCTAAATATGCACGACAATAAAAAACAAACCTAATTCTATCTTTTTATTTCCTCTTTTTTAATATCGAAATTAACAATTCCTAATAATTAAACATGCGATTTCAAGTTTTGAAAAAAAAAAACTAACCTAAATCAATTGATTTATTTTTATTTTTTGACCTTTTTATTATTTTTAAAAAAAATTGAGAATGAAATTTCTATCCCGAGCATGCAAACCCTAAAACTACATTTTTTGATTTTTAAAAAAAAACTAATTTAAATAACACCATAACAAATCAAACAAAATTAATACCCAAATTGACGAACCATATCTCGCGCATGAGATTGGGTTGACCAATTTTTCACATAAATCACGAATCGGATCTCGGGCGAGAAGATCGGATTGGCAATTTTTTTAAGTAATTGCGAGTCGGATTTCGGGCGCGAAAATCGGATCGACAATCACTAATTTCAAGGCAATTTCATATCATGGAATTTCAATTTCACATTAAAGGGATAATTACACTAAAACGATAAAATAAAATAGCAAAAATAATAAAACAAAAATAAGATAAAAAAATACCTAAATTTTCTTTTGCTTTTCTCTTTTTTTCTTTTTTTCTCAAAAAAGAAAAGAAATGTCCGGCCGGTCCGGCGAGGAGGAGTGTTGCCGGCGAGGATTCCGGCGGGGCTCCGGCGAGGGGGTTGTCGCGGGTCGGCACGGGCTGCGTCGCGGGGCGGCGTCGGGCGCTCGGATCACGGGCTTGGTCGGCGGGCGCGCTGCGGGGACGGCGGGAGGCCTCGGGTGGCTGCGATGAGGAGCTCCGGCGGACGGATCGGGCTGTTGGGCGCGACGTCCGGCGAGAGAATCGGATCGGGGCGCGAGCGCCGCGGCGCGGAGCGAGGGCGGCGTCGGATCCGGGTCTTCAACGAGGCTCGGCACCGGCGAAAGGGAAGCGTTGAGCTGGGTTCGGCCCTTCGTCGTCGGGGACCTCGGATTTGCGGGCGGATGGACTCCGGCGGCCGGATCTCGGCTCGGGCTGCGGCTCGGCTGCGGCTCCGGTCACCGGTGGCTTGGGATCCGACGGCGGAGACGGATCTGCGAGGTGGGTCGCAACGGCGGGGATTGGCGCGGCGTCCGGGGTTCATTGCGGCGCGGCGAGACGAGGCGGAGGCGGCAGGTCGCGGGCCAAAGCGCGGCGGCGGCGTGTCGTCGAGGCTCGGGGGCTCGGCGTCGGGCGGCGCGGGTCGTCGGGGCTCGCGGGTAGAGACCGGCGGCTCGAGCGCTCGCGGACTCGAGATCGGCGACGGCGACGGCGGGGTTCGACGGCGACGGGGCCGGCGAAGGCCCCCTGCGGGGAAGATGAACGATCGCGCAAGGGGGGCTTTTCTTTTCTTTTTCTCTTTTTTTTTTTCTACTTTTCCTCTCTCCACTCACTTTTTCACCTTTTGCTCTTTTTTTTTTTTTTTACCGACGGAAAGGATCCCCTTTCCACCCACCGTACACGACTCTTTTTTGGGCGAGCTCGAGCTCGGCCTCGCCCGACGTCGGCGAGCTCGAGGCTCGCCTAGCAGGTCGTCGGCCATTGAGTTGCCGGCGATCGGATGAAGAAGAAAGAAAAAAAAAAGAAGAAAGAAAAAAAAAAGGAAAGAAAGAGAAAAAAGAAAAGAAAATTAAAATAATTATAATTATAATTTCGATTTATATAAAAAAAATATTTTTGTAAAGTTAAATAGATAAGAGAGAATCTCTCTCTATTGGTTGATAAATGGGTCTTAAATGGGTTTGCTCTCAAACCCATTTAACACCCATATATCTCAACCTCTTTATTTTCAAAACCCATTATGATTGTTTTGGGAAATAAAGCTTGGCCCATTGACAACCCATTTAAGTAGAAATGGGTCCATAAATGGGTCAATGACCCATTTAACACCTCTAACCTTGAGAGAAACACGTGAGGCAGCGATTGGTGAGGATTTTGTGACTAACGTTTACTTGCATGTCTAAAAATGTGTTGCGTGAAGAAAGCGTGAATCAAAGGGAGGTTGACTCCATATAAAGGGATGAAGCGCTCGTGGAAAGCATCTAGCAATTGAGAGTCGTAGTGGAGGAACTTAGTGGCCGAATGATGGGGAATGGCATGGGGGTTGATGGTGATTGAGAGCTACCCGAGGAATGCCACAACACCAGTGAGACACCTCTAGAACACGACCTAGAAGGTAGTGGCATTATGATGATTATGAGGCCGATATGGAGGATGATCGAGATGCTCGATTTGAAAGGTGGAATGGAGCCCGAGGGTTTAGACACCGAGAAGATAATGAACTTGGCAATATCAAGATGAAGATTCCTTCTTTCCAATGGAAGAATGATCTTGATGCATATCTAGAATGGGAGAAACGCATGGAGATGGTAAAAATTGCAGCTATTGAATTTACTGATTATGCTATAATTTGGTGAGATCAACTTGTGACTAGTAGGAGGTGCAATGGTGAAAGACCGATAGAGACGTGGGATGAGATGAAAGCGGTGATGAGGAGGCATTTTGTACCAAGTCATTACCATCGAGATTTGTTTCAAAAGTTACAAAATCTCACACAAGGCAATAAGAGCGTGGAAGAGTATCACAAGGAGATGGAGATTGCCATGATCCGTGTTAGCGTGGTGTAGGATCGTGAGGCCACAATGTCAAGATTTTTGAGTAGTTTGAGCCGAGATATAGCAAGGGTGGTGAAGTTGCAACACTATGTTGAATTGGAGGAATTGGCGGACAAAGCCATCAAAGTTGAGCGGCAATTGAAGTTGGACTGAAATCACAAGAGTGGAGGAGGTTCAAATCAGAACTGGAGATCCAATTGAAAGGGAGATGAGAAGCCAAATTGGAGAGGAAACAACACCAAAACCGAAACCTCAAAGGAGAAGGAGAGGGACAGTAAAGTTGGGATAAATCCAGTTTCAGGTAAAATTGAAAACCTTAACACTAGGACTTGTGAAATTAAATGTTTTAAGTGTTTGGGCAGGGGTCATATGGCGAATCAATGCCTTAATAGAAGGGTGATGATCATGACTGGACATGGTGTTATTGAGTCCGAAAGTGAAAGGGAAGAAGAGGATGATGAAATGCCACTGTTGGAGGATTGTAGTGATGGAAAAATAGCTATAAAAGGAGACTTATTGGTGGTTAGGTGTTCTCTTAGTGTGCAAGTAAAGGAGGAGGAGCATCATCAACAAAGAGATAACTTGTTTAATACAAGATGTGTGGTGAATGATAAGATCTGTAGTTTGATAATTGATGGAGGTAGTTGTGCAAATGTGGCAAGTTGTATTATGGTGGATAAGTTGGGTTTGAAGACGATAAATCACCCTAGGCCTTATAGACTTCAATGGTTAAATGATAGTGGTGAGGTGAAAGTGTTGAAGCAAGTTCGAATCCCATTTGAGATAGGGAGATATAAGGACTAGGTAGAGTATGATGTTGTACCTATGCAAGTGGGTCATATCTTACTTGGAAGACCATGGCAATATGATCGAAAGGTATATCATGATGGGTATACTAATCGTTATTCATTGGTGATGAATCAAAAGACTTACACCTTGGTACCAATGACACCTAGTGAGGTGTATCAAGATCAGTTAAAGTTACAATGAGAAACTGAGAAAAAGAGAAAATGTGAGAAATCTGAGGGCTTGCGTGGTGTGTCTGAGACACAAGGAAAAGGAGAGGCCGAGAGGAGGACTGTGGTAAGAACCGGGGGAAAAGAAGAGAGGAAAAAAAAGAAGCAAAATAATTTTTATGCAAAATCAAGTGAAGTGAGGAGAGCTTTAGTTCTAGACCGACCGATGCTTGTACTTTTGTACAAAGAGGTTTTGTTTTCTACTAACGATCTTGACCCAAATTTGCCTAGTCCTTTTGTGTCTTTATTGCAGGAATTTGAAGATGTATTTCCTGATGAACTTTCGGGAGGGATGCCACCAATTCGAGGCATAGAACATCAAGTAGACTTGATTCCTGGTGCGCCATTACCTAACCGACCTGCATATCAAAGCAATCCCGAGGAGACAAAGGAACTTCAGCGGCAAGTTAGCGAACTTTTGAAGCGAGGGTGTGTGAGAGAGAGTCTTAGCCCATGCGTAGTCCCTGTTTTGTTGGTGCCAAAGAAGAGTGGAACTTGGCGAATGTGTGTTGATTGCCGAGTAATCAATAATATTACGGTAAAGTATCGACATCCTATTCCTAGGTTAGATGACATGTTGGATGAGTTGCATGGTTCTTGCATTTTCACTAAAATCGATTTGAAAAGTGGTTATCATCAAATTAGGATGAAAGAAGGCGATGAATGGAAAACTGCATTTAAGACCAAGTATGGATTGTATGAGTGGTTAGTCATGCCATTTGGATTAACTAATGCACCGAGCACGTTTATGCAACTTATGAATCATGTTTTGCGTGCTTTTATTGGTCGATTTGTGGTTGTCTATTTCTATGACATCTTGATATATAGCCGAAGCCAAGATGACCATATTGAGCATGTGCGAGCTATCTTGCAGGTTTTAAGGGCCGAGCAATTATACACGAATCTAAAGAAGTGCTCTTTTGTTACTAACAAATTAGTATTTCTAGGATTTGTTGTTAGTGCTAATGGTATACAGGTTGATGAAGAAAAGGTTAAAGCAATCCGTGAATGGCCAACACCTAAGACCATAGGAGAGGTGCGTAGCTTTCATGGATTGACGAGTTTTTATCGGCGATTTGTGAGAAATTTTCAGCACCATCGCCGCACCTTTGACCGAGGTTATCAAGAAGCATGTGGGTTTCACGTGGGGAGAAGAGCAAGAGAAAGCATTTAATCTACTAAAAGATAAGTTGACTAATGCTCCTTTGTTATCTCTGCCGAATTTCAGTGCTACTTTTGAGATCGAGTACGATGCTTCTGGTATAGGAATTGGAGCCGTGTTGATGCAAGGAAGGTGTCCCATAGCTTATTTCAACGAGAAATTGAGTGGAGCAACATTGAATTATCCTACTTATGATAAGGAGATGTATGCTTTAGTGTGAGCTTTGGAGACTTGGCAACATTATCTATGGTCGAAGGAGTTTGTGATCCACACCGATCACGAGACCTTGAAGTACTTGAAAGGGCAACAAAAGTTGAATAAAAGACATGCTAAATGGATGGAGTTTATCGAGACTTTTCCATATGTGATCAAGTACAAGAAAGGTAAGGAGAATGTCGTAGCCGATGCACTTTCTCGAAGGTATGCAATTTTAACTACTTTAGAAGCAAAGTGTTTAGGTTTTGAGCATATCAAGGGCTTATATACTGATGATGATGACTTTGGGAGAGTATTTGAAGCATGTGAACACGTTGCATTTGATCAATTCTATAGGCGTGAAGGTTATTTTTTCCATGAAAATAAACTATGTTTGCCTAAGTGTTCTTTGCGTGAATTGTTGGTGCGAGAAGCGCATAGTGGTGGTTTAATGGAGCATTTTGGCATTAATAAGACTTATGAAGTGCTGCATGAACATTTTTATTGGCCACATATGAAGAGAGATGTCACACGTGTCTGTGAGAGATGCATTGCTTGTAAGCAATCTAAGTCTACAACTAAATCGCATGGCTTGTATACGCCATTACCTATTCCAATGCATCATTGGACTGATATTTCTATGGATTTTGTGTTAGGATTGCCGAGGTCTAAGTATGGTAAAGATTCTATTTTTGTGGTTGTTGATCGGTTTTCAAAGATGGCTCATTTTATTTATTGGCATAAAACTAATGATGCATCTCATGTTGCTGATTTGTTCTTTAGGGAGGTTGTACGTTTGCATGACATGCCTAGATCGATTGTTTCAGATCGTGATTCTAAATTTCTTAGCTACTTTTGGAAAACATTATGGAAAAAACTAGGAACACGGTTGTTATTTTTTACTACTTGTCATCCACAAACTGATGGTCAAACTGAGGTAGTTAATAGAACTTTAGGGGTATTATTGCGTGCTATTATTAAAAAGAACAAAAAATCTTGGGAAGATTGTCTGCCACATGTTGAGTTTGCATATAGTAGAAGCATGCATTCTGCTACTAAATTTACACCATTTGAGGTTGTCTATGGTTTTAATCCGTTAACTCCGTTAGATTTAACCCCTTTACCTGTTAATGAGCATGTGGATTTAGATGGAGCAAAGAAAGCCAAATTTGTCAAGGTGTTGCATGAGAAGACGTGCGCAAATATTGAGCGCAAGACTGAGCAATATGCAAGGCAAGGCCACAAAGGACGCAAGGAAGTGGTGTTTGATCTTGGCGATTGGGTTTGGATTCATATGTGCAAAGAGCGATTTCCTGAGCAGCGACATTCTAAGTTATTATCGCGAGGGGATGGACCATTCATGGTGTTAGAAAGAGTTAACAATAACGCCTACAAGCTTGATCTCCTAGGTAAGTATGACGTTAGTGCTACATTTAATGTTTCTGACTTGACTCTTTTCGATGCCAGTGATGATTTGAGGGCAAATCCTTTGCACGGGGGAGGGAATGATGTGGATATCAAGCCATATCGAGAAGGAGGTGCTAGGGATCCATTATCTATTCCTACTGGTTCGATTACTCGAGCGCGGGCCAAGCAATTTAGGCAAGCTATTGGCGACATGGTTCGTGATCTTTGGCGTGGAGATGATGTTGAATCAAATCTTGAAGAACCTTGGAAATCTTGGCGCAATTTGATTATCTGGTCATCAAATATTTGACCAAGTCAAAAACATTATCTTCTTATTTAGATATATTATAGAATATGCCGTATACGATTTCTAGGGTTAGTTTTAGGGTTTGTATGGCAACTAGAAGGCCTATATTAAGGATTGGCTGACTTTCTTTGGGGGACAGAGATTTTACTTTGAAAAAAATTGAGAGATTCTCTTCTACCGTTCTTTTGAGAACTTGACCTTATCAAGGTTTCCTTATGACGGTCGATTCGACTTATCGAGCGAGATAGCGAATTCTTTCACTCGTGGCGTCTATAACGTTGGTTGGTTGACATGCGTTCGTCAACAGGTCACGTTCATACTGAGGTTGCCAATCACAGGTTCGATTGGAGGTCGAGGTTCGCAATTCGCACCATTCGGGCCTTCGTAGAACGATCTTTCCGCAACGATTCACCTTAGGTCTTGTCTTGAGACGCTAAAACCCAGTTAATTTGATGTTGCTAGTCACAATCATAACATATTTCACATCTTGGGTAACACTTACAAGAATTTGTCGATGCTAGATTCATTTCAGTTGTAAACTAAACTATTTTCTCTCAATTCACAACCAAATCAAAATCTCCTTATATTCATATTAGCATGACAAGAAATACAATACAAACACTCTAGGAGTCGAGCGTTCAAAAGGCATAATAAAGACTCAAATGACTCAAATGCAAACAATCCTATTAAATAACGTTTCTCCACTGTGATTATTTCTTTTCCACCACAAAATGCTTAGAAAAACAATCACTAATGGAGAAAAAATGGGATAAACTTACGAACAAGCTCGAACAGCACGCACAGATAGTACGGGTTTAGGTAGAGAAAAAGAACCACACCAAGGAATGCCACAATATATGATCCTGCAAAACTCCACAAGAAGGCTTCTCTCCAAGAGTCATCCTCTGTGGTATGACTAAAAGATGGTGGTGTCCCATGTTCCTGATTTGAGTCATCACAGCTTGTTAATGGTGTTCCACAAAGAAGAGGGTTACCTTCATAACTTGCTTCACCAAAAGTTCCAAATTGATTTTTTCGGTCTGGTGTCTTGCCTGACAAATTGTTGTAAGCCACTCTAAAATCTGACAAGGCATAGAGCTCTGTTAGTTGCGAAGGGATAGGACCGATTAAGTTGTTGTAGGACAGATCCAAGCTCTCTACATTCTTCAAATTGGAAAATGTTTCAGGGATCAATCCTATCAAATGATTGTGTGATAGGTTCAAGGCTCGAAGTTCACTCAAGTGGCCAATCTCTAGAGGAATAAAGCCCGTCAAATTATTCATCGAGAGATCCATTCCCGACATAAGTTGTAGAATGTAGCCCTTATATGATTCCAACCTTCTCTTTGTCACAAAGTTTACTTCTTCTAATTTAAATGTTGAAGCCAATGTGTATTCTCTGCGAAGCCCAGCCCAAGTGGTCAAATCCCATTTGCCCAAGGGAACAGAAAAGTCTGAAGATACCCCATCATTTCCAAATGTCAAATCTTTCAAGCAAGGAGGAATTTTTCCAGAAAGATTATTATTTGAGAGATCCAATATGGTCATGTTTTTCAACAGACATAAATCCAGAGGGATTGAACCTTCAAAATTGTTTCCTTGTAGTAGAAGAACCTTCAAGTTATGAAGTGAAATAATCCAGCTAGGGACCTCACCCGACAATGCATTCTGTCTTAGATCCAATGTGACAATCGATGAAGCTCCAGAAAGAAACTCCGGAAAATGCCCAGCAAGTGCGTCATTAGTTAAATGCAAGAACCTCATAACTGTAACATTGGCACAAGCGGGTATATAGGGCCCAAGGTTGTTACTTGAAAGGTCTAAAAGAACAAGATGATGTAAGTTGCAAAAGCTCAATGGTAAAGGACCTCCCAATAAATTACTTGACAGCATAAGCCCTTCCAAGGATTGAATATCTCCAATCCAATTGGGAAGTGCTCCGGTAAGGAAATTATGACTTACATCCAAAACTAGCAAGGAGGAGCTATTTAGTATGTAAGGTGATATGTCCCCTGTGAAACAATTATTATCCAGATACAAAAATGTCAATATTGGCAAGTTACAATACCTTGGTAGCATTTGGCCTTGCAAATTGTTGCTTGATAGTTTCAATGCTTTAAGTGATGAACAATTTTTAGCTAGTATCTCTGGTATCTCTCCCATAAAGCCATTGTTGGACAAGTCCAATATATACATTTCTGCCATATTGCCCATTGAGGAAGGGATTCTACCTTCCAATAAGTTGGTTGACAAGTTCAGAAAAAGCAAATCCGGGAGGATAGAACCAATCCAAGATGGAAGCTCCCCTCCAATAAAATTAGCAGACACATCAAAAAGCCTCATGCCATCAAGACTCAAATTGGAAGGCAAAGCAAAAGCACCTGATAAATTGTTGCCTCTGAGTTGGAATTCCCGTAGATATAAATTCTTCACCAATAGCCAATTAGGGAAATTTCCCGTCATTCCACTGTGGCTAATTTCAACAACTCTCAAGTCATGTTGTTCTTTCAGAAAGCTGGGAATTACGCCATTTGTGTCTTTATTGAGCGGACAGTTTGATAAACTAAACTCCTTTAGTTGAAATGAAGGAAACCAAGTGGGCTCTTCCGTATTTACTTCAAGATGATTGTGGTTGTCGAGGAGGCGGAATACCTCAAGGTTAGAGTTGTTAGCCATGGAAGCAAGGGAAAGTGAGCCTTCAAATGCATTTCTAGAAAAGTCAATAAATTCAAGTGACTTGAGATTAGAGAGGACAGACAAAGGAATGGCCCCGCTAAAATGATTATCGTAAACATCAAGTTTCCGGAGTGAGGTCAGATTGAAGAAGCATGATGAAAGAGGGCCCGAAAATTCATTAAAACTAATATCCAACACTTCAAGGTTCCTCAATCCGCACAAGCCTGTTGAAGTGGACATGGCAACTATGAGTATTGTCAGTAAATTATACTTTGTATGATTAAAAACTCAAGATCATGGTTTGTGTCGACAATGGAGGATAGAAAGATTGTGCAGTCTAATATCCGAAAAAAAGAAAAAAGAAAAAAAAAAGAAGAAGGTAAGATGGAGCTTTGTAGTAGAATCGCCTCACCACAATGTTTCATTTCCACTATTGTTTGCATTACATTAATTAGCACAAGAGAGGTGGAGAAGCTTAATTACTTCCCGAATTTGATAAACTTTGAATTGGATTGGAAACGAAGGCTTAAGTTGATATTATCCTAGAATTAAGGCGTAATCATATGGACAGCCTCTCAAACGATTGTACTTTTCAAAAAACGATTCATTGTTAGCTATTTTTAATTTCCCTTTTAAGTTAACTAGTCATCAAACATGCGTTTAGCATGCAAGATATTTGAATTAGTGTGATCAACCGTATGTTGTTTCTTAACACTTTTAGTTTAACGAGAAATTTAACGAAACCTTCTCCTCTATCTTCTATTCTTTTTCAACTCCAGTTATCCCAAAATTATGGTGTGGTAACCATAAACGGGCAAAACCAATACACATATAATTACATGTAATTCATTTATTATCCCATCAAAAATTGTTCTTTATATAAGCTATATTAAAAAAAAATCCGTAATATATTCATATCGTTTAATAACATATTTGAAAATTTTCTTTACCATTTTTTTTTCAAATTTAAACTCAACAAGAAATAAAAATTTGAGAATGAGAAAGCAACTAGTTACGAGGCCCGTGCTTTTCATGGGCATATTTTGTCGTCAAAGATATTTTCACTTGTGTTTAACATTTGGGGTTGTTACCCATTGGGTATGAAATACACTAACTAAAAATTATTGTCAAATCGGACAAACAAAACGTGAGAGAAATGTTTAAACTAAAAACTTTAGCTAAATAGATCTACAATAGAGCCATAAGATAAGAGTACTACTATTATCTTCTTCACAAATTCAATTTAATTTTTATTACAATTATGTGGAATTTTTATTAACGCCGTAGACTTTAAATAAAATTTTCATTCAATTAAGTCAAAACTAAAGATCATTTTCTCATAATCTATGAGTTAAATTTTATTTGAATTGCACCATTGAAACCAAAATTGAGTACAAGAAACTCTCTCTCTCTCGTAAATCAATTTCGAATAAGTGGACTTTGGATGAATTTTTTTTTTTCATTTTTATTTCCTGTTAAATGGCTTTGCGTAAATGAGATAAGCTATTTCAGATGAGTGAATTTTAGAGGAAGCGAAACTAAATAAAGTGTAAATATTCGCATGTGAAGTAAGCTATTTTTTTCGTCTGATGTTTAAGATATTAATGTTACTGTAGTATTTAAACTTAGAGAATATTATGCAAAATAAGAAATAAAATAAGCTGCCATTCAAATTATTTTTATTTAATTTTAAAAATAGATAAATTATGTATTTATGACTCCACTGAAATAGGTTATATTTCAAAATATGAATATTATTCATGTAATAAGATATATTTATCTTTTTAATTTAAATTTTAGATTACATGAATAAATTACGTAGTTCAAGATATTTTCTGCTTGTTCACTTTTTTCAATCTTAAAATCAATGAAAGATAAATGTTGAACCAGATAATCTTGGAATAATAAAAGTCATATGAAGATATTTTATCTTTTTGTTCAATTTTTTCAATCTTAAAATCAATGAGAGATAAATGTTGAACGAGATAATTTTGGAATAATGTAAGTCATTTGAAGATATTTTATCTTTATTTGTGTTTTTCATATTAAGTCTAAAGACATTAAATTTCAAGAAAAACAAATCGACAGTTTAGAACGTATTGGCCGACTGCATTCCATGTGGCCAAATTTCGGTGCAATTCATGCACATGGCAATTACATGTACGAGTGAAGTGGCATCTGTGGAGTAAAATTACATCAAATGGTTAAATTTTATATTTTGAGATATATTGTCTTTATTTACTTTTTTTCGAAATTTAAAATGAATGAGAGATAAAAGTCAAAAAAGATCAATGTCGGAAAATATTTTCAAGGTACTTTCTCTTTATACTTATTTTTTAAATTTAAACTCAGCAAAGATGAAAGCTTGTTGATGACAAACTACTAAGACAATGTTTATAAGGTGAAGTGAATTGCCACATGATGAGCATATGAACGAACATAACTCCAAGTTTAACTTATATATGAAATTGGTAGATAAGTGAAAGCTTACTTTAAGTGAAAGTTATTCAAATAAGAGATAAAATATTCAATGACAAACCGAAAAGGTAAAACTTATTTCCTAAGTAAATTTTAGTCATATGAAGAAATAAGCTACTATTAGAAAACTTTTTCTTGATAAACTATTTATAAGTTGCTTTCAAAGTTAGTTTTGTCCTGTAAGAATATTCTTTCTCTTTATCCATTACTTGAAATTCAAATTAACTGGAGAGAGAATTTTGGGGGATAAATCAATAAGCTAATACATACTTTTTTGTCGCATTTAGGTCACGTGGCAAAAACTGTGCAATATGCTTTGCCACGTCGTAATCATAAAGATAAAGTAAAGTGTCACATGAAATGTACTTTCTCTTTGTTCATTATTTTAATAATTAAAATAATAAAATAATGAAGTATGAGATAATGAACAATTAGCTAAAACCATATCTGTCCAATGTAGGCCATTTTGCATATGAATGTTATGTATCTTGTCACGTGCCTATCATAAATGCAAGGTGAGGTGCTACGTGCCAAGAACATGAGAGAACATTCTCTCAGTTCTGGTTTTAACCGTGCATAAGGGATAAATAATAGATTAGTAGATGTATCTTTGTCCAAATGAACGTCATATAGATGAAATGTTTATTCGTTTTTAAGTGGTGCTTATTGGTAAAGGCTATGGGCTTTTTAAAATGTGACGCCTGAACATATTGTTCGTTGACATGCCCAATCTTGAATGTCTTCTTTTTGTTTATTTGATCATATTATATTCAAATAAGAGAGATTATTAAAGAAAAAATGATCAGATCTTAGCATCAGGCCAATCAATATAGCTAATTAGGATTATGATAGAAAGATATTTTTCAGTCAAAGGTACTTCGCTTTTTGATAGCGTAATCACTATTAATTAAATGCAACATTTCCCCTTTGTCATCAGTATCAAGTATTACTCGAGAATAAATTAGTGGGTTTCGAAAATTTGACTCGCTTATTGTACTTGTTTTTTTTTTTCTTGTCAAAAAAATACAAGTACATTAAGCGACTACAAAAAGTATTACCATAAACAACATATGGTGTGTGCCTTTTTTTTTTCTTCCTTGTTTAAAAGTACAAAAATAATTTATCTTTTACTATACTTCAAAATCTCATATATAACTTAATTCAAAAATAATACAATAAACTATGTCTCCACGGTTGTGCATATTGCAGGTGTTCCAGATTTAACAAAAGGCGAAAGTGAAAGATCTACGATATTTAGAATAAGCTTAAAGAACAAAGTGAAAAACAATCTAAGGTTGCTTTGTTTCAGCTTTAGTGTCATTTAATTTCTTAGGCTTCATGGCTTCGTTGAATTTATTTACACATGCAATCCCTGAAGTTTGACCACCATTGTGGTTTAACATGTATACTTTAAATGTTGTTTGATTTTGATTCCTGATTAACTTTTTGCATTTAATTTGATTAAGAATCCTGAACAATATTTGAACTCCTTTGGTATATTGTTATTGCGGACTATTTGTATCTTCTTAAGCAATAACTCTTGATCTGTTATTTTAAAAACTATTCTTCAGGCATGCCGGTAAAAAAGTTGCACAAAAGTAAAAGCATATGCCTAAACTTCAATCTTCAAAGATCAGGGATCAAACTAAAAATAAATTTTTAAGGATCACCGATATCATGATCCCACAATGACGATATCGAGCATGACATACATTTACTGATGGCTTCCATAGACATTTAACTAAATCCTCCCCATTTCAAGCGTAAATCAAACAACTATATAGTATCACTTTTCTAGATACAAGTCGCTGGCGCCAAGTTATTAGAAGAAAATGCGCGGCCGAAATATGATCTGGAGGACGTCGAATACAATGCAGTCATGCCTTCTATGTTCAAGACAATCTTATCTTAAAAGGTTGATAAAACAAAAGCATTTCCAGAGAAGTACCTTCCAGTGACTTCGCACCATTCAATTCATCATTGACCAAACTGTTATGCGAAAGATCCAGCTCCTCGAGATGCACTCCTGTGATTGACAAAAGGTGCTCAACATCGAACTTTACATAATAAGACATGGTCTTCTATTTTACATGTACCTTCAAGCTGACTGGAAGACAAATTTTGAGCCTCCACTAAAGTTTGCTTGTACAATGAGGGGACCTGCTGTAGATCATTGTTATATAGATCTAGCCTCTTCAATTTCTTCAGGTGTAGTGTTCCGTTTAAATCTGATTATGAACAATTCATGCATGCAATATGGTTAATCAATTATCTATAGAAATCATATATCTTATATATTGAGAATAATTATATGCTTATGACAAGGACAATTGATTTATAGGCATAAACCAGTTGGTCCGACATATTCAAGCATTGAAAAAGTCTCCATCACGTGACTTTGTAAACCAATTTCATAAGCGAGTAACTTGCGCTTTTGATGGTATTCATTATATTTAGTTTACTAGCAAAGCTAAGATAGCCGTGTGCTCCCCACCTGACATTTCTTTACTTTACACTTGTGATTATCACGTGGCAATATGCATGGCATAGTATTGTCATGTGGTTCGTGCGAGGTAACCGCCTCCTCGTGAAACGGTGGCTCAGTCGCAGCGCTACCTAGATCTTGGGTCGAAGCAAAGAGAAGGTTGGGGCTCAATCGAGCAATGGTGGCTCAAGGGTTGCAAGGCTCATATGAGGGTCCATGGTGTGTTTGTGCGTGAGAGAAGAAGTGGGAGGCTCAAGAGTTGCAGGGCTCATACGAGGGTCCATGGTGTGTTTGTGCGTGAGAGAAGAAGTGGGAGAGCCAACAGAAACTGAAGGGGGATAATTACCAAATTAACTTTAAATCTGTTGTACGGATGCCAATTAGTCCTAAACTCTTCAAATTTGCAAATAGTCCTAAACATTTGTATGAAATTCCAATATAATATTTCTATCAAATTGCTGAAGTGATATTCCATCATCAATAGTCATCTTATGTGACACGATCGATGATCTGACATATACAATTCTTAATGAAACAATATCATTATGCATATTTTTCTGATTTTCTGTTTTTTTCCCTTTTCTTTTATTCCTTTTTTCTTTTCTGTACTTCTATGCGCTGATGTTCATCTTCTCTTTCTTAGGGTTCGTTCGTTTCGCGGAAAATAGACCATTTCCGGAAAATATTTTCCAATAAGTCATTTTCCAGAAAAATGACAATATTTTCTGGTGTTCGGCTAAAACCTAAAAATATTTCGGAAAATATTTTCCAGTGTTCGGTAAGGAAAATATTTTCTGCTCACCAAATTGACTAGCGTGAGCGTCAAGCTCGAGACTCGCCAGATCGACAAGCGCGAGCTTGAGATCGATGAGCTTGAGGTTCACCTAATGACGGTTGATGACTAGCCAAGAAAGAATAAAATGAGAAACAAAAAAAAAGAAAAAGAAAAAAAGAAGAGAAAAAGAAAAAGAAAAATAAGAAAAAAAAGAAAAGAAAAGAAAAAGGAAATTAAAATAATTCAAATTAAAAAAGAAAAAGAAAATTAAAAAATAATTCGAATAAAAAAAGAAAAGAAGAAAAAGAAAAAATGGGAAAAGGAAGTGAGGTTTGTAGAGATGTGAGATAATAGGGATCAAGTGAGGAAAATGTTTTCCACTTTTCAAAAGTGGAAAATATTTTTCCCTATTTTAGAAGACTTTTTTCCTTTGATAGAAAACATTTTCCTCAAGGAATTTTTTTTTTCCGTGAAACGAACGCCGGAAAATCCGGAAAACGTTTTTCAGAAATTATTTTCCGCGAAATGAACGGAGCCTTAGAGAGCTCCTATTCATCGTTCAAGGTAGCAGAATGTTTCGGCCGGGAAAAAATGGGCTTGGCTGGGGTTGCTGGGATCCAAGGTCTCTGAGTTTGGAGCTCCTTAAAATCAGCGACGTTCTTATCATTTTCAGCACTTCTTGTTCTCAACTTGTGGCAATGAGAAAAACGTTAAAAGCAATTGAAGATCCATCTAAAATTTAGAACGAGCAAAAGAAAAATAAGAAAACCAAAGCTCTCTGAGGGGTGCATGGGAGAGTCAAGAAGGACACGTACCAAACTTTCCCCACTCGCTAAACAGAGGAATTCAACAAAAGAAGAAACAATGAACAACAATGTTGAAGGACGACAAGGCGCTTGCATTAGCTGAAGGGGGAAAGGAAAAGATAAAATTTTCAAGCGCTAAAAAATTCGGAGATAAAAATTGCAAGAATTCTTCAAGAAAGAGAGTGAGGAGTTTCGCATTCTCAAGCTAAAGAAAACACAAAATTTGCGAGTGAAGAGAGAAATAGAGAATGTAGAAAAATTGGTCCCCGCTTTACCCATTCGAGTGTGGATATAGTCTGAAAGCAAGTGGAGCTCACCGAGGATAATATGATCCAAACACCATCATAGGGGGTGCATGAAGAAAATGGGGAGTCGAAAAAGGTTTAATTTCATCTTTGTTATGTTACTTAATATAATCTCTGCTTCTCTTTTTGAGTATATGTAGGTCAGAACGATGAATAGGAGCTCTGATTCATATCGTTTAATATAATTACGTAAATCTGATCAATGTGTAACTTATTTTCTTCTTCTATTTATGTCTATTTATGTTCCATTGCCTTATTTACATAACATTAAATGTGACTTTCCTATCTAAATAGACTAGAGGTTGACCTGGAAAGCCCCAATGTGTATCTGATTTTCGTGCATGTCTATGCATCAAATATATGGAAGGGTAGGGTGGCTTGTGATTCTGGAACCATTTGCTTTCTCCTATTAGACACGAGTCCATGCATCCAAATAAATGTAGATGTCGGAAGATGTAACCAACATACAATATAAGAAATGCCAATAATTATAGGAGAAAAGAAGTAAAGGGAAATAAGGAAAATAAGTCATAATACTTTTGTGCAATCACGTGTTTGTCATGAATTCACTCAATTCACTTCTATAGTTTATAGCACCATAGTATGACATTTTTTCCTTGTTCAAAAAGTAAACGATTACTTGGAAACATAATTGAAATGAATAAAATGAAACAAATAGGAGGGAGGGGGGGGGAGAGAGATTTACCTAAGAGAGAATTACCACTTAAATCCAACACTTGAAGTTCCTCCAAAGGAAGGAATAAAGAGGCGTCAATAACCCAAGGCCTAGACTCTTCTCTTTTCCAGCCGAACTCTCCCAATTTCCAACCGCATGTACTGCTCAGATATAATCGAGTCACCCGCAAAGTGGTGTTATCGCACTCTACAGAGTCCCAGTCGCAACAGTCATCATGATTGTTGCGCCACAACAGAAAAGAAGACCCATTGGGGGGTAGAAGGCGGCCTCAATGTTGAGCAGTGCAATCCTCTCTTCTTCCAAGCACCCCATGCTTCTTCCACTTCCCATCAAAACGGCCAACACCCAAGTCCATGTATACAGTAAAAGACAATTCATGTTTATAAGGTTGTTTTGTGTATTCATCTGTTTCTTCTGCTTCACTATGTGCAAATTTACGAGGGCCACCTTCATTTATATGTGCAGAGTCCTTCACTTTGGAGTGATGATCACGGTTGGCCCAGCTCCGCGAAACAACTGTGGGCAAAGTCAAGTCTGCTGGGGCCAAACTCCCCAGAGCACGTGATTATCGCCGTGGACCTGACCCAAGACTTCTCCAAAAGAGAGAGATGACAATTTTAAAATGACAAAAAAAAATTATTATTAAATCAGAGAAGGTAAAAAAGTTGCCATTTGATTTCACCAAAGCTTTAAAAGAAAAACACGTGCCCTAATATTGCTTCACAAAAAAAAAAAAAAAAAAAAAAAAAAAAAAACTGAGATAGATGATGCTGTTAAATTTCAGTAAGTGTTATTTTTCTAAGAACTTCCGAATAAACGAGTACTTATTTGGACTTATTGAAGGAAAAAAAAAAAAGAAGGCACCCACCCCGCTTGTGGGGGCAATGGGCCTTTCCCCCTTTAATTGCGGAAGGAATTTGATAAATCGGTTAAGACAATGTAAATCAATTGATATTAGTATATCTCATAATTAATTGTAGAATCAATAAACCCAAAATAAATTAATTATCATTGTATAGACTAATATAAAAGAATATAGTCTTAAATTTGGGCAACGCTCGAATACTTGTTAGTATTTGATGAAAATCTTTTTTAACATGGTGCCACGACAGAAGGCAGATTTAATCTTGAGCAAGGTGTCTTTCTTCCAAGCACCCTGTCAGTTTCCCACTTCCCTCCAATATGGACGCCTCCCAGATCCACTTTTTTATGGTATTTTGTCAATTATGAGAAACTATTATATATACATAGATAAATAGATATTAAATCGAATATGAAATGCTAAAGATAACGGATTCCATAAGATCGGATGGCCCAGATATAGTTCGACATATGTATAGAGTTCGCAAAATTCTTGCTCATGACACGTGGGTAATACGTTTCTGTTAAAGACCTCTTCGACCCAAAAGATGCACCACATCTTGTCCTCCCTGTGGTCATTAAAGCTTTGCCGTGACCTGTTCGCCGGTTTGCTTTCCATCATCCTCGCATTGCTTTCGCATTACAACTAAGTCAAGGTCTTACGACTTTTCTATAATGGACATCACAATGAAATTAAAAAACAAAAAAAAAGTAAAGCATTTCCCAGCTTTCATGGCAAGTGACCGAAACGACTTGGGAGAAATCTCTGGGTCAAGCTATACTGGACATCCCAGTCAAAAAGTGAAGTATTTCGCAGCTTTTATCCGAAGGGGACCGCGTCATAATGCGAAAGCAATGCGAGGATGACAGAAAAGAAAGCCGGCACGGTAACTCAATTTCTCTTTCCATCTTGATTTACCCCCGCTAGAACATATTACTTCTTTTTCTTTTTTTTTTTTTTTTGTAAGTATCATTTATAATATGATGTATAGAAGCTTAGAGACATTCCCTAACATTACAAATGTAACTAAGAATAAGAAAATATGGAGTTAGGAAGTCTTCATACGGTAGCCAATATTACATTTGTCGAGGAATGTCTAAAATTTTTGAAGTGCGAAAGTTGCCCTCTTATAATTTTACGAACTTTAGCCAAGACACTAGGGACATCATTAGACTTGTTTTGGAAAGATCCACGATTATGCTTCATCCAAATACAATATATGGTTGTTAGGAAAGATACATTGAGAATCCTCGCCGCAAGCCCTTGCCTTTAGTAGCCTAGATCATCCATTGGAGTTCATTATTCAATCCTTCTAAGGAACATCGAATTCCATATTGTGTGAGGATATTACACCATATGCTTCTAGTCTAGGTCACTCAAAGAGTAGATGTTCTCAGTATCCCAGACCGGACACACAGAAATTACAACGCATGTCTACTTCAGCATTCAATATGAAATGATCTCCATTTGGTAGTCTATCTGTATAAACTAGCCAGCTAGTAAAACTATATTTGCTGAGACCGCTTGTCCAAATTAGTTGATAACATTACATAGTCGGTCCCACACTCTTAAGTTCATCGTATATCTCATTGCAACAATATCTTTATCCAAATAAGGCCGAAGCTAAAGCTGGTCTCAATTTAAGAATACTATGCCAACTTTGCGCCATACTACTCTTGATTTCAAGCTGCATAATCAGGTTGCCTCAACATTTTTGGTATCGTGAACCCATTTACTCTACATTGAAGAAGACAGACAGTTTATGAGGTTCCAAAGCATTCAACCTAGCAAAACTTCGTTCCACAATTTTAGATTGAGTAGCCCTGGTCCTTTCTCCCTTTTTGGCTAGCAAAAAACTTCCCAAGCAACTTTGTGCGATCTATGGCCTTTTGCATTTCCAGCCCATAAGAATTGTCTAATCTTCTTCTCCACTTCGTATATAGTTTGCTTTGGAAGTAAAAATGTTTGTATCTAATAAGAACATATGGAAATGAGTACCGATTTTGCCAGTTGGAGATGACCAGCATAGCTAATATGTTACATGCCCTAGCCTTCTATTTCTTTTGAAGATTTTATCACTCAGACCCTTGCAATCTGTGTGTGAGTCTTCTAGTGACAAGAGGAACACTAAGGTATCTAATTGGGAGGGTACTTGTGGGGAAAGGTGTGTGATCCAACATAATCCCCTTTTCTTCCTTGGTCAACCCAGAGAGAAAAATTTGGCATTTATCTAGGTTAAAGTGCGGTCCTCCGATAGCTACAAATTCATCAAGTGCATTGACAAGGCAAATGACAAAATCTGCATCCCCATGAGCAAAAAGAAACATATCCACAAAGCATAGGTGAGTGATATATATATATGCGGTGCCAATGATATTTGAAAGAAGATGTGGCAACTTTCTCGGTGATGATTCTATCAAGAATTTCCATAACCAAGACAAATATAAAAGGAGAGAGAAGGTCATCCTGACATAATCCATTGAAACTAGCAAAATAGCCAATTTGTTCACCGTTGAGGTTTATCGAAAACCTCGGTGTAATTATGCATTGAGCTATCAAATCAATCAACTGATAGGGTGTATTGATAGCTCTAAGAACTCCAAGTATTGCTTCCCATTTTACCATGTCATAAGCTTTCATGAAGTCAATTGTTATTTTCACGTGTTTACCTTTGTCGCCTTTATGGTAGTTGTGGAGGAGTTCTTGGCAAAATAGAATATTCTCTGAGATCTATCGGCCCGAAATGGAAGTAGTTTGGTTGAGGCCAACAACTAGAGGAAGGACATAGCTGATTCTTTCTACAAGTAGTTTCAATGTGATCTTACATAAAACATTGCAGCATGAGATGGTTCTAAAATCCATGAGGCGAAATGGATTCGAGACCTTTGGCACAAGGGATATCAAAGTAGAATTCAACATCCTTCTTGAGGAGAAGAATTCCATGATAACATCCTCTATATCTTGCCCTGTGATAGGCCAGGCTTTTTTGTGGAATAACTTGTTATATCCATCTAGACCCAGAGCTTTGAAATCGTTGTGACCTTTAAGAAATCTAAGGATCTTAGTTCGTTGAAAGCCCAGCGAAGCAATGAGGCCACCGACATCTTTGGGGAATAGGGAGGCATGTCCCTTGTAAGGGATACGAATGTGTCTAGAATTGCCAAGTATGAGTTGATAATAATAGACAATTATATCCCTCAAACCTCCCTCATATGTTATAATAGTTCCATCATTAGGTGAGAGTTGATTAATTCTGTTCTAAGCACTTTTGCGCATCATGGAGGCAAAGATAATCCTGCTCTTGTTGTACCCCTTCTTGAACCATAAATTTCTAGATTTTGGCTTTAGAATGATTCTTCATGTTTGCTAAGGGCTAGTAGATGTTTCAATTGTGCCTTTTCTTCCTCCCGAGTGCTCATGTTGTAAGGGTAGAATGCAAGATCCCCTTGTAATTGCTATAGGTTCTCCATGGCTTCCCTAACTTTCAGGTGCAAGTCACCAAATTTTGATTTCAGATATTTGAGTTGTTGTTTCAATGCTTTGAGCTTCTTCACTAGAGTAAACAATTTAAATCCTCTAATTTCCTATTGCCAACAAACATGGACTATTGGCAGAAAATTGTGGCTTTCAGTCAAGAAATTGAAGAATTTAAAAGATAGCTTCCTTCTCCTAACGGTAGTGTTCAGATGCACCAGACATGGAGAATGATCCGAGATACTCAACAGCAAGAATTCTACTGAATAGTGAATGTACCTATTCTGCCAATTTGGATTAATGAAGACCCTACCAAGCTTGCTCGCTATAAGATCTTCATTGAAGGAAAAAGTACCAAAAACCTATTGTGTTGATACCAATTTAGTCCTAAATCTTTTAATTTGACCAATTTAGTCTTAAGCCTTTTTACATGAGTACTAATTCAGTCCATAAGTTGAAAATTACTGACGTAGACTTTTTAAAATACTTTTTAATAATTTTGTCGTAATTTTTATTTTTTATTAATTTTTTCTTTTTCTTTTTTCCCTCTATTCCTGTTTTTTGGTTCTTTTTCCACATTGCCGATGAGCTTTGCCGGACCTTGCCGATCATTGGGAGAGGGCACGACCATCGTTGGTAGCCCTTGTCAACCACCAGCAAGAGTCATGGCCCTCGCCCAGCCTCTTTGAGATGTGGGCGAGGTGTACAAGGCCTCAGGTGAGGCCCCGGGGAAGTGGCCTCCTGAGGCCGCCTATGACCATAGGAGGAGAGAGAGGGGACTTGGAGTGAAGTATGCGAGCCTCATCTTCTTCTGAGAGAGGGGTTGGAAAGAGAGAGAGAGAGGAGAAGCCATAGGAGGAGCAAGGTCACCTCCAAGGACCTAGGGTCTGCATCGCCTTGAGCATCATCGCTCCAACTTCATGCAGAGAGAGCGATTCCGATCCCTCTTCAATCGGACGATATCAATCGAAAGTGAAATGCCGGAAAGCTCGATGGATGAAATTAAATCTTTGAGGTCGAAATCAAGACGAACCAATTGAGCCCCTTGTTGGGGGCTCGCCGACCGTGGGCGAAGGCGGCTATGACCTCAACTATGGCCTCATGCACCTCGCCCACAAGTAGGCAAGGTTGGGCAAGGGCCACGACCCTCACTGGCGGTCGGCAAGGTCCGGCAAAGCTTGCTGGGAATGGTGGGGAAAAAAATAAAATACAGAAAATAAGGAAAAGAGGAAAAGGAAATCGAAAAGGAAAAATTAATTAAAAGTTCAACAAAAATTATTTAAAATATTATAAAAAATTCACGTTAGCACCAATTGTGTCATATAAGTTGACCATAGTCCACGTCAATAATTTCTGACACAAATTGGCCAAATGGACTCAATTGGTACAAATGTAAAAATATTTAAGACAAAATTGATCCAATTAAAAGATTTATGACTGAATTGATATCAATGTAATAGGTTTATGATTTTTTTTTTTATATATTTTCCCATCATTAAACCTTTTATTAGTCCATGTGAAGAAAGAGCATGTGGAAGAGGGTCGATCAGTGCAAGCTCCTCAATTATAGTGTTTAGCTCATTCACTCCAGTAAGTTCATCGGGCATAAAATCTAATCCATTCATCTGTCTCATAAAGCACTTGGCCAAGACTCTGAAACGATGCAAGGACAATTAGACCTTATCCTTATGCAGATTTGAAAAATGGACTGCAATTTTCTGAAGTCTGGAGTAACTTTATCTGATAATATTAACCACCAGACCATAATACTCTAATCATTTGGGGAAATTCATCCAAAATACCCATAAAATAACTTAATATACATATCTCTCTCTCCCTTTCTCTGATTGAAGCAGAGAGCTCAGTTGAGATGGTAGCGGCTACGGAGGACGTGACCGCTGCTGAATAAAATGAAATCTATAAATATCAAAGTTAAAGACAAATGCTTAAAGACAAATGCTCTCATGACTTGCTTTAAAAGGTTTCCAATATATACCTCATATATCTGAAAAGGGTTTCCAAAATATTTTAAATTTGCAATACCTATTCTATAATTATATATAAGAGAGGTTTGTTCTTTTAACATTAGGCCACTGTTGAGAAATTTTAAGAATAATCTGAATATTAAAAGATGTGTGTATAGACAGTTGTCGTATATCAATGATGAGCAATTTCTCTAGTATAGAATTGGAATTTCCTAATTCAGTAATTTATCCATTAAATTAGTCGGGTGTCACCATCTATTTATTAATGGATTGGAAGTTTCTTTCCTTTTCTTTTTTTTTTTTTTCCAAAATCACTTCTGATTTCCTTCAAGATCTAAATGTGTTGGTAAATACCAGGTGTCAAATCGTAATTAATCATCTTAAAGACAGTGATTTATGTTAATGACTTTCAATTGTGAAGAATCTGCAACTCCCACGTATCTCCATCTTAACTCACTATGGGTAAAATCCTTTTTGTTTTTAATTATTCATTGGATTTGATCAGCCTTTTCTTTCAGCTCACTCTCTCTCATTTACGCATCCACGCGAATCATCCCAAAACGATCGGAGCTTCTCCCCCACGAGCCATCGGACGAGATCCGAGTAAATGACATTTGTGCGTGTCTGATATGAAGGTTTAAAACTTGAGCTGTTAATGTTGGAGATATTAGTGTGCATAATCTTGATATATAGGTTACATTTGTTTCTCGAAAAAAACCGATTTGAAATATATTTTTTTTTTTTAAATAATTTTTTTTACCACTTATAAAAATGAATTAAAATAAAATATATTTATCATCAACATAAACGTTTAGGCAAAGATTGTCTTGCAGAGCAAGCATTGAACAATAAAATAGACAAAATAAGAAAATAAATCGGACATCAAAGTTACGTGATTTGATTATAGTGACTTACATCCACGAGGAAATCAACGATTTAATTCTGCTATAATCGGCAATTATAATCACATTTGAATTACTCAAACACTCTCAGTGCTTTCCAAACCCCAATTACACTCAATAGTTCATGCAATGTTTAGACTTACAATTTCTTGTTAAATAATCTTTCAATCTCACAAAAGAATTATACACAAATTCTTATCACAAGAATTTAATCGACTTCAACACAAAAAAACTCCTAGTGTAATTGCACAAATGAAACCTTTCCCAATTGCCAAGCACTCGTAAACGATGCTTCAAAACCACGCTACTCTTCTTATTAACAATGGCGCAAACCCTGATTTGTATTTCGCGCGCGCGTGTATATATATATTAGTCAATATTAACCTCTTCGCAAAGTCCCACTTAAGTCGGCTTTTGTTAATTCCTTTATTGACCCGTGTTGACCACGTCCAAGAAGCCCACGCCTACTAGGATTAAAAAACAAAAATCCAACCGTGCTTTTCTTTCTTTTCTTTTTTTTGTTTTTTTGTTTTTTTTGTAACCGAGGATATGCACGAGCCCCTTTCACTTATGCTATTCGGGGTCACAAGGCCCTCCAGCCCACATGCTTTTCTTTCTTTTATTTCACTGATATACATATATTAGTCAATATTAACCTTTCGGCAAAGTCCCACTTAAGTCGGCTTTTGTTAATTCCTTTATTGACCCGTGTTGACCACGTCCAAGAAGCCCACGCCTACTAGGATTTAAAAACAAAATCCAACCATGCTTTTCTTTCTTTTATTTCACTGATATACATATATTAGTCAATATTAACCTTTTGGCAAAGTCCCACTTAAGTCGGCTTTTGTTAATTCCTTTATTGACCCGTGTTGACCACTTCCAAGAAGCCCACGCCTACTAGGATTAAGAAACAAAAATCCAACCATGCTTTTCTTTCTTTTATTTCACTGATATACATATATTAGTCACTATTAAACTTTTGGCAAAGTCCCACTTAAGTCGGCTTTTGTTAATTCCTTTATTGACCCGTGTTGACCACGTCCAAGAAGCCCACGCCTACTAGGATTAAGAAACAAAAATCCAACCATGCTTTTCTTTCTTTTATTTCACGGTTCAGACTCCAACGTGAGGATTACAAAATTGATGTATCCGTATATTACCTTTCTCTGTTTTGATTGGAATCTTTGTCCGACTTGGACTCCGACACTACATAGAAAATCTATATTCAGACGTCCGTCAATATTGATTCGGAATATTTAAACCTCCACAAATAATAATTAATTTTGAATTGGGTTTTATCTATTGAGGTCAAACTCAAGACATATATTTTAACAAATTATTGCTGATGATGAAGATATTTTCGGATGATTAACTTTTTAAATTGGTAGAAGAAATTATTTTCAGATAAATGTTTATAAGTCATTGATTTTCCATGATACCAATAGTAAGCTTCAGAACTCAATGTCTTTCATTTTATTTTATTTTTTGTAACTGTCACTGTTAGTTTACTTTTTCAAATTTTGGCCATCGGGGACCTTTTCCTTTTACACGTGGTCAAACCTAGTAAAGGCCAGGTCCAAGTAACATACATGATGTTTATCATTATCAACTGATTAACTAATTTTCTAAAGATCAATAAAAATAGTATACAGTGCCAAATGTCTGTCCAATTATATAATTTAAATATCTTTTTATATGCTAGAATTTCGTTAAGGCGTTTTGAGGGTATAGAATCGGAAACTTTGTGTATTTAAATGACAAGATTTGAGATTTATTATGTGTGCATTGCACAAAACGTTCTATCCATGCAATGACATGAGCATCAAATTAGTAATTTAGGCTTCTTTCTATAAATGATTATTTACAAAGAGAATGACAGAGGTCAAAGTGAATTTGTCATATTTCATTATTAAAATCAATCATCACGTTTTATTAGAATTTGGAAAATGAATAAGTTTTTAAAGAATTCATAACGAATCACTAGAATTTGGAGAAGAAGAAGAAGAAGAAGAAATTTTAAGAGGACAAGGAAAGGCAGCTCACAAAGAAAATGTAGAGGCATTGCCGCATATATACGTATTCCTTCAATATATAGGTGCCTATGAATATAAGCTTTTCTTTTTTCTATTAAAGCACGAAAGTATGTTATATGGTAGTCAATAAATTGTCGCTATTTATTCAGAAAACCAAAAGTCATTAATCGTGAAAAGGAGAAAAAAAGAAGGAGAACAAAAAATACCATGTAGTTGTAAACGAGGGAACTGAAATGAAGATGGAAGGCGTAAGAGTTTTCCTAATGTGGACTAAATTAATTGATATTGTAATTTACTGTTTTTACGGTTACCGTAAAACAGGGTTGGTCTAATGTGAGATATAAGATTTATTAATTAGTCTAATATGGGACTGGCTAGTGTGGGCCGAATTGAGCCTGGCCCGTAATGAGGGGGTCTGGTTGGAAACTCTATAAATAGTGCTCAAGTCTCTCCTCTAACCCTAATTCTCACATGTATCCTCACCTAAGGGGCATTTACCTAACGCTAAATGTGAGGGGGCCGCCTCATTGAGCCAGTGATACGGAGGGCAATAGAGGAGAAGGACTTGATGCGTGGATTCCCTTGATATGTGGGTAATTCCTTTTTCCTGCTTCCGATTTATGTTCGATGGATCCCAAAACAGGCGCGTTAATCTTTCTACTCAATTATGCATGTTCTTGTTCTGGTTATGGAGATCTTGGGTTGTGCAATTTGCGTCCAACATGTGGTATCAGAGCCTCCATAACCCTAGAACTTGAACGCGTAAAGTTTTTGCCCTAATTTGTGATTTTCGAGATTTTTTGTTTAATAAAAATAAAATTAAATCACAAATTCGGACTGGGCTTAACAAGACGAGCAAGACGGTCGGTGGCGCGTCGCCGGGGGAGGCCTCACGCGCCCCCACGCGCGGACACGTGCCGCCAGGGTGTTGGCGACGTGCCCCACGCGTGGTCACGCGCCCTCACGCGCTCCCACGTGCGGGGCGTGGCTCGCGCGTGCGCTCCACTCGCCGCGCACTCAGGCGGTGTGTGAGGGCGCGTGAAGCATCGGATCGGCGCGTGGCCGACGGCGTTGGATCCGTATGGCCGTCCTCTATCTTGTGGTGAATTTATTTTACATGTTTGATGATTTTATGGATGTGAAAATACATACGGAACCCTAAATACGTGTATTTTTAGTGTATTTTTGCGTACTTTTCTTGTATTTTCTGTGATTTTGGAAATACAAGTGTTGGGTTACAGGTATGTTATCACATAAACATTATAATGATGTGATTCATTAATAAAAATTAAACTTTATTGTGAACTAAAATTAGCTTATTGAGATACAATCATTATGTGATAGTAATTGAATTATGTATTGAGGTGATGTGAAATAGTAAAAGTTATGAAACTTTTGTTACTCAGGCATAGTTCTTTATACACATCTTGATGTATTTTTGTTTATTTAACTTTTGAATGATAGACGTCTTAAGAACTCGTGACCATACTAATTGTACTGATTAGCACATCTGCTGAATGTGGGTAATGCATGTCAGTTAAGTTAGTGTATATTGTACCTAAATTCATCTGGTCACTTGTTAATATCTATCAAGTTGAATATTTTTTATGATTAAGAAGTATGACAGCATTTACGCAGAGCAATAGTATCTATTGTTATAGTTTAGATATTTGGTTCTGTATTTTGACTCAATTTATAGGCCACTGGTTGATGCAATGATAATTTGTTACTTAAAATTAGCTATTGGCCCTGGAGTCATGTTTTGTCTTATGAAACTTATGAGCAATAGTTGATCAGCTATCAAGCTTGTCAATCTGGAGTACCTTGTATTGCTATTGATGTTAACTTGTGAGGGATCCTTTGGATTGGCATTCTTTTAATGTTGTTCTAGTAATCAGTAATTGGGGTGCACAAAGATGCTTGATTCTATGTTATGAGAAGTTTCTTGTATTGCTGTGATCGGTGATCTCATTGGAGTCTGTCTTTCAGGTTATATATATATATATATATATATATATATATATATATATATATATATAATATTTTATTAATGAATAAAGATTTTATTAATGAATAAAGCAATGTAATTAGCATGATATGTGATTTTGGTGATATGTTGTCCCTATCACTAAAGTTAAAATCACATGTATATGGTGTATGTGAGCAATAAAGTTTATATCCCTGATATGAGAGAGTTTCAAGGATTCAATTGAGTAGTGACCGCCAAAGTGGCAAGCTTGATTGGGTTTGAGAAATTTCAGTCTCGTATGCTGATTGGGATGTCTCTTGATCTAATGTGTAGTCATACTCCCAAAGGATGAAATTGTATATTAGTTCATGGAGGGATACATGGTGGTGTGGTAGAGGATTGACTGATTATAGTGGTTCATCTGCCCAAAGGTGATGAATTCACGAAGATTAGAATATATTCTCATAACCGCTATCATGTGGGGAGTGTACAACTGCATGTCATGTATTCTGCCCAAAGGTGATTATATGATTATGCGTGTAACTCTCTGGATGTGTACTTGTACATCAAGTTACACGGTGCTCACATGGTGCTAATTATATATATTGCTTGTTTTTCAGTCATCTTTTCTGTAATTAATAACTTCATTATTATTGAGATTTTTACTGCTTCAAATTTTAAGTAGTGGACATATGATTTGCTGTTTGAGAAAAGAGCAATAGAATTTGCTTACTGTCTATGAAGCGTTCCATTTAGGAACACTTGAAAAGTGGCTTGTCTAATGACTGACCGCTAAAAGATGATGAAAGCTTTAATGGCTTGAAGTTATGTCTTGTCTAATATCGAATTTAGGAGACATCTGCAAAGATTGTGTTTAAGTTTTAATAACATATATATCTCGTATATGGTTGAAGAGGTTGTTTCCAAAAATATTCTATTTAAGAAATAATCTCACACATGTCTAAAGGAAGAGTAGAAAAGTTGACAATGTTGATAATCTGTCTACTCTTAACGGTTATCTAAAGACTTCTATAGATTATTGTGGAAGTAAAATTACCGAGGTAAAGAATAAATTGATTAGATTTAATCTTAAAGATTATCAGGCTTAATAGTAGCAGTAAGTATTTTGGCAAGTATGACAATACTGAATTGCTTAAAGGGTCATTTGTCAAATACTTGGTAAATTCTGGGGTGGTAATTTAATTACTATGCCTGAAAATCCTCACAAGAAGATTTGGCTAAAAGGTATGAAGCACCATAATGAACATGGTGATGAGTATGATTAGTAAGACTAATTTATCCGGTCTTCTGTGGGCTGATATTATGAAAGCAACTTTTTCACATACAAAAGGTGTCTCTTATCAAAGTTGTTTCATAAACTTTTTTGGAGTTATAGACAGGGCATAGATTACTTGAATCATATTAAATTTAGAGGTGTCATGCAGAAGTGAGATTATCTAATCCAATTTTAAGTGTGTTGCAATTCAGATCTACTCGGAATTATTTTATATCTTATCTAGATTGTTAAAGGGGTATTGATTTTATGACCCTAAAGAAGGTACAAGAACTATGAAATCACATACTCTAAAGTTTCTTAAGATCGACGTAATTGTAGAGGATAGCTGCTCTCAGAATATTAAAGATGATAGTATGATGGAGGTTACTGTGTTTTTGTCTTTACCTATACAGATAATTATGGAATCTCCTGTACCATAGACTAAACTTGTTGAGGTTTAAGGTATTATTCTTGATATAGTTTATAATGAAATTTCTTAAACCTCTCAAGTGCAGAATGAAGTGGTTGCAGCTTTATTAAGGAGATTTGTTAGGGAAAGACGATCAATTATAACCATCAGACTATATAGTCTATTTGTGAGAGCATGATTACAATATCCATTACATGGTTGTTTTAGCAACTTATATAAATGTCGTTTCTTGTTCTTAATTAAGTATGAAATTAAATGTCATAAAAAAATAATAATGTTTTCATTCTGAAAGAGGGGTGGATAGTTTATAGTGAAGAAATAAATATTTCTTTCTAGTATTTTAAAGATTCTTTCAGAGTGAACGTGGCATTAATAATTTATTTTGATATGGAGTTACGCCAAAAAGATACAAAATCTATATTGTGCAACTGGAGAATTTTGCAATAGATGATTCAAGTAAACTTGTGTGTAGACTGAAAAGTCTTAATTCATGATCTTAAGCAAGTTTCTAGACAATATTATTAAAGTTTCATAGTGTTGTTAATTTGTTCAATTGGGAACAAAGTAATTCACTATACTACAATGTCAGTGGGAGGAAATTTATTTTTTCTCATACTCTATATACATGATATTTTGCTTACAAGTTGTGACCTTGAGACATCTTATATCCTTTATACTGAGGTTTGTAAGGATTGTTTTTGCCATATTATATTAGATTTTCTCGGAGGACATTTGCTGATTGTATATTGGAAATATTCGATATACATCATTGCAAGCCAGGAATTGCTCCTGTTGTTAAGGGTGATGGACTGAATCTATCACATTGTCCTTATTTAGATATTGAGAAAATCTAATTAAAGGGTGTACATTGTGTCAGTACACTTAAAAGTATAATGTATCCTCGAATTTGCACTAGACTAAATATCGTCTTTGTGACAAGACTTCTAGATAGATATTGGTCAAATCCAAGACGTGATCACTGGATTGCTGCCAAGAAGGTTTTAATGTACTTAAAGAGGACAAGAGATTATATGCTAATTTACAGACATGTTCAATTCTTGCAGCTAATAGGGTATTCATATGTAAACTTTACTAATTGTTAGGATGACATGAAATCAATAACAGAATACATATTTATGTTAGCAGGAAGTGCAGTAAATAAAGTTCTATGTCTACTATGTAAGTGGAGTTTGTAACATTTTTTTTTAGGCTATTACTTAGGCTATTATGCTCCAGAACCTCATGAAGGAGTTGACGGTTTTTAACTTTATGGATAGACCCATACAATTGTATTGAGACAGTAAATTTATAGTATTTTTATTAACTACGAGGTCTCGGTGGGTCTAAATATATGGTGGTCAAAATTTTTTATCAAAAGGAAACGATACAGAAATGTGACGTAATAATATAACATATTTTCACAGATGATATAATTGCAGATCCACTAATTAACGGCTTACGCCCATGTGTATTTGAGCGACAAGTCATTAGCATGAGCCTAGGAGCATCATGAGATGCTATTGTTTAGTGGAAGCTATTTTCGCTTTACTCTAATAAAGGTTTCATCGTGATTCGTTACACTTTGTAACGGTTTGATATGTATCAACTTTTGCATTCAATAAAATATTTTGAATGTGTTGATATTATGTTGAATACATATTGATAAAGTCTCAAGGTACTGTAAGGGGCATCCAGTTATTAGCCTTGTCCATATGTCTTATTATACATAAAGAAAGGTTAACCGTAAGGACAAGACATATGTGGGTTCATGGAACCATAAAAACATTCTCTAGTGGCACAAGTTTTTTGTGACACCTAAGGTAAGAGAATGGTGACTGACAAATGGGATCTCTCTATGAGAGATGTTATCCATGTGACACACTACCATATTAAATCCATATCAATAAAGTTGAGAGCACTCGTGACCATGGAAGGCTACGTGTGTATACATGCGAGTTCTGCCATGATTCGGTGTTTAAGACTTTATGGGATAGGATTGACTATTAAGAATTATCTCGGACCAATGTGCGCACATACAGTACGATTTCAATTAATATAGTCCAAGTGGGAGAATGTAAGAGTTTTCCTAATGTGGATTAAATTAATTGATATTGTAATTTACTGTTTTTACGGTTACCGTAAAACAGGGTTGGTCTAATATGAGATATAAGGTTTCTTAATTAGTCTAATATGGGACTAGCTAGTATGGGCCGAATTGAGCCTGACCCATAATGAGGGTGCCTAGTTGGAAACTCTATAAATAGTGCTCAAGTCTCTCCTCTAACCCTAATTCTCACATGTATCCTCACCTAAGGGGCGTTTACCTAACGCTAAACGTAAGGGGGCCGCCTCATTGAGCCAGTGATACGGAGGGCAATAGAGGAGAAGGACTTGATGCGTGGATCCCCTTGATATGTGGGAGGAGAAGGACTTGATGCGTGGATCCCCTTGATATGTGGGTAATTCCTTTTTCCTGCTTCCGATTTATGTTCGATGGATCCCAAAACAGGTGCGTTAATCTTTCTACTCAATTATGCATGTTCTTGTTCTGGTTATAGAGATCTTGGGGTTGTGCAATTTGCATCCAACAGAAGGTCCCCGACAGTCTTAGACCATGCTGATTTTTTTTTCTGCATTAAATAAGTCAATTGGTTATATAATTGCTGGAAACATATAATTTACTGTTCTAATGAATTTGTTCATTAATGGCCAAAGCTGTAGTGTAAATGATTAAGATAACATTGTTCAGAGTAAATAAAAACAGTGGGTTAATGCAAGGGATGTGCAAAGTCCCCGGGCAGTGCGAAAAGAGAGAAGCCATGCTGCAGAGTTTAGCTACAATATAATCCTACGGTATATAATCATAAATTCCTACACTGTCTATTAAACTTGAAACTTAATTTTATAAATCCAAGTCACTATCTTAAGTAACTAATAATTCTAATGAGGATCGAAAGAACATTAAAAAAAAAAATCAAAGTTTCGCAAAATTTTATTAAATAATCATTCGAATGTCTATTGCATTATAATATAAAACCTGTCCGTAGCTATCGCAATCATCTTGAGGTGAACATCAAGGAAATTTGATTGATTACCAGGCAGGCGCAAATGGTCCCAATCACAAAGAAGCACCTGCGCTTAGCACGCCCAATCCGTATCCATCGTTGCTTTGGTTGACTCCATTAATTATGGGGATCATGTTCTTTTATTAAGAGTCACCACTAACTTATTGAAAACCGGTCATGAGCCAAGCGAAATGCGGGAGATCATTTCACTTTTGTGAACTAAAGTGTTCAGGAATGGGGATTTGATTAAGCTAAAATCTAATAAACGCCCTAATTTTTTAATTTTTCTCGTTATTTCAAAAACATTGATCATGCAATCTTGTTCGTTTTTAATTCCTAGGCTCATTCATCTAAGTGACCGTACACAAACTACTTCTATCAATCGCATGAACAGCATCACATAACGACAAACTAGGGGTCAATAATAAAGGCAACACGATGTAAAGTTCGGGGAAATGATCAAAATAGTCATAAATTTATTGTAATTGTACAAATTTAGTCCTAAATCTATTGTCACGTGTTTTTTTTTTTTTTTGCCAATTTAGTGATAAACCTTTTGTGTGTGTGTGTATATATATTAAATCCATTTGACCAATTTTGGCTAGTCGATGCCTATGCTAATATGTCGCCTATGCTAATATGGCGATTTTTTAAAATATCTTAAATATTTTTTTTCCTTTTTTCTCTTTCTCTTTTTTTTTTTTTTTCCTTTTCCTTCTTCCCCGGCCAATCACCAAACCGGCCAAAGGCTAGGAACAGCTTTGTCTATCTTGTTGGCATTAGCAAGGGCAAGCCTTACCATGGCTAGACAAGGTTGAGGTCGCCATCACCATTCCCTAGTTTTTTATTATTAATTTTCCATTTCGACATGGTTTTTTTTTTAATTTTTTTATTAGTTGTCATTGTCAGCACTGGCGATGCCATATAGGACAACCGATGTTCACATCAGATTTTTTGGTGAGGCAAATCAATGATAGAACTTAAGCGATCGATTTTTCAAATTTACGGCACTCAAATGAGCGAATAAAAAGTTATGGCGCTTAAGTGAGTGTCGTATGAAAGTTATGGCATTTTTAATGTATTTATTCCCATACCTCACCACATGTGTCTTGGACAGTCTAGATTTATTCTCTCTTTGTTTTTTTTTTTTCCCCATTTTTTTCCCTTTCTTTTCTTCCTTATGTTTTCTTTTTCCCTTTCCTTTTTCTGCCTCCGTCCCTCACTCCTTGCATCTTGAATTTGGGGTTAACATGACCATATAAGGTTCTTCAGACTTCAGAAAATTGCAATCCGTTTTTTTTTTTTTAAATCCGCGTAAGGAAAAGGATCCTTGCATTGACCAATTTTCGAAGTATTGACCATGTGCTTGACGGAGAAAAGAGGTATTTAAGATGCATTTGGTTCAACTTTACAAATAAGCTTTGAGTTTAATACAAATGCTGAAAGTCAAAGCTATATGGAGAAATGCAAATTGTGTTTGATTAAAACCTCTTTACAAATGGACTTTAAGTTGAATGTGCACTTGGGAAAAAACCTTTTGCAATGGGCTTTGGGTATATTATATATATATATATATATATATATATATATATATATATATTTGAAAAATGAACGAAACCCTTCGTAGGATCAAAGAAGGGCTATGGCCACCAAGGCGGCCATCAAATTGAGGTTGCCCGAGATCATGCAACCTCTAGCGGCCATTGACTGGGTCGTGCGACTCTTGGCGAGTCACTCGAACTAGGCAACCCTTGCCTTTTTTAAATAAAAAAAAATTAGGTTGACAAAATCGAGGTTGCCCGAGAGGGCCGACCAACATTTCGAAAGTCGCACGACCAAAAGGCAACTTCAACCGACAACCGCCGGCACAAGATGGAAAGGGAATTTGGCTAATTGGCGACCGTAGTCCTTCATCGACTTTACTTCCTATGATAGCGAAGGGTTGTCTCCATTTCGGGTTTTTTCTCTAAATTATCGCAAGTGACCAAAATGACTTGTTCAAAATAAATGAGTCCCTACATGATGACATTGAAAAAGAAAGATCATGATATGTTAGGGATAATTATAAAAAAGAAGTTTTCAACATATTATACATATATTAATTTAATCATAAATCTTTTAATTTAATCAATAGAGACATTTTCACAATTTGTCAATATAGTTCTTATAATTAATTTTGGCTGAAAATCCTAATGTGGACACCAGCCATTTTACGTGATACAGTTAGTGTTAATGTGGACAAATTTTGTAATTATTTAAATGAGAGAAAAAGAAAAAAAAAAAAGAAAAAGATAAGAGAAGAAAAGAACACAAAAATAAAATTCAATTTTTTTAAGAAAATATGCAAAATTGTCCACGTTAGTCACGTAGAATGGTTAGGATGGCCAGCATTCATGGTGATTTTTAGTTAAAATTGGTCGTGCGTAGAATGGTTGGCGTTCATGTTATTGATTTTTAGTCAAAATTGGAAAATACTACATTAACAAATCGTTTAAAAAGGTTATGAGTAAATTGGCAAAATTAAAATTTTAGCATTGAATTGGCCGTCATATAATAAATTTAAGATTTTTTTTCTTTTTTGAAAATTTTTCCTTCGATATTAACTCCAACAAAAAAGCTTGTCACTTGGACGACTAGCATCTATGTTAGCGATTTCCGGTAAAAATTAATCGGAAAGACTACATTAATATATCGTTTAAAATTTTTAACTAAATTGTCAAAATTAAAAAGTTTATAACTCAATTAGCCACTGTATAATAGGTCTAAGAATTTTTTTTATAATTTTTCCTAATTTATTTACAGGAAAATGGGGACAATAAATTTGGCTTGAAATATGTCGATAAGCTCAACTTATCAATTTACAAGTTCGGATATCTCGTGACAAATTTATCTCAAACTAGTTCACATGTGACATATTTATCCAAAACTAAAAACACCAAATTAGTACACTATGATAAATTTACTTTCTATTAGTTTATGTTAAATTTTGTTAAATTGTTGAGTTGGATGACATGTAGTTAAATGAAGTATTAGTTTGAGATTTTACTCTCTATTTGTCACAGATGTACCAGTTTTGTGATTTTTTTCATGGTATTAATCCAATTTAATGGAAATTAACGAATGATATATTTATCATAAATGTACTTGATGGCAATTTCTAGACTAGGGATGATTAGATTGGTCCCATATGGAAATTTGCTATTAGTGATTTCATAGCCTGTCAAATTCTATTTTCTAAGTATATAGCAAGATATAAGATGAATAAACAATGTTTTATACGTATAACCATTGCAAAGTGTCATATTAATAGAATGAATGCAGAATCTGAAATATATTTCCTACCATTCTTTCATCGATTCTCATCAGCCCTTTCTTCTCATATGCGTATCTTTGTATCTCCTTTGCAATTCACTTCATTCAATTATAATTGCTACTTCACTTATTTTTGCTAATGGCATCTCGACTACCCCAGGCTAGTAGCCTAAAGAAGCCCGAAAACAAAATTAGAAAATCCGTCCCATGGACTGGCCCGTCTGAATCGTGCCTGAGAAATGCGGGATTGGCTCGGTTGGGCCAATTCCGGTTTTCAAGCTCTTGATGGCTCCTGAATTTTATTAATCGTTAATTTTCCTCTTTAGCATCACTAGTGCTGAGGACGTAGATTTTTTGATTTTTTTAATTTTTTTTTATCTTTGATTTTTTTTTTTTTTGGTCGAATATCTTTGATGTTGAATTGGCTGGGATTGTCCGTAAAAGTTGTCCCCCTACCAAAAGCCCATAATGAACCGAGCGAGGCCCTATCGTTGAGTTGGATCCGCTGCCGACGTTTGTTAGCGGTCTTCTCTAGTCCTTACGCATGGCCATAAAATGGCGCCCCGAAGTCGATGGCAAGGCGTTAGACGGAGAAAATATATATATATATATATATATATATATATATATATCTTGGAGCGAGAGTGATGAATGAAAAAAAAATCAGTGATAAGAAACAGATAAAATACTTTAATTTTTAGATGCATATATTTCACAGAATATAACCAATTTGAAATATTTCTAAAAACATTCACTTCTATCGCTTGCAAAAACAAATTAATGAGAAATACTTTTATCATTAATAAAACGATTAGGCAAAGATTATTGTTGATGACAAAAATATATTCTGTTGATTAGTTTTTCTAACCAACACAAATAACTATTTTTAGAAAAATGTTCACAAATCATTGATTTTTCATAAAAAAATTCAATAATAAGCTTCAAGACTCAACCTGTTGCATTTTTATTACTAATGTCACTGTTAGCTTTGCTTTCTCATTTTGGCCATCAAAGACTTTTACCCTTATATGTGGTCGAACCTACCAAAGGCTAAGTCCAAGTAATATCCATGATTGCTCAATTTCGTAGATCTCAAGTAGTTATTATTATGTGAACTCATTTTCTAAAGATTAATAAACATAATTTATGGTACCAATTGTTTGTCCAGTTATACAATTTATTCGTCCTTTTCTTTCTTTCTTAAATTTATTTTGAGGCGGTTTGAGGGTATAAAATTGGAAATTTTGTGTATTTAACTGAGAAGAGGAATGAGATTTATAATGTGTAGTAGGCTCATTATGCACAAAACTTTCTGATCATGCAATGACCTTCCTGTACTTCGTCCCGTCCACTACCAGATGTTGGTTGTGAGGGCCCAATGGAGGAGACTTCATATCTTCTGTGAAACAAAACCAATATGGAGTCACCAGCTGGTTTTGATATACAAGAGCCAGCCGCTCAATCAATGGAGTCTCAGTGCCTTAACAGCTCTCTGGTTTTTGCAAGAGCACGTCTCCAGCAGTTTGAAGAATTCAACGAAGCAGAATCTAGCAGGAAGACCTCATCCGCTAGAGAAGAAAATTTTCGCGAGGACCCATAGCAATGGCTCTTCTGCTTATAATATTCAATATAATCGAAGAGGGAAGAGTATTGCTTATTGTTGACGTAACAAGTAATCCAAGTTAGAGCGCAGTTACTCTCGTTTCCCCTCTCTCGGACAATTCGTCGAACATTTTCTGAGTAGAATCAGTAACCTCAATAGTGCATGCGCGGAAAATCGGAGTAGCCGCCTGAACATCATTCAGCAGGCCCTCGGAATCCATCACCCATATACATTGTTTGGTGTCGCCTTCGCCTCTTTCAATGGAGCTAAATCTGGCACTGTTTTCGGATTCGCTGGATTATACTCAGTTCATTGTCGTAAATTCCAAACACAGAGAAGTAAGCTGAAGCAGCCGCCATGACAGTCAGAGGCCTGTTCTTCACGGAGAGATGGTGCTTCTGGCTCTCGGCTCCAAGAGGAGATCGCCCAGATTTCACACAGGTTTTATGGGCTTAAGATATAGGATTTGACAATTTATAAACTTGAAACCCCTTTCGGTGTTGTGTTATATTGAATTAGTTTATGTAAAAACACTATGGTTGTATGTCGTTCATTCATCTTAGTTTAGTAATAAATTGAGCCTCGTTTCATACGTTTTTCATACGTTGTGAGAGATCCGTCAAGACTGATACCACATATTTCTTGAACTCTGAGTAACTGTGACGAATCGATTCTGATATCTGTAATGATTGGGAAAGCATCATTTGACATATTATTGAAGGACACGTCCAAAACCTCCAGCTTCGAACCTGTCACTAACGTAACTGAGAGACACGGCACAATGAGACTTCATGCTTCACGTGCACCTTCGACGTGATCGAGGGACGAATTTGAGTCCTTGAATGAAAAAAGGCCGTACAAAGGATGGGATTCCTTTTAATGCATGGCCGGATAGATATTACTCTTGCAATTTCTTCGGGCGCAATATGCCCTCGACATCTGATCAAGTGAAATCTCATGAGTCAATCACACACGTCTCGCACGGGCTCTTCAGTTCATTTGTTTCTCATGTCACATTTTTTTGTTCAGCTCTCAAGTCACGTTGTTTCTTGCCCTTTGAATTTATATGGGGACCATGAGGTACTTCTGATTATATGAATGTGACCCTCCATATATCGATATACTTAATCCTTAACAAGAATTACTAATACTGCAATAATAGCTCGATTTGATAGTTGATGTCTTTTATATTATTTCAATACTAAAACCCATACATATGTATGTTTAACCACACTCACTCTCAGACAGAGTAGGTTTATATGCTTAGTTATATCAAACAGTCCGGATATTTGATGGATTAATGTCATTTGTTTGAATTAATTACAGATATTTGGCTCATGCTTCTTCACTTGAAAACCTTTTCAAATCGTATGTTTCAACAATATGAAAGCAGAGAAAGAGTTAACACGTAAATCGTGCAATTTTGGTTGGGGCAATATACATGTTAATGTACACTACTAAATAATCTTTAAGGGATTCCTTCCTTTAAAAAGAAAAGAAAATCTTTTCGATAATAGAATCCACCTTTCTTAATTTCCATTTATTGTAAATTCAAAGTTTTTCTAAGCCAAATCTGTCATTTTCAATATTCTTTTTTTTCTGTTGCTATTTTAATAACCAGGATAGGTTAAAATATTTGAATTTTAAAAAAAATTTGGTCTTTAGTATGTTCAACTAATTTTTCAACATAAAACAAAACGAAATTACTATTTCTTCGTTTAAAGCTTCTCGAAATAGCACGTTACAATTAAATGAGAAGAAATCAACTTGCTCGAGCTATTTTGGCTGATCTCACCAAAGCACGACCCTTAGTAATAACTCAATATAGAAAATATTTTAAAAATCTATTTAGGGAAATTACAAAAAAAAAATTTCATGACTTCCAAATGACGTCTTTTGAAGTTTTATGGAAAGTTTTTTGACATTTTACAATATTATAATAGAGCATCATCAATTATCAACCGTTAGATGATACTGGTTAATAAAAAAAAATTAGTGGATAAATCTTCGTCAATCCATGACAACAATGTGCAAAATCTCCTTGTAATTAATTCTATATTGTGTTTGTGTGTTGTAGGTAGAGAGAAAGATTCACTGTTAAGATCATTCCAACTGAAATCCAACACTCGATGGTCCTCAAGAGGAAGGGATGAGGAGGCATGAATAGCCCAGTGAATTCCAAATTCCAATCTCGTCTCTTGTGTGGTCTAGAAATAATCGAGTCACCTGCGAAGTGGTATCATCGCACCTGAACGCCCTCCCAACCGCAGCACTCACCCTACCCGTTCCGCCATGATAGAAGAAAAGACCCATTCGGATAGTTGAAGGCAGCTCTGATCTCGAGCACTAGCGGTGCACTCTCTCTCTCTCTCTCCTCTCCAAGCATCCCATGATTCCTCTTGCTACCAATGTCAACGCACCCGTAGCTTTTCACAGTGAAGAGGCTCTGCCCGTTCAATTTTACCATTATGGCCTACTTGCTCCCTTCGGCGAACAGGATTGAACCATTTTCTATAATTTATGATTCGAAGATTTGATAGATTTTTTCTATTTATCTATGTAGGTTGGATAAAGGGCTAGTTATTTGGTTTTGTAAAAATAAGAACTCCATGGAAGTTTGGGACAAGCCGAGGGAGTGATCAATGGAAAGTGACTTGCAAAGTTTGATGAATGGAATTTGACACTCTTCCTTGATGACAAAGATATGAGATTTTGTTAGAACGCAGGTATAGATTGATTGATGGCATAATTTTATTTAAGTATTTTGTGATGTTTATTAATGTGCTATTTCAAATCTAAGTTGTCATATGTTCATTAAGGTGCCATTTCAAATCTAAACTATCATACTCAATTAGCAAATTTGTTTTTAATTTAAAATTTTTAGTGTACTTGTTTTGTTGTGTAGTTTTGTCTAGATAATACAAATTACAAATTACAGTGCGAGATAAGAGTCGGGTGCGATAGAACTGTGTAACAATACTAAAATTTGTCAAAATTCGATTCATCTTGATTGAACTGAGTGTGAGCTATTTGCTGGGGTTTTCATGACGTTATGTTGTTGGTGTGTGTACGCCCCAAATCAAGAAGCCTCAAGAAGAGATGGCGCTCCATGACAGGGGAGATGCCTCCATTTATAAAAAAAAAGTGGAATGCTCATTGTATTCGTTATATTTTTTGCATTTTCCATGGATGATTTGATTTACAATGTGATCATATGTGGGTAATAATATTTTCTACTTTCATCTTATTTTGAGCTGTTTGTAAGATTGTTGCTCCATAATTTTAGTTCTTCTATTATTAATTTTCCTTTTTCGCTAAAGAGGACTGCTGCTACCACGACGACCATGAGAATAGTCTGTCAACCGCTATATTGTCCTCTGTACGAAAGCAAAAAGCTAGAGTAGGAGGATGATAAATTATTTTGTACTTTTTGTGTGAATTTTAAGAAGTTAAGCCATGGACCAATACTACATATAGATATACTAGGAGTCTGCCTAATAGGGTTTCGGAAAAAGCAATTGATGTAAGCAGATAGAATTTACAGACATGGAACTTGCTTTAGCTCATTTGCAATCTCTGCATCAATCAGAGCTCTGCGATAAAAAAAAAATGTTTGAAAGACTTGGAAGTCCAAGGAGGAGCTGTTGTTCGTAAGAAAAGAAAGATGATCTGATTTGCACCTTCAGCGAGGCTTCATTCGGGAAATTTTGCTGCTAAATCTCAAAGAAAGAATCAGCTACCTTTTGGCAAAAACAGTTAACAGGTGATCTGGCTTCGCAAAATCGGCCACTTCAATGGTACTTGGGTGCATCACATGATGTTATAGAAATTGAAAGGCTTAGGATGAATTGGTCGTCTTGCAATAAATTTATGATTTTTTGAACAATTTTTCTTAATATTTTAATTAAAAATATTTTCTTTATTTCGTAATGAAACCTACATCCCAATAAAAAAGTTGTATGCTTCCCTTCATCTAATATAAGAGTGTAATAGAACATTTTGAACACATAAAATGGTTGAAATAGAATAGTATCAAGAGACATCATTTAAATAAAATTCTCAACAAATCTCGATCGACACTATTTCACTCATCACTTGACGTATGATTTGTAGCTACAATGATAATCCACCACACGGTTTCTCTTCTTTCATTAAAAAAAAAAAGTCATCTCACGTTACATAATCACCTCCATTCTTTCACCAAAATATATTCACTTTAGGTACACTTTTTTTCATAAACAATCACGTCGCAAAACATGGCGACCCTGGTCCCATACTTTCTCAACATGGCAGTAACTCGAATTTGCATCGAACAAATATATATTGCGCGTGACGTTCTCACTGTGCCCCACTCCAATCAGCCCCCACCATCTCATTCATCCACATGGATTTCGTTACTTCCTCTGCCTTTCCCTTTCGTTCAACCAATCCACCATTAGCGTCCAACTTAAATTAAAGAGACCGTTCCGTCCGCTAAAAAGGACAAGAAAAACAGACCGCAGACCTCCTCTCCGCCCCGCCATATTTATGGATGACCTAACCGCCATCTCTCCCTCCCTCCCCTCCACGCCAAACCAAACTCCTCCTCCTCATCCCTCTTTAAATGCTTCCACCCCTACTTGGGTTGATGCTGCAGTCGCACTTTCTCTCTGAAGCACGCTCAAGAAACCCTTCCTTCTTGCTCGTTTCTTGATCCTTGCTTCGTGGGGTTGTCGCCCGTCGCTTGTATATCGTCGTCGGGGCAGCGGTTCGTGGCAGACGATGAGCGCTGGCGAAGGAGAGACGGTCTGGAGGAGGAAGCCGGATAGAGAAGCTGCGGATCGGAAGAGGCTCGACGCCATGTGCTGCTCTTCTTCTGATGATGGTGGCTGTGCGGGCGCCAAGAAGGGAGAGAAGGCTCGCGGTAGCCCGAAGAAGGCGAGGCGGTACGGGCTGGTGTCGTTCTGGGAGCTGCCGGAGTACATGAAGGACAACGAGTTCATCCACGGCCACTACCGTGCCGACTGGCCGCTCGCCGAGGCTGCCCACAGCTTGTTCCGTTGGCACAACGAGACGCTCAACGTCTGGACGTAAGGATGACTGATGTGTTTTCAGTTAGACTTGTTTCTTCATGCGGGGCCGTTCATATTTTCTTCTTGAGTTCATTTTTATCTCTATCTTTTTTCTTTTTTCTTTTTTGAGTGATTTGTGGCGATCTCTTCGGCGATTTGTGTGATGGCGAGCAGGCATTTGATTGGGTTCCTGGTGTTTCTGGGATTGACGGTGGCCAATTTTGTGGACGCGCCTCAGGTTGCGGATCTTCTCGGCCTATTCTCAAGGTGTGTTTTGTATTATTCAGTCCTATGCTAGCGTGCAGATTCTAGTGAGTCTCCATGATATTGACTGGAACACATAATTTCTGTCGGAGTGGGAATGATAGCCATACAAATGTAGTGAGGAATTTCTCAGTAGCAGCTCGGTCCGTGTTGATTATTATACCTCGATTTCACTGTCTCAATTGTAATCTGAGATGAGGCTTGCAGGTGCGAGTTATAACTCACTAGGGAGCTTGCTGGATTGCTCATTTGGTGAGGATGTTTGAATTACCCTGTTTTGATCAAATCCTCCATGACCAGCTTAAAATTGTCGAATTTCACAGCCACAGTCGCTTAGATTTTTCTTACCTGTTTGTCAGCAGGATGCTGCTTTTAGTCTGTAGAAGTCAATGCAATATTGTGATATTTGTGGCTAGTTACCATACCGAGCAACCGGCCATTTTCATGAGCTGACCTTTCTTGCAATTGGCAAGCAAAACTGCCATTAACCTTCATTTTCTTCTGGTGCTGTATCGAAATTGCAGGTGCCACAAATGAATAACTTGAGTTTGTGGCATTAAGTGCAGGCACATAGAATTAAACTCAGAAAGTTTGTTTCATAGGAATATACAAGGGTCGTGTTCACCATTTTCATTGCTGCTAAATTTCAGGATTAGTAGCCTGCCAGTCAAGGCAGGCTTGCTCAAACAGCAAGTGCAAAATTAAGATGGATAAAAAGGGTCATCTGTGATTAGTTACCATGATGGATCAAAGTATTAATAGAGTTTTCCGTTCTTTTCAAACAGAAAGTAAAGATCCAATCCATTGCAAAATCCCTGTGTTCCTCATAATACAACATGGATTCAGTCCACCTTCAATGGATAATCATTTTCCACGCAAGAGCACTGTGTGTGTTGAGAAAAAGTTCACACATGGCGGACCTTATAATAAACTACAGTAGAATGCTCTGAAAGTTTATTGCTGCTAATATTTTCCAAACCAAATCATAGTGTTAAATAGCTTTTATAGTAAAGAGAAGTTCACAGGTTGTGAAATTGAATTTGAAAGTATCAGCTTAAGCAAGCTAGGTAGTTATTCAGTTAGTGCTCCGCCAATTCACTGTCACCATTTTGGCCTGCTCTCTCCCTCCTGCAGACGTGTTTGAACCATTTTCTATAAATTGTTATCTGAAGATTGGACTCTGACTAGTATTTCCATAGATTATGCAATGGCTTGATATTGCAGTCCACTTGTGCAGGTCAAACTCCACTAGTGCAGGAACTAATATCTCTTACTCAAAGGAATTGCTTTTGGTGAGTGCTGTGCCGACGGTGTTTCATTCAACTTATGAAAAGAATGTTGTCTTTCGATCTCTCCAGATGCATCTAACACAAACCATTTTCTATAAATTGTTATCTGAAGATTGGACTCTGACTAGTATTTCCATAGATTATGCAATGGCTTGATATTGCAGTCCACTTGTGCAGGTCAAACTCCACTAGTGCAGGAACTAATATCTCTTACTCAAAGGAATTGCTTTTGGTGAGTGCCGTGCCGACGGTGTTTCATTCAACTTATGAAAAGAATGTTGTCTTTCGATCTCTCCAGATGCATCTAACACAAGTTTTCAGGGTACAAATTGTTTGGTGAACTTGAATCGGATAACAGAAGAAGAAATGAAGGTTGGTTCACTCCAGCCAGCTGCGACACGGTGGCCATTCTTCGTCTTCTTAGGTGGATCCATGTTCTGCCTCCTCTCGAGCAGCATTTGCCACCTTTTCTCATGCCACTCACACTGCTTGAACATCCAACTGCTGCGGATGGACTACGTCGGCATCACGGTCATGATCATCACCTCATTCTTCCCCCCAATCTACTACATTTTCCAGTGCGAGTCCCATTGGCAATTAATCAACCTTGGTGGAATATCGGCGATGGGGATGTTCACTGTTGTGACATTGCTGGCCCCTTCTCTTTCTTCTGGGAAATTCCGGGCATTTCGAGCGATGCTCTTCTCATCCATGGGGTTTTTTGGTATCTTACCTGCGATCCATGCCTGTCTTGTGAATTGGAGCAATCCCCAATGCCCGATCACGCTTGTTTATGAGTCGGCCATGGCACTATCTTACATTACAGGTACTTTGTTTTATGTTAGCAGGATTCCTGAGAGGCTAAAACCGGGTTGGTTCGACCTTGCTGGCCATAGTCATCAGATATTTCACGTCTTTGTGATCATGGGCGCATTAGCTCATTATGGCGCTACTCTGTTGCTCTTACAGTGGCAAGATAGAGTCGGGTGCGATAGAACTATGTAACAATACTAAAATTTGTCGAAATTGGATTCATTTTGATTGAACCGGGTGGGAGCTATTTGCTGGGGTTTCGTGATATTACGTTGTTGGTGTGTGTACACCCGATATCAAGAAGCCTCAAGAAGAAATGGCGCTCCATGACAGAGGAGACACCTCCATTCATAAAGAAGTGAAATGCTTATTGTATTCGTTATATTATTCTCATTTTCCATGGATGATTTGATATTACAATGTGATCATATGTGGGTAATAATATTTTCTGCTTTCATCTAATTTTTGAGCTGTTTGTAAGATTGTTGCTCCGTAATTTTAGTTCATCTACTATTACTTTTCCTTTTCTGTTAAAAGAGTACTGGCACCACGAGAGTGGTTTGTTAACCATTTTATCGTCCTATGTACGGAAGAAAAAAGCTAGAGTAGGAGGATGGTGAATTATTTTGTACTTTGTGTGGTGAAATTTAAGAAGTCAAGTCACGGACCAATACAACATAGATATAGTAAGAGCCTACCTAATAGGATTGGGGGAAAAGCAACAGATGTAAGCAAATAGAATATGCAGACATGGAACTTGCTTTAGCCCATTTACAATCTTTGCAATTATCAAAGCTCTGTGATAAAATAATGTCGTGACCAATTTTTCGGGCGCACCACCTAGGGTTTGGCTAATGGATTGTTAAGCCTAGACTTAACTCGGGCTCTCCCAAGCCCATACCAATTCACGACTTAGGTTCAAATTCGATTTTCAATCGAGTCGCCACTAATCTATTTTTTGGTGGGTCGATTAGAAACCCAAATAAAGTAACGGGAGATTTACTTTATTCCTACGAACCAGAGATTTGTGAGTTCGGGGACTTGGTTACGTTAGATTTCTCTAACGCCCTTTCGGTACCTTTCTCTTTTATTTTGAAAAATGTTTGGCAAGCAGTTTGAATCAATTTTAATTTACTTTCCTAACATGTGAGGTGATCACACAGGTGCGCAAACCACCAATTTAACACCCAAGAAAGTAAATAAATAAAATGCAGGACTTACCTTGAAAGCATCTGCGTTGTTAGACCAGAATTCACATCAAAGCAATCCTAGGTATGATTTCTAATTAACAAGCAATCACTCAATTTTTGCTTTCACTTTTTAAATGAGAGCATAGTCCATATGCAATGCCATGCAATGCTTCTAATCTAATATGAAATAATATGGCATGGCAACATGTCCTAAACTATATGAAAAAACTAATGATTTCTTAATGATCATGCAATAATTAAATATGCAATTTAAATTAACCAAGATAACCTAATTCTAATGACGAGCAATTTCTAATTAAATGAACCTAATAACAATCACTAAAATTACGTGCATTTCATGGATCTAATTCTATATGACGTGCACGTGATTTTTCTATTCTAAAAAATGCAATCTATCCTAGAAATTGAAATTAATTTTATCCTAAGACAAATTTTATTTTTTTCTTAAAATTCGAAATTAAGAGAAATGCAACAATTACCCAACTTGGTTAAAATTCTATCCAATTTAAATTAAGGATTAGGACAAACTAAATCCTAATTTAAACCAAGATATTATTTTAACCTAGCGACTTCTAACCTAGGATGCAATATATCTAAAAGTCGATCTAAATTTAAAATGAAACATGCAATCCTATTCTAATATGCATGAGAATGATTTTTTGATTTGTTTCTTTTAATGAAAATTCGTAATTAAAAATCACTAAAAATAAAAATCTAACTAAAGAGAGGCATTATCTATTTTAAGTTAGGAATATACCAATCCTATCTTAATCTAGAACATTATCTCGTGATGCAATCCTAAAATATTATCTAACCTAGATACTATGTGCATTTTAAAAAAAAACTATAATGCGATTCTTTTTAAAAATATATCTAGACCTAAAATTAAGCATGCAATTTTATCTAACATGCAATGACATGCAAAGCATGCCATAATTCTAATTTTTATATGAAATTCGAAATTAAAATTAAACATGCAATTCAAATAAAAAAACTAACATCCTAAATGAATGCACTTTCTTTTCTTTTCCATGATTCAAAATAAAATCCCTATTTTAAATATGCAAGATAAAAAAACAAACCTAATCCTAATTCAGATTTTTTTGATTTCCTTTTCCTTTTACGAAAATAAAACCGACTCAAACACCACGACATCAAATCAAGCAAGATAATGTTGATATCCAAAAATTGGCGAACCATATCTCACGCATGAGATCGGGTTGACCAATTTTAAAATTAAATCACGAATCGAATCTCGGGCTTGAGATTGGATTGTCGATTTTTGTAAGGGATTGCGAGTCGGATTTCGGGCGCGAAAATCGGACTGTCAATCCCTAATTTGAGGGGCAATTTCAAGTCGAAATCTCAATCATATATTCAGGAGTAATTCTAAAAAAAATAAAGTAAATAAATGAAAATAACATTAAAAAAATAGAACAAAGTAAATAAATAAAAAAAGAAAAACTACCTAATTGATTTTCCTTTTTTTCTTTTGTTTTTTTTCTTTCTCCCTACCCACGCATGGCTTGCTCATGGGTGACCAAGGGGACCGATCCACCGTCGGTCCGATCTCCGCGAGGGCGGCGACGGCGGAGGCAAGCCGACCGGCGGTGTGGGCCGGTGGTGTGGGCTCGGGTGCAGCGAGATGCGCGAACCAAGCTCCGGCCGCCGGGCGGTGTCGAGCGAGCAGTGGAGACGTTGGGTCGTCGGCAGCAGCGAGGCGAAGGGGGCCGTCGGGTGCCGGGTCGCGGACGGAAGGCGGGCGCGCTAGGGCGACGACGAACCGCTACGAGGCGAATCGGGAGCGACGGCTGTTGCGGCGGCTTCGGCGGACCGGAGGTTGCGATCGAGGTGGGTCGCGGCGTCACAGAGCGGTCGTCGGGTGCAGTGGACAGCAGCGATCGCGAGCGCAGGGGGCCGGCGTTCGATCGGACCTCGTCATCGGGGTCACGAGCAGCAAGCGTGGAAGGTTGGCGTCGCAGGGGCGTCGACTCGGTCGTATGGTGCAGTGGGTCGCTCAGAGGCGCGGCGTCGGCAGAAGCGACGGCAGACGCGATGATGGAGCTTGCGGGTGAGGCGGACCTCCGGTGTCGCAGATCGGGCAAAGGCAGAGCGACGGTGACGCGGCGACGGAGCTTGCAGGTGAGGCGGACCTCCGTGGGCTGACGAGGCGGCGCGGCGGTCAGCAGCAGGCAATCGCGAATGGAAGCTGGCGGTGGGGAGGGCGGCGACTCGAGCGATGAAGGCTCACCGAAGAAGAAGCACAGTAAATTTGCTTTTTACAGTGTCTTCTCTCTCCTCTGCTGTTTCTGTTTTTTTGCTTTTTCCTCTTCTCACGTCTCTTCACTTTTTTTGCAGAAGCCGAAGCCTTTTGCTGCTAACTTTTCCTTTCTATGTGTTTCTCTCTTCTCAAAGACCCACGGACGGCAAGCTCTCTTTTCCTTTTTCTAGAAAACCGAGAGAAAAAGCTCCACTCGACGTGATAAAAAAGCTCAACGTGGCCGTGTGTTTCTACTATGTGGCCCTCCCAAAACCCTAGGTACTTTAACCTATTTATAAGCCACGGATTAGGGTTTTAATTTTTCCAAATCAATATCCACGAAGATTTCTTTTTCAAATGCAATATTTGCTTTTCTAAACGCAATATTTTCTTTTTGAAACGCAATATTTATTAGATAAATCCGTAAAATCTCCCCGAGGATACGGACTTGGGCCGATTTACTCCTTTCGTGCGCTTAGCCCAACTTATCAAATTAAAGTTCAGAACCATCAATTGAACCCATTTGTCACCGGCTCACCGTAAATGCAAATTAAAAATAAATGCACCTAAAGCTATATGCTATGCAATTAACTATTTTTTCAGGGATAAAATTAATCCCTAATTTTTTAATGCAATAAATGACTAAACGGGTCGCCAAAATTTAGGTGTCAACAAATAAAATAAAAACCGTCCGAAAGAAGCGCGAACTATGAAGAATTTGGAAGTCCAAGAAGGAGCCGTTGTTAGTAAGACAAGAAGCTCAGATGATCTAAGTTGTGCCTTTAGCGAAGCTTCATGCCAGCAGTTATGCTGCTAAATTTCAAAGAAGAATTGGCTTCGTATTGGCAAAGACAGTTAGCAGCCTATCTGGCTTCGCAAAATCAGCCACTTCTATGGCACTTGCCACTTGTGTGTATCGTAGGACATGTCATCGAAGTTAAGTCCAAAAACGTTGGAACACAATATCAAATTGTTTTACAATTTGTAGTAACCAAGTTCAAAGGGTCATGAAAAGTGAGGCGGTAAGGCATACCAGTGTACCGTAGAAATTCCCAAGGAAAATCAGAGTAGCAACGGCCAATCTATGATAACAAGTCACAGCCATAATTTTTCTTTTTAATGGCTATTGTATCTGTGACCACAATGATTCTTCCTAAAGTAAAACCAAAAGAAAATCTGATGGTATTCATATCCAAATTTATAGGAAAAGAATGGACAAAATAACGATCCAATGGTTTAATATGCAGAGTGGAGAATCAAGATGCTTAAAATGCTTGCAAGCACAAGCTCTGCTCGGAAACAATGGGATACACTAAGTTGAGATCGTAGGAGTTTAAGTAGGGAAAAACGAGAGTGGACAAAAATGACAACCCCAATGAATGCCATCACGTATGATCCTGCAAAACTCAAGAAGGAATCTTTCTAGGACTCATCCTCTCTGCCTTCGTCAACAGTTGATAGTGTCCTTGGACTATGATTTGAGCTATTACAACTAACTACCTATGCTCCACCGAGAAGAGAGTTACCTTTGTAACTTCATCGAAAGTTCCAAATTGATTCTCTATCTGGTGTCTTGCCTACTGGAAGTGTGTATGGCTCTGTTAGTTGTGGAGGAATTAGACCAGTTAACTTGTTGTAGGAAAGGTCTGAGCTCTCTATATTACTTAAATTGGAGAATATTCAGGGAATCAATCCCATTAAATGATTGTGCGACAGATTTAAGACATTTTGTAGAGGAAGAGAGCCCATCAAATCATAGTGCAAGAGATCAATTCTTGACACATATTCTAGAATGTTGCCATTATAAGATTCCAATCTACTCTGACATGAAAGGTTACTTGTTCTAGTTCATCGAGAAAAGCACTTATGCCCCTACCATCATGGTTGAAATAATAAATTGAGTTTTGCCTCGTACCGGTAGAGTTGCCAATGCTCTGCATTTTCACTCAATGAATGGAATGTGCTTTTAGATATTCCAACATTTCCAAATGTCAAATGTTCCAAACAAGAAGGAACTTCGCCCAAAAGGCCATTGTAATAGAGATCCACCATGCTCGTCTCCGTCAATTGACAAAGAGTGAGAGAAATCGAACCTTCAAAGTGGTTTTGTTTTAGTAGAAGAAACTTCAAGTTCGAAAGCAAACTATTGGGCATCTCACCTGTTGTCACGACCTCTCTTTTTCCGTCCGAGGGAAAAATGAAGAGAAGGTTTAGGGGTATTTGCCTAAAGAGGCAGACCAATGGCCCTGGATTAGGCGTGGGCTCTCCCAAACCCATACCTCACGCGACATTGGATTTCATATTTAAGTTCTTAACAACCTATGTATTTCTAGGAGTCGCCACTAGCCTATTGGGGTCGACTAGAAACCAATCAAAACATGAGAGTGTTGTCTTGATTCCTACACAACTAGAGATTTCTAGGAACGGAGACTTGTTTACGCCAATGTTTCTATTAGCGCCCTTGCCGTACCACTAACTTGGAAGGTTGTTTATCTAAATGGCCACACAATCTTGATTATATGAAACCACTAAGTGTCCATGCAAATTTTTTTGTAGGTTTTTTTTAATGTCTAGACTAATCCTAACATACTTTAGAAATTGAAAATCGGTGCGGTAAATAAACATCCAAGAAATTACAATGACTTGAAAGTAATGCGGAAAAGAAAGACCCAATACAAGTCGGGCAAATATTATTACATGGCCTTGTTATCACGTCCCGAGACAGGACCCCCATGAGCAAAATGAGAATTTAAATGTGCATGAAATTACTCTAAATGTATGAAACTATTCTAAATAATTGTAATCTACGTAACATGGATTATTTACAAAAAGGATTATAAAATACCAAAAATAGCATTAAATTAGGAAAATGACTTTATAAAATTAGGAAAATCTCCTAGATGTCATTTTTTGGCTTAATTTGATACCATCCATAATTTATATATTTATATATATATATTGAAATTTTCTGATTTTTCAATTTTTTTTATTTTTTTTTTGAAAATAATTTCCTAAACTGATCTATACTTGATTTACACTAATATGGAAGAGCCCAATACATAAATATCACAAGAACGGAGCTCGAATTGACTGTTTCAAGATTGAAGCTTAGTTTGGGCATTTTGTCAAACACTTGGTGTGCATTAAACTAGCCCAAACAGCTTCCTCAAGCCATGTTCGTGGTCTTCAATCTCGACCCATAAGCAATCTCATATGGAACTAAAATATCAAGGTTATACTACCACGTGCAAAGAGCAATATTAGATAGAAATCATAGCTTAAAACACACAAGAACCAAGTTGAAATCGTCCTCAAATATGCGGGTTTGAGCTGATTTTGCAAATATGGGTTTGAACCCAAGTCAAGCAAACAGGTTACATGCCCATATTCAAGCCCCGACACTCATCACATGCAAGATCTACGGGACACATTACTTGATCCAAGTGAAAGTTAGTAGCATGGGCTTTCCAATGCAACAAAAATCATAGAGAATGACCAACTGAACACATCAAAACGACCTCTTCAAGAAGCACACATGCAAAGTCCACACTGACCAGCCATAAATCAATGTGGATAGGCTTGGTTTTTAGCCCAAGTTGTGGACGATTTCATGGTTTATCCAGAGATTTAAAGACCAAACCAAGCTAACCTCAGCATCATTTATACTCACATATGATATTCATCAAGCTCGTGAAGATAGAAAACACATGCAAAGGAGAGTAGCAAGTCAAACATGTATGGCTCTTGAAGAGGCTTCAAACACCTAGAAAAATTTCAGTCTCAAAAATTAGTTTTCCAGGCTAGTTTTCCTCTTAGTTTTCCAAGGTTAAAACATATTCAAAATTGATCAAAAACACATCTAAGACTCTTACCTGGCTTCCTAGTTTCTTTTTCAAATGGTTCTTGGCCGAGGAACCAAGAAATTATCCTCAGGGGGCACGTGGAAGTTGGCTCCTTCAAACTAGAAATGAGATCTGCAGAAAAAAAAAATTGACAACCAAGGTTTTCGTTAAACTCCAAAATTAGACTTCAGGACTTCTTTTGTTGGCCAAATTAACACCGAACCAAACTATATGTATTCTAGTTTGGTTTACAAGTCATAGATTTCCTCATTTGTCTCTCACTTTTCTCAAAAACACTCACTTTCTCTCACTCGTGACCAATTGGGCTCAACACTTACAAAAATTTTCGGAATTTCTTGGCCCGCTAGGAGGGTAATATTTCGGGGGGCCTTAGGAGGCCTTCCCGATCTCTATTTGAGATGTGCGACCTGTGATTAGAAATATATTTGAGCGAAGTTTCACTCTCTAGTTGAAGGTTTTGACTAATTTTGGCCGCAAGTTTATGAAAATTTCACTTTTCTCTCCCAAGGTCGATCTATAATTTCTAGGTTTTTGCTTTTCTGCAGTTGCTTCTGAGGGCCTCTTTTCGGGACGACTGTGTGCTCCCTCCTCTTCTTCTTGTCTCCTCCGTCTCATGCCTTAAAATAGATTGCTTCATAGATCTTATCCCCTGAATTAAAGAATTTTTGGTTGGTCTTTTGTCCACCTACCAAGCTTGTCAACAAGGCTACTTTAACAACTTTCTGACTTAGCCAAAATTTTCAACTTCTGTAGCTGTTGAGTGTCCGAATTTTGCTACAATTTTCCCGTGCTTTCAGCAGCTTATCCCTGATCAATTTTTGTCCACTTGCAATATCAATAATGGTCTTCCATCACGTGTAAAGATCGGACTGATTGGGATATTGAGTAGGATATGGTGGGGCCATAAATATGCTTACTTAGCAGCTCCAAATTGAGACTTAACCATGGGCTGGTTTTTGGTAGCCGGTTTGAGTGCTTTAATCCATCAATTTGGCTGCGGTTTTTGATCAATTAGCAAGCTCATGTATATTAGTTTAAGATGTTGATCATTTTTCGCAATTATCTCCACCAAATTTTGCAAGAAAGTCCCTCAAAGTTAGTCATTTTCTTGCCCGAGAATGCCCAATTCAATTCAATTTGGTCCTTTTCGCCCGATTTAATTAATTAGACCTAACCCAAGTTCAATTTCAACTCAATTGGGGGAAAGATGATGATTTAAGGGTTCGGGCAAAATTTTACAAATTTTGCGAATTGGTCCCTCAACTTTTTGGAAATTGCATTTTGGCCCCCAACTTGCCATTTTAATTCCAATCTGACCTCCTAGGCTTGGCTAGTCACATTTAGATCATTGGCCCCAACTTGCTTTTTTTTTCTTTTTTCTTTTTTCTTTTTTAAATTTAATTTTTTTTATTTTTTTTTAGGAAAAACATCTTCCATTTTAAAAAAAAAAACTATACTAAACACCTAGATAATCTATATGTGTTGACACCTAAATTTTGGCGATTCGGTCATTTATTTGTTACATAGAAAATTAGGGATTAATTTTATTAAAAAAATTACTTAATTGCATAGCATATAGATTTAGGCGCATTTATTTTTTATTTGCATTTTTTGCACTTTATTGGACCGATGGCGGATGGGTCGAATTAGTGGTTTTGAGTTTTAAATTAACAGGGCGGACTAAGCCCATGAAACAAGCAAATTGGCCCGAGCCCATTTTTTTTTAATAACCAAAATTATCTAAATCGAGATTTGATATGATATTGCGGTGGTTTTTGGAATTTAAGAAAATCGGGTTGCAATCTTATCTTTAGTCTTTAGGTGATAAAATCGTTGAAAATATTAGGGAGATAAGGAAAATAAAATAATTTTCGCGATCGGGAGGTTATAGGCAATCTTCATGAGATAAAATATTTGCAAAAGGATTACATTTTGTTTTGCCTATAAAAGGGTGCGTGCGGAGTTCAATGGAGGGGGGCTTTTTCTTGGTTTTGGAAGTCGAAATTTACTAAAAGAGAAAAGAATTTTCGTGCTTTAAGGAACCGTCCGTGGAGTCCTTGAGAGAAAGAGAGGAGTGAAAACAGGGAAGAAGGGGAAAAGTGAAAACAAAAAGCAAAAAGGGGTAAAGGTGATTGAACCAGGTCGTTCATCCCCCTTCCTTCTGCCGTTTCCGCTTCTACCTCCCTCCTGCCGGATCCGATTTTGATTCGCCCTCCTTGCGACGGTCGGCGCCGCCTCACCGTGCCACCACACTAGACGGCCCCGCTTCCGATCGACGCCTGCACCTGGAGTTTCTCGGTCCGCGACGCCTTTCGTCGGTGGTCCGAGCCGCTGCCACATGCATCTGCTCTACCCCTGATCCGACCGCGACCGCCGGCCCGGAGGCCAGTGAAGCCACCGCTTTCCTCCCGTGACGCCAGCAGCTGTGCCCAAGCACCAGCAACGCCTTAGCTTTGTCCTTGCCCGCGCGTCTGCCTTGGCATCCCTGTAGTCGAAGACCACCGCGCCTACACTAGCAATCGCCGATCAACTCCTCGCGACGACCCGAGCCCGAGTCGAGCCTGCTCCGCCACCACCCACGACCTCCCGTTCGCCCGTCGAAACGCCGGAGTGTCGCCCGATCCGCACCCTGCGCGCAGCCGATGCCGCCACGCCTCGCACCCGCGAGCTCGCCTCACCGCGCCGCAACCCAATACGAGACTCCCGAGCACCACTCCGCTCCCGCGACGAGCCTTGCCTCCAGGCCCGACTGGATCCCGTGCGGACGCCGAGCCGCCCTCGCAAAGCCGCTCCATCCTCTGTTGCCTTTCGCTAGAGCTCGACCAACAAGCAATCCTCCCTCGCCGGATCGACCAATGCTACCCCCTCTTTCCTTAGGTTGTTTATTTATTTTTATTTTTTACTTTTATCTTTCATTTATTTTATTTACTTTTTTTAAGTTTTGCTATTATTGTATCAATTGGAATATTGGGAATTGATTTTCGTTTTATTGTAGGCATTATCGGCATGAGTTATCCCTAAAATTATTGTAATTATTAATTTGACCAAGTAAGATGTCGGGTCACTTTTTTAATTATATTAATTCTTGGGGTTTGTTGATAGTATATTAATTGTTGAATCAATATAATTATTAATTTGATCCGTAAGATTTCGGATCAGATTTTTAATCATTTTGAACTCTTTGGTGTGATAATTAGGGTTAGGATAATCGTTAATTTGACCTGTGAGACAACAGGTTATTTTTCGATTATTTTAATCCTTTATTTTGTTGGTAGTTTAGATTTAATATTTATTTAATAATTACTTATCTTTTTTTTTTTAAAATCAAAATTCTGCATGAGCATATAGGTTTAGTAAATCGAACATGTAGGTTTAGTAAATTAGAAATTTTTTTCTAGGATTGCATTTTTAGAATTGCATTTTTAGGAATAAGTTAGGGTTGGACCTAAAATAATTATTTTAAATAGGAATTTTATTTTGAATTTAAAAAAGTATAAAATAAAAAATGCATTCATTTAGGATGTTAGTTTTTGTTTAATTTAAGTTGCATGTTTAATTATGTGGCAATTTTAAATTTCGAATTTTATAAAAAAATACATAAAAAAATATCATGCATATGTCATGTAGAATTAGGGCATTCTTTGCACGTCATGGCATATTAGGATTGCATATTATAGGTTTAGATAATTTCTCCCAAATAGATTGCATGTTTTTGTTAGGAATAGTTATGCGCACGTCATATAGAATTAGGTTCATGAGATTGTTAAGAGATTCATTTAATTAGAATTTGGTTGTTAGTAAAATTACGTCATGTAGTTAAAATGCATGTTTTATGATAAAATTCTAATTTCAAGAAAACCCAAAAAAATAATTGTTTGCTTTATGCGTTTAATTATTCTGATGCAAGTTGTTTGATTCATTTAGTGTTTGATAATGATTGAGCATCTGTGTGATCACCATTTTGCATGATAGAGATTTAGGTTAAAATAAATCTAAGTTGCCTGCAAAAACATTTTTGAAAATTAAAAAGAAATGGTACCGAAAGGGCATTAGAAAATTCTAGTATAACCAAGTCCCTGTATCCATAGTCTCTGGTTCGTAGGAGTAAAGTAAATCTCCCATTACTTTACTTGGGTTTCTAATCGACCCACTAAAAAATAGATTAGTGGCGACTCCTAGATAATAATCAATTGCATGCTAAATACCTGAACCTTAAGTCGCGAATTGGTATGGGCTTGGGAGAGCCCGAGCTAAGTCTAGACTTAGCAATCCATTAACCTAAACTTATGTGGTGCATCCGAAATTTAGATCGCGACAATATGCAAGAATTTGACATGAAATATTTTTGTGAAAAAATAAGTTCCCATTTTTTGGAAATGATTTTTGGGCAAAAATTTAGATGTCAACACCTGTCAACGCATTTTCCAATAGATGCGAATGTGACCATGGATGAACATCTAGAAAGAAACTAAGGAAAAGACCCAATGAGCTCATCATTTTGTAAATGCAAGAACCTCATAAATGTAACAATGGCACAGTAGGCTATGTATGGACATAATTGTTAGTCCAAAGGTATAAAACAACGAGAGGATTCAATTTGCAGAAGTTCGATGATAAAGGACCACCCAGTGAGTTTCTTAACAACATAAGAAATTTCAAAAGTTGAATATCTCAAATCCAATTTGGTATTGGTCCGGCCAAGAAATTATCATTTTGATCCAAAGTTCTTAAGTTCGAGGTATCCAAAATGCCAGGTGGTATATTCCAGAGAATTGATTGTCTTCTACATACAAATATTTCAACCTTGTCAAGTTTTTAGTTCTTGGTAGCATTCAACCACGCAAGTTGTTGCTTGATAATTTTAATACATATAGTGAGATACAACCTATGGCCAATGGCTCTGGCTTCTCCCCCATGAAGCCATTATTCGACAAATCTAAGGTGGTCAACAATTTCATATTGTCCATTGATGGGGGGATTCTATCTCCCATCAAGTTCCTTGATAGGTTCAGGAATAGCAAATTCAAAAGGATGAAATCAATTTGAGATGGAAATGCTCCTTCAATTGAATTGGCAAATGTATTGAATCAATGCATATGGACAACATTTGACTTGGATGGCAAATAAAAGCACCCAACAAGTTGCTGCCAGTGAGTTTTAACTCGACGAGATTCACATTATTTTGCAATAGCCAATATCAACAACATGGAACTCCACATGCACAACCCTAGCAAAGAACACTTCATGTTTTTATGTTGAATTGTTGCATTGCGTCATTGCCTAATTCAATATCCTTAATATATGTAGCTCAGCATTTTGTGCTTTGTTTTTGTTCATATGGCTATCAATTTAGCTTAGCCTAGATTTCTTCTGAATAAAAGGTGTGACTAGGTTGACCCTTGACAAATCTTCTACGTTGGTTTAATTTGATAACGACATTAGAGTGATTGGGAAAATAAACACTAGCATGATCATTGATCCTAATGCAAATGCATATGACAGTCGCTCTTAAAATTCTACCGGTAGAATCGAACTTATCGTTCAAGCAATTTTTCATTTAAGTATTGGATAAGCTTAATTCTCTTACTTTAAATCTTTGTCAAGCAGTGAGCACAAAGGTGGGCTCAATGCATGCCTTTATCGACAAATTCGAGCAATTTTCTGCGCCCAATCCTTTATTTTAGGGGGATCTTGTCTTGAGACGCTAAAACCCGGTTGTTTTGGTGATACAAATCGCAACCATTAGATATTCAATGTTGGATACATTTTAGTCGTGAACTAAAGTATTTTTGCTCAAATCACAACCAAATTAAAATCTTCTTATATTCAAATTATCAGGACGAGGAATACAATACAAACACTCCAAGAGTCGACTCAAATGCTTACAATCCTATTACATAAAGGTTCTCCACTATTTCATCATATTTTTCCATCTCAAAATTCTTAGAAGAATAATCTCTACTGTAGAAACAACCGGATAAGGTTACAAACAAGCTCGAACAACACACGCTGATAATACGAGTTTAGGTAGAGAAAAAGAACTACCCCAAGGAATGCCACGACATATGATCCTGCAAAACTCCACAAGAAGGCTTCTCTCCAAGAATCATCCTCCTTGGTATGATTTAAAGATGGTGGTGTCTCATGTTCTTGATTTGAGTAATCACAGCTTGTTAATGGTGTTCCACAAAGAAGAGGATTACCTTCATAACTTGCTTCGCCAAAAGTTCCAAATTGATTTTCTCGGTCTGGTGTCTTGCCTGACAAGTTATTATGACCCACTCTAAATTCGACAAGGCATAGAGCTCTGTTAGTTGTGGAGGGATGGGACCGGTTAAGCTGTTGTAGGATAGGTCCAAGCTCTCTACATTCTTCAAATTGGAAAACATTTTCGGGATCGATCCAGTCAAATGATTGTGTGACAGATTCAAGGCTTTGAGTTCACTCAAGTGGCCAACCTCTGGAGGAATAAAGCCTGTCAAATTGTTCTGTGAGAGATCGATTCCCGACATCAGTTCTAGAATAATGCCCTTATAAGATTCCAACCTACTCTTTGTCCTGAAACTTACTTCATCTGAAACATATATGAAACCTTCGCCAAACTCATCCCAAATGCGCAAGGTAGCAAATAAGTTTAGAAATATTCTATTGTTTCCAAATGTCAAATCTTTCAAACAAGGAGGAATTTTTCCAGAAAGATTATTATTTGAGAGATCCAATATGGTCATGCTTTTCAACACACATAGATCCAGAGGGATTGATCCTTCAAAATTATTTCCTTGTAGTAGAAGAACCTTCAAGTTCGGAAGTGAACCAATCCAATTGGGGACCTCACCTGACAATGAATTGTGTCTCAAATCCAATGTGACAATCAATGAAGCTCTAAAAAGAAAATCAGGAAAATGCCCAACGAGTGCATTATTTGCTAAATGCAAGAACTTGATAGCTGAACCATTGGCACAGGGAGGTATACTTGGCCCAATGTTGTTACTTGAAAGGTCTAACAAAAAGAGATCATGTAAGTTGCAAAAGCTCGATGGTAAAGAACCTCCCAATAAATTACGCGACAGCATAAGCACACTCAAGAATTGGATATCTCCAACCCAATTGGGAAGTGTTCCAGATAGGGAATTATGATTTACATCCAAAACTCGCAAAGAGGGGCTATTTAAGATGCCAGGTGATATGTCTCCTATGAAACGATTGTTTTCCAGATACAAAAATTGCAAATTGCTCAAGTTAGAATTCCTCGGTAGCATTTGGCCTTGCAATTTGTTGCTTGAAAGTATCAATTCATAAAGTGACGTACAATTGTTAGCCAGCATCTCTGGTATCTCTCCCGTGAAGCCATTATTCGATAAGTCCAATGTAGAAAGTCCTTTCATATTGCCTATTGAGGAAGGGATTCTGCCTTTTAATAAGTTGTTTGACAAATTCAAATATTGCAAATTAGGGAGTATAGAACCAATCCAAGATGGAAGCTCGCTGTCAATATGATTAGCAGACACATCCAACCGGTTCATGTTGACAAGAGTCAAATTGGAAGGCAAATGAAAAGCACCTGATAAATTGTTGCCTATGAGTTCTAAGGACTCAAGATTTAAATTGTTGTCCAATAGCCAATGCGGGAAATTTCCTGTCATTCCATTGTGGCTGAGTTCAAGCCATCTCAAGTCATGTTGGTCTTTCATAAAGCTGGGAATTGCACCATTTGTTGTATATTTGTTGAGCACACAGTTTGATAATACGAACTTCTTCAATTGAAATGAAGGAAACCAAGTGGACTCTTCCGTATTTACTTCTAGATGATTCCGGTTGCCACTGAGGTACAATTCCTCAAGGTTTGAATTATTGGCCAGGGAAGCAAGCGAAAGTGAGCCTTCAAAAGCATTTGTAGAAAAGTCAATATATTCAAGTGACTTGAGATTATAGAGGAGACATGAAGGAATGGCCCTGCTAAAGTTGTTATTTTGAACATCAAACCTACGAAGGGAGGTCAGATTGCATAAGCATGGAGGAAGAGCATCCCAAAAATGATTATAACTAATATCCAACTCTTCAAGGTTCCTCCATCCACACAAGCCTGTTGAAGTGGACATTGCAATTATGAGTATCATCACTAAATTGTACTTTGTATGATGGTTTCTGTTGAGAATGGAGGACAGCAAGAGTATGCAATCTAATATCAAAAAATGCAAACAGAAAATTTGGTAAGATGGACATTTGGAGCGAAGTCCCATCACCACAATGCTTCATTTCCACTATTCTTTACATTTCATTAATTAGAACAAAAAAGGAGAGGCTTGATTTCTTCAGGCATTTTGACAAATTTTGAATTGGATTGGAAACGATATCTAAAGTTGATATTATCCCTAGATTTAAGGCGTAATTATATGGGCAGCATCTAAAAGGATTATGCAATCTTGTACTTTTAAAAAGACGATTCAATGTGATCCTCCGTTGGGTGCGGCGTGAGATTACATTCTTTGTTGGCCGACATGTCTGCCAAGTCAGCAGAGGAGGTCCCCCAGGCATCATGTGGACTTGCATTTCACTTTTTTCCCCTCTTTTTCCTTTTTCCTTTTTTTTTTTTTGTGCTTACGTTTTCTTTTTTCCATTTTAGTTTCTTCTTCTTCTTCCTTGCACTTCCATTTTTTTTTTTTTATTGTGCTTACTTTTTTTTTTGCAATTCATTTATTATACTATTATAAATTATTCTTTAGATAAGCTATATTTAGAAAAACAAAATTGTCCTTAATATGATCCATATCATTTGAAAATTTTATTTAACAAATTTTCAAATTTATAGTCAATAAGACATAAAAATCTGAGACCGACAAAGAAACTATTTACGAGGCTGGTGCTTTGTAGGGACATATGTTCATTGGTAAAGATATTTTTACATGTATTTATCCTTTTTCATTATTACTGTTAGTGACTTTTGCATATGTATCATTTGGGTATGTTACTCATTAGGCATGAAATACATCAACTAGAAATTCGCTAGATTGGACAAATAAAACGTGGGAGAAAAGTTTAAACTGAAAACTCTAGCTAAATAGACGTACAACAGTGCAATAAGATAAGAGTAATACTATTATCTTCTTCACAAATTCAATTTAATTTTTATTATAATTATGTGGATTTCCTTATTAACGTCATAGTCTTTAAATATGATTTCCATTCAATTAAGTCAAAACTTGATATCATTTTCTCATTATCCTTGAGTTAAATTTTTGTGAATTATACGATTGAAACCAAAATTGAGTAAAACTTATGAAATTCTCTTTTATCTTCTTCTTCTTCTTTGTAAATCAATTTCAAATTAAGTGGACTTTGTATAATTTTTTTTTTTTTTTACATTGCTTTGAATGAAATAAACTATTTCAGATAGGTGAATTTTAGAGGAAGAGAAGCTAAAAAAAAAAAAAAAAAAAAAACTGTAAATATTCGTGTGTGAAGTAAGTTAATTTTTTTTTTTCTGATGTTTAAGGAATTAATGTTATTGTGGTATTAAAAATTAGAGAGTATTAAATAAAAAATTTATTTCAAATATTAAGCAAAATAAGAAATAAAATAAGCTGCCATTCACATTATTTAAATTTAATTTTAAAAACTATAAATTATGTACGTACGACTGCACTGAAATAGGTTATATTTCAAAGTATGAATATTATTCATGTAATAAGATATATTCCTCTTTTTAATTTAAATTTTACATTACATGAATAGATTACGTTGTTCAAGCATTTTCTGTTAGTTCACTTTTTCATCCCATGTGGCAAATTTTTCTTCGCAATTTATGCACATGTCAATTACATATATGAGTGAAGTGGCATGTGTGGAGTAAACTTACACGAAATGGTTCAATTTTATATTTTGAGATATATTGTATTTACTTACCTTTTTTTTTCAAATTTTTATAATGAATGAGAGATAAAAGTTGAAAAAGATAAATGCCAGAAAAGATTTTTGGGGTACTTTCTTTTATACTTAAACTTTAAACTTGAACTCAATAAAGATAAAATAATTTTGATGACAAAATAATAAGACAATGCTTATCAGTTGAAGCGAATTGCGATGCGATGAGCATATGAACGAGCATCGCTCCAATTTTAATTATATGAAAATTGTTCTAATAAGAGATAAAATCTTCAATGACAAACCAAAAAGGTATAACTTATTTACTAAGTAAATTTCAAAGTAAATTTAAGCTAAATTTAGAATGATAAATATAATATATTTAAATAGTATATGTTATAGAGTTAATTTTTAGATTACATGAATAAGTTATTTCAATATATTTTATCTTTATCTACAATGTGCATATTTATCCTGAAGAGCTAAAATTTCGAGAATGATAGATCGATTATGCCGCGACCTTCTCGAGCCCTCCTATGAGGCACGATGGTCGATGGCTTGCTAAGTCTACGCTTAGCCCAAGCTCTCCTAAGCCCAACAAATTCGTAACTTATGGCTCGAGCTTTTAATATATGTCATTTTTATTTAGGAGTCACTGCTGGAAAAATTAGGATCGATGACTTGATTACACTAGTTAATCAACCAATGCCATTTCAATATTTAATCTTATTTAAATCCTGAAGTTTGATTCTTTTGAAGGACTTTTCATGCATTTTTTTTTTTTTAGAGAAAACTACTGAAAAACTATTTTTAAGCGTTTTGCTAATTTTTGGAAAAAATAAAACATTTTCGGAATTATTTTTATTTTTAAATATTAAAATAATAATAGAATATTATAATATAAACAACCGGACCCGGGTCGGATATCCAGACCCGATCCGGTCAAGGCTGACTAGGCCCGCGACCGGACTGGTCTCAATTATTGAGCCTAGTCCCACGAGCAGCCCAAGGGAACAAATTGGGCAAAAAGGGAGAGGCCCAGTGCGTGCGTGAACTAAAAAAAAAACACCCTACATCGCCCAAGCCCGTGCACACCCGGCCCGTGAGAAAAAATGAAACGTGCCCGAGCCAGTTGAACCCGCGACTCGAGAATGATGCGGACCCGACCCGACCCGACTCGAGCTCTCCACTACATCCGTGCTTTCTTCTTCCTCGGACCTCACCGAGAGCTCCTTCTTCTCGGTGTTTCGCCGAAATAGCCCGCCCTCCACCCGTAAACCATGCTCCGGTTACGCTCGCACGCGACGGCCAAGAATAAGACGACACGATGAACCAACGATCTCAGAGACAAGCACTCTCAACACAAGCTCAGATCTGGTTTAGACATTTCGTCGAGCGGGTGGTGCGCGCAACTGGAACGGGGGACTCTCGGCTTGAACAGGATCGAAACCGGCGCCGGCGCTCTCAACACAAACTAGAACACGCGTGATGGCGTGACGAGGGATGGCTAGTGGCCAGTGCTCGCATGAACGAGACGGCCACGATCTCCGACTCAACATGCCCAAAAAAGGGGACGGAATAGGGTCGGGGGAGGCTCACTGGTTTGGCTAGGGAGTGTCGGCTGGGCAGGGTTGTCGGATGGAGCTCGCACATGGCCGAGGTGTTGGCTGAAGCCCTCTCGCTCGAATCTCCTCCGATTTCACTCTTGGCCGACTTCTCTCTCTGCTTCAGCCTCTCCGATCTCCCTTTCTTCGACCACTGCCCTCGGTCCCCCTCTCAGATGCCCTTTTTTTTCGGATTTCCCTCCTCCTCCTCCTTCAATCGAGCTCGTGGCCCCCTATTTATAGGCGAGGAGCTCGGTTGACGGAGGTGCTCCGACTGCCGGTACCTTGGCACGCCGACCAGGCCCTCTCTTGGCCGAGCCGACTTTCCCTCACCATCAACTCCGCGGTAGGCCTAGCTCTGCGCCTCCTCTCTCCTGCACCGTCTCCTCCCTACTCCACCCTAGTTGCTTCTGCTCCGCAGTGTCCTCGGTGGCGTGCAGAGGAAGAGGAAGAGAGAAGGGAGAGAGAGGGCTGGGCCGAGGGGGAATCTAGGGTAAGCCAGGCCCGGGCCCGTGCTCCGCCGGGGGGGGGGGGGGGGCGACTAAAGGGGCTGGGGCGAAAGCCCAGCCCCTGAGCTCCTTTTTAGCCCTTTCTTTAAAAAATATTATTTTTAAAAAGATGAGTGTTGGAAAAAAATTTCGAGGTGCTTTGTCTTTTTACTTATATTTAACTCCATAAATATTAAAGCTTGTTGATGACAAATCAATAAGCCAATGCTTCTAAGTCGAACTGAAGTATCATATGTTGAGCATAGGAGCGAACGTAGCTCCGACTTTAACAATAGACATATAAAATTGATAGATAAGGGAAAACCTACTTATTTGTCGAAATAAGAGATAATATCTTCAATGACAAACCAAAAAGATAAAAATCCTAAGTTTAATCATGTGATGAAATAAGTTAAATTTGAAACGATAAATAGAATATATTTAAACAATATATGTTTTAGGATTAATTTCAAATTGAATAAATTTCATGATTAACTAGTATTAGAAATTGTTTTCTTGATAGACAATTTATATGGCCGCCTTGAGCGGCTATGATGGTGGTTTTAGATTTTTAATTTTATTTTTTATTTTGCAATTCCCATCATTTTTTCATTTTTAAAATTTTTTTCCTCTCTTAAAAAAAATTAAAAATCTTTTTTTTTTCCTTTTATGTGGAGCTTAGTGCACGCTACATTATTACTACGTATGTTAAGAAAGTAATAAAAACAAACATTTCAGCTTTTCTAGTTGGCCAAATCACAATGCATCAATTTGATAAGTTTGAAAATTCGATTGCACTTTGGTGATATGTTTTAAAATTTATGATGCACTTATCCTTTTTGAGATAGGCCATTCTATTGCTGCCTAACCCTAGTGCCTTCATTCTTGGAGCTAGTAGCCACTTATAAAATAATGTCTTGTTATCATATTTTGCACGCAACAGATTCTCTCTCTCAGAAAGTTTATTACTTTGCAATGACACTGTTATTAAGAATAACTTAGCTTGAGTCTTATAAGTTAATTACCATTCGGTAACAATAGTTTCTTCACCCTCTCTCAGCTCACAACTTAAGGTTATTGACTCCCTTATTATACTTTCATTTATATAGGTAATTTAATCAAGAAGTATTACCATAGACAACAGATGATGCGCGTTTTTTTTTTTGTTTTTTTGTTTTTTTTTTGCTTTGTGAAAAGTACAAAATAATTTGGTTTTTACTATACTATCAAAATCTAAAATATAACTTAATTTAAAAATAATACAAAAAACTATATCTCCACGGTTGTGTATGTTGTGGGTGTTTCGAAATAGGAAAAAAAAAAAGAAGAAGTCAAAGTGAAAGATCTGCAACATTTAAAATAAGTAGAAAGAATAAAGTAAAAATCAATGTAAACATGTATGTCCATTAAGGTTGCTTTGTTTGAGCTTTAGTGTCATTTAATTTCTTAGGCTTCATGGCTTTGTTGAATTTATTGACACTTGCAATTCCTGAAGTTTGACCACCATTGTGGTTTAATATGTAAACTTTAAATATTGGTTGATATTGATTTCTGATTAACTTTTGCATTTAATTTGGTTATGATTCCTATATAATATTTGAACTCCTCTGGTATACTGTCGTGTCAGTATTTAATCTTCTTGGCTATGGCTCCTTGAATCTGTTATGTTGTTACACTATTATACAAATTGGCCCACACAAAAAGTTGCAGAAAACTAAAAGCTTGGGGACTAAACTTCAATCTTCAAAGATCAGGGAAAAGCTTGAAAAAAATAAATAAATCAAACTTGTAAGGATCACGGACATCATAACACATTGATGACATTGGTTTACTTATGGTCAAACAACTGTATGTGCTTCTATGATAAGTTATTAATAATGATAAACGAAAGCCTTTCCACAGAGGTACCTTTCAATAACTTCGAAGAGGCATTCAATCTGCAATTACTGATGTTTAAGGCCTTAAGAGATGTCATCCTCATAATGTCCATGAAAGCATCATTCCCCAAATTGTTCTCCATAAGATCTAGCACCTCAAGATTCACACCTGTGATTGACAAAAGGTTCTCAACATCGAAATTTACATATCAAGGCATTGTCTTCTATTTTACATGTACCTTCAAGCTGACTGGAAGACAAATTTTGGGCCTCCATTGAAGTTTGCTTGTACAATGAGGGGACTCGTTGCAGATGATTGTAAGATAGATCTAGCCTCTTCAATTTCTTCAAGTGTAGCGTTCCATTTAAATCTGATTATAGAAAGATTCATGCATGCATTATGGTTAATTAATTATTTATAGATATCATATATCTAACTATCTTTAATACGCTAAGAATAACTATATGCTCATGATGAGGATAACTTATTAATAGATAGAAATCAATTATTCCAATGTATCCAAGCATAAAAAAAAATTCTATCGCTTTGTTTGTAAACCAATTTCATAAGCGAGTAGTTTGTGCCTGTAACAGTATTTATTTTATTTAGTTAACTAGCAAAGCTGAGATAGCTATGTGCTCCCCACCTGACATTTCTTTACTTTACATCTGTAATTATCACGTGGCAACATACATGGCATAGTATTGTCATGTGGCTTGCATTCGACTAATAAGCATTAGTTTTGGCTTGCTTGTGCAAGGTAACCGCCTCCTCATGAAATGGCAGCTCAGTCTCGGGCTATCCAAATTTGGGGTCGAAGTAGAGAGAGAGAGAGAGAGAGAGAGAGAGAGAGAGAGGGGAACTCCACCGGGCAACGGCAGCTCAAGGGTCACAAGGCTCATATGAGCGTCAATGGTGGGTTTGTGTGTGAGAAAAGAAGTGGGAGAGCGAACAAAGATTAAAGGGGAATAATTACCAAATTAATTTTAAACTTATTGTACGGAGACTAATTAGTCCTAAACTCTTCAAATTTCCAAATAATCCTAAACATTTGTATGAAATTCCAACGTAATATTTCTAGAAAATTGCTGCTAGAAATTGCTGACGTTATATTCAATCATCAATGGTCATTTTACATTGCACGGCTGACATTTTGACATGTATAATTCTTAATGAAACAACGTCGTTTTGTATATATTTTCTGATTTTTCTGTTTTTGCCCTTTTTCTTTTCTTCCTTTTTTTTTTCTTTTCTTTCCTTTTATGTGCTAGTGTTCATCTTCTTCCTTAGAGAGCTCCTATTCATTGATCATGGTAGCAGAATGTTTCAGCCGGGGAAAAATGGCTTGGCTGGGGTTGCTGGGATCCAAGGGCTCTGATCTTGGAGCTCCTTAAAATTAGCGACATTCCTAGCATTTTCGGCACTTCTTGCTCTCAACTTGTGGCAATGAGAAAAACGTGAAAGCAGTTAAAGATCCATCTAAATTTTAGGACAAGCAAAAAGAAAAAACAAAGCTCTCTGAAGGGTGCATTTGTGAGTCAAGAAAGCCATGTACCAAACTTTCACCACTCACTAAAACCAAGAAATTCGAAAAAAGAAGAGGAAACAATGAGCAACGATGTTGAAGGACAACAAGACGCTTGCATTAGCTGAAAGAGGAAAGAAAAAGGCAAACTTTTTAGGTGCTAAAAAAGTCAGAGCTAAAAATAGCAGGATTCTTCATAATAGAGAGGAGTTTTAAAACAATAGTTTCATGCTCTTAAGCAAAAGGGTCAAAGAAAACACAAAGCATAGATTTTGAAATGACCGATCTGGGAGGCACCTAATACAGAGCACAATATTTTGTGGGACATTGAATGAGTAGAAACTCGACATTACTCGCCAGTAAAATAAATAAATAAATAAATAAAGGATTCTTTGCTACTAGCCTGGATAACTAGGGTTCTGATGAGATCTTCTAGAGACATACGGTGTTGTGGTGATGGAGCGACTCAGTGGTCTTAGCTCTCTAAGGAAGCAAATGAAAAGTAGAGAGGAAAAGTAAATAAAAGAAAAACAAGAATTTTTAAAAAGTTTGCTAAACAATGTCGTTTTATCAAGAATTGTACAAGTCAAATCACTTTCCATGTCGCGAAGGATGACCGACAATGATAGACCGCCACATCAGCAAGTGGCAATTGATAGAAAAAACTTCATTGAAATTTCCAAGAAAGGCATAGGAATATATCAACAAAATTGAAAAATTTAGGTTTAAATTGGCATTCAGTGTAATGAGCTCAAAATCGAATTGGTAATTTTCCTGAATAAAGGAGAAGGGGAAAAGTGGAAAGAGGGAAAAAAGAAAAAAATAAAGAAAAGCATAAGGAAAAGAAAGTTGGAAATCAATCTTGATATGATTATGTGTTGAAGTATCAGACTTTCAAAAAAGTATATTTACAATTATCCTTATAAGGAAGAAGCTTCCCGACAACATCCCGTGGACCAATTATCTTGTGGTGGCATCCAAAGACAAGAGGTTCATCTAGGTGGTGGTGTACAAGATGACCCAAAAATTGGCTGTAGGACGATAACAACTCCATTTGGAGAATGGATAAAGAGATCATAGAGCTCTGTGGAGGCATCGGTGAATTCCATAGTGGTTTAGATAGATTTAACGACAGACACGAACTGTTATAGAGACCTTTGCCCTAGGTCAACACCCTTTGCCTCCGACTTTGCTAGCATCATCATCGTTTATCCTTGGTGTCTTCAAGCTCGAAGTCCGCTGGCACAATCGAGCCTCACATCCCAGATCTGAGGTCGACCAAGCTATAGATCTAACGTCTAAGCCTCGACTCGACCTAGGATTTGGGTCAATCTAAGGTCAAAAGGGGCCAGCTACAGCCGCAATTGGGTATTTTGTTCAACAATGGCCATTGATCCCTGGCATAGGCGTTGCTGCAATGGTGAGAAAGTGGAAGAGAGAAGGTGCGGATTGGGTGCAAGGAGGGTGCTTGGGTGGCCTTGTTGAGCTTAGAGGCCAAGTGCTAAGTTGCCGGCAACATTGTATGGCTTGAACGGAGGCAAGGTTATGTCGACAAAGTGTGGCGGGGCAAGCAACGGCAGGCAACGATGACGACACGTGTTCCTAGTGGTGATGAAAATTTGGGAAGAGAGCTTGTTTACTCATTTGGGAGTACTTCATCCCGAATGCTTCGGCTCTGTTTTCGGCTTTTTAGATTTGGATACTCTGAAGAGAAGTAGCGAAGAGAGTCTGAGACACCAAGGGAGTAGAAAAACTAGACCCCACTTTGTTGTGTAGGCTGACCCGCCACGTCCAAGCCCACTCAAACATCGACATGTGGCTCCAGTTGGGTCCCACTTTCTCTCTCTTCTCTTATCCTCGTGGGTCCTCCCTCTTCATTAATTCCTTTCTCTACTTGTTCTTTTTTATTTTTTTACCTCCTTTCTTCATTCTCCCTTTCACTCAGCCTTGGACGACTCCGCCTCTGCCCCAACCCCAATGTCTCTCTTTACCATCACCTCCATGCTATGAGAACTCGTCCACTAGGGGTCGACAATGGCAGTTGACCTCCAAAATTCCAGATGTGGCTGCTATATTCCCTGCTCGACCTCGAATCAATTGCGATATGAGGTCTAGGGCTAATTTGAGCTTAGATCCAAAATCTGAGGTTCAAGGGTGCCAGCTGAGCTCAAGGTAGAAGATGGTAAGGACGAGCTGCAGCTCGGCGGAAGTGAGGATGATTGGAGAGGAGAGAGAGTGTTGTAGGTAGAGGCAGCGGTTTTGAGTTCAGAATGCGACATTGTGATCATTGAGTGGGCCGGTCCCGTAGTGACATGGACAAGCTGGTCCACACAATATTTTCTCCTTTTGAGTGTGGGTTTAATCTGTAAATAAATAGGTCACATCGATCCATGGATAATCTATTTTCCTTTTTTATTTATGGCTATTTGTATAAGATCCCCTTATTTGCTCAAGCGTTTGTTTCGAGAAAAACTCTACAGTAAAACAAAATGTTATTTCTCCAAGAAAAACATTTTTCAAAAAAATGTGACCAAAAACGTTTTTTGGTATTTGAATCGAATTTGAAAAATGATTTTAATCTCATGACTTCATTTTAAGCAATTTTTTTTGAATTTTTAAATAATCTTTTCATTTCCTTCTCCCTCTACTGGTCTCGAAGCCTCAGCAATCGGCCATAGGCACAAGCTGGCGAGGCTCCACCTCGACGACCTCTATTAAAGACTAGCGAGCTTGAGCTCGCCCAATCTCGATGAGGTCGACCCTCGCCAGTTGTCGGCACTAGAGTAGAGTAAAGGAAAAATAAAATAAAAATAAAAATATCAAACAATTTGAGAGAAGTAATTCCAGAAAGTGTTTTCATCTGTTTAGATTTGGGAATTCACTTTCTTAAATTTATACATAAATATTTTCGTTGATCGGTTTAGAAAATTAATTTTTGGAAAATACTGTCCCCGAAACAGACGTACCTAAATGTGACTTTCCTTATCTAAAAGGTTGACCTAGAGAGCACTAATAACGGGTTTTCTAATTTTCTTGCATGTCTAGATGCATGATGGGTAAAGTGTCTTTGGGATTTTGGAACAATTTGCCTTCTCCGACCAGGCATGAGTCCACGCATTCATATAAATATAGATGTAGGAAGATGTAACCAAAATAGAAAATAAGAAATATAAATAATTATGAGATAAAATAAGAAAAAGGAAAAAAAAATAATGCGTTATCTCTTTATTGTACTTTTATGTATTTATAATTTGAAATAAATAAAATGTAAATGTGGGAAAGAAAAAAATTTGTTTAATAAAAGTATCAATGCCCTCAATCCCTCCAAATCCCTTTATATGAGGAATATAAATGACGGATAGCTATACATAATTCCTCCTTATATGTTCTAATCTTTTTCATTCCGCTCCATTTCTTTCCCTCTATCCAACCATTACACTACCTTTAAGATCCTTTCTCTTCCCTCTAATTTAATCCTCTCTACCAATCTACTTTTCGTGATTTTTAATTTCAATTTTTCTTTTAACTTTTGTAAATCTTATGGCTCTCACAATTTGATTTTTATTTATCATAAACACTCAAAACCTTTCCAAAAATGTAAACGTTGATATGTAGAATGATAAACTTGATTTTTTTTTTCTTATTTTGAATCTAGACACGAATAAAACTATTAAGTATATTTTGGTCCACTTCCAAACAAGTGCAAAATTGTTGGGGTGAAAAATTCAAACCATTCTACCTTTTATTAGAAAGAAAAAAAAGGTCGCAATTTGGTAAATCATTGCTTACTGAGCTAATTCTATTTTTGTTCTTTGTACTTATCATCATCATGGCGATGAGTCTCGTAATTAATTTATGATATGTGCAATCAACTACTTTAAGAATTGCATCATTTGTGCAATCATATGTTTGTTATTAATTCACCCAATTCACTTTTATACTTTATAGCACCACAGTATGACATTTTTTCATTGTTCAAAAAGTAAATGATTGCTTAGAAAAAAAATGAAACAAATAACTGAGAGAGAGAGAGAGAGAGAGAGAGAGAGAGAGAGAGAGAGAGAGAGAGAGTTACCTGAGAGAGAATTAAAACTTAAATCCAACACTTGAAGTTCCTCCAGAGGAAGGAATAAAGTGGCGTCAATAACCCAAGGCCTAGGCTTTTCTCTTTCCATCCCATCGCATGCCCAGGATAGATCTAGCTGAGTTATCCGCGAAGTGGTGTTATCGCACTCCACGCGTTGCCAGCCACAACAGTCATCATGGCTATTGCGCCATGACAGAGTAGAAGACCAATTGAAGGCAGCCTCAATGTTAAGCAGTGCATTCCTCTCTTCTTCCAAGCAACCCATGCTTCTTCCACTTTCCATCAAAACCAGCAACACCCAAGTCCACGTACACAATGAAAGACACTTCATGTTTATAATGGTGTTTTGTGCGTTGTATATCTCTTATGCTTCACCATGTGTAAACTTCATTTATATGTGCAGAGTCTTTCCCCTTTGAGTGACCATCACGGTTGGGCCGATTCCACAAAACAACCATGGGCAAAGTCAAGTCTGCAGGGGCCAATTCCAAGGAACACGTTTTTATCGTTGTTGACTTGACCAAGAACTTCTCGAAAAGAGAAAGTTGAAGATTATAAAATGATAAAAAAAAATTATAATTGGCAAATAAAAAAAAATGTGCCCAGGAATTACTTCGCAAAAAAAAAGAAAAGAGAGAGAGATAAATAACTAAGGTTTGATATTGTTAATTTTTAGTGTCAGTGTTGTTTTGCCAAGAAATATAAAATAAATTGGTATTTGTTTGGACTCATTAAAGGCAAAATAAGGCAATTTTGATCGATTAAATAAAGCAATCAAGACAATACATGTCAACATCCAGTATATCTTAAAATCAACTTGAAGTATCGATGAATGCAAAATTGCTTAACATTCTATAAAAAACTTAGTCTTTTAAGTTCGTGCAACACATTAAATAAAAGTATCTTTTAACTATCGTGCCTAGAACTGATTGGTTCCCGTTCGGTCCAGTTCGAGGTATAATCGGGAAATAAACCGGGAGGACTGGTTCCCAGATTCTGGAATCGGTTAGGAACCGGATCGACCGATCTTGGAATCGGGAGCCGGACCTACCGGTCCTGGAATCGAGAACCGGACCGACTGACCGACCGGTCTGATTTGGTCTGGTCTAGTCCGGTCCAATCTGGTGAAACTGGTAATTCACACAGAAAATGAAAAGATGAGCTGCAGTAATTCCTGGTGGGCACCTGAAGTAGTCAAATAAAGATTTTTTTTTTAAAAAATTTTTAATAAGTATTAGGTTAACGAATGGCTATGAAATTGTTAAAGACATCAAATTCCAGGCCGTCACGTTATGTTTGCCTGTGCCATTTAATTTCCTCATGAGCCATACGATATGATGGCTTCCCCTTAACGACTTGATCATTTTGTATGGACATTTCTTTGGATGTGCAGATTGGATCTCAATTAGTGTCACCTCTATGGCTTGGGGAGATAATTGGTGGAGTCTACAAAATACAAGCGGATCGTTTGCGGTGATTTCCGTTTGACAATGATTCATAAGTAAAATCAACCTTTCAAATGATTACTACTTGAATAGTTATTTTGAGAGTACAGTGTTGCCCATTACTCGTTAGTGTAATAACTAACTCTATTAAAATTACCGATTAAAGATGTTGCATAATTTTATTAATTTTTCTCAACCAAATATAACTAAATAGAACAGATAAACCAATAACGCAACATATTCAAACCTGTAAATTGATAAGTTGAACTTATTAGTTGGATTGAATAGATTATGTTATATTTTTTCATCAAACCGATATAATGTTAGAATGTTTAAATGCTTGCTTCATCTTGCAGGGATTCATGCATAATTTGAGCCAATCATTTTGGTCACTTGCAACAAAAGCCATGAAATGCTTTGCTTTTTGGATAGGGATGCCCATTATAGCTTGACCTGGATTTCTCCCAAGTCGTCTTGGGCCCTTGCGATAAACCTAGGCAAAGCTTTACCTTTTTGACAACGTCCATTACAAAAAGTAAGTGGCAAGACCTTGTCTAAATATATGTTTTTTTTAATCCAAAAGCAAGATAAGGATGATGGAAAAGAGAGTTGGCCCATTCACTCAATCTCTCTTTCCATCTTGATGTAATCTTGGATGAGATTTTGCCTCTTTACCCCGATAAAACGCTAGACTAATCACTTCTTTTTCTCATAAAGCATTTGGATGAGACATTGCCTCTTTATCCCGACAAAACGCTAGACTAATTACTTCTTTTTCTCATAAAGCATTTGGCTAATATTTCGAAAAATTGGTCAAGCAAAGCGGCTTGACCCCTGTATTTATGCGGCTTTGAACAACATATTAGAATCTTTTAAAATCCGGAGTAACTTTATATGGTAATATTAGCCACTAGACCAAAATGTTCGAATCATCTGAGAAATTTCATTCAAAACACCATAAATTAACTTAACATATATAATTGGATTTTCGTAATTTAGTAATTCATCCATTTCTTTCCATTTTTTTATTTTTGAATTGAATTGATTAAAATAGAGACATGATGGAAGTTCTTTTTCCTTCCACATATATTTTTTTTCCTTTTGTAAATCCATATCTAAATTCCTTCAAGGTCTTAATTTGTTGGTAAACACGATTCGCTAAATCGTATTTAATCATCTTAAAGGCAGCGGTTGCTGTCAATTGCTTTCTAACGTAAAGAATCTGTAACTCCCACATATCTCCATGTTAACTCACTATCGACCACTCTGTTGGAACCAAAAGAATGACAACAAACTTTGGAAACTTGGAATAAGAACACTAGAAATTTGAGGGAGAAATTTTATTGAGAATGCTTTCTCTTATTTGTGTCTTCGTGGACTATGGCTTGTGGCTTGACTTACAACTCCTGATTTCATTCCTTTATATAGGAACTGAATCTCACAAACGCCAATCATTACATTTAATAAAGAAAAACATAACAACCACATATCATTAAGAAAGAGAACGAAACAGCCCAATGTCGAAGAAAAACATAGTCATCGTGAAGTCTTTATGGCTTCTTCAATGCTTGCAGGTTTCTCATCCAGCAATTGTCATCCGATAATCAATTTTATTTTATTTAAACACACTCCTCTCCTCTCTCAGCTTCCTTTGTGTTTGTGCAAATCTTTGACACGAAGCTTCAAAACTTGACATCTTTCATTATATTATTCCTAATCATATTTTCTCATTTGCTCCCAAATCCCTGATGGCAATTTCTAGACCAGGGAGCACTAGATTGGTCCTACATGGAAATTTACTTTGTAGTGATTTCATGACTTGTCAAATTCCAATTTCTAATGGAAGTATCTAGCTAGATATACGATGAGCAAATCATATTTTATACATATAACTGTTGCAAAGTGTCATATTAAAATAGTGAATGTATTTACTAAACTTAAAATATACTTTATACCATGCTTTCATCGATATTGGTTGGCCTTCATTCTCATTTGCGTATCTCTGTATGCCCTTTACGTCTGATTGCATTTAATTATATTCGCTACTTCACTTATTTTTGGTAATGGCATCTTGGGTCCCCGAGGCTTGTAGCCTAAACAAGCCTAAAATCAAAATTAGAAAAATATGCCCAAGGACTGGCCCCATCTAAGTCGTGCCTGAGAAATGCGGGGGTCGATTTGGTCAGGCCGATTTGGGTTTTCGAGCTCTTGACGGCTCATGAATTTTGTTAACCTTTTATTATTTTTTATTTCTCATCTTCGGTATCGCAAGTGCTGGAGAGGTGGAGTTCGTTTATTTTTTATTTTCTTTTTCTTTTTGATCTTTGATGTTGAATGGGCTGGGCTTGTCCGTGAAAGCTGTCCAAAATGAACCGAGCGAGGCCCTATCAATGAGTTGGAGCCGACACCGACGTTTGTTGCCACCGTTTAGTGGCCGCGCGTCCTATTAATGAGTTGGAGCCGACACCGACGTTTGTTAGCAGCTTTTCGTCGCCTGCACGCGCGGCCACAAAACGGCGACGCTCATCCGTAAACCCTTAGTAAAAAATCACCAATTTGATGAAAACATTTGATTTCTATATGCACATATTTCACGAAAAATGGTCATGAAAATTCTAACCAAAACAAATAACTATTTTTAAAAAAATGTTCACAAATCATTAGTTTTTTTGCGAAAACAATCAATAATAAGCTTTGGAACTCAACCTTTTTACTGTTACTGCAAGCTTCGTTTTCTCGTTTTTAGCATCGAGTGCCTTTACCCTTTATAAGTGGTCTATCCTACTCAAGGTTAAGTCCGAGTAACATCCATGTTCTCTCAATTTCCTAGATTGTTCATTTATCATTATCAATAGGTTAACTACTTTTTTAAAGATTAATAAATATAGTATACCGTACCAATTGCTTTTCCAGCTGCATGATTGATCTATCTTTATATTTGCTAGAATTTCTTTTCAGCCGGTTTGAGGGTATAAAATTGGAAACTTTGTGTATTTAACAAGCAAGAGATCTAATATTTGTTATGTGTAGACTTATTATGCATAGACTCGGGAACTAAATTTTATAATGATTATTTATAAAGGGAATAACAAAAGTACCATCACGGTATTTTAGAATTATGAGCAATATAATAGCGTGATAGAACAAGGAAAAGCAGCACTCAAAGAATATATAGAGGCATAGTTGTGTATTCCCCTGAATATATATAGGTGCCTTATGATTTTGTTTTACTAAAGCACAAAAGTGTGTTATATGGTAGTTAATGAGTTGTCACTATTATTCAGAAAATCAAAAGTCACTGTACCGGGAAAATAATCATGAAAAAGGAAAAAAAAAAAGGAAAAAAAGAAAAGAAAACTGAAGACAAAATATCATGTAAGTGTAAACGAGGGAACTGAAATGAAGATGGAAGGTCCCCCGCAATCTTGGACCATGCTGAGTTTATTTTCTGCATTAGATAGGTCAATTGGTTGTTGCAAGAAAAATATAATGGTTAAGATAATTTGTCCAAAGTTAATATATATATATATAAATATATATATATATATATAAACAGTGGGGTAATGCAGGGAATGTGCAAAGTCCACGAGCAGAGCGCATAAAAAGAAAAGCCATGCTGCAAAATTTAGCTACAGTATAATGCTACAGTATACAATCATAATATCCTACATAGTATATTCATCTTAAAACTTTTTTATACAAATTCAAGTTTCTATCTTATGTACATAATTATGCTAATAAGCATTAACAGAATAAAAAAAAATCAAAGCTCCATGGAACTTTTTTTCATTAAATAATCATTCAAATGGTTATTTGATGTATAATATAAACTAGTACTTGCATATTGCTAAAAAGTCTCTCTTCCACGTACCAATTCATATGTGAGATGAGCTTCACTTCTTTTAGTACATCTAGCCAAGCAACACGAAAAAATCCATCACCATATTCAAAGTGTCGTAGTGAATTTGTTGCTATACAAATATGGTAGCCATTCTTATTCTATCTTAAATTACAGTTTACAGTATCAAATGCACTTTTGGACATTCCATGACTTCCGAATGTCAACTCTTTTCGAACAAAATGGGAATTTTTCTTGAACCTTCAAAAAAAAACATTTTGTTTCCTTTCGGAAGAACTACATAATAAAAAAGAAAGGAAATAATAAAAAAAAGGTTCCAATTCGTTCATAATTGAAAGGGCCTCGTCCAATTCACGCAGCCCAGACCTGATCCACAATAACAGCCTGGGCTATGGCAAGCCCATCATCAGAGGAAGCCTCGGCCCAGAGATCAAACCCATTAAACCCACAGGCCCATTAAGCCAGTCCAACTCTCTGTGGACGGTTTGCATAGGTGTGTACCTACATGAAGGAGACGCATCCCCGTGCCCGTACTTGTTGGCGTAAAGAGCTAAGAGCGTTCGCCACACTCCCCCTAAGACAAACCGCGCAATGAACATCTGACCACTCCCTCAGTCACTCACTCTGGCTAACATCGCCTTCAGTCATAACGAGCACGGCACATTTGGAATGGACAAGAGACGGATTGCGGAGGTATGCGAGACGAAGTGTACTGTTACTGCCAGTGCCACCCAAACCTCACCGCCCAATTCTTCGTCCTAAGATAAGAATAAGCCTCGAAATTTTCAGGGAACGTGATTTTCTCATCTGTCATGTATTCCCATAACTCTTGATCAGTATTGAGGCATTTCAAGGAAAAAGCAAAGGTAAAAGGCTTCCTCCATGCTCAATTGCAAGCACTGCTTATCCTTCTCGGTTTTTACCGTCGGTCGGCCAAAACTTGCGCGATTCAGAAGATGACTCTGATCTGCCCAAGAAGAACAAAGCAACCTGAGAGCAAACCATGAGCATCTGACTCAATTAGAGATGACTTCAGCCACGAAACGATCTTCGACATTGGATCCGCCCGCACTCTGGCCTCTGTGGCCTTCCCCTTTCCATCTCGGCCCAGAGATCAAACCCATTAAACCCACAGGCCCATCTAATTCTTTTTGATGTGCGAACTTCGGCTAGAAGAGTCTATTGATTATTGTTCGTGAGTGAATGCTCGTTTTGTTGTTTTGGTCTGATAACATTGTTTGCTTGACTTCAAATGCATAATTGAATTTAGTCTTACTCTATCAATATTACGGTGGGAGCTGGATTCTCTTTCGCTTAAAAATAATAATGACAAATATAAAAGGATGAAAAAAGAAATGGGTATTTATATCTAGGGGCTACAATTATGCATGCCATATGTTTTTTTTATCTTGAGTTTCACTTAGTGATTATCAATTACTAGGTAGTTTTCTTTAGCTAAAAATAGATTTTGACTCGGACTTCGAAATTAAATTAAAACTTCATTTTCTTTTGGTGTTGTATCAAAATTGCAGGTGCCACGAATTACTCGAGTTTGTGGCATTAATTACAGGCACGTTAAGTTAAACTCGAAAAATTTATTTCGTTGGATTACACAAGGGTCTTGCTTGCTATTTTCATTGCTGCTAAACTTTAGGAACCGTAGCTTGACAGTCGAATGGATAGCAAATGTGATGGATGATGGATGAAAGCATTAATAGAAATTACCTTTCTTTTTTAATAGAAATTAAAGTGTTGGATGATGAAATGAAATGTTTCTTTTGACAAAAAAAGAAAAGAAATTAAGGATGCAATTCGCTGGAAAGCCTCCGTCTCTGTTTCTGGTACCACAACATGGATTCAGTCCAATGTCAATGGACACTTGTTTTCCAATGCAAGTAGCTTTATTTGTATTAAGAGAAAGTTCACAAATCAGTGGATTTTATAATAAACTGTTACGAAATGCTCTCAAAGTTGTTGTTGCTAAGATTTTATGATTAAAATCAAAGTGGTAAATAGCTTTTCAAGTGAAGGGCCGCTTGTTGGGTGTCAAATTGAATTCGAAATATATGGACTTAAGCAAGTGAGATAGTTGTTCAATTAGTGCTCTGCCCATTCACTTTTACCATTTTGGCCTACTCTTTCCCTTCGATAGACATGATTGAATCATTTTTCATAAATTATGATATGAAGATTTGATAGTTTTTGTCTATTTATTTATGGAGTTTGGCTAAAGGGCAAGTAATTTGATTTTGTCAAAAAAGAGACCTCTGTGTTAGTTTGGGACGAGCTGAGGGAGTAGTTAATGGAAAGTGATTTGCAAAGTTTCATGCATGAGGAGAGGCTTTGGACTTAGTTTGTTTTATGCTCTGTACAAGCACATGAAGACCTATTTATATATAGGCCACTTCCACTGATACGGGCCACACACTTCACCAACCACAAGTAGACTAAAGTCTTATAGACATTGCTAGAGGGTCCTAGATTTTCTTTTTTTTTTTTAATAGAAAATTGATCGGATTTTAATACTTCTCTTTGATCATAAAGATAGAAGATTTTGTTAAAACACAGGTACCGATTGATGTGATAACATCATTTTGTTTAGATATTTTGTGATTTTTATTAAGGTACTGGTTCAAATCTAAATCATCACCGTCAATTAGCAAATCTATCTTATTAAAAAAATGTAGCATGGCTGACATTATCCTGAAATATAAGTAAATAGATGAAGTTTTGTCTAGATAATAAAAATTAAGAACCTCGATTTTATTTTTTTTTTTGGTCAATTCTAGCAAAAAACATTTCAATTTAGCATGGAAACTTCCAAATTTTTTATTATTGGTTCGTTAACAAATTCCCAATAAACATTGCAAACAATCCTTTTTTCACAAAATAAAAAATCTCCATTGTTAATCTTGAGAAAGATATATCAAGAGATACAAAGGAGACGCTGATATTGGGCCAAATAAGGCCTCCACGATTTCTTCATCTTCTTCTCCGATCGGCCTACCAACAAAAGCAGAAGGCCTCCTCCTCTGAATTCTCCACAGAAAGGGAAAAGGCCACAGCGAGATAGAGCGAAGGAGGAGAGGAAGAAGACCAACAAATTCAGCAGAAATCGATGAAGAAGCGACCAGCGAAAGAACAGGAGGAGGAGAAGATAAAGAAGGGGAAAAAGGAGTGATGGCAATGGGGGAAGACGATGGGCCATTGATTCTCACCGACACTTCTACTTCTCATGCCACTCGCACCGCTTGAACATCCAGCTGCTGCGGATGGACGACGCCGGCGTCACGGTATGCGCTGGCGTAGTTCCGGGAGCTGCCGGAGTACGTGAAGGACAGCGAGTTCATCCTCGGCCTCTACCCGCGCCAGCTGGCCGCTCGCCGTGGCCGCCCTCAGCTTGTTCCGTTGGCACAACGAGACGCTGAACGTTTGGATGTAAGGATGGATGGCGTGTTTTTAGTTCGACTCGTTTTTTTCATGCTAGGCCATCTTTGTTCATATTTTCTTCTTGAGTTCATTTTTATCCTTTTTTTTTGGTGATTTGTGGTAATCTCTTTTGCGTCCTGTGGGTGATGGTGAACAGGCATTTGATTGGGTTTGACGGTGGCCAATTTTGTGGACGTGCCTCAGGTGGCGGATCTTCTCGGCCTATTCTCAGGTGCGTTTTGTGTCATTCAATCCTATACTTAATTTCAATCCTATACATTTCAGTGAGCCTCGACGATATCGAATGGAACACATAATTTCTGTCAGAGTGGGAATCATAGCTATACATTTATAGTGAGGAATTTGTCAGTAGCAGCTCCATCTGTGTGGATTGTCATAGCTCGATTTCACTGTCTCGAGTGTAATCTGTGATGAGGCTTGTAAGTGCAAGTTATAGCTCACTAGAGAGCTTGCGAAATTGCTCATTTGATGAAAATGTTTGAATTACCCTGTGTTGATAAAATCCTCCATAACCAGCTTAAAATTGTGGAATTTCACAGCCACAATCGCTTAGATTTTTCCTACCTGTTTATGAGCAGAATGGCGCTTTTAGCATGCACAAGTCAATGTAGTATTGTGATATTCGTAATACAACATGGATTCAGTCCACCTTCAATGGATAATCATTTTCCGCGCAAGTAGCACTGTGTGTGTTGAGAAAAAGTTCACACATGGTGGTAAATAATGGTAAATAGCTTGTAATAAACTACAGCAGAATGCTCTAAAAGTTGATTGCTGCTAAGATTTTCTGAACCAAATCATAGTGGCAAATAGCTTTTATAGTGAAGAGGAGTTCACTGGTTGTCAAATTGAATTTGAAAGTATCAGCTTAAGCAAGCTAGTAGTTATTCAGTTAGTGCTCTGCCCATTCACTTTCACCATTTTGGTGTGCTCTCTCCCTCCGGCAGACGGGATTGAACCATTTTCTATAAATTGTGATCTGAAGATTAGACTCTGACTAGTATTTCCATAGATTATGCAAGGGCTTGATATGCAAATCCACTTGTGCAGGTCAAACTCCACTAGTGCAGGGACTAATATCTCTTACTCAAAGGAATTGCTTTTGGTGAGTGGCATGCCAATGGTGTTTCATTTGACTTACGAAAAGAATGCTGTCTTTTGATCTTTCCAGATGCATCTAACACAATATAGTTTTCAGGGTACAAATTCTTTGGTGAATCTGAATCAGATATCAGAAGAAGAAATGAAGATCGGTTCACTCCAATCAGCTGCGACACAGTGGCGGTTCTTTGTCTTTGTAGGCGGATCCATGTACTGCCTCCTCTCGAGCAGCATTTGCCACCTTTTCTCATGCCATTCACACTGCTTGAACATCCAACTGCTGCGGATGGACTATGTCGGCATCACGGTCATGATCATCACCTCATTCTTCCTCCCAATCTACTACATTTTCCAGTGCGAGCCCCATTGGCAACTGATCTACCTTGGTGGAATAACGGCAATGGGGATGTTCACTGTTGTGACACTGCTTGCCCCTTCTCTTTCTTCTGGGAAATTCCAGGCGTTTCGAGCGATGCTCTTCCGGGCGTTTTGAGGGATGCTCTTCTCATCCATGGGGTTTTTTGGTATCGTACCTGCGATCCATGCCTGTATTATGAATTGGAGCAATCCCCAGTGCTTGATCATGCTTGCTTATGAGTTGGCCATGGCACTATCTTACATTACTGGTACTTTGTTTTATGTTAGCAGGATTCCTGAGAGGCTAAAACCGGGTTGGTTTGACCTTGCTGGTCACAGCCATCAGATATTTCATGTCTTCGTGATCATGCGCGCATTAGCTCATTATGGCGCTACTCTGTTGCTCTTACAATGGCGAGATAGAATTGGGTGCGATAGAACTGTGTAACAATACTAAAATTGAATTCATTTTCATTGAACCGAGTGTGAGCTATGTGCTGGGGTTTCGTGATGTTACGGGGCAGCGTGTGTACACCCCAAATCAAAAAGCCTTAAGAAGAGGCGGCACTCCATGACAGAGGAGATGCCTCCATTTATAAAGAAGTGAAATGCTCATTGTATTTGTTATATTTTTCTCATTTTCCATGGATGATTTGATTTTACAATGTGAGTATATGTGGGTAATGATATTTTCTGCTTTCATGTTATTTTGAGCTGCTTGTAAGATTCTTGCTCCATAATTTTAGTTATTCTACTATTACTTTTCCTTTTCCGCTAAAGGCTACTGCTGCAATCACCACCGCCACCATCAGAGTAGTTTGTTAACGGCTGTATCGTCCTTCGTATGACAGATAAAAGCTAGAGCAGAAGGATGGTGAACTATTTTGTACTTTCTGTTGTGAATTTTAAGAAGTTAATTTATGGACCATGCAACATATAGAACTACTAAGAGTCTATCTAATAGGGTTTGGGAAAAAGCAACAGATATAAGCAGATAAAAATTCCAGAAATGGAACTAGCTTTAGCCCTTTTGCAATCTCTGCATCTATCAAAGCTACGCGATAAGAAGAAAATGTTTGAAAGAAGGGCGAGCTGTGAAGAACTTGGAAGTCCAAGAAGGAGCCGTTGTTCGTAAGAAAAGAAACTCACATGCTCTTTTGGCTAACACGCCTGCAGCTGCCAAGTCAGCAGTGGATGCCCCCTCAAACTTCACGTGGACCTGCAATTCGTTGTCTCCTCATTTAACTTCTTCTTTTTTTTATTGTGCTTACTTTTTTTTTTTTTTTTTTTTTTCCATTTTGGTTCCTTCTTCTACTTCCTTGCACTTCCATCTCCTCCGCAGTAACTCACCACCGCAATCCGCCGTGGTCCACCACCATCCGCACCATCGTCCTACCTCGCTGTCCCTCACCGCCACCCTCACTGCCTGCCCATCTCCCACCCTCCCCCTCTTGCTTTTTACTCCTAAAATTTGAGGCACGTGAATCCGATTCTGAGGCATCGCGCCCTCAGTTTTGAGGCCACGCTTCAGATCTGAGATCATCCGAGGCCTCCTATCGGTGGCGATATCGAATCTAGTGGTGGTAATGGGGACCGAGCTTCGTGTGATGATGGATCTGAGCGTCGCGGTGGGTGGAGGCAGCAATGGGCAGCGGTGCTGAACCAAGTTTTTTTAAGACCCAGTTTTTAATATTATGGTTAATTTCTTCTATTATATACATTAATTTCCTCAATAGACAAAAAATATTTTTTTGAAATAAATAAATTTATTTATTATAAGAGTTGTTTTACTCCGTTTGATTTTATTCATCTCAGTTTGCTGATATAAATTTTCATATTCTTATATTAATCAATTTTCATTTGAATATTTTAATCTAATTGAAATTTAATTATTTTATAAAAGAGCTAAAATTGAAATGATAATAAGTGAGATGTGTTATTAGCTTTTTAAAATTCCCTTTTAAATAAAGTAGTCTTCACGCATGTGTATAGCGTGCAAGACTTTTGAATCAGTGTGATCAATCACATGTTATTTCTGTACACTTTTTGTTTAACAAGAAATGCAAGAAACCATTTACTCCATCTTCTATTTTTTTCTCAACGTAGTGCAAAAGTCATTTTCCTTTGCACTTATTATTTTAAACTCAATAAAGATAAAAGCTTCTTGATAATCAAGTTGCCATCACAAAGGCTGCAAATGTATGTTATGTACCTTGTCAAATTGCTATCACAAAGGCAAGATGAAGAGCTACGTGTCAAGAACATGAGAGAACATTCTCTGAGCTCTGATCTTAACCGTGTATAAGGGACAAATAATAGATTAGTAGATGCATGTTTGTCCAAATGAACGTCATATAGATGAAATGTTCATTTGTTTTTAAGTGGTGCTAATTGACAAAGGCTATCTATGGGATTATTCAAATGTGACGCCTGAACATATTGTTTATCCAAATCTTGAATTTTTTTTTCGTTTATTCAATCATATTATATTCAAATAAAAGAGAGATTATTAGAAAAAAATAATGACAAGATTTTATCATCGGACCAATCAATATAGCTACTTCGGATTATGAAAGAAATAGATATTTTCGGTCAATGATACTTTGCCTTTTGATAGCATAATCACTATTAATCAAATGCAACCGTTCCCCTTTGTCATCAATATCAAGTGTTACTTGATAATCACATTAGTAAATTTTGAAAAATTGACTTGCTTATTGTAAATTTATTTATGCATGTAATTTAATTAATAAGTATAACCATAAACAACAGATGATGTGCGTCTTTTTCCACTTTGTAAAAAGTACAAAATATTATTTTTTATTATACTGTCAAAATCTAAAATATAACCTAATTTAAAAATAATACGAGAAACTATGTCTCCAGAGTTGTGCATGTGGTGGGTGTTTCCATTTTTTTTTTTTTAAAGGCCAAAGTGAAAGATCCCCAAGGTTTAGAATAAGCAAAAAGAATAAAGTAAAAATCAATCTAAACATGTATGTCCATTGAGGTTGCTTTATTTGAGCTTTAAACTTTGTTTGTTTCGTGAAGCATGAATGATTTAGAAAAGATTTTCAATGAAAAATATTTTCAATATCAACAATAATTTATATTTAAACATTTTCGTAATTAATGAAAATATTTTTTTGTTCATTCATTTTTTTAAGTGATATATGCCATCATTTTTAAGAAAATATTTTTCAAATTATTCCGTGAAACAAACAAAATTAGAGTGATTTAATTTCTTAGGCTTCATGGCTTAGTTGAATTTATCGATACTTGTAGTCCCTGAAGTTTGACCACCATTGTGGTATATCTAAACTTCAAATATTGTTTAATTTTGATATGATTTTGTGCTGAAGTATCAGACTTTCAAAAAAGTATATTTACAATTATCCTTATAAGGAAGAAGCTTCCTGACACCATCCCATGGACCAATTATCTTGTGGTGGCATCCAAGGACAAGAGGTTCATCTAGGTGGTGGTGTACAAGATGACCTAGAAATTGGTTGTAGGACGATAACAACTCCATTTAGAGAATGGATAAAGAGATCATGGAGCTCTGTGGAGGCATCGGTGAATTCCAGAGTGGTTTAGATAGATTTAACGATAGACACTGATTGTTATAGAGACCTTTGCCCTAGGTCAACACCCTTGCCTCCGACTTTGCAAGCATCATCATCGTTTATCCTTGGTGTCTTCAAGCTCGAAGTCCGCTGGCACAATCGAGCCTCACATTCCAAATCTAAAGTCAACCAAGCTTAGATCTAACGTCTAAGCCTCGACTCGACCTAGGATTTGGGTTGATCCAAGGTCAAAAGGGGCTAGCTACAGCTGCAATTGGGTCTTTTGTTCGACAATCGCCATTGATCCCTGGCACAGGCATTGCTGCAATGGTGAGAAAGTGGAAGAGAGAAGGTGGGGATTGGGTGCAAGGAGGGCGCTTGGGTAGCCTTGTCGAGCTCAAAGGCCAAGTGCTAAGTTGCCGGCGACATTGTATGGCTCGAACGGAGGCAAGGCTATCTCGACAAAGTGTGGCGGGGCAAGCAACTACAAGCAACGATGACGACACGTGTTCCTAATGGTGATGAAAATTTGGGAAGAGAGCTTGTTTACTCATTTGGGAGTACTTCATCCCGAATGCTTCGGTTCTGTTTTCAGCTTCTCAGATTTGGATACTCTGAAGAGAAGCGAAGAGAGTCTGAGACACCAAGAGAGCAGAAAAACTGGACCCCACTTTATTGTGTAGGCCGACCCTCCACGTCCAAGCCCACTCAAACATCGACACGTGGCTCCAGTTGGGTCCCACTTTCTCTCTCTTCTCTTATCCTCGTGGGTCCTCTCTCTTCATTAATTCCTTTCTCTAATTCTTGTTCTTTTTTTTTTTTACCTCCTTTCTTCATTTTCCCTTTCACTTAGCCTTGGACAACTTTGTCTCTGCCCCAACCCCCATGTCTCTCTTTACCGTCGCCTCCATGCCACGAGAACTCGTCCACTAGGGGTCGACAATGGCGGTTGACCTCCAAAAATCGAGATGTGGCTGCTATATACCCTGCTCAACCTCGAACCAATTTAGATCCGAGGTCTAGGGCTCACTCAAGCTTGGATCCAAAATCTGAGGTTCGAGTGCGCCAACTGAGCTCGAGATAGACGATGGTAAGGACGAGCTGCAACTAGGCGGAAGTGAGGATGATCGGCTTTGGTGGTGGAAGGGGGCGAGGTGGTGATAAATAGGGGTGTGCAAAAGAACCGGGATCAGCCCGGACCGCCGGAACCGGACCGAATCGCCTGGAATTGGTGGTTCTTGAGGGAACTGGTCCGGTTCCCAGTTCCAATTTATGGGAACCGGTGGGTTCCGGTCTGGTTCCCGGTTCCATGGGCGGATACGTCCACCCGCCCATCCGGACCGGACCGATCAATTTTTAATATTAAAAAAAATTTGAAATTACTAATTAACAAACCCTGTCAAATTTGCGCTCTCTCTCTCTCCATCACCACCATTTTCCAGCTTTAGCTTCATGCTCGTTAGTCGACCCACCGCCGAAAACCTTACCAAGTCCCGAGAGCCTGCGGTCCATTCCTTCCCCAAAAACTCAAAAGATCTCAAATTTGAGGTTCCCTAGCTCGCCATCCTCCATCGACGCTGCGGAGTTCCATCGCTTCCCGGTGAAACGGCACGGAAGGGAGTTGCAAAAAAATAGTGAAGAAACCCTAAGACACCGCCTCCGCCCCTCCAAATCCAAGTACAGAACCCTCCCAAGTACCCATCTTTCTTCCATCCGCATGCATGCGAAGAAGCAGGCGGGAGGAGGAGAAGAAGAATAGGTCTAGGGTTCGCAAGGATAGCAATAGGTCCGTCCATCCCTTTCTTTATTCGGCCCTCCGAAAAATCGCCGTCACCCTTGACAGCAGTCGTCCGTCCGTCCGTCCCTTTCTCTATTCGGCACTCCGGAAAATCGCCGTCGCCCTCGACAACAGCAAGTCCATCCCTTTTCTATTGGTGAGACCGGTTCCATGGATCCACTCGGAACCGAACCGCACCCCGTGGTCCGGTTCGGGTGGATCCATACAACAAATGAGTGAATCCCTGCCCAATTTTTCGGAACCGGTCTTAGCGGGCGGTTCTGCGGTTCTAGGTTGGGAACCACCCACCTGCACTACGCACACCCCTAGTGATAAACGGAAGACTGGAGAGGAGAGAGAGTGTCGTAGGCAGAGGCGATGGTTTTGAGTTCGGGATGCGACATGTGGGGGCTCCTGGGAGCGAAGAGTATCTCGATACTATAGGAGCGTCACTAAAGAGGGAGAGAAAGTGGATCCTAGACTCCACATTGTGATCATTGAATGGGCAGGTCCCGTAGTGACGTGGACAAGCTGGCCCACACAATATTTTCTCCTTTTGAGTGTGTGTATAATCTGTAAATAATAGGTCACATCGATCCATGGATAATCTATTTTCCTTTTTTATTTATGGCTATTTGTATAAGATCCCATTACTTGCTTAAGCGTTTGTTTCAAGAAAACTCTACGGTAAAACAAAATGTTTTTCTATCCAAGAAAAACATTTTCCAAGAAAATATTTAATTTTTCTTTAATTGGTAACATGTGATTGAAAACATTTTTTGGTATTTAGATCGCATTTGAAAAATGATTTTAATTTCATGACTTCATTTTAAGCAATTTTTTTTTAAATTTTTAAATAATTTTTCATTTCCTTCTCCCTCTACTGGTCCCGGAGCCTCGGCAACCAGCCATAGGCACAAGCTGGTGAGGCTCCACCTCGACGACCTCTGTTAAAGACTAGCGAGCTTGAGCTCACCCAATCCCAACGAGGTTGACCCTTGCCGGTTGTTGGCACTAGAGTAGAGTAAAGGAAAAAAAAAAAAAAATAAAAGTATCAAACAATTTGAGGGAAGCAATTCCAGAAAGTGTTTTCATCTTTTTAGATTTTGGAATTCACTTTCTTAAATTTATACATAAATATTTTCGTTGATCGGTTTAGAAAATTAATTTTTGGAAAATACTGTCTGTGACTTTCCTTATCTAAAAGGTTGACCTGGATAGCACTAATAAGGGGTTTTCTAATTTTCTTGCATGTCTAGATGCATGATGGGTAGAGTGTCTTGGGATTTTGGAACAATTTGCCTTCTCCGACCAGGCATGAGTCCATGCATTCATATAAATATAGATGTCGGAAGATGTAACCAAAATAGAAAATAAGAAATACGAATAATTATAAGATAAAAGAAGAAAAAGGAAAATAAATAATGCGTTATCTCTTTATTGTACTTTTATGTATATATAATTTGAAATAAATCAAATGTAAATGTGGGAAAGAAAAAAAATTGTTTAATAAAAGTGTCAGTGCCCTCAATCCCTCCAAATCCCTTTACATAAGGAATATAAAGGACAGACAGCTATACGTAATTCCTCCTGATATGTTCCAATCTTTTTTATTCCGCTCCGTTTGTTTCCCTCTATCCAACCATTACACTACCTTTAAGATCCTTTCTCCTCTTTGCCAATCTACTTTTCGTGATTTTTAATTTCAATTTTTCTTTTATCTTTTGTAAATCTTATGACTCTCACAATTTGATTTTTATTTATCATAAACACTCAAAACCTTTCCAAAAATGTAAACGTTGATATGTAGAATGATAAACTTGATTTTCTTTTTCTTATTTTGAATCTAAAGAGATAGACACAAATAAAACTATTAAGTAGATTTTGGTCCACTTCCAAGCAAGTGCAAAATTGTTGGGGTGAAAAATTCAAACCATTCTAACTTTTATTAAAAAAAAAAAAAAAGGGTCGCAATTTGGTAAATCATTGCTTACTGAGCTAATTCTATTTTTGTTCTTCATACTTATCATCATCATGGAGATGAGTCTCATAATTAATTTATGATATGTGCAATCAACTACTTTAAGAATTGCATCATTTGTGCAATCATATGTTTGTTATCAATTCACCCAATTCACTTTTATACTTTATAGCACCACAGTATGACATTTTTTCATTGTTCAAAAAGTAAACGATTGCTTAGAAACATAATTGAAATAAGAAAAATGAAACAAATAACTAAGAGAGAGAGAGAGAGAGAGAGAGAGAGAGAGAGAGAGAGAGAGATTTACCATAGAGAAAATTAACACTTAAATCCAACACTTGAAGTTCCTCCAGAGGAAGGAATAAAGTGGAGTCAATAACCCAAGGCTTTTCTATTTCCATCGACTCCACTGCATCGTATAGATCTAGTTGAGTTATCCGCGAAGTGGTGTTATCGCACTTCACGCGTTGCCAGCCACAACAGTCATTATGGCTATTGCGCCATGACAGAGTAGAAGACCAATTGAAGGCAGCCTCAATGTTAAGCAGTGCATTCGTCTCTTCTTCCAAGGAACCCATGCTTCTTCCCCTTTCCATCAAAACCAGCAACACCCAAGTCCATGTACACAATGAAAGACACTTCATGTTTATGATGGTGTTTTGTGCGTTATATGTCTCTTCTGCTTCACCATGTGCAAACTGGAGTCTTTCCCTTTTGAGTGATCATCACGGTTGGGCCAATTCCACGAAACAACCATGGGCAAAGTCAAGTCTGCAAGGGCCAATTCCAAGGAACACGCTTTTATCGTTGTTGACTTGACCTAGAACTTCTCCAAAAGAGAAAGTTGAAGATTATAAAATGATTAAAAAAATTATAATTGGTAAATCAACAAAAAAATGTACCTAGGAATTACTTCGCCAAAAAGAGAGAGAGAGAGATAAATAAATAAGGTTTGATATTGTTAATTTTTAGTGCAAGTATTTGTTTGGACTCAGTAAAGGCAAAAAAATGCAATTTTGATCAATTAAATAGAGTGATCAAGATAATACATGTCAACATTCAGTATATCTTAAAATCAACTTGAAGTGTCAATGAATGCAAAATTGCTTAAAAGTCTAAAAAAAAACTTAGTCTTTTAAGTTCGTACAACACACGGATACCTTACTAGTATTAAATAAAAATATCCTTTAATTATTGTGCCAATATGGAAGCAAAACCATTGGGTTGTTTGAGGTGGATTCAAGCACGACCGGGGCATTCCACTCTAGTCTCTCATCAGTATCAGCCTATTAGCTTCCACTTCCCTCCAATATCGACGCCACCCAAAGTCCACATGCACATGTACGGTACAATGAGGGATACTTAAATTTTTATGGTGTTTTGTGGATCATAAAAAATTATCATATGAGCGTAGTATACATACTAAATTTAATCTAAACATCCGATCTAATGGTTCAAATCCCAATAAAAACTAGGGGATCCCACGGGATCTAATGGTTCAAATCCAATTTCTGCTAGGGACCTCTTAGGCTCAAACATGCGACATATCTTATCCTCCTAAAGAAGCGAAAATTGAAGGCAGATGCCAAGTTGATATAATCACCGTGAAATAAAACCTATCAAGTTCTTTGTGGAAATTGAATGTTGAACAATAACCGTGGACACGGAATGTATGCGGAAATCTATTGTGTTTATTGTGAGGCCCTTAAATCACATGTGCTTAGTGTATGTGATTTGTAATATTTTATGGGTCCTATGTAGGTTCATCTGATCTACCATAGGTTTGTTATTGAATTTATTGATATGCTTAGGAACACTAATCATAACCAAACTGAGAAGTGTTGCACCTCTTTGGAATGGATGTGCGGGTCTGTTGTTAATTATATGTCAAAGTGAAATCTTTTGATATTGAAGATATATAAACATGTTCGTATATTGATTAAAAAGTTTGCAACGTATGCGTTATACATAAATTCCTTTTTTTGTTATATATATATATATATAATCTGCAATATCTTATATGTATCTTCTCTTACGTATCCATATAAACAAGGTTTTTGTGCATAATATGGTGAGGGAGATTTTGCTATATGTGTGTGTCACTAAATAATTTTAAATCTGTTATTAATTGTTGTTTTTGTTATTATTATCATTATCATTATTACTAATAATGCGAGTTTTTGAAATTAGTGTAGGTTATTAAGTCTAATCATTTGTCACCTTCTCAATTGCACTTTCCGTTCTAATCGCAATTCCTGAATCTAGGTCATGTGTATTGTGACGTTTACTAGTCCAACAAAGATTTTTTTCTAATCTTTAATAAGCATTAGGTTAACGAAGGGCAATTAAATTGTTAAAGACATCAAATTCCGGGCCGTCACGTTATGTTTGCCTGCGCCGTTTAATTTCCTCATGAGCCACACGATATGATGGCTTCCCCCTAACGACTTGATCATTTTGTATGAACATTTCTTTGGATGTTCAGATTGGATCTCAATTAGTGTCACCTCTATGGCTCGAGGAGATAATTGGTGGAGTCAACAAAATACAAGCGGATTATTTGTAGTGATTTCCGTTTGACAATGATTCATTAGTAAAACCAACCTTCCAAATTATTTAGTTATTTTGAGAGTACAGTGTTATCCATTAGTCATTAGTGTACTCAACTGAATCTATTAAAATTACCAATTAAAGATTTTGCATAATTTTATTAATTTTTCTCGACCAAATATAACTAAATAGAACATATAAACCAATAACGCAACATACTCAAACCTGTAAATTGAAAAGTTGAACTTGTTAGTTGGATTGACTATATTATGTCGTATTTTTCCGCCAAACCTATATAATATTGAATGTTTAAATACCTACATCATCGTGCAAGGAGTCATGCATAATTTGAGCACATCACTGCCGTGAAATGCTTTGCTTTTTGGATGGGGATGCCCATTATAGCTTGATCCGGATTTCGCGCAAGTAGTATTGGCCCATAAAAACTGGGCAAAGCTTCACCTTTTTGACTCGGATGTCCATTACAGAAAGTAGGTGGCTTAAATTTATGTTTCTTTAATCCAAAAGCAATATAGGGATGATGGAAAAGAGAGTCGGCCCAATCACTCAATTTCTCTTTCCATCTTGACGTAGACTTGGATGAGATTTTACCTCTTTATCCCGACAAAATGCTTGACTAATTACTTATTTTTCTCATAAAGCAATTGGCCGATATTCCGAAAAAATTGGTCAAGCAACGTGGACTGACCCTGCCCTTACGCGGATTGGAAAAATGGATTGGGATCTTTTAAAATCTGGAGAAGTTTTATCCAATAATGTCAACTACCAAATCAAAATGTTCAATTCATTTGAGAAATTTCGTTCAAAACACCATAAATGAATTTAACATATATAATTGGATTTTCGTAATTAGTAATTCATCCATTAATAGTCACTTAATTGGAAGTTTCTTTCTTTCCATTTTTTATTTTTGAATTGAGTTGATGAAAATAAAGACAAAGTGGAAGTTCTTTTTCCTTCCATATATATAGGGTAAATCCACATCTAAATTCCTTCAAGGTCTAAATTTGTTGGTAAACACCATTCGATAAAAATCATATTTAATCATTTTATAGGTAGCGGTTGATGTCAATGGCTTTCAATATGAAGAAATCTATAACTCCAACGTATCTCCATGTTAACTCATTATCGACCCCTCCTGTCCTCTCTCAACTTCCTTTGTGCTTGTGCAAATATTTGACACGAAACTTCAAAACTTGACATCTTTCATTATAATATTCCAGGTCTCGGCTTTACCGTCCATTACGATATCTCTCCTTCGGGCAATCATCAATCTCGACCAGGGACGGCTCTGGCAACGTATCCCTCTACTCTGTTCCGAGCACTTCGAATTTCATGTCCATCAGGTGTTCGATGTTTTGCCCAAGTGACTTCCAGTGTTGATTTGCTTCTGTTATCAGTCAATCTGAGAGTGTTCTAGTGTGATTTGCATGTTTTTTTTTTTTTGACTCGTCAACCATAAGAGATGATTACTGATTCGTTACTTGGTGGTCGAGAACCGTCATGCATGAGGCTAGTCCAATCTCGGTCGTTCTCTAATTGGCGTTAAAGCTTTTATTGTCTACTTGTCCCGTACATGTTGAGATCTTGCCTTTCGCCCTGAGTTTATGTACACTGGATTTGTTTCGCAAGAGCGAGAAGGCGAATGCGAATGGCAGCAGCGGAGAGAGTTGGGATTGGGGCTTTTCTGCTTCGTGGTTCTGAAAGACCATTAATTAATCAACTTTGTTTTGAGTTCTCTCTTTTTTTTTTTTCTTTTTTTTTTTTTGTGATGGGGGATGCTTCTAGTGTGTCTGAAAGAAGAAGGATCTGTTTGAATAGGAACTGATCTGGGTTTGAGGGATTTGTTACCTGTTATGACTGGTGATGGAATTACATGATACCGTGGGACTCGAATGTTTTGGATATAATGGGAATGGAAATGCTGGAGGTGTCGAAGACTCTTTTGTTGCATCTCTTCTTCATTGGTTGTTTGCGTGGACATATATGCTCAATCGGTCTTTTTGATGTACGAACTTTGGCTAGAAGATTCGACTGATTAATGTCCATGAGTGAATGCTCGTTTTGATGTTTTGGTCTGATGACATTGTTTGCTTGACTTCAAATGCACAATTGAATTTAGTCTTATTCTATCAATGCCACGATGGGTGCTGGATTCTCTTTCGCTTAAAAAAATAATGACAAACATAAAAGGATGAAAAAAGAAATGGTTTTCCGATGGATTGCATCTTTAATTTATTATAAAAGTATTCTACAACGGTTTATTATAAGGTTCATAAATTGGTGGACCTTATAATAAACCGTTGTAGAATACTTTGAAAGCTAGTTGTTGCTAAGATTTTTTGAATGAAATCAAAGTGGTAAATAGCTTTTATAGTGAAGAGTTGCTCATCGGATGTCAAATTGAATTTGAAATGTATAGACTTAAGCAAGCGAGATATTCTATTAGTGCTCTACCCATTCACTTTTATCATTTTAGCCTACTCTTTTCCTTCGGCAGACATGATTGAACCATTTTTTTTTTTTTTTGGAAAATTATGATCTGAAGATTCGACAATTCTTTTCTATTTATTTATGTAGTTTGGATAAAGGGCAAGTAATTTTGTTTTGTAAAAATAAGGAGAACTTTGTGTAAGTTTGGGACAAGCTGAGGCTGTAGTTAATGGAAAGTGATTTACAAAGTTAGATGCATGGGAAGAGGCTTTGCACTTAGTTTGTTTTAGGAGTGAGCATATTGGATGCTCATACTGGAAACCACCTAGATTGGACCAAACTAGCTAGTTTGGTCCGGTTTCCAAGGGTGTCGGTCCGATTCCCGGTTCCATAAAAATGGAATTGATGATTTTCAATTTGGTTCCTAGTTCTAGGGTGGAATTGGACCAAGCCAAACCGACGAACTAGATCGACTTTTTAAATATATATATACATAGATATTTTTTAATTCCTTTTAAATAGCAATAAACCCTAAATATATAATAACTCTAGTATTTTATTTTTTAATAATTTTTTGTTAAGTGGCCGGTTCCATTGGACCGGATTGGTCGATTGGATCCTATTCCCTCTCCTAGGATTGTTTGGTCCAATCCCCAGTCCCAAAAAATGGGAACCGGTCCTCCCGGTTCGGTCCGGTTCCAAGGAACGGGGTACCGGATCAAAAACCAATCACTCCTTTGTTCTATGCTCTTTACTAGCACACGAAGACCTATTTATATCGGCCACTTTCACCAAGATGGTGCATCCGAAAATCTCTCTTCATCAGAGATCTTCTCTTATTCTTTGGCTCTAGGTCACACAATTCGCCAACCACAAGTAGACTAAATTCTTATAGACATGGCTAGAGGGTCCTACATTTTTTTTATTTATTTAGAAAATTTGATCAGATTTTGACACTCCTTCTTGATCATAAATATAGGAGATTGTATTAAAATACAGGTATCGATTGATTCGATGGATAATTTTGTTTAGATATTTTGTGATTTTCATTAAGGTACTAGTTCAAATCTTAATCGTCACTGTCAATTAGCAAATCTATCATATTAAAAAAAATTTAGTGTGGCTGACATTATTCCGAAATATATAAGTAAATGGATGAAGTTTTGTCTGGATAATAAAAATTAAGAAACTTGATTTTTTTTTTTTGTCAATTCTAGCGAAAAACATTTTAATTTAGCATGGAAACTTCCAAATTTTTTATTATTTGGTTCATTAACAAATTCCCAATAAACATTGCAAACAATCTTTTTTTCACAAAATAAAAAATCTCCAATCAATCTTGAAAAAGATATATCAAGAGTTACAAAGGAGACGCTAATATTGGGCCAAAAAGGCCTCCACGATATCTTCATCTTCTTCTCCGATCGGCCTACCAACAAAAGCCAACGGCCTCCTCCTCAGAGTTCTCCACAGAAGGGGAAAAGGCCACAGCGAGATAGAGCGAGGGAGGAGAGGAAGGAGACCAACAAATTCAGCAGAAATCGATAAAGAAGCGACCAGCGAAAGAGCAGGAGGAGGAGGAGATGGAGAAGGGAAAACAAGAGCGATGGCAATGGGGGAAGACGATGGGCCATCGATTCTCACCGACACTTCTACTTCTCATGCCACTCGCACTGCTTGAACATCCAGCTGCTGCGGATGGACGACGTCGGCATCGCGGTACGCGCTGGCGTCGTTCCGGGAGCTGCCGGAGTACGTGAAGGACAACGAGTTCATCCTCGGCCACCATCTGCGCCAGCTGGCCGCTCGCCGAGGCCGCCCGCAGCTTGTTCCGTTGGCACAACGAGAAGCTCAGCGTCTGGTTAGTTGGCGGATCTTCTCGACCTATTCTCAAGGTGCGTTTTGTGTCATTCAATCTTATACTTGCGTGAACATTTTAGTGAGTCTTGACGATATCGAATGGAACACATAATTTCTGTTGGAGTGGAAATCAAAGCTATACATATATAGTGGGGAATTTGTCAGTAGCAGCTCGATCTGTGTTGATTGTCATAGCTCGATTTCACTATCTCAAGTGTAATCTGAGATGAGGCTTGTAAGTGCAAGTTATAGCTCACTAGAGAGCTTGCGAAGTTGTTCATTTGATGAAAATGTTTGAATTACCCTTTTTTGATAAAATCCTCCATAACCAGCTTAAAATTGTGGAATTTCACAGCCAAAATCGCTTAGATTCTTCCTACCTGTTTATGAGCAGAACGGAACTTTTAGTTTGTACAAGTCAATGTAGTATTGTGATATTTGTGGCTTGTTACCATACTGGGCAACCCGCCATTGTCATTAGCTGACCTTTCTTCCAAACAGCAACAAAAATTGTCATTTAAAACCTGCATTTTCTTCAAGGGCTGTAACGATATTGCAGGTGCTACAGATGAATAACTTGAGTTTGTGACATTAAGTGCAGGCACATAAAATTAAACTTAGAAAGTTAATTTAATAGGAATATGCAACGGTCGTGCTCGCCAATTTCATTGCTGCTAAATTTCAGGAGTAGTAACCTGACAGTCGAGGCAGTCTTTGTTCAAACAGCAAGTGCAAAATTAAATGGATAACAATGGTTGTCTGTGATTAGTTACCATGATGGATCAAAGTATTAGTATAAATTTCTATTCTTTTCAAACAGAAATTAAAATCCTTTGGAAAGTCTCTCTGTGTTCCTCGTAATACAACATGGATTCAGTTCACCATCAATGGATAATCAATTTAGTGGAAGTAGCAGTGTGTCAAGAAAAAGTTCACACATGGTGGACCTCGTAATAGACTATTACAGAATGCTCTGACAGTTAATTGCTGCTAAGATTTTCTGAACCAAATCATAGTGTTAAATAGCTTTTACAGTGAAGAGGAGTTCACAGGTTGTCAAATTGAATTTGAAAGTATCGGCTTAAGCAAGCTAGGTAGTTATTCAGTTAGTGCTCTGCCCATTCACTTTCACCATTTTGGCCTGCTCTCTCTCCCTCCGGCAGACAGGATTTAATAATTTTCTATAAATTGTGATCTGAAGATTGGACCCCGACTAGTATTTCCCTAGATTATGCAATGGCTTGATATTGCAATCCACTTGTGCAGGTCAAACTCCACTGGTGTAGGAACTAATATCTCTTACTCAAAGGAATTGCCTTTGGTGAGTGGCGTGCCAACAGTGTTTGATTCAGCTTACGAAAAGAATGCTGTCTTTTGATCTCTCCAGTTGCATCTGACACAATATAGTTTTCTGGGTGCAAATTCTTTGGTGAACTTGAATCAGATAACAGAAGAAGAAATGAAGGTCGGTTCACACCAACCAGCTGCAGCACGGTGGCCGTTCTTCGTCTTCTCAGGCGGATCCATGTTCTGCCTCCTCTCGAGCAGCATTTGCCACCCTTTCTCATGCCATTCACACTGCTTGAACACCCAACTACTGCGGATGGACTATGTCGTCATCAAGCTCATTATCATCACCTCATTCTTCCCCCAATCTACTACATTTTCCACTGCGAGCCCATTGGCAACTGATCTACCCTGGAGGAATAACGGTGATGGTGATGTTCATTGTTGTGACACTGCTTGCCCCTTCTCTTTCTTCTGGGAAATTCCGGGCGTTTCAAGCGATGATCCTCTTGTCCATGGGGTTTTTTGGTATCGTACCTGCAATCCATGCCTGTATTGTGAATTGGGGCAATCCCCAGCGCCTGATCATGCTTGCTTATGAGTCGGCCATGGCACTGTCTTACATTACAGGTACTTTGTTTTATGTTAGCAGGATTCCTGAGAGGCTAAAACCAGGTTGGTTTGACCTTGCTGGTCACAGCAATGAGATATTTCACAGCTTCGTGATCATGGGCACGTTAGCTCATTATGACGCTACTCTGTTGCTCTTAGAGTGGCAAGATAGAGTCGGGTGCGATGTAACTGTGTAACAATACTAAAATTTGTCAAAATTCGATTCATTTTGATTGGACCAAGTGAGCTATTTGCTGGGGTTTCGTGATGTTACTATGTTAGTGTGTGTACACCCCATATCAAGAAGCCTCAAGAAGAGGTGGCACTCCATGACAGAGGAGATGCCTCCATTTATAAAGAAGTGAAATACTCATTATATTTGTTATAGTTTTCTCATTTTCCATGGATGATTTGAAATTACAATGTGATCATATGGGGGTAATAATATTTTCTGCCTTCATGTTATTTTAAGCTGTTTGTAAGATTGTTGCTTCATAATTTTAGTTCTTCTACCATTAAATTTCCTTTTCCGCTGAAGACTACTGCCGCTATCACCACCACCACCACCACCACCACCATGAGAATAGTTTTTTAACCGCTGTATCGTCCACCGTATGACAGAAAAAAGCTAGAGCAGGAGGATGGTGAACTATTTTGTATTTTCTGTGGTGAATTTTAAGAAGTTAATTTATAGACCAATACATGTAGAACTACTAAGAGTCTATCTAAGAGGGTTCGGGAAAAAGCAACAGACATAAGCAGATAAAAATTACAGACATGGAACTAGCTTTAGCCCTTTTGCAATCTCTGCCTCTATCAAAGCTATGAGATAAGAAAAAATGTCTGAAAGAAGGGCGAGCTGTGAAGAACTTGGAATTCCAAGAAGGAGCCGTCGTTCGTGAGAAAAGAAACTTGGGGATCTAATTTGCAAATTCAGCGAAGCTTCACTCCGGCAGTCATGCTGCTAAATCTCAAAGAAGAATCGGCTACGTATTGGTAAAGACAGTTAACAGCCTATTTGGCTTTGCAAAATCAGCCACTTCTATGGAACTCAGGTGTACCATACAACTAGCTTTAGCCCATTTAAAGAAGGGCAAGCTGTGAAGAACTTGGAACTTGGAAGTCTGAGAAAGAGCCGTTGTTCGTAAAAAGGGAAACTCGGACGATCTAATTTGCACCTTCAGCGAAGCTTCATTCCAGCAGTCATGCTGCTATCTCTCAAAAAAGAATCGGCGACATATTGGTAAAGACAGTTAACAGCCTATCTAGCTTTGCAAAATCAGCCACTTCTATGGTCCTGGGGTGTACCATACGACATGTCATCGAAGTTTTAAGTCCAAAAACGTTGGAACACTTTATCAAATTGTTTTACGATTTGTAGTAGCCAAGTTCAAAGCGTCACGAAAAGGGAGGCAATAAGGTGTACCAGTGCACTGTAGAAATTCCCAAGGAAAATCAGAGCAGCACCGGTCAATCTGTGATAATAAGTCACGACCATAATTTTTCTTTTTTATGGTCATTGTATCTGTGACCACAATGATCTTTCCTAAAGTAAAACCAAAAGAAAATCTGATGGTATTCATATCCAAATTTATAGGAAAATACTGGACAAAATGGCGATCCAAAGGTTCGACTTGCATGGTGGAGAATCAAGATGCTTATTATGCTTGCAAGCACGAGCTCTGCCTAGGAAAAAATGGGATATGCTCATGGACAAAATCGAATGCTAAGTTGAGATAGTAGGAGTTTAAGTAGGGAAAAACGACAGTTGACAAAAACGACGACCCCAACAAATGCTACCATGTATGATCCTACGAAAATCAAGAAGGCATCTTTCCAAGACTCATCCTCTCTGCCTTTGTCAATAGTTAATGTTATCTTGGGACCGTGTGATTTGAGCTATTACAACTTATTAACTGTGGTCCATAGAGAAGAGTGTGTAGCTCGCTTATTACCTTCGTAACTCGCTTCATCGAAATTTCCAAGTTGATTCTCTGTCTAGTGTCTTGCCTACTGGAAGTGTGTGTAGCTCTGTTAGTTGTAGAGGAATTGGACTAGTTAACTTGTTGAAGGAAAAGTCCAAGCTCTCTATATTACTTAAATTGAAGAACATTTTTGGAACTGAACCCCTCAAATTATTATGCGACAGATTTAAGACATATATTTCGCTCAAATAACCAATTTCTAGGGGAAGAGAGCCCGTCAATTTATAGCGCGAGAGATCAATTTCAGACACATATTCCAGAATATTGTCTTTATAAGATTCCAATCTACTCTCTGACACGAAAGGTACTTGTTCTTGTTCATCACAAAAAAGCACTTGAACCCCTACCATCATGGGAGAAATGATAAGCCGAGTTTTGCCTTGTACTGGTAGAGCTGCCAATCCTCAGCATTTTCACTCAATGTATTGAATGTGCTATTAGATATCCCACCATGTTCAAGTGTCAAATGTTCCAAACTTCCCTCCAAAGGTCATTAAAAGAGAGATCGATCATGCTAATCATCGTCAACTGACAAAGAGCTTGAACCTTCAGGGCGGTGTAGTTTCAGTAGATGAAACTTCAAGTTCCAAAGCAAACTGATCTAGTTGGGCATCTCACCTGTCAACTCAGAGACGATGGAAGAAGCTTTAGAAAGAAGCTAAGGAAAAGGAGGACTGAGCTCATTACTTTCTAGATGCAAGAGCCTCGGAAAAGTCACATTGGCGCAGGGGTATGTTTGGGCCGAAATTTGTTAGTCCAAAGGTATAAAACAACGAGAGAATTCAATTTACAAAAGTTCAATGATAAAGGACCACCTAGTAAGTTTCTTGACAATATAAGAAATTCCAAGAGTTGATTATCTCCAATCCAATTTGGTATTGGTCCAGAAAAGAAATTATCACTAGATCCAAAATCCTTAAGCCGGAGTAATTCAAAATGCGAGGTGATATATCCCAATGAATTGACTGTCTCCTAGATACATATATTTCAACCTTGTGAAGTTAGTAGTTCTCCATGCAAGTTGTGGCCCGACAGTTTTTGTGACAGCCTGATTTTTTATTCTGTTTTCGATTGAATGAGTTGGGCTTTTCATCGACGCGTCTATAGTCTTTTCTCTGAGCTGATCACTCACGAGATAACTAATCTATCAGGTGAAGCCGTTAAGGAATCTAAATGCGACAGACTTGAGAATTCGACCAGAAATTGATTGCTCGACCGTACTAATCTGCAAGGGTCAATACGGCACCGTCAAAATCAATCAGAGACCGGAGATAGGTCGATTCGATAGAGGTATGTGAATAAAGTGTGGGTGATTCCACCTAACCGCAAAATTTCGTCGAACGGCACTAAATCGATTTTTCCGTCGTTTCGTATCTTGTGCCCGTATTTGAAACATCGCGATTTTCACGACAACCGAGAGTCGTCAATGTGTCGAAGATGCACAATGTCGCTCGAAAATAATCGACCACGGGACAAATGCGTTAAAAATTCCTAAAAGCTACCCGGTAGGTTAGGTCACGCTAAAATCGTGTCCAGTTGAAAGTAACCACGGAATTAAACCCGATTTCAGAAATTGAAAGTTCTGTCATATCACGATTTATTTTAGGAAAGTCGACTCATCCTCCGAAGAACTTTCGACGAGTTTGAATTTTCGGTGAAAAAATCAAAATTGGATGATTTTGGACCGGGAAATTCGGAGGCCCGTTTTTTAGCGCACTTTTGGTCGTCAAGTTGGATCATTGGGCAAGGAAATTTGTGGAATTTGAGGTGGGCACTTACCTTGGCAAGTTGGCCACTTAATTGGATTGAATTGGAGTGAAATTGGATTGGAATTGGAAGGAAATGTTGAAAATTCGTAGCCATGAGGGGCTGCAACATTTCAGCACCCTTGGGTGGCTTCTAGGGGAAGTTTGGTGAGGGAAATTGGCTGAGGATGGGCTGTGGACTTTTGAGGCAAGAACTCAAGTGGTTTAGGATATTTTTGAAGACTTTTGAGGCTTTGTTTTCCCCCTCCAGCTGCAGCCACTTCTTCATCTTTTTCCTTAGCTTCTTTTCCTCCATTGTTGCTGAAAAATAGAAGCAAAGAACAGAGTAACCAGCCACCACCGTCGACCGCCCCTCCCCGCCGTTCGAGCACCACCGAGCCAATCGAAGCTACTCGACCGCGCTCGCAAGCCCGTCCGCGCGTCCCGCCGTCCTACGCCTGCTCGACGTCCCTGTTCACGCCCTAGTTACCATCGCAGGTCCCCGAGCCACCTCCGTCGGCCGTCCAAGCCGCCGTCGCCCCCGCCAGGACCTGCCACTGCCGTTCGCCTCCCGCTTGGTCGTTTCCACGCCGTCCTTGCCGCCGAATAGCCCCTTCGATTTAGCTACAGAACTGAAGGCCAGCTGAGGTCGTGGGACTTTGTGGGCTGTTTCGGGCCCTTTCCGAACCTCCCTTGGCGTCGCCGTTGACCCGAGTCTCGCTCGCCGTCGCGCCGCCGTCGCTGTGAACTCACCGGCTCGCTAATCCGGTGAGTTTACTTGCTAAACTTTACTTAGGGAGTTAATTATGCTTAGGGTAGGATTAGATTAGACTAAGCTTGGTTTAGGTGGTTAGTTTAGTGTACTTAGTAGTTTAGTTGATTAATTATGTTTATTAGGTGGTTAGATTAGATTAGTTAATGGTTAATTAGATTGTATTATTTAATTAGCATAGTGCATTATTTTTCTAAGTCCAATTAGGTGGTTAGATTAGCCTATTTAGCTTAATTAGTCATTTATGCAATTAATTTGCATTTATTTAATTAATTTTGTAATTTATTTAATTATTTATTATTTTTCGAAAATTATATTGGGATAGCCGGTCACTGGAATTTCGTGTTGATTGTCGTGGTGTGATTAGTTTAGGCAATTGAGTGCTAATTTGTGCAATTGAGTGATGATTGTTGATTTTCAGTTATTATTTCAAAATTATGAAATTTTGGTATTTAATTAGAAAATATCGGGTGTCGGGTTTTGACACCAAAAATGTTTTTAGATACTATATCAAATAGTGGGATTTTAAAAGGAAGAATATCAATTTTTATGGTTCGATCTAACCATGTACACACACACGATTATTTTACCGGGTGTTTTAATATGAAGAAAATATGCCAAGTACATTATTTTAATTGAGACATTTGCATGCAAAGCACGATATCTTGGCCGGGATTAGATGTGTGCATGAATGCTATGAGAACCAGTCACGAGCCTTTGGGGCCAGACGATGCTCCTTTGAGAATGCCCCAAGTCAACGAATGCCGATTGCAGTGGAGGCTGGACCAATGCTCCTATGTGGAATGTCGTCTAGATGTAGACGTTACCGTGCTCAATGGTGCGAGACAACGTTTGGCTATGCCGAGAAGATCGCTGATTGGTGAGTCGGTCGTGGCCGTTGAGTCGTAATTAATTGGGACGCATGAATGATTGAAATTGACGCGCATGATTATGGGACAAAATTGTGTAGCACAGAATGTGACGTGTCATAACGATTTCCCTGTGATTGTTTGAGATATAAATTGAGGTGTTCCAATTGATGTGTGCATTTATTATATGCATCTGTTATATAAACTGTACTGACGTGCAAGGAAGTGCTGAGGCGAGGTGAGTCTTCTATGATGTGTGGTTAGACTACCTCTAGGCGTATTACCTTCCTAATCGGGGTTTAGGGCGTGAACTCGCTGAGACATTGTCTCACCCCGTCGTGGGTTTAATCTTTTCAAGTTCATAGATGGAGGTGAGACCTGTGCATTTTGGACAACCGCGGAGGTATACCGAGCAGAGTATCGGCGTCCCTGTCCCCGGGAGTCCCTGGCTCCATGAGCTCATCGTGACCACTATCTTGGTCGATGAGGGCCTACCACAGTTGGTACCTCATCGATTCAGGCGTGGTTTCATCACGGGCCTAATAGGGTGCGGGAAGGTCTCCTTTAGGGTTTCGACGTACCCGCCGTAGCGGGCGAGGGAGTAGCTGACTCACCTAACGGTGTCGTAGTAGACCCGGATCCCAAGTAGATAGGGTCCAGGGTAAGGTTAGTTAGGTAGCCCTTTTTGGAGGCTTCGACCTTTGTATATAACTGGTAGGTTGACCTTGGTTGTTTATAAAAGTGTGTTTGTGAAATTGTGATCTTGCTTTTCTATCCCATGTTGGTTGTTTAGGGATCATTATACACTTCCGCCTTTGTATAATCGATTGGGTCGGCGACGCGTCCTGGGAACATCACAATTTATCAACCACCGAGGGATGTGCGCGTGCTCGAGGTTTGGGGCGTGACGATTTTAGTACAGATAGCGAGATGCAACCTGTGGGGGGTGGCTCTAACATCTCCACCGTGAAGCCATTATGTGAAAAATCTAGGTTGTCGACAATTTCATATTGCCTATCGATGGAGGGGTCCCACCTCCTATCAAATTCCTCGACAGGTACATGTACAGCAAATTCGAAAGGATAAAATCATTCTGAGATGGAAGTGCTCCTTCAATCCTATAGGCAAATGCATCGAACCAACACATGTGGACAAGTTTCTACTTGGATGGCAAACGAAAAGCACCCAACAAGTCATTGCCAATGAGTTTTAACTCGACGAGATTTGCATTATTTTGCAATAGCCAATATCAGCACCATTGAACTCTACATGCACGACACTAGCGAAGACCATTTCATGATTTTATGTTGAACTGTTGCATCGTGTCATTGGCTGATTCAGTACACGTAATATATGTAGCTTAGCATTATGTGCTCTATTTTTTTTCCCCTAAATGGCTATCAATGTAGCTTGACCCAAATTTTTTTTGGGATAAAAGGTGTGACTGGGTCGACCCTTGACAAATATTCTATGTTGGTTAAGTTTGAAACGACATTAAGGTGATGGGAAAAGAAATGCTGGCACAATCAGTAATCTTGATACATATGCAAAAGACAGTCGCTCTTAAAATTTTGCCTGTAGAGTCGAATTTATCCTCTCAGCAATTTTGCATTAAGTGTTATATAAGCTTAGTTTTCTTGCTATAAATCATCATCAAGCAGTGGGCACAAAAGTGAGCTCAAGTTGTGCTCATTGCTGCAGAGTAGTGGTCCTGCAATGCATTCTTTTATTGTGAAAGAGCAGTTCGCACATGCCCAATCCTTTATGTTAGTGAGATCTTGTCTTGAGATGCTAAATCCCGGTTGTTTTGATGTTGCAGGTCGCAACCGTCAGATATTTCACATCTTGGGAAACATTTATAAGAATTTTTCGATGCTGGATTCATTTCAATTGGGAACTAAACTATTTTCTCTCAATTCACAACCAAATCAAAATCTCCTTGTATTCAAATTTGTTGGACAAGGAATGTAATACAAACACTCGAGGAGTCAAGTATTCAAAATGCATAATAAAATGCCTACAATCCTATTTAATAAAGGTTCTCCACTTTTTCATTATTTTTTTTTCCATCACAAAATACTTAGAAATTCAATCTCTAACGGGGAAGCAAAGGGATAAGCTTACAAATGAGCTTGAACAGCACACGCTGATAGTACGAGTTTAGATAGAGAAAGAGAACCACCCCAAGGAATGCCACAATATATGATCCTGCAAAACTCCACAAGAAAGCTTCTCTCCATGAGTCATCCTCCCTAGTATGATTAAAGGATGGCAGTGTCTCCCGTTCGTGATTTGGGTCATCGCAGCTTGTTAATGGTGGTCCACAAAGAAGAGGGTTTCCTTCATAACTTGCTTCATTAAACGTTGCAAATTGATTTTTTCGGTCTGGTGTCCTACCTGACAAGTTGTTGTGAGCCACTCTAAAATTTGACAAGAAATAGAGCTCTGTTAGTTGTGGAGGGATGAGATCGATTAAGTTATTATAGGATAGGTCCAAGCTCTCTACATTCTTTAAACTGGAAAACATTTTCGGGATCGGTCCCGTCAAATGATTGTGTGACAAGTTCAAGGATCGAAGTTCACTCAAGTACCCAACCTCTGGAGGAATAAGGCCAGTCAAATTGTTCTGCGAGAGATCCATTCTCGACATAAGTTGTAGAATGTGGCCTTCATACGATTCCAACCTACTCTTTGTCATGAAGTTTACTTTTTCTGGTCCATATGCAAGTCTATAGATTCCGTCGTCACCAAAGGAAATAAATAAAGAGAATCCACCATTATATTCATATGGTTCTCCAACGTGTATTGAATCGATAAGGATATCAAATTCGTCTGTAGATACCCCATCATTTCCAAATGCCAAATCTTTCAAACAAGAAGGGATTTGTCCAGAAAGATTATCATTGGAGAGATCCAATATGCTCATATTTTTCAATAGACAGAGATTCAGAGGGATTGAACCTTCAAAGTTGTTCCCTTGTAGTAGAAGAACCTTCAAGTTCAGAAGTGAACCAATCCAGCTTGGGACCTCACCTGACAATGCATTGTGTCTAAGATCCAATGTGACAATTGATGAAGCTCCATAGAGAAACTTGGGAAAATGCCCAGCAAGCCTGTCATTTGTTAAATGCAAGAACCTCATTGATGTAACATGGACACAAGGGGGTAGATTTGGCCCAATATTGTTACTTGAAAGGTCTAAAAAAACAAGTTGGCTTAAGTTGCAGAAGCTCAACGGCAAAGGACCTCTCAATAAATTACTCGAGAGCATAAGCATTTCCAAGTCTTCAATATCTCCAATCCAATTAGGAAGTGTTCCAGATAGGAAATTATTACTTACATCCAAAACTTGCAAGGAGCTATTTAATATGCCAGGTGATATGTTCCCTGTGAAACCATTGTTATCCAAATACAAAAAACTCAATCTTTTCAAGGTAGAACCCCCCGGTAGGATCTCGCCTTGCAAATGGTTGCCTGATAGTTTCAATAGACCAAGGTCTGTACAATTTTTAGTAAGTGGCTTTGGTATCTCTCCGGTGAAGCAATTATTGGACAAGTCCAATCCATTTAGTTTTTTCATATTGCCCATGGAGGAAGGGATCCTACCTTCCAATAAATTTTTCGACAAATTCAATTGCCTTATATTTGGGATGATAGAACCAATCCAGGATGGAATCTCTCCTTCAATGATGTTAGTAGACACATCGAACCACTCCATGTTCTTTAGACTCAAATTGGAAGGCAAATTAAAAGCACCTGACAAATTATTGCCTGTGAGATGGAGTCGTTCTAGATGTACATTATTGTCCAATAGCCAATTTGGGAAATATCCTGTCATTCCACTATGGCTGAGTTGAACATATCTCAAGTCATGCTGTTCTTTCAGAAAACTTGGAATTATACCATTTGCGTCTTTGTTGAGCGCACAATTTGATAAACCGAACACCTTCAGTTGAAATGAAGGAAACCAAGTGGGCTCTTCTGTGTTTACTTCCAGATGATTATGGTTGTCGAGGAGGTGGAATACCTCAAGCTTAGAAGTATTAGCCAAAGAAGCAAGCGAAAGTGAGCCTTCAAATGCATTCCTAGATAAGTCAATGTATTCAAGTGACTTGAGATTATAGAAGAGAGATGAAGGAATGACCCCGCTAAAGTTGTTATCTTGAACATCAAGTGCTCGGAGTGAGGTCATATTGCAGAAGCATGAAGGAAGAGGACCCCAAAACCCATTAAGCTTAATATCCAACTCTTGAAGGTTCCTCAATCCGCACAAGCCTGTTGAAGTGGACACTACAACTATGAGAATCATCACTAAATTGTAATCGTATAATTAAAACACTCAAGATCATAGTTTGTGTCGAGAATGGAGGACAGAAAGATTGTACAATCTAATATCCAAAAATACAATCAGATAATTGGCAAGACGGAGCTTTGGAGTGGAATTGCATCACCACAATGCTTCATTTCAACTATTCTTTCACTACATTAATTACTTTCGGAGTTTTACAAAATTTGAATTGGATTGGAAATGAACTCTAAAGTTTATATTATGCCTAGATTTATGGCGTAATTGCATGGACAAACTCTTAACCTTTGCTCGATTTTCAATATAGTTCCCTGAATTCTTTTTCCAATTTAATTTTGTACTTTTTAAGAAAGACGCAAATGGGATCCTGCATTAAGTGCAGCACCAGATCACGTCCTCTTTTGGCTAACGTGCCTGCTGCTGCCAAGTCAGCAGTGGAGGCCCCCCAAACATCACGTGGACTTGCAATTCATTTTTTCCTCATTTAACTTCTTTTTTTCCTAACTTTTTCTTTTTTCCATTTTGGTTTCTTCTTCTGCTTCCTTGCACTTCCGTGTCCTCCGCAGTAACTCACCACCGCAATCCGCCGTCCTCCACCACCATCTGCACCATCGTCCTACCTCGCTGTCCCTCACCGCCACCCTCACTGCCTGCCCATCCCCCACCCTCCCCATCTTGCTCTCTGGGCCTAAAATTTGAGGCACGTGACTCCAATTCTGAGGCATCGCGGCCTCAGTTTTGAGGCCACCCTAAGGTCGTCCGAGGTCTTCTAGCGGTGGTGATGTCGACTCTAGTGGTGGTAACGGCGACCGAGCTTCGTGTGATGATGGCTCTGAGTGTCGCGGTGGGCGGAGGCAGCAATGGGCAGTGGTGCTGAACCAAGTTCTTTTAAGATCGAGTTTTTAATATTTTGGTTAATTTCTTCTATTACATACATTGATTTCCTCTATGGAAAAAAGCAATTTTCAAATAAATTAATTTATCTATCATAAGATGTGTTTTTCTTTGTTTGATTTTATTCATCTTAGTTTACTGATATAAAATTTCATATTCTTATATTAATCAATCTTCATTTGAATATTTTGATCTAATTGAAATATAATTATTTTATAAAAAAGCTAAAATTGAACTGATAATAAATGAGATGCATTATTAGCTTTTTTAAATTCCCTTTTAAATTAAGTAGTCTTCACGCACGCGTGTAGTGTGCAAGACTTTTGAATCAGTGTGATCAATCGCATGTTGTTTCTTAACACTTTTAGTTTAACGAGAAGTGCAAGAAGCCATCTCCTCCGTCTTCTATTTTTTTCTCGACAAAGTACAAAAGTTATTTTCCTTCGTACTTATTTTTAAAATTTAAACTCAATAAAGATAAAAGCTTATTGATGACAAATTAATAAGCCAATGCCTATAAGTCGAAGTGAAGTGCCACATAATGAGCAAAGGAATGAACATAGCTCCAATTTTAACTACGTATAATATCGGTAGATAAGTGGAAGCTTGCTTATTCAATGAAAATTATTCAAATAAGAGATAAAATCTTCGATGACAAACCAAAAAGATAGAACTTATTTACTAAGTAATTTTTAATCATGCGATGAAATAAGCTAAATTTGAAATGATAAATAGAACATATATAAATAGTATACGTTTTAGAATTAATTTCAAAGTGAATAAGTTTCATGATTAACTACTATTGGAAATTGTTTTCTTGACAAACTATTTATGAGTTTCTTTCAGAATTAGTTATGTCATTTAAGAATATACTTTTTCTTTATTCATTATTTAAAATTCAGATTAAAAGGAGAGAGAATTTGGGGGGATTATACATACTTTTTGGTCTAATTTGGGTCATCTGGCAAAAACTATGCAATGTGTCATGCCACGGCAGAAACACAAAAATAAAATAAAGTGCCATGTGGAATATACTTTCTCTTCGTTCTTTTTTTAATATTTAAGATAATAAGACATTGAAGTTGAGAAGACGAACAATAAGCTAGAAGCTTATTTGTCAAATGTAGGCCATGTTGCAAATGTATGTCATGAATCCTTTCATGTTGCTATCACAAAGGCAAGGTGAAGTACAAACGTGTGAAAAACATGAGAGAACATTCTCTCAGCTTTGGCTTTAACTGTAGATAAGGGATGAATAATAGATTAGAAGATATATGTTTGTCCAAATCAACGTCATATAGATGAAATTTTTAATTTTTTATTTGGTGGTGCTAATTGGTGAAGGCTCTTTATGGGCTTATCAAAATGGGACGCGTTGTTCGTTAACATGCCCAATCTCGAATATCTTTTTTTTTTCCGTTCATTTATTCGTACTATATTCAAATAAGAAAGATTATTAAAAAAAAAAAAAAAGCAATGATAGGATCTTAGGATCAGACCAATCAATATAGCTAGTTATGATTATGAAAGAAAAAGATATTTTCAGTATTAATCAAATGCAACAGATGATGTCCGTCTGTTAATCAAATGCAACATTTTCCCTATGTCATCAGTATCAAGTTTAACGGAGAATCAATTTAATAGATTAGGAAAACTTGACTTGCTTATTGTCCTTGCATTTATACATTTAATTTAATCAAGAAGTATTACCATGAACAACAAATGATGTGCGTCTTTCTTTGTTTTGTGAAAAGTACAAAATAATTTGTTTTTTACGATACTGTCAAAATCTAAAATATAACTTAATTTAAAAATAATACAAGAAACTAAGTCTCCACAGCTGTGCATGTCACGGGTGTTTCGAATTTACAAAAAGGTCAAAGTGGAAGATCAGCCAGATTTAGAATAAGCAAAACGAATATAGTAAAAATCAATCTAAACATGTATTTCCACTGAGGTTGCTTCGTTTGAGCGTTAGTGTCATTTAATTTCTTAGGCTTACTGGCGTAGTTGAATTTTTTAACACTTGCAATCCCTGAAGTTTGAACACCATTGCCGTTTAATCTGTAATCTATACGTATTTTTTGGATTTTCGTTCCTGATTAACTTTTGCATTTAATTTGGTTATGATTCCCGGACAATAATTGAACTCTTCTGGTATATTGTTGTTTTCGGGTATTTGTATCTTCTTATGTTATCCCACCGGTACAAGGCTGACAAGTCGGTTGAGAAACACTGTGCGAAGCACAGGTCGACTTTGCAGTGGGTGTTTCACTCACCCCTCCACCTTCACCGGCACGGTTACTATAACGGCCTACCAGTTCCTCAAACACCCCTTATGAGGTGCAGTGGAATCTACCCTCCCCACTTGAAGGTCCCTCTAATTCCTGAATGTAATTTTTTCTTCTCCACCCAAGAAGGAATACCCCAGATGTTTTATGTCCCAGAGTTCCGATGAAATAATTTTAGGATATACTCGGGTCCGTTAGTATTCTACAGATTGGCCAGGAAAAAAAAAGGTTGCCCAAAAGTAAAAGCATGAGGCCTAAACTTCAGTCTTCAAAGATCAAGGATTAAATTGAAAATGATCAAAGTTTTAACTAAATCCTTCCAACTTCAAGCTTAAGTCAAACAAGTATATGATATCATTTATCTAGATACAAGTCATTGGCGCTAACTTATTTGAACTTATTTGAAGCAATTGTGTGGCCAAACTTGATCCCTGGAAGACGTCGAATAACATGCAATCATGCCTTCTATGATCAAGACAGTCTTACCTTATCTTATTTTTAAAAAGGTGATAAGCGAAAGCATTTTCACAAAAGTACCTTCTAGGAACGTTGAAGATGCATTCAATCCACAATCACCTATGTGTAAGGCCTTGAGAGATGTTATCCTTATAATGTCCGTGAGGGCATCATTCACCAAATTGTTATTCCAAAGATCCAACACCTCCAGATTTGCACCTGTGATTGAAAAAAAGTTCTTAAAATTGAAAATTATATATCAAGGGTATGGTCTTCGCATGTACCTTCAAGCTGATCGGAAGACAAAATTTGGGCCTCCGTTGAAGTTTGCTCATACAATGAGGGGACTCGTTCTAGAAGATTAGAAGATAGATCTAGTCGCTTCAACTTCTTCAGGTGTAGCGTTCCGTTTAAATCTGATTATGGAAAGATCCATGCATACCCAATATTTAATTAATTATCAACAGATATCAAATGTCCATTTATCTTCAATTTATCAAGAATAATTATATGCTTATGATGAGGAAAATTGATTTATAAGCATAAACCAGTTGGTCCGACATATCCAAGCATATAAAAAAATCTCTATCACATGGATTTGTAAACTAATTTCATAAACAAATAACTTATACATTTAACAATGTCTATCATATGTTGTAAACTCGCGGAGCCAAAAAAATGTTACCTCATTTGCTCACATGTCACATTTCACTTTACTTTAATGACTGCTACGTGGCAAGCTACGTGGCATAATTTTGCCATGTGACCCGCATTCGTCCAAAAAGCATAAATTTATTGATTTGCCATCTCTTATTTAGTTTTAAATTTCAAAATATGAATAAAGAAAAAACTTAGTTTTACCAAAAAAAAAAAACTTAATTTAAAATATATTCCTGAAGATATGGGTTTTTCGGTTAAGGGAATATTCCATTACGGGCTTGTCATGTGACGTTTGACTTGATCTCCATATGTAAAGAAACATAGCCTGGTTTTGCCATACGGCCCACGTTTGACCAATAAGTATTAGTTCAATGATTTGTCGTCCCAAACTTCTATCTCTTTTAAGTCTAAATTTCAGAACATGAATAAAGAGAACAGTTTTCATATATATATATATATATATAATACATATTTTACTTTCCATTCCCAAACTTCAATATCTTATTACTTTAAAAGTCAAAAAATGCATAAAGCGAAATTATCATATTCCCCAAATACAGGAAAAATTCTTCCAACAAAGAAATCCACTGCATTTAAAACTCAACAAATTGCAACGAACTAGTGATAAATTTTATTTGTGATGAACCATTGATAATTTAAAAGCAGAGTTTTTTTTTATTTAAGCCAATGCAATTTTATTTATTAGTTTCTTGCTTTCAATTAGAAGGAAATTAAACAAAATATAAAATCCTATTACTTCAAAGATTATGATGAAACTTTTAAACTTGCAATATGTCTTTAAAATTATAATTTGTTAAAAGACATGACTTCATTTAAAATGTAGCATATATACATTTTATTTTGAATTGGAAGCAATAATTTGAACAGTTTATTTATGAATACAATTAGCTTGACTAATTTTAAAGATGGAAGCTTTTGGTATAGGGTGCAGATATTTCCACGGCCTAAATGGCCTGGATTTGTTTAAACTTCAAACTAACCAAAATGTCCTTCTACTCCGCTTAAAAAAAAAAAAAAAAAAAGAAGTCCTTCTACCATTAGTTCTCGGTCAATCCGTCAATGCCAAAATCAGTCAAAAGATTTTCCTCTCAGACCTCTCTCTATCTAGCTTGTCGCTTCCTTCTCCAGGGATCGCTCCTATTCCATCATTTAGGAATAACTCTTTTCGCTTACTTGAGTGCAAATGTATGTAATGTACGACGATTAACTCAACTTATTCTTTGATCACTTAAGTGCTATAACACTTTTCCAATAACTTGAATGTCATTCAGCATTTTAATCAATCACTTGAATGTCAAAAAAAAATTTAAAACTTTCACTGCAAGTGTTAGCCATAGGATTTTTGGCACTCGGATTAACGTTTTTAATAATTTATGGCACTCAAGTAATCAATTAAAAGTTGTGGAACTCATACAAACAGTTTTTAGAAATTATGACACTCATGTAGTTGAAAAAATAGTTATGACACTCAAGTGAGCATCATATCAAAATTATGGCATTTATGATGTCTTTATCCCCCATCATTTGATATCCAATTCTATAATCATTAAAACTTTAGCCAAAAGATTCTAAACAAAATTCACAATTCTTGCAAAAAATGCTATATAATTTAAATTATGTACACAGTCATTTACATTGCGTTCTTAGCTTAATATTATCTATGGAAAAATCATTTGGAATTTATTTCATTATATATTTCCGCGACTTAAACATTAGATTAGGACATGTTTTCTTCCTCTTACCAATCTTTCAACTTTTAATAAATGATGTTTCACTAAGTTATGAGTGTTATAATTTAATAACCCTCAGCTCCTCTTTCATGTCACATCTCCTTTGACAGACAAAATTAACGATTCATAATTGTGAATACAGACATTCCCGAGCGAAATGCAGACCAAATAGCTAGTTCTTACTATGGGTTCTAGCTAGTTCAGCCTGACGTCTCCAGTCAAAAAGTCAATTCCTCATAAATGTATGACATCTGTTTAAATAATAATAGGGTCAAGATACTCGAGTTGAATGACTTTCGACTTTACTATCATTTTTTAGGTGAGTAATCTCGTCCTAATTTGGGAACTCTAAAATCTCATGCTTGTGAAAGTTAGTACTTACCATATGTTAAGACTTCTGAGACATCATAAGACGATATACTAATTTTGAAGAATGAAAAAAAAAATAGAATATGGTATTTATAAAAGTTGGATCATGTTCGTATACCATTTGTTTAAGTACATTGTGAAGTACCTCATAAGGTGATTTATAAAAGAGATGTTACTTCTGGTATGTAGAATTAATTCACTTCAATATTTTCACGGCTGCCGCAAATTTGAAGAGTGTCAAATTTGTGCTAACAATTGTGGATGACTTCTCAAGAAAGAGTTGAATTGTTTAAGTTGAGGCACAAATTTTATGTTGTTTTCAAGATGAAGTAGTGGAGAGCTTTGATTGGAGCGAAAACTAGTAGGATTATTAAGATTTGCAGACTAACAACAGAATCTGCTAAGAGCTTTTAAATGAATTCCTCAAGGAAGAGGTCATAATGAGACAATCCGGTGTTAGTGAATCATAGTATGTTATATAATTGATGAGCAAATTGTTACTAGAGAGGGCCCATAAAATACTCTTAGTGATGGTACGGCTAGGAGATTCATGACAAATACGCTTTACAGGGCAAGGTACCGGCTAATTATTATGATTGCAGAAATTTGGTTTCCCTCGTTATGTTTGCTTACATGTTTCAAATAGTTGGTTCCCTTAACATATTCCTAGGTTATGCACTATGTGAACAGGTCTATTGATTGTGATGTTCGAAGTTAAATTCACTGTTGCCAACAAACAAAGAAGTTGCCTTTGACAAGTCTTCAGTAATTCTAGGTAGGAGTTTTATTGGAAGTGCTTATACGAATATGGACAAAGAAGCTCAAAATGGAGTTGCAATCAAGAACTCTTGAGATGGCAACTGCAAGCACAATAATCAACTCAAATGGTGTTTGCAGTGAGGTAGAGCCTACAGAGCCAATTGATGTAGTAGCTTCTGGATTTGAGAAGGTATGAGTTCAATCTCTTGACAGGTGTGGATATAATATTGCTTTTGCTTTATCTGTGGTGGATGATGTTGTATCTCACAATTCTTGTAGAACAGACGAAAGGGCAAGTAGAGTTGTTGTTTTGCCAAGCTACACGGTAATGGAGAAATTCAAGTACAGCTTATATTTGGAAGACATCGGTAGTGGTCAAGGAGCCCATAAAGAATGTGGGAGAGTAGAAAAAAAAATTAGGTATCAACGAAAAGTCTAGGTAATAGCGAAGTGATTGTAATATGGGAGACATTGGGCCTAGATGAGAATTGGTTAAATTATTCTTGAATTTGAGCTTGTGAACGAAATTTGATCCAAATTGAAGTATGCAAAAGTTTGACCATGTGAATATAAAAGAAAAGATTGAGATCCTCTAAAATTAAGATTAACTTTTTTTTTTTGATCAAATTTTACTGGGTAAAGTTATCTCAACAAACCAAAATAGCCTTAAACTTTAAGGAAGTTTACCAGATTTTATCCAGAAATACCCTAAATCATGTTCAAATCTTTCCTCCAATAACCTGTGTTCTAGCTACTACGCCCTGCCATGATCGACGTCGCACCACTTCTCACTGGAGAAAATATTCAATGGTGTCAAACCACCACTCACTAGCCTATTTGGCATGCGTAAACTTACGTGGCTCCATTCAAAATGCGACACCTATCCTTTGATGTGGAATTAAAAAATTTGACCGGAAAGCTCTCTTCCCTCGCTCTCTCCCTAATAGAAAGGACTGGCACACTCAAACATTAAATGCTGATTTAATGGCCTCTTTTCTCTCCCTTTCTCTTTGTAAAAGAACTCATTTCAAGTTCCCCTCACGACTCCCTCTTCTACAACTCTCCTCCCCTTCCTCACGAGTTCCTTTCTCTGTCCCTTCTTCGTCTTCTACTTCTGGTTCGGTCCCGATTTCCGGCCCAGTTACGTCGCCAACAATTTTGAAGTGGAAGAGGTCTGCGAGGTTGGTTATTCCGGTGACTGCGCTGAGTTTTGGGGTTCTAGTGACGCGGGCGATGGCCGCGAGGATTATGGTGGTGAGGGAGAGAGACCGTTTTGACGTTCAACGTGCAACAAGGTGCAATTGCGTAATGCCACCACTGCCATTGTCTAAGGAAAGGAATACTCTCTATAACATAGTTGAAGGCTAATGGCTCTGCCATACTTCCTCTCCTCCGCCAGGAAAAAAAAGAAAGAAAGAACAAAGGTATCTTATAGTACCCATAGTCCTCTCTCTTCTCTGCCACAGTATTCCTCATGGCTATTGCCGGCGTCACCGGAACCCCAAAAGTAAACGCGAACACCAGAATAACCAGCCTCGCAAGCCTCTTTCACTTCAAAATCTTCGCAAAAAAGTAATAAGTTTAGGATTTTTTGGACAATTTCCCTAATTCCTCTTAATATGTTCTAATCTTTCTTTGTTGGTCCGTTTCTTTCCCTCTATCCAACCATTACGCTACCTTTAATATTTTTTCTCTTCCCTCTAAATTAATCCCCTCTACCAATCCACTTTTCATGATTTTTTATTTAAATATTTTATCTTTTGTAAAATGGTTCTCGCAATTTGACTTTTGTTGATCATAAAATACTCAAAACGTTTCCAAAAAATGTAAATATAATATGTAGATTGATAAACTTGATTTTCTTTTTCTTATTTTGTATCTAAAGAGGAAGTCACAAATAAAAATGTTAACTAAATTTTGGTCCATTTCCAAACAAGTACAAAATTGTTGGGTGAATTCAAAGAAGTATACCTTTGACGATAAATAAAAAATAAAAAATAAAAAAAGAGTCAGAATTTGGTAAATCATTGCTTATTGAGTGATTCTATTTTTGTTCTTCGTGCATATCATCATAATGGAGATGAGTCTCGTAATTAATTTATAATATGTGCAATCAACTACTTTTAGAATCACATCATTTGTGCAATCATATCTTTGTTATTAATTTACTAAATTCACTTTAATAGTTTATAGCACCATAGTATGGCATTTTTTTCATTGTTCAAAAAGTAAATGATTACTTAGAAACATAATTGTAATAAGAAAAATGAAACAAATAACTGAGACTAGAAGAGAGAGAGAGAGAGAGAGAGAGAGAGAGAGAGAGATTCACCTGAGAGAGAATTAAGACTTAAATCCAACACTTGAAGTTCCTCCAGAGGTAAGAATAAAGACGCATCAATAACCCAAGGCCCAGGCAATTCCTGATACCATTTGCGTGTAATACTCAGATGTAGTTCAGTCACTCATAAAGTGGTGTTATCGCACTCTATGCATTCCCAACTGCAGCAGTCATCATCGCCGTCACGCCACGACGGAAGAGAAGACCCATACGGGTGGTTGAAGGCAGCCTTAATCTTGAGGAGTGCATTCCTCTCTTCTTCGAAGCACCCCATGCTGCTTCCACTTCCCATCAAGACCAGCAACACCCAAGTCCACATGCCCAATAAAAGACACTTCATGTTTATCTATAATGGTGATTTGTGCGTTTATCTGTTTCTTCTGCTTCACCATGTGCAAACTTACAAGGGTCATCTACTTCATTTATAAGTGCAGAGTCTTTCCCTTTTGAGTAATCATCATGGTTGGGCCAATTCCACGAAACAACCATGGGCAAAGTCGAAGTTTGTAGGGACCAATTCCACGGAACACGTGATTATCGTTGTTGACTTGACCTAGAACTTCTCCAAAAGAGAAAGTTGAAGATTATAAAATGATAAAAAAAAATTATAATGCGCAAATCAATAAAAAAATAAGCCCAAAAATTACTTCGCAGAAAAAAAGAAAAGATAAATAACTAAGGATTGATATTGTTAATTTTTAGTGTAAGTGTTATTTTGCCAAGAAATATATCTATTTGGACTCATTGAAGGAAAAATAAGGCAAATTTGATCAATTTGATAAAGCGATCAAGACAATACATGTCAACATTTAATATATCTTAAAATTAACTTGAAGTATCGATGAATGAAAATTGCTTAAAAGTCTATAAAAAACTTAGTCTTTAAGTTCGTGCAACACACGGATACCATTACTAGTATTAATTAAAAATATTTTTTTTAAATATCGTGCCAATATAGAAGCAAAACTATTGGGTTTTTTAAGGTGGATTCAAACATGAGTAAGGCATTCCACTCTAGTCTCTCTTTCGAACCATCCTATCAACTTCCACTTCCCTCCAATATCGATGCCACCCAAAGTCGACATGCACATGTACAGTACAATGAAGGATACTTATATTCTTATGGTGTTTTGTGGGTCATAAGAAACTATAATGTAAGTTTAGAATATATATATACACTAAATCGAATCTGAACCACTTAAGATAGGGGATCCCACGAGATATGATGGTTCAAATCCAATTTCTGCTAGGGACCTCTTAGACTCAAACATGCAGCAGATCTTATTTAATCATTGTGAAATAAAACCAATTAAGTTCTTTGTAGAAATTGAATGTTGAGCAAATAACCATGGACACTAGAACGTACATGGAAATCTATTTTGTTTATTGCGTGACCCTCGAATCACATGCACTTAATGGATGTGATTGTAATATTTTGTGGGTCCAAAGTAGGCTCGTCTAATCTACCGACGTGTCGTATAGGTCTATTATTGAGTTTATTGATATGCTTGGCAACACTAATCATAGCCAAACCGAGACGTGTTGCACCCCCCTTGAAATGGATGCGTGAATCGGTTATTGTTAATTATATATGTTGAATCTAAAAAAATGAAATCTTTTGATATTGAAGATATATAATCATGTTCTTATATTGGTTAAAAAGTTTGCAACGTGTGTGTTATATATAAATTCCCTTATTTGTCCGAAAAAAAAGGATTGCCATATATAAGGTCTGCGATAGCTGATATGTATCTTATCTTATGTATCCATATTAACAAGGTTTTCGTGCATAATATGGTGAGGGAGATTTTGCAATAAGTGTGCATCACTAAATTATTTTAAATCTGTTATTAATTGTTGTTTTTTATTATTATCACTATCATTTTTACTAAAAATGCGAGTTTTTGAAATTTATGTAGGTTATTAAGTCTCACCATTTGTCACGTTCTCAATTGCACCTTTCGTTCTAGTCGGAATTCCTGAATTTAGGTCATGTGTATCATGATGTTTGTAGTCAAACAAAGATTCTTTAATCTTTAATAAGCATTAGGTTAACGATTGGCCATGAAATTGTTAAGAGATCAAATTCTCGGCTGTCACGTTATGTTTGCCTGTAATGTTTAATTTCCCCATGAGCTACACGATATGATGGCTTTCCCCCCTAAGGTCTTGATCATTTTATATGGGCATTTCTTTGGATGTTCATATTGGATCTCAACTAGTGTCATCTCTATGGCTCGGGAGATAATTGGGTTAGCCTACAAAATACAAGCGGATCATTTGTGGTGATTTCCTTTTGACAATGATTCATAAGTAAAATCAATCTTCCAAATGATTACTACTTGAATGGTTATTTTGGGAGCACAGTGTGACCCATTACTTGTTAGTATAATAACTATAAGATTATCGATTAAAGATGTTGCATAATTTTATAAATTTTTCTCAAACAAATATGACAAAATGGAATAGATAAATCAATAACGCAACATATTCAAACCTATAAATTGATAAATTGAACTTATCAATTGGATTGAATATATCATGTTATATTTTTTCACCAAACCTATATTATGTTGAATGTCTAAATTCCTGCTTCATCTTGTAGGGACTCATGTATAATTTGAGCAAGTCATTTCAGTCACATGCAATAAAAGCTATGAAATGCTCTACTTTTTAGATAGGGACGTCCATTATTGCTTGACTTGGATTTCTCCCAAGTCGTCTTGGCTACCTGCAATAAAAGTTAAGAAATGCTTGACCTTTTTGATAGGGATGTCCTTTATAGAAACTAAGTGACAAGAACTTGACTAAATTTATGCTTCTTTAATCCAAAAGCAATATGAAGATGATGGAAAAGAGAGTGAGCCTAATCACTATTTCCCTTTCCATCTCGATGTAATCCTAGATAAGATTTTGCCTCTTTACCCCCGACAAAATGCTAGACTAATTACTTCTTTTTTCTCATAAAGCATTTGGCCAATACTCCAAAACATTGGTCAAGCAAAGGCAACTAGATCCTCGCCCTTACGTGGATTTGAAAAATGGACTAGAATTTTCTAAAGTCCAGAGTAACTTATTAGTAATGTTAATCACAAGACCAAAATGCTCTAGTCATTTGAGAAATTTCGTTCGGACTAACATAAATTAACTTAACATATATAATTAAATTTTCGTAATTTAGTAATTCATCCATTAATAGCTGTTGAATTGGAAGTTTCTTTCCTTCCTTTTTTATTTTTGAACTGAGTTGATGAAAACAGAGATTTGATGGAAGTTCTTTTTCCTTATATATATATATATATTTTGTAAATTCACGTATAATTTCCTTCAAGGTCTAAATTTGTTGATAAATACCATTCGACAAATCGTATTTAGTCATCTTAAAGACAACGTTTGATGTCAATGACTTTCTAATGTGAAGAATTTGCAACTCCCACGTATCTCCATGTTAACTCACTATTGAACCCTCCTCTCCACCCCTCTCAGCTTCCTTTGTGTTTGTGCAAACCTTTGACATGAAACTTAAAAACTTGACATCTTTCATTGTATTATTCCTAATCATTTTTTTTTCTCATTTGTTCCCAAAACCCAAATGACAGTTTCTGGGCCAGGGTGCTAGATTGGTCCTATGTGGAAATTTACTTTATAGTGATTTAATAACTTGTCAAATTCCATTTTATATGATGATTGACTGATATTTTGATACATATAACCGTTTCAAAGTGTCATATTGATAGAGTGAATACAGTTACTAAATTTGAAATATATTTCATAACATACTTTCATCTACTCTGAGTAGCCTTCATTCTCATCTGCGTATTATTGTATCTCCTTTACGTTTCATTGCATTCAACTATAATTGCTACTTCACTTATTTTTACCAATGGCATCTCGAGTTCCCTAAGGTAGTAGCCTGAACAAGCCTGAAAAGAAAATTAGAAAAATACGCCCCTAGGACAGGCCACATCTAACTCATGCCCGAGAAAATGCGAGGGTCCGATTCGGTTGGGCCAGTTGGGGTTTTCAAGCTTTTGATGGCTCCTGAATTTTGTTGACTTTTATTATTATTTTTATTTCTCATCTTTAGCGTCCATAGTACTGGAGAGGTGGAATTTGTTTTATTTTTTATTTTTTTTTCATTTTTGATATTTGATGGGGCTTGTCCATAAAATTTGTCCACAATGAACCAGGCGAGGCCCTGTCAATGGGTTGGCGTCTGTGAGCAGCTTTTCGTCGCCCGCACGTGTGGCCACAAAACGGTGACGCTCATGCATGAACCTTTTGTTAAAAATCACCAAATTGATGAAAACATTTAATTTCTACATGCGCATATTTCACGAAAAATTAATAATATGAAATATTTCTCTAAAAATATTCACTTCTATTGCCTGCAAAATTAATTGATGAGAAATACTTTATCATTTATTCTACATGCACATATTTCACGAAAAATCAATAATTTGATATATTTCTCTAAAAATATTCACTTCTATTGCTTGCAAAAATTAATTGATGAGAAATACTTTATCATTTAAGGAAATATTTGGGCAAAGATTACTGTTGACTGTGAAAATTCTAACCAATACAAATAACTATTTTGAGAAAAATATTTACAAATCATTGTTTTTTGTGAAATCAATAATAAGCTTTGGGACTCAACCTTTTTACCGTTGTTGCTAAATTCGTTTTCTTGTTTTCATCCATCGGGTAACTTCATCCTTTATAAGTGGTCTATCCTACTAAAGGCTAAGTCCGAGTAACATCCATGTTCTCTCTACTTCATAGATTGTACATTTATCATTATCAATAGGTTAACTAATTTTTTTTAAAGATTAATAAAAATAGTATATATATACCAACTGCTTTTTCATTTATATGATTGATCTATCCTTATATTTGCTAGAATTCCTTTTGAGGCGGTTTGAGGGTATAAAATTGGAAACTTTTTGTATTTAATTGGCAAGAGATTTAATATTTGTTATGTATAGACTCATTATGCATAGACTCGAGAACTAAATTAATAGTTTGGGATTTTTTATTAAGTGATTATTTATAAAGAGAATGACAAAAGTCAAAGTGACTTTTCGTAAAATTGATTATCACATTATTTTAGAATTATGAAAAATATAATAGCGTAATAGAACAAGGAAAGGCAGCACTCAAAGAATATATAGAGGCATAGATGCGTATCCACCGGAATATATAGGTACCTTAAGATTTTGTTTTATTAAAGCACGAAAGCGTGTAACTTATATGGTAATCAATGAATTGTCACTATTATTCAGAAAATCAAAAAGTCATTGTACCGGGAAAATAATCGCAAAAAAGGAGAGAGAGAGAGAGAGAGAGAGAGAGAGAGAGAGAGAGAGAGAGAAGACAAAATACCATGCAATTGTAAACGAGGGGACTAGATTGAAGATGGAAGGTCCCCGACAGTCTTAGACCATGTTGTTGTTATTATGAAAATGCAAGTTTTGAAATTAATGTGTGTTATTAAGCCTGGTCATTTGTCACCTTCTCAATTACACCGTTCATGCTAATCGCAATCACCGGATCTATATAATGTATTGTAACTTTTAGTAGTCAAATATCTAAGAGAATCATTAATCTTTAATAAGTATTAGGTTAACGAATGGTGATGAGATTATTAAAGAACAAGAAATTCTTGACCGTTGTGTTATTTTTGCCTGTAACGGTTAATTCCTTTATGAGCTACACTATTTTATGACTTTCTCCCTAAAGACTCAAGCATTTTATATGGCCATTTCCTTGGATGTTCAAAGTGGATCTCAATTAGAGTCACTTCTTTGCCTCAAGGTGACAATTGGGGGAGTCCGCAAAACACAAGCGAATTCTCTCTAGTGATTTCCATTTGATAGCGGTTTAAAGTAAAATCAACCATCCACGTGATTACAACTTAAATATTTATTTTGAGATAGTTATTTTGAGAGTTTGCCGACGATGTTTGGCAACCAATTATTTGTTAGCAAAATCACTTCCTCCATAAAAATTACCAATCAAAGATGTTGTATTACTTTAGTAAATTTTCAGCCAAATATATCAAAATAGAACAGACAAATCAATAACATGAGATATATGAACCTATAAATCAATAAGTTGAGCTTATCAGTTGAATTCATTATATCATGTTCTATTTTTTTCACCAAACCTATATTTCCTTGAATGTTTGAATGCCCGCTTCATAATGTAGGGACTCTTGTATAATTTGAGCAAGTCATTTTGGCCTTGCCATAAAAAGCTATGAAATGCTTTGCTTTTTGGATAGGGATGTCCATTATAGCTTGACCTAGCTTTCTCCTGGGTCGTCTTGGCCACCTACGGTTAATGCGGGGAAATGCTTCACCTTTATTGATAGAGATGTCCATTATGGAAAGTAAATAGTAAGACCTTGACTAACTTTATGTTTCATTAATCCAAAAGCAATATGAGGATGATGGAGATGGAAAAGAAAATCCGCCCAATCACTTAATTTCTCCTTTCATTTCTGTCTAATCTTGAATGAGATTTTGCCTCTTTACCCCCGACAAAACGCTAGACTAATTACTTCCTTTTCTCATAAAGCATTTGGCCAATACTCCAAAGTTGGTCAAAAAAGGGCGACCAGACCCTTGCCCTTTACACGGATTTTGAAAACGGATTGGAATTTTCTAAAGTCTGAAGTAACTTTTTCTTGTAATTTTAATCACCACATCACAGTGCTTCACTTACTTGAGAAATTTCATTTAGAACACCATAAATTAACTTAACATATATAATTGGATTTTCATAATTTAGTAATTCGTCCATTAATAGTCATTGAATTGGAAGATTTTTTCCTTCCATTTTTATTTTTGAAATGAGTTGATGAAAATAGAGATATGGTGGAACTTCTTTTTCCTTACATTTTCTTTTTTAGTAAGTCCACATCTAATTTCCTTCATGGGCTAAAACTGTTGGTAAATACAATTCAATAAGTTTTTAATCATCTTGAAGACAACAGTTGAAGTCGATGACTTTCTAATGTGAAGAATCTGCAACTCCCACATATCTCGATCTTAACTCACTATCGACCCTCATCTCCTCTCATCTAAGCTTCCTTTGTGTTTGTACTGATTTATTGGATTTGATCAGCCTCTTCTCTCTACTCAGTCTCTCTCCTCCACGCAAACACGAAAATCATCCCAAAAATGACTGAGCTTCTCCCCACGAGACATCAGATGGGATATGTGCAAATGTTGGTGTCGCACTCATTTGCATGTCTTTGATACGAAGCTTCAAAACTTAACTAATCATTTTTACTGGTACAAGTTATTATTTTTGCACAATTTTTTACGAATTATTGATTTTCCATGAAATCACCACACAAATAGTAAGCTCCAAAACTCAACCTCTTTCAATTTTTATTATTATTGTCACTTTAAGTTTCTTTTTCTCATTTTGGCTATTGAAGACCTTTGCCCTTTCCATGTGGTCGAACCTACCAAAGGCTATGTCTCTCCTAAGTCTGAGTGACGTACATGTTCTCTCAACTTCAATGATTGTATATGTATTATTATCAATATTTTCTAAAGATTACTAAAATAGCATACAGTACCAACTATTTGTCTAGTTATATGATTTATTTTTAGTTTATCAGCTCAAATTTCATTTAAGGCATTTTTAGGGTATGGAATCGGAAACTTTGTGTATTTAATAGGCATTTTGAATGTTTAAATGCTTGCTTCATTAGGGGTGATTAGTACCTCGGAACCGAGCTAGGGACCGGACTGAAAGGATTGGTTCCCCATTTTTAGAACTAAGGACCAGACCGAAGGAGGCTAGAATTGGATGGAACTGGACCGATCGGTCCGATTCGATTCTCGGGCAGTCCAATGGATCGCATGTGCTTAAAACACATGTTCCTACGTGCAAAAAAATCAAACTCTACTTATCTGAGCATCGATCACAATTCATATATTTCATGCTCAATCTTGGCCGAAAAGGCCGTGAACAACATGTCTAAAGGAGATGCTTGCCTTAGGTTTTTATAGGCAATCTCTCTTGTATTCTCTGAGTATTTGCTCGATATGGTACTCTTGGAGGCTTGGAAGGCCTTGTCTCTTGCAAGTGAGAAGAGAGAGAGAGAGAGACGAGGGTGTGGCTCTTGGAGCCATAGTCCTATGTGGAAGAAGAAACTTACAAGTAGGCTTCCTCCTTAAGTAGAGAGGAACAATGAAATTGTTTTAGTGGTCTTTTGGTCACATGTGAGGTCGATGCCTCAATAGTACTGAGAAAGGCCTTGAATTGAGGCACTTTTTCATTCCATGAAAATTTTAGTTTAAATTAGATCTTTATATGTATATAAGAAATAAAATTAAACACTCAAAAATTAATAATTGGTCCGGTTCCATCCGATTGGTCGATTGTATTCTTGAGACCGGGAATGGGACCCAAAATCATTGGTTCCAATTTAGTGAAACTAGGAATCGAATCCAACCGGTCGATTCAGTGTGGTTATGGTGGTTTTTTATGTCGATCCAGTGCAGTTAGGGTGGTTTTTTTTTTATCACCCCTATGTTTCATCACGTAGGGACTCATGTATAATTTGAGCAAATCATTTTTGGTCACTTGCTCTAAAAGCTATGAAATACTTTGCTTTTTGGATAGGGATGCCCATTATAGCTTGACCTGGATTTCTCCCAAGTCGTCTTGGCTGCCTACCATAAAAGCTTAGAAATGCTTTACCTGTATGACAATGATGTCCATTATAGAAAGTAAGTGGCAAGACCCTGACGAAATTTATGTTTCTTTAATCCAAAAGTAATATGAGGATAATGGAAAAGAGTGTCGGGCCGGTCTCCCAAATCTCTTTCCATCTCAATCAAATCTTGGATGAGATTTTGCTTCTTTACCCCCCCCCCCCCCCCTCAACGTGTTCCCTCCCTCCCTCCCTCCCTCCCTCTGAGCCCCCCAAAAAAAAAAAAAAACACTTCATTAATTATTTCTTTTTTCGTAAAGCATTTGGCCAATACTCCAAAATTGGTCAAGCAAGGGTGACCTTGTCCTCCACAGATTTGAAAAACAAATTGGAATTTTCTAAAGTCTAAAATAACTTTATCTAGTAATATTAACCATAGAAAAAAATGCTCCAATCATTTGAGAAATTTCGTTCAAAATACCATAAATTAACTTAACAATTATAATTTGATTTTCGTAATATAGTAATTCATCCATTAATAGTCACTGAATTGGAAGTTTATTCCCTTCCATTTTTCTTTTTGAACCGAGTCGATGAAAATAGAGATACAATGTAGCTCTTTTTCCTCGCATTTTTTTTTTCTTTTTGTAAATCCACTCCCAATTTCCTTCAAGGTCTGTATTTGTTTGTAATCAGCATGTGTTAAATCGTACTTAATCATCCTAAAGACAGCGGTTGATATAGATGACTTTCTAATGTAAAGAATTTATAATTTCCACGTATCTCCATGTTAACTCACTGTTAACCCCTCCTCTACTCTCAGCTTCCTGTGTTTGTGATATTTTATTAAATTTGATCAACCTCTTCTCTCAACTTGCTCTCTCTCACCCACATATACATGAAAATCATCCCAAAACTTGACATCTTTCATTGTATTTTTCCTATTCATTTTTTTCTCATTTGTTCCCAAATCCGGACGGCAGGATCTGGACCAGGGAGCACTAGATTGGCCCTACGTGGAAATTGGCTTTGTAGTGATTACATGGCCTTTCAAAGATTTGGGTAAAGATTATTGTTGATGATGAACATTCTAACCAATACAAATAACTATTTTTAGAAAAAATGTTTACAACCTCTTAGACTGTCACTGTTAGCTTCGTTTTCTCTTTTGCACCATCATGGACCTTTAACCTTTATATGTGGTCTATCCTACTAAAGGCAAAGGACAAGTAACATCCATGTTCTCTCAATTTCATAGACTGAACAATTATCATTATCAATAGGTTAACTGATTTTTTAAAGATTAATAAATATAGTACATAGTACGAACTGCTTTTCCATGTATATGATTGATCTATCTCTGTATTTGGTAGAATTTCTTATGAGGCGATTAGGGGTATAAAATTGGAAACTTTGTGTATTTAACTAACAAGAGATTTAATATTTATTATATTTAGACTCCTTATGCATAGACTCGAGAACTAAATTAGTAGTTTGGAATTTTTTTATAAGTGATTATTTATAAAGAGAATGACAAAAATCAAAGTGAGTTTTCGTAAAATTGACTGTCACGTTATTTTAGAATTATGAGCTAAAATAGCATAATAGAACAGGGAAAGGCAGCAATCAAAGAATATACAGAAGCATAGGTGCGTATCCCTGAATATATAGGTGCCTTATGATTTTGTTTTATTAAAGTACGAAAGCGTGTTATATGGTAGTCAATGAATTGTCAATATTATTCGGAAATTCTAAAGTCATTGTACCGGTAAAATAATCGTGAAAAAGGGGAAAAAAAAAAGAAGAAAGACAAAATACCATATAATTGTAAACGAGGGGACTGAATCAAAGATGGAAGGTCCCCGGCAGTCTTAGACCATGTTGCTTCTTTCTTTTCTGCATTAAATAGGTCAATTAATTGTATGAAAAACATAATTTGATATTTTGATGTAGAATTTAGCTATATAATTATAATGGTCATTAATGGCCAAAACTATAGTGTACGTGATTAAGATACTATTGTTCAAAGTAAATAAAACAACGGGTTAATGCAAGGAATGTGCAAAGTCCATTATCAAAAAAAAGAAAATGTTTCCATCAGAAGAAATATATAATAAAAAAGAAAGGAAATAATATATATATTAAAAAAAAAGGCTCCAATTTGGTCATAATTGAAAGGACCTTGTCCAGTTCACACAGCCCAGACCAGATCCACAATAACAGCCCGGGCCATACCAAGCCCATCATCAGAGGACGCCTCGGCCCAGAGATGAAACACATTAAACCCACAGGCCCATTAAGCCAGTCCGACTCTCTCGGGGTTATGCAGCTTCTCATGGTGAACCCCTCTCCATCGCCCTCAGGCCACCGCTAGCCATCGCCGATCCTCCACCGCCGGCCCGTCGACAAACGCAGTCATCGCAGAGAGCAAGTGACCAAAAATGATGTTATTAGAATGCCAAATAAACTTCTTTAACGGACGCATAGATATACCTCTCAAGCAAAACTTCATGCTGTTTCTGGGGTCTTCAGAAAAATGATGTTATTTTTGTTCAAGGTTATAATCATGAATATTTTTGCCCGATAACAAAAGTTTGTGCTTTTGTTTGGGTTGCTTTACAATGGTCTGTTGTTATTGACCAAATGGTTTGGTATCTCAAACTCAGGAATTGCATGAAATGGCGCAACTGTCCTTGCTCTTAGCTGGTTGGCCGTTCTTCTCTGAGACCTTTGAGATGTCGAGTCAGTTCGTATTCAAGTTTTTGATCAAGTAGCAACGTTTTCGAGTTGGCTTGCATAAGATCTGGGTGGAATGGATGACAAAACTATGAAGACTCTGAGATTCTTTTTGATTCCTTGAAAAGGGTGGTCAAACCAACTATCGCTGTTATCAATAACAAACAAATCTTTTTGCTGGTGCTTCTATGGTGCTGCATCCTCAAGACATGGAATGCTGTCAAGTTACTAGGAACAAAGGACAATTATTGTCAAACATGTCTTCATCAAAATCCCATCAGGTTATAAGTCAAACATGCTTCGGTTATGCTTAATAAGAAATGATTATACAGGACAAAGAAAGTGGGAAAACTCGAGATTTCTTAAAGGGGTCTTTGGGGAGACTTCTATTTGAAGGATGCTATAATTGAAAGATCTTTGAAGGTAGGTAGTGTGAGTAGTACATGACTTCTAACGAAAGTAAATGATTTCAAGCGATGCCCCTCTCTTATGGAGCCGTCGATATTGTTAGAGCCGAAAAGTTTGTAAGTTTCCAAGATAGGAATGCACTAATTCAATGGTAAGGTAGCTTGGAGTAATTGACTTTCTAACTGAGAACCTCGGACTATAGGTGTGGTTAATTGTGTCAAATACAATCACTAACATATGAGGACAACTACTGAAAGAAAGATAAAATCTATCACAAAAATAACACGAAAAACAAGATGCAGCAATTCTCCATGACTCGTACTGATTGTTACCTAATGATCCAAAGACTACAAGGTGAATGATGAGATTAAGCAGTAGAAAGGTCCGCCGCTTGAATGGAAGAAGGTTCTGTCAAGCGAGCTGAGACTCCCCTGGTTCAAAACTCGAGAATTCCAATGCTGTGCTTCAATTGCTTCTTGTTTCAGCATCAACATTGTCTGAAGCCAATAGTCACCTCAAACACTGAGGATGCATTTGTCTCGTTTTGGCAAACAATAAACATCAGATGCAAGAAACCAGACAATCTCTTGGTGCCAGAACATGAGAAGATAAATGTCTTAGTTGTCAAACTGTCCTGAAAGGAGTAGGGTAGTATTAGCATATGAGCACTCACTGTAGTTAGGAAAAGAGTACGCACATTCAGCATCCTATACTCGTCTTCACAAACTACATAATTACAGTCTTAAGATACTTTACAGTGCTCGTGATCGACGTACTTCAAAACAAAGAATGCACAAATGCGACAGAAAAAGAGGCTATTAACTCGTTCTACCAAACAAAATTTGGGAATGGACAAAAGTGCCTAACGAGCAAAAGTTAGAGCTCCAAAGACTGCTTTGGGGGAGCTTACGGGCTCCTCATTTCTCATGGGTATTAGTACTCGGCCAGTCCAGGAATTTGTACCCTTGAAGTGAGGGTGGCATGTAGCTTTGCGTTGCCTGAGGATGGTCAGGAGTATATATGTAGCATTTTCCCTATCCGATTTCCTTCATCAGCTTGGCAGTCGCATTTCTCAGATGCAGCGGGACTACCTCATTTTGCCCAACAGATTCTCTCACTACCTTCTGTGCAGCTCCTATCACTCGATAAATGGCAATTGATTTTGGAGCAAAGCCAAGTAGGCGACGCACTGTGCAAGAACCACGTTGCATTCTGGCATCCCTATAAAATGGCAACCTTGGTAACAAGAAACGGCCTGATTAAGAGCCAACAGGTCGGCCAAACCAACATCGTGGCTTGCAAACCTGATCAATCGCCGTGCAATGTAAAGAGGCTGCTCGCCTCTTTCCAGCATTCTAACCAACCAGTAAATGGCAGCATCCGCATCACTTCCCCTCATAGAAATGTTGTCATTCTAGCTGATTTTTGCCAGGAACGGCCAACATGGCAGTCTAGTAATTGTTGGTTGTCCCATGTGGTGCCACACCACTGGTGCGTCTTAGGCGAAGTGAAGTCTAACAGTTTGTCGAACGGGAACAGACGATCCATCTACTTGAGGTACACACTCTTGTTCGCAAGCTCTCCCAATGCCTAACCGATTGTGACGTTGAGGGATTCAATTAATTTATGAAATTTTTTTTTATCTAATTAGAGACACCATTAACCTATTAGGGGCTGCTTAAGAGCCAACTCCTAAATGCAATATTTCAAACACATGACAAGTGATCCAAGATGCCTTAACATATAAAACAAGCATGAAAATGTGCAATCAATGGTTGTACTTAACAAACTATGTCATTGGGAAAACACAAGCGCACAAAAATTAACATATGGATCGAGTAAAAATCACAAAAATAGGCACAATCTTAGGTATGGGTAGCAGCATGATGTTTATTACCTTAAATCCCTCACCTTTTATTAGTTTTCACAATCAAAATATGTATCAAACCAACCAATGCACACACAAGTAATATCTGGGGACATAATCGGGCTCTATTAGGCTCAATCCATTTTGATTAGGTATCAAGCAATTTAAATTTGGACAGCGGCACGAGGATGCCAGATAATGTTTTCAGACTGGTCTGGACAGTGAGCGAAACTTGGCATCATCGGATCATTTTCGTTTAGAAAAAACGATCCGTGAACAGGGGAGAACAGAGGCAAAACCAGCCCTCGGAATGAATAAGACGCACCAAACCAAGAAAAACTGGCGTCCTTGGACGGGAGATAGAGCTTGTTTGTTGATGGAGCAATGGAGATGAGCTACGGACGATAGAGCCAACATCTCCACAAAAAAATGGATTTCAAATGAGCTAAAGAGAGGAGAGCGGCTCGGCTTCATTTTCTCGAAAATCTGGACCAGCTTCATCCAAACAAGAGAAGATAGTCTCGATTCCGTTCGACAAGGAGAACTTTGCGATTTGACAAATTCTGGCCAGCTGACATGGCAGAAGAGAGGAGAGCAAGGCTGAGGCAGCGCTCTCGATGAACTGGAGGTGAGCTTCCGATTATGAGCTAAGCGGCGATCTCGAATTGGAGGAGGAACGGCGACGGAGGGAGGAAGAAGCTGAGAGGAAGAAGACGAGCTCCTCCTGCTGGCTATAGTTTTGGCCGAATGGAATGCAAGAGGTGAGCGATGCGCTGCAGAGAGAGAGAGAGAGAAGAGAGCCGGATGGTGTTCATTGAGGAGGAAGAGAGGAATCTGAAGAGAGCCGGATGGTGTTCGTTGAGGAGGAAGAGAGGAATGTGTTGGAATCTGTCAGTCAAAATTTCGATTAATGGGCTCGAGGTCTCGATATTGTAATGTTCCTAGTTCATGAATTAATTCTATTTATATCATGCATTTAAAAATGGTCGACGGAATTCGAACGTCTACAATGCAGAGTTAAGATAAAACTTTTCAATTATGAAGTTCATTAATCAAAACACTCCATCCCTCAAGAAAGGTTTAGAGGGGTTTAAATAGATTCAACTTAGAACAACTCTCCGAGCCTAGGCAAATTCTCAGATCCCAGACATTTAATGTTCCAAGACAATGACTAATAATCTCTAGATAAGATGTAAACTTTTTCCGATCACTTATGTAAAATTAGAAGTTCAAGTCATTAATTGAGAGTATAACTTTTTAATTGATCAGTTAAGTGTCATAACATTTTTAAAATATTTACCACAAGTGTTATACGATGTCGGATTTATGGCACTCTAGTAAACATTTTTTAAAAGTTGTAGTACTCAAGTGATCAATTAAAAATGATTGAACTCAAGTGAACATTTTTTAAAAGTCATAACACTCAAGTAATCGAAAAAAAGAAGAAGTTTTGACACTCAAATGAACACTGTATAAAAATTATGACACCTATAATGTCATTATCCACAAAATTCTACTAGTAGAATAGAACTTATCCTCCAAACAATATTGCATTAAATGTTGGACAAGGCTTAATTCTCTTGAGATAATTCGTCATTAAGCAATGAGCTGAAAAGATGAGGCTCAAGCTGCAGAGAGCAATCCATGCTTTTATTGTCAAATACCACTCAATCCTTTATTTGTTAGTAGGATTTATGAGACGCTAAAACCTAGTTGGTTTGATGTTACTAGTCACAACATCAGAAATGATTCGTGTAACATTCAGAAAATTTTGGGAAAGCTAGTATCATCTTGGTTGTGAATAAACTATCATCTCTCAATTCTAAAACAAATCAAATATCTTAATATTCACATTAGTGTTGACACCCGAATATTTGTTGATGTTTTAAGTATCCATTTATTTTACAAAAATATAAAATATAAAAGAAGATAAAAAATGGGATAAAAACGATTTTAAAAATAAATAAAAGCGGGAAATCGAGCGGGCCGGCATGTCCGGCCCACTTGGCTGAACCTTCGGCTCACCTCTCCCTTGGCCCATCTTCTTTTTGTTTCTTATCGGCCCACTTCGTCTATTGTTTTCATGGCCCATCTTTTGACTTCTTTTTTAGCCCTTTTTTTTTTTTTCTTTTCGGAGCCTATCTTTAACAAAAGAGCCCAGTCCGAAGCTGGGCCCTCTTCTTCTCTTCACGCGCGCCGTCCCCTCTCCATCGAGCATGTAGGCGGTGATGCAAGAAAGTGAAGGCCGATGAGAAGGGTCCGTGAGCGAGGGCGTGAGAACGGACAGGTGACGTGAGCAAACCTGAACCTTCTAGAAGAGCTGGCTGGCACGCGAGGAGAACGAGGCATAACAGGAAAGATTCCTGGCCAAGGCGTGAGCAGCGCGTGTGCTGCTAAGGTGAGCAGGTGAAGGGGGTCGGACGTTCGCGGGGAGAGAGAGGGGAACGCTCGCTCGCGGAGAAGAACGAAAGAGAGAAGAAGATGGGGAGATCGGCGAAGAAGAAGGCGAGAAGGGTGAAGGATGTCTCTCCGCTCACGAGCTTGTCAAGGCTTACACCGCTCATCTCAAGCGTTCTGGGAGAGCGATGAAGATTTATCTCGGGGGAGGCCTCGGCGTTGGAGCCTTCCCCAGGATCTACGGTGGGAGTATGAGGAGTGGCAGCCGCCCACCGCATTTCTAGACCTTTGCTAGAGAGAAGTGGTGAGCGGCAGAGAGCTTCGCTGGAAGAAAGCCAAAGAAAAGAAGTTCGAGAGAGAGCCAGTAGGGAGGGATCGCTCGAGCAGGAAGAGAGAACACGAGAGAGAAGGCGGCGCTCAACCCCGAACCAGGTAACGTCGCTTTATGTTCCCTTGCTTCGCTGAGGCGTAGTGTCGAACTTCATCGAAATTTTTTTGAACGAATCGAGTGAGACTCAAGCTTATTCGAAATGCAAAGTGATGATTTTAGTTTAAAGCCAATGTTTAACATGTTTTGGCCGAGTATCACACTAAAATCTAGCTCGGATCCCGGACTCCGAATTGCTTATCAAGTGCTCGACAAAATGTCTCGATGAAGAACCAGATTCTATTCCATAAAACCGATGTTTAAGATTGTTGTCGTATGTCTGATTCGCTATTGTATAGATGCATTGTTACTGATTTCCATGTTCTCTATGTTTTTCACATGATCTTGCAGCACATTCTCCTCCATCCGAGTCGGCCATGTATCCTCCCCCTTCCGACCGGTGATTTCCTTACTGGCGTCGCTCACGGGTCAAGGTCGTTCAAGTCAGCTTTGCTTTTCATTCTAAGGCTGCATTTAGTTCAACTTGGGAAGGGACGTTGAGAAAATGCAAAACAGTTTAGCCTAAAGAGTTTTGCTTTGAGAAGCAATTGAAGTGGAAGACCGTTTGGTTGAAACACATTTGAAAGTTTCTTTGAGCGATCAAAACAAGCTTTTTAAATTTTAATTTGCTTACAATTAGAAATTATCACAATTTATACAAATTAAATGTCAACTATTAACATTATAAATGTAAGAATATCACATTTTTTTTTGTTAAAAAATCAAATTCGACAGATACAACAATGTCTTAAAAAATTTCTCACGTTTTAAGGTGCAAAGATGCATATTGGGACAATAATTGTTCAATCTTACATAAAACAATAGTAACTGTTTCCCAATGTTGCAATTTTTTGAGAAAAGTACCAAAAAAATCATAAACCTATTGCATTGTTTTACTAATTCGTCTTAAACTTTTCAATTTGACTAATTTAATTCTAAACATTTTTATATGACACAAATCACACAGCCATCCGGCAAATTTTGATTCTTCAGCAAACTGACATTTATTGATCAACATGAACTGATTGATCAGAGCAAGAACGTGGCAATTTTTAATATATTTTTATTATTTTATTATGTTTTTGCATTTTTTTTCTTTTCCTTTTTTTTTTCCCCCTTTTCTTTTCTTCCTTCTTCCTCCTTGGACTATTCCGGTGGTGGTTGGTGAGGGCCTCAAAGCCCTCGCATGCATCAAACAAGGGTTAATCGACCTTAGCCAAGTAGGCCTCTCCAACCAATTGCTTGATCCTTGATTGCCACTTTTCGTGTTTGATTGAAGCACGCTCATTATAACAAGAGTAGTAAGTTCTTTTTTTGCTTTTTGAATTATCTAAATGAAGAAGTTGGGTAAAGTGTTGGAAATTTTTGATTGCCTGTGGAATCACTTCCTCCTCTGTCTTCTTGTAGTTGTTGTTCTCCTTTTTGTCAATTGAAAACAAATTAAATTTAACCATCATTTTAATTATTTATGCAATTGTTTTCTATTGTTAATTTTCATTCTTTAAATTTCCGTATTAGGGAATGTAATAGTGATCTTATCACGACAAGTCTTTAATAGAGTTTCTTTCTATTTATTTTATCCAATCATCTCATTATGTGATTTTTTATTTTTTATAATCAATTCATAAATTTGCTTGACAACGTGAAAAAAAGAAGAGGTTTTCTCGAAAATCCTCTCTTCGAGAAAGCTAATATGTACAGTGGAAAAAATTTAAAAGAAAATTTTAGTGCTTTTTAAATATGCGTCGTAATACCCACTTAAAATCTTTAAGAAAACATATATGTGATATTCTTAATTTTGACAACTTGTTTCGGCATAGAAATAGAAAAAAATAAAGAAAAAGGAGGAAAGTGAATAACGTTAGGTCCACCACTTTAAACTTTAGTGAGATGATTAAGGGCAATTTTATCTCTTTTTATTAAGTGGGATGAATTTAGGCACATGGAAAGTTGAGAGGACATGACACATCCATAATAACTTTTATTGAATCTGGATTATTTAAATTAGAAAAAAAATCCAAAAGCGGCTCAAAACTAATTTTTGCTGATTGCTTTGACGTGCCATAGATTCTGATTTAAGTGGGGTTATGAAGCCTACAAATCCAATTTCAAAGGCTTATTGAGAGCCCTAACGACCTTCTCAAATGAAGAAGCCACTGCCGTTATTTTTTACCCAAAAGGCTTTACTTCTTTCCTGGGCTTTGGGCTGTTTTCAGAACACTCCTCAAGCCCATTAGCTGTAGCTTTAATTATTTATGCACTTTACGTTAAGGCTCAAACGCCCCCCACCCCCCTCCACCCCGGACTTGCTATGGTTCTAGGAGTACTTATTCGTTAAGCTTTTCTTATAACAAAGAGTAGAGAGAGTTTTAAAATGGGGCCGGGACATGGAATACCTATGGCACGTAACCATTCCTAGAGGCGTTAATTTTGCCATTAATATGTTCGGTTCACCAAAAATGGCATAATCCTAGAGTACATAATAGTAATATCCTACACACCATATTAATCTTAACACTTATTTTTACAAATTCAAGTTTCTATCTTATGCACACAATTATGCTAATAAGCAATAAAAGAATATAAAAAACAAAAGCTCTGCAAAACTTATTTTTATTATATAATCATTCAAATGGTTATTCGATATAAAATATAAACTAGTACTTGCATATTGCTCAACAATCTCTCTTTCAAGTACCAATCCGTATGTGAGATGAACTTTGTTTCTTCAAGTTTATCTGTCCAAGCAAAACCAAAAAATCCATCACCATTCTCAAATTGTTGTAGTGAATTTGGTGCTAGACAACTATGGTGGCCAATCTTCTTTTATCTTATATCATAGTATCAAATGCGCTTTTGGATATCCCATGACTTTCAAATGTCAAAGTCTTTCTAACAAGATGGAATTTCTTATGAAAGACAATTATACGAGATATCTACTATGGTCATATCTTGGAGGTAACATAGCCGCGGAGGGATTGAACCTTCAAAAAAGTATTGTTTCCTTTCAGAAGACATGTATAATAAAAAAGAGAGAAAATAATTTAAAGAAAAAAGGCTCCAATTTGGTCATAATTGAAAGGGCCTTGTCCAATTTGCACAGCCTGGGCCATGTCAAGCCCATCATGAGAGGACGTCTTGGCCCAGAAATCAAACCCATTAAACCCGTAGGCCCATTAAGCTAGTCCAACTCCTCTCGGGGTTCAGGAGCTTCTCGTGGCAGCAGCTTCTCATGGTGATTCCCTCTCCATCGCCCTCAGGCCGCTGATAGCCACCGCTGATCGTCCATCGCCAGCCACTGACACATGCAGTCATTGCAGATATCAGCAATTCCGCGGCCGATCGCCACCAGTTTCACCGCCGTGAAGAGGCTCCGTTCGCCCCTGTTTCAGAGTCATCGCTACCGAAGTACACAATCTAGGTCTGTTCCTCTAGGTCCCGGCGTTATTGTCCATTACGATCTCTCTCCTTCGAGCGATCATCAATCTCAAGCAGTGACGGCTCTACCAACGCATCCCTCTCCTATGCTCTATTTTGGTTTCAACCTCGCATGTTTCAGTGCACGCCTGTCCTCATATTCGTTGATTTTGTCTCTGATAATGTTTAAAATGAACATCTCACTCTATACTCCTCACCGATGATTTGTTGAGTATTTTGTCTCGAGCACTTCGAATTTCATGTTCATCAGCTGTTCGATGTTTTGCCCAAGTGACTTCTAGTATTGATTTGCTTCTATCATCAGCAATCTGAGAGCATTCTAGTGCGACTTGCATGGTTATTAGTTGATGGATCGGCCCTAAGATATGATTATTGACTCATTACTTGCTGGTCGAGAACCATCATGCATGAGGCCAGCCCAATCTCGGTCATTCTCTAATTGGCGTTAAGCTTTGATTGTCCGCGTGCTCCCATACATTTTGAGATCTTGCCTCTTGCCTTGAGTGTATGTACACTGGATTTGTTTCGCAAGAGAGAGAAGGTGAATGCGAATCGGAGCACTGGAGAGAGTTGGGATTGGGGCTTTTTGAAAGAGCATGTGCCGTTGATTAACCGGCCTTGTTTTGAGTCCTCTACTGTTTATTTGGTGGGGGATGCTTTTATCTTGTGCGTACTTAACATCGTGATTGGGAGGCAACCATTCTAGGCAAACAAAGCATGTTGTCTCTCGTGTCATATCATTGATTTTTGGGAGTTCCATCATCGATACATCTCTTAGGCAATGCTGGTTATGTTTATTCCAATGAAGTGATCGAGATAGTGTCATGTTTGCACAATCATGTATACATATGAGAAATTCAATTTTGCACGGTAGCATATTGTTACACCATATGCCACATAGATCCTCATTAGTTTGATTAAGATATCCTAACCATTAAACATGGTACAGGGGTAAAATATTTAATTTAGATGGGTTGAAGGCAAATATAATCAATTTGTTGATCTTGTTTGCTGGGGTCTCGAAACAAGGCACCACAAATACAAACAACCCAACTCGCTGACTTTGCGAATTTGGATCATATTCAACTACTAAAGGTCATTTTCGAATTTTTTCTCGGTAATCCCCCCCCCCCCTTCAAAAGATTTAACGCTACTAACGTTGCTTAGTTCACATGGATCAAGTTTTGAAAAGGTTTACTCAAGTCGAGTTCATGAGATTTTTCGGATTGGGTTATACTAACCTACTCTTCAATAATATCTCTAATACCAATCCACATGTGAGAATTTTCTTTAAGCAATGATTTTATGTTATTGGAATAGAAATAAGATACAGAGTTATGGGCCTTATTGATTGCGAAGTGAATTGGGCAAATCATCTGTTATCGTAAACACTTGGATCGAGTGAAAATCACAAAAATAGCCACAATACCAGGTATGGGTAGCAGCATGATGTTTACCTTAATATCCCTCTCATTTCATTAGTTTTCATAATCAAAACATGTGTCAAATCGATCATGCACACACAATTAACATCCGGGGACATAATCGAGCTTCATTAGGCTCAATCCATTTTGATTACGAATAATGCAATTTAAATTTGGACAGCAAGTGTTTATGATTATTTTTGCACAATTCCATGATGAAATTCACAACAAAAAGGGGCATTCAAAGGCTTCAATTACCATCTTATATCAAGTTTGATGATTCACTTTCGTAGACTATTGCCAAAAAGTATGGTTGTTAAATAGGTGGGTTGAGTCAAGTTTGGATCAGATTGAAAATGATCCAGCTTATATTGCTCCATTTAACCTATTTTGACTTATTTTCAAGAAATGTAAATTTATCGGCCCATATCGAACCTGTATTACCAAATCAGATTAATAGTTAATGTACTTTTGGAGAACCCATTTAACCCACTTTAAGCTTTTTATATGTGTATGTTACCTAGACAATATTTTCATATCAAACTAAAAAAGTTAGTTAAACAATAAAAAATGTAAAAAACCTAAAACCTGACCAGCCCAACTCCCTGCTCGGCAGAACTAAGCCCAAGGTCTCCTAAGCAAAAGCCTCATGCCCAACCCCAACCCCGCTTCTCCCGAACGTCTCCGCGTTGCCTATTTTCCAGCCCTTTCTTAAAAAAAATTTCTCTTGTTTTCTTTTACTATTTTTTATTTCTTTCCCATTAACCTCCTTCTTCACCGAGAGCCTGCTGTTCTTGTTGAGAGAACGCGCCGTTCTTCACGGACGATCTGCTGCCGGAGCCCTTTTTATCGACCTTAATGTCTAACGCCAACACTATCAGTGAGCGCCACGACCGACTTTATACCTTCATAACCAATCATGACCGGAGGATTTGGGTGAGACATTTTGTCGAACATCCCGCGGGCATTAACTTGGGGAGGAGCCTTGACTCATTCAAGACTCGAGCTCACATTGTAATCCAAAGAATCAACAATCAGGACTGGAAATCAATAGGCGGCGACCCAATCACATTCAGCACAAGCACGAATGAGGAACAACAATCTCGGTCTTGGGTTTTGATGGGTTTTTTCTTTTTGATGGGCCTGAGTTGGCCCGTCCGCCCATGTTGGGCCCAAAAGGCCCAACCCATAAGTTGAGGGCCCATGGAGGAAATTATTAAAGATAAAGGAAAATCAGAGAGGTGGTTATCTAAAAGAGGTTACGTAATTTTGAAAGGTGAGATTACGCTCTCTTTGAAGTTACGTCTTCAAAAAAAAAAAAAAAAAAAAAAAACACCGCTTTCTCCCAAAAGAACAAAAAAGGATAATCCTCCGAAGAACTGCGTGGATTCTTCCTTGTGTCGCAACACCGGTGTTTAGTCCGTGGAAACAAGGTACGTTCGATTATGTGATGTGCCTTAGGATCGGTGATTCATGATTTTCCAAGGCTCGCTTCCGCTACGTTTGTGTTCGATTCCATGTCGAACCACTGTTTTTGGAATCCCGTTTCCCGAATTTTCCCAACATTGGTATCAGAGCGTCTTGATCATGTTTCCTGATTCTGTTTATGTTTATAAACAAGGTTTGATTAATTTTCTCGTTAAACATCACCGTTAATCGATTTAGAGACGGAAAAATCCCAACGTTTGTTTGTTCCCCCTAGCTTTTTGATTTTTCGTAGATCGAATTGCGTTTTTGATTGCTTAGGGTTGAAGTGCTCATCGATACGAGAATTTCGAGTGGTGGCTTGCCGCCGGACGCCGCCGGACGCGCCGTCACGCGAGTCCGATGTGTTCGGCTTCGTTGCACGCGCCGAGGTGGTTCCCAGGCGCGTGTGACGCACGCACGAGCGGTGGAAACCGCAGGCGCGTGCAACGCACGCGCGCGGTAACCGCACGCGCATGCGGCAACCGCACTGCGTGTGCAAGGCACGTGTCGGTGACGTCATCGTGACGTCGGCCGACGGTTGCCCACGCATGTGCAGGGCACGTGCCGGCCCGTCCAGCCCTACCGGACCGTCCGGCCTGACCAGCCTCACAGGTCCGACCGGACCGACCCGACCCAACCCATTCGACCCGGCGGACCCGTTGACTAGACTCATTGACTCGACCGGTCATCCGTTGACCGTTGACCTGCGTTGACCACCGTTGACTGTTGACTTTGACCGTTGACTTAAAAAAAGAAAAGAAAAAGGAATGTATTTCTTTTTCAATTATGTCTATGTGGATTATAAGTAATCCCTCTTTATGTTATGTATTTGTTGCAAGAACTATGATACGTTATGCATGCATGCCTGCATTTCCGAAAACGGACGAAGAAAATGCAAGAATTAAAAGGCTAATAACAGAGTTAGCTAATTATCGGTGGAATAACGGTGATGTAGTATCACACGTGGTCATGGTCAATCAGATGATACAAGAAATTATCTAGAGTGGTTATCTTATGCCAGATTTTGAGAAGGTGCCGGCCTTAATGAACACTCTTCCACCTGAATGGCAAGCAGTGTTAGATCGCCTATGGGAGGTCAACGTGGTCCCGGATTATAGGAGGCTTGCAATAGCTTTTGTAAGAGAATATTATAGGATCGAGTTAACCAAAACTTTAATCCTTGGATTGAGTGTCACATGGCGCAGAGTAAATGCGCCTTGGAGGTGGCATGAGAGCTCTCCAAAAGTTTTTCCTTGGTTGGCCGATGTGTCTTGATTTCTTAGAGAATTTTCTTTGACAGATTAGAGGAGACTTTCCCTACTTATTTCTTAGATGAGTTTGAGATGTTTTAGATGTAAATATCTCTTTCTATGTTGATATTTTTCCTCTGAATATATTACTTAGTGTAATGGACACGATTAATTATTGAAAGTTCAATATTATTTATTGTTGTAAATTAGCATGTTAATTTACAATTCGTTGTGGGAAGTTCAAGAAAATTTTAGTGACTTTGCTGAACTTATTTTGCATAGAAAATTATATTAATGATAATTTCAAGTTAGGATTTTTGGAGGATGATTGGAAACTCAGTGACCTTTTGATTCTGAAACCTTGCTTGAAATTATTCATTAATATGATGGGTCTATGCAAAATAAATGCATAAATGATAGGCATTAATAATTCGTGCATATATGTCTGATATGTTCAGATCGATGGATTCAGCAACTAAGAACATAATTGCTGATTTGAACAAAGAAGACAAATTGAACGGCGAGAATAGTGAAATATTGAATAAGAAGATTCAATATGTGCTTGAAAAGCAAGAAGCCCTAAAAGCTCTTGACCATGTTATGGAAGATCTTGAGAATGCTGTACGCCACCTTGAACTAGCAGAGGACCGCCTCAAGACGTTTGAGCGGGATACAGATATTTGCCGTGTTGCTTTCAGCTCAGAAAGAGCTTCGAGCTCTAAGCGCAAGCGCATTGATTCGTTCAATATGTGGGAATGCAATCGATCAAGTCCTTCTTGCAAGAAACCAAGAATTAACCAACAAAAGAGAGAAAAACGTCCTCGTGTTAAGAGAGGAAAACGTTCTCGTGTGAAGAAAATTTCAAGGGTGAAGTGTTTCAACTGTGATAGGAAGGGTCACTATGCTCGCGACTGTCGTGAGCCAAAGAAGGAAAACATCCATTGTACTTTTGGGAACTTTGCATATGTGTCAAGTTCTGTATTCTTAACTAAATCTAATCCTTTGTGGACTGTAGATTTGGGAGCAACAGACCATGTAGCGAAGGATAGAGAATCCTTCATAGAATTTCGATGAGTTCCGACTGGAACTAAGTGGATTTATGTAGGAAATAACTCTAGAGCTGAAGTTAAAGGGATTGACACCTGCCAATTGAACATGCGTGGTGGATGCACCTTGTTCTTACATGATGTTTTATATTCTCCGGAGATTCGTCGAAATTTAGTGTCTGTTTTGGTGTTGGTTAAGCTTAGTTTTAGTGTGAACTTCCATAATAGCGGTGTAGATTTGTATTTGGATACAAACTACTATGGTTGTGGTCATTTCCTGGATGATTTTATTGTACTAAATGTTGACTGTGATAATGTCAATGTTTGTTATTCCCTATTCACGTCTTCTACTTCATATGATAATAATGTGAAAGTGTGGCATGCTAGGCTTGGTCATATTGGCCAACAACGTATGAATAGACTAGCCAAAAAGGGCTTGTTGGGTAGCATTGAAAAAGTCGATTTGCCCATATGTGAGCATTGCCTAGAATGGAAAACAACAAGAAAACCATTTGGAAAAGGAAAAAGAGCTGAATTTCCTTTGCATTTAATCCATTCTGACGTCTGTGGTCCAATGAATGTGAGAGGAAGGCACGTGGCTGTTTATTTCATCACATTTATAGATGATTATACTCGATTCGGATATGTCTATTTGATTTCTCATAAATCTGAAGTATTAAGTTGTTTCAAAAAGTTTATGAACTTGGTAGAAAATCAATTAGACAAGAAAATAAAAGTATTGAGATCCGATCGAGATCGCAAATACTTATCGATGAGTTCAGAAAGTTATGTGATGAAAAAGGAATAGAAAGACAGTTATCTATTCCTATACTCCTCAACAAAATGGTGTTGCGGAAAGAAGAAACATAACCCTTCTAGAAATGGTTAGGTCCATGATGGCGCATGCTAACTTACCCATCACTTTTTGGAGTGATGCGTTATTAACTGCTGCCTATATACTTAACCGAATGCCTTTCAAATCAGTTACTTCCACTCCATAACGGACTTAAGTTTTCTTAAGCCATGGGGTTGTGCTGCCTATACTCATAAGTCCTCTCACAAGTTTGGGAAATTGGGTCCTAGAGGAAAGAAGAGTATTTTTCATAAGATACTCTGAACACTCGAAAGGGTATGTGTTCATAAGTGAGCAGGAAAGTGGGAGTATAACTAAGTTTGAATCACGGGATGTCACATTCTTAGAGAATGATTTTCCTAAAAAGGGCGAAATAGGTGAGGACTACTCCCTATTTGAAACTTTGGATCCAGATAATGAATTTAGTGGAGTTCGTCCAAGTGGAAGTAACATGAGAAGTGATGAATTTAATTCAACTCACTCTCAATTACAACCACATGATGAGACGATATCATCATTATTTAATCCGAGTGGGAGCATAATGGGAAATGATGTGCAAAGTGTACCATCTCCCGTACGGCGAACAAGTCGCAAAAGTATTCCCCGTCGACGTTTTGACATTAAAGGGGAAATTTTTATGGTTGCTCCGCAAGATGAAGATGAGCCAAGGAATGTAAATGAGGCTCTAAGTTGCCCTAATAAGGAAAAATGGATTCATGCAATGAAAGAGGAAATTGAGTCAATGAAGTCAAACCATGTGGGAACTGGTTGATTTTCCAAAAGGACGCAAAGCCATTGGGAACAAATGGGTTCTCAAAATTAAGCGTAAAGCTGATGACTCGATAGAAAGGCATAAGGCTCGTCTTGTGGCGAAGGGGTATAATCAACAGGAATGAATTGATTATGAGGAAATATTTTCTCCTTTCGTGAGATTTACCTCGATTCGCATTATTCTGGCAATAGTGGTAAGTATGGATCTTGAGTTACATCAAATGGATGTAAAGACTGCTTTTCTCAATGGAGAATTAGACGAAAAAATTTATATGGAACAACCTGATGGTTTCATTATGAAAGGTCAAGAACAAAAGGTATGTCGACTTTTGAGATCGATATATGACCTTAAGCAGTCGTCGAGATAATGGTATATACGTTTTCATAATGCCATAATGGGATATGATTTTACAATGATTGATGAGGATCATTGTGTATATATCAAAAGATCCAAAGATCAATTTGTGATCATATCATTATATGTTGATGATATAATGATTGCCGGAAGCAATAAGGAGTTTGTTAATATTGTCAAAAGTTGGCTATCTTTCAACTTTGAGATGAAAGACATGGGTGAGGCTGCATACATTCTTGGAGTTAAGATTTCAAGAAATCGTTCGAAGAGATCATTGTCTCTTTCGCAAGAAACATACATAAATATGGTTCTTGAACAATTTCATATGCAAGATTGTAAACCCATAGATACTCCTATTGCAAAAGGCGAAGGATTGAGCCACATATTGTGTCCAAGGACTCCACAAGAGAAGGAACAAATGCAACATGTTCCTTATGCTAGTGCTGTTGGGAGCTTGATGTACGCTATGATGTGTACAAGACCTGACATATGTTTTGCAGTTGGAATGGTAAGTAGATACCAATCCAATCCAAGTAAAGCACATTGGAAAGCCGTTAAGAGAATACTGAGGTATCTAAAGGGAACTGCTGATTATACGCTGAGTTATCAAGGAAAGGATATGCGACTCGAAGGCTATTCTGATGCTGATTATGGAGGAGATTTAGATGAAAGGAAATCTACCTCTAGGTTTGTTTTCTTACTGATTAATGGCGCCATATGTTGGAGCAATAAAAAACAAACATGTATAGCCTTGTCCACGATGGAAGCTGAGTTCGTGGCATTATCAGCAGCAATACAAGAAGGTGTTTGGCTTAAGAGATTTTTGGATCATTTAGGTATTATTGAAAGTGCTGCAGACTCGTTGTTGGTTAACTGTGATAGCCAAGCAGCAATAGCGTACACCAAAGATCCAAAATATCATGTCAAGACCAAACATATAGGTACAAAGTATAATTTGTCAAAGATATGGTTGCACGAAAGGATGTGAACTTACAGTACATGTCTACGCATAGAATGGTAGCAGATCCTATGACAAAGCCAATACCTAGAGATGTGTTTTGTGGCCATGTGAAATCTCTAGAATTGCGTAGAGGCTGATGTACTGAATATTGTAATTTCCCTTAAGTGTTCACATTTGATGAATTTGTGTTTTCATCATTAATGCCTATGAATTTTTTTGTTTAACGTTTATGCATCTTAATGCTTAGTGCATTATATTAAGTTGAGAAAATATGTCGGACAGATAAGATATTAGCCCACTCACACGGGTAATCGCCTCTATTTACTGTGTGATAAATAGAGATGAGACGGTTTTTAAGCTTATTATCTAGGTGATAATTGAGAGTTCAAGCTTAAAATACATATGTCGCCTTAACTGAGTGTTAAGATGAGAACATAATATTTTCTATATCCGAAAGTAAAATAACCCACATATTTTACTTTATCTGTTTATGATGCCAGATGTGAGTTATGATGAATTCTATGAATGAGTAGATACATGAACTCAAGTTAGACATTAAGTATGTCGAACTATCATCTGTACGGTATTAAAGATGTAGACATACGCTCCATGGGAAATGAGTTAAATACCGTAATACGTATTTCATACTACGTATGCATGAGACGACCAATAAGAGTGGCAAAAGTTTTGATCTCAACTTTTATGCCGTGTGAGACTCTTGAGGAAAAGAATTCCTCAATTTAGTGCCCTCATGACTCTTACTTATTCTCAAGATTTCTATTCAATGTTTGCTATCTTAGAATGTTGCCAATGATCATGATCTGATTCGATCTAATGGGACATTTCTAGAAAAGCAAGTTGAACTGAAATTGAGAGTTTCAAGGAAAGAGGAAGATCGAATTTGGAGAATCACGTTATAGTTTTGTATTCACTGGTCGACCAATTATGATTGTTTTATGGGATAATCATAATTGTGAATACAATATATCATTGTTTAAAAAGAGATTAGAAGAGAGATATAAATGTGATCGATCGATCTAGGGTACTGCATATTATATCTACTCAGGATGTGATGTCCATTATGAGTTGCTATATATTCCTTGAGATATATATGGAACGAGCTCTCAAAAGATCTTTGGTCGCACGGACTATTTACCAGTATGAATGTTGCAGTGAGGAAAAGAGGATTTTGTTCGGCCCACCATGTCAAGTGGGAGTTGATGGATTTTTCTTTGATGGGCCTAAGTAGGGCCCGTCCGCCCATGTTGGTTTTGGCCCACCATGTGCGAGTGGGAGATGATGGATTTTTTTTTTTTGATGGGCCTGAGTTGGCCCGTCCGCCCATGTTGGGCCCAAAAGGCCCGGCCCGTGAGTTGAGGGCCCATTGAGGAAATTATTAAAGATAAAGGAAAATCAGAGAGGTGGTTATCTAAGAGAGGTTACGTAATTTTGAAAGGTGAGATTACGCTCTCTCTGAAGTTATGTCTTAAAAAAAAAAAAAAAAAAACACCGCTTTCTCCCAAAAGAACAGAAAAGGATAATCATCTGAAGAACTGCGTGGATTCTTTCTCGTGTCGCAACACCGGTGTTTAGTCTGTAGAAACAAGGTACGCTCGATTATGTGATGTGCCTTAGGATTGGTGATTCATGATTTTCCTGGGCTCGCTTCCGCTACGTTTGTGTTCGATTCCGTGTCGAACCACTGTTTTGGGAATCCCGTTTCCTAAATCTTTACCCAACAGGTTTTACCAAAACGAAGCAAAACGGGCAGAGAGAAGGGCTCGGGCTTGGGGGGCGGCCAGCAGCTTCGTTCCAAGACAGGCACTCACATCTGAACATCCTCTCTCTCTCATTCTTTCGCACGACGCGTCGGATCAAGAACGCCACTCTCCGCCGGAGAAAAGTAGGGACTTTCAGGAGGCCACGAGAGAGAGAGAGAGAGAGAGAGAGAGAGAGAGGGAAGATGGGCTAAAAGGGTAAAAGCGACGTAACACACATGATGTCATAGTTGGTGAAGCTGTGCTAGCATTCTTGTGGGCACCTCCGATTCCCTGCCAACCCTCCCACCTCCGATTCCCTCTCCGTCAAATCCCTCAACCCTAGCCCCTTCCTCATTTCCTTCCCCAAGTCTCTCACCTCCATAGCTACGGAGGAGCTGCAACAATGGAGTTGCCTATTGAGGCGGCAGAACCTTGAAGAGAGGATGGTGAGCGCGACACAGTTGGGGCGGTGGACGGTGACAAGCAGGCGAGACTGCGGTGGTGAAGGCGACGGCATCCACCAAGAGCAAAGGCGCTGATGATGGAGATACGAAGGTAGGGTGTCATGAAAATTAAAAAGTAACAGTGGCTCTCAGTCGAGTTATTAATAGGTTATATTTAAATTTGGGATAGACACATTTATGACTTATTTTTCAATTGGTCATTTTGCCAACTCTACCAAAAAGTGACAAGCAATGCGATAACACCATGACGTCACATGCAAGCTCAATAAGTAATTAATCGCACTAGTATAGAAATTCTGATGAGCAAGCCTAGTTTCAAGACCTTGAGTGAACCTAACAAATTGCAGACAATCAAGAAACTACGAGAAAGACTATTTCTCCAAATTTGCTACCAAATATCAGTTCAGATACCGAATGGAGTATACCTCAAGGCCAGTGAGGATTATCAGCTAGTGCCCACACAAAAAAGAAGCAGAGAAAAATAAAAAATCAAGAGACCAATGGAGAATGAGTGGAAAACGATTCTAAAGTTCAATCGAACAAGAGTAACCCGGTTGTTAATCGTCCAATTTCACCAGGAGCTGATTGTTCTTGGATGAGAAGCCTCAAGTGAGAATGTGCCCCGCATCTATAGGCGCTTCAAGATACAGGCACGGGCATCCCAGCAAGCCATGGATGAAGTGGACGAGGTCAAGCTCTAGCTCGCTAGAGACAGCGTCAGGCTAGAGATGTTGTCATTGGGCTTGTAGTGGGAGATGGCTCTGATTTTGATCTTCGAAGGCAATGGATCTGCAACTATTAATTCAGCAATTTGAACAGGTCTGACTTAAGTAAACCGGAAGCAATTCTGGTGAGCGGCATGAGGATGCCGGATAGTATTTTCAGACTCGTGTGGACAATGATTAAAACTCGGCATCGTTGGGTCATTTTGGTTTGACAAAATGATCCATGGACAAGGGAGAACAGAGGCAAAACTAGCCCCTAGAATGAATGAGACGCACCAAACCAAGAAAAACTGGTGTCCCTGGACAGGAGATAGAGCCTAAATGTTGATGGAGCAATGAAGAGGAGCTACAGACGATAGAACCAAGATCTCCAGAAAAATGGATTCTCAAACGAGCTAAAGAGAGGACAGGACTCGACTTCGTTTTCTCGAAAATCTGGACCAGCTTCATCCAAATGAGAGAAGATAGTCTCAACTCCACTTTACAAGGCCAATGCTACGATTTGAAAAACTCTGGCCAATGACATGGAAACAGAGCATAAGAGGAGAGTAAGGCTAAGGCGGCACTCTCGGTGAACTGGAGGTGAGCTTCCAATTATGAGCTGAGCGGCGATCTAGAACTGGAGGAGGAAAAACAGCGGAGTGAGAAAGAAGCCGAGCTCCTCCTGCTGGCCACACTTTTGGCCGAATGGAATGCAGGAGAGAGAGAGAGAGAGAGACGGATGGATTCTGGAGGGAGACGGACATCCGTTGTCGGTAGCTCCATGAAGAAGAAAGCCACCAGAGAGAGTCTTCATCTTCTTTTATCAGCTCTTGGATGAATGGCTAGATGCGATGTTTGAGACGATGAAGTCGAAGGGAGCGGAGCTGTCACGCGATAGCTTCAACTAGCACAAGATGGGGATGACAGCGATGGAGGTGGGAGAAATCGAGGGAGCGCCTGAATTTAGTCCGACAGAGAGAGCAAATTCCCTATATTCAATCCTCTACCGCTAGTCTGTTTTACCTTTTTATGGAGATGCTTGTCCTCGGAGAGATGACGATTCCGATGAAGAACTTCCGAGAGCATTTTTTTTCAATAGAGGAGCAAGAGAGCTCCTCTATCATTGAAAATCCAACCGGGATGTTTGCATTGACCGGCAGTAGGGCTTCTGTCGATTGATATTTCAATTGACGATCTCAAGGTCTCGATATTATAATGTTCTTAGTTCATTAATTTAATTTTCTTTATATCAAGAGGTATTCATTTTTAAGAACAATCGAAGCCTTTCTATAGTGAAGCCGTAAGGACTTGTTCAATTTTGAGCACAATTTTAAAGTAAATAGACTTCCACTTTCAAAAAAAAAAAAAAAAAATCACCCAAGAAAACTATTTTTTTTTTGAGGAATTCTAATTTTTTTTTTTTTTTTTAATTTTGGATTTTTTAGGAATTTTCGAATTTTCCATATATGTTATTTAATTTTTTTTAATTTTTAAATATTTTTTTTTTGTGACTTTTTTTTTATTTTTTTTACTAAAAATTCCAAAAAAATTAGGACTCGGATTTGGACGCAGTTTAGGCTTTGACACTAAATCCATTTTCAAAATAACTCAAGCCCAATTTAAAAGAAAGCTAAGCCCAATTCACCAATAGCCCACCAAAGTTTCTATCAGAATAGACTAAGCCCAAACGGACCATCACTAGAGTTGCGCCCCACTCTCTCCACTTCAACTCGAACCCAAACAGCTTACTAATCCTTATAACAGAACTAAGCTCAGATCCACTCAAAATACCCTAACGTCTGTTTTGCTATTTCAGTCCAAATGAGCTCATTTCCCCTCTTATTTTTTAATTCCCTTCTCTATTACCTAAAGCCTTCCCACGTCTTCTTCCGACTTGGCTTACCTCGAGACAAACTCAGAACACACCAAAAACGCATGACCGAAATCTACTGCTCGAGGATTACAACAATCAACGATCCTCACGCTGACACATTAGAATGTTTACTGAACACCCACACCACTAGCTGTGATTGCCACCGTCGGCAAATACCATCACCATTGCTGCTTGTCGGACGCTGCCCTTTTACTGCAACTTAACGAAACGGACAAAAACCGGAGGACATTGAGAAAAGAGAAACATGTGGAAATAGACTCATATGTTTCATGAGTGATCAGCAATGTTATTTCTGCTCCAGCATAGCTCTCACATGGCATTGGAACATAAGACTCCAAGAAAACAATGAACCCAGAAACAGAATGAACCGTATGCTAACTTGGTACGGGCATTCCAACGAACATATCGTGAGCAGCGAGTGGGGAAGAAAAACTGACTAGTTCGGAGCTCAAGCGCACACCCAACCTCAAAAGAAATCAACACTCAACATTCGAATTCAACAAAAGCCAACTCATTCAGGTCTGGCACGAGCAAGAGATAAAGAAATGGAGTCGACACTCACCTCACTCAAGATAGGATAGATCAAGCAGGGTAAAGAGGTTTGCAGAATTAGGTTCAGCCGTGGGGATCCCTACCTGGCTCGGAGACGGTGGCTAGATGCACGTGGATTCTCGCCTTGCCAGCTGCCCCGACTAAACGTCCTTAGCGTCGCACGCGATGTCCTCACTCTATCGTGTTCCCTCTCAGTGTCGTCCTTCCTCCATGCTCTTTTGTCGCACATGTGGAGACAGGGGCAAGGAGGAAAAGACAAGGGTTGGCTCGGGCAAAGAGAAGGAAGGGCAAGGAAAAAGGAGGCCGGGCCGACCTGAACCGGGCCCGGTCTCGCTTTTTTCGTTCTCCTATTTCCTTTAAAATAAAAAATAATAATTTTAATTTTAATTTTTAATTTTAGTTAATTTTTTTAGTACTAATAATACAAATGTTCCTAATGTCTGTATGTGATGCAATTTAATGAATATTAAATTCTAAAACAAATCAAATATCCTAATATTCACATTAGTAGGACAAGGAATCCAATAGGAACACTATGGGAGTCAACCATTCAAATGGAGTCAAGATTCAAATGCTCATAATCCTATAAAACAAAAGTCCTCCATTGTTTCATCGTATTTTTCCATCATAAAATGCTTAGAAGAATATTCTCAACTTAGGGAAACAATGGTATAAGTTTACGAACAAGCTTGACCGAGAACGAACCGATAATACGAGTTTACATAGAGAAAAAGAACCACCCCAAAGAACGCTACCACATATGATCCTGCAAAGCTCCACAAGAAGGCTTCTCTCCAAGAGTCATCCTCCCTAGTATGATTAACAGATTGCAATGTCCCATGTCCCGAATTTGATCCATCACATCCTGTTAATGGTAGTCCACAAAGAAGAGGATTACCTTCATAACTTTCTTCACCAAAAGTTCCAAATTGATTTTTTCGGTCCGGTATCCTGCCTGATAAGTTGTTATAAGCCAATTGAAAATCCGACAAGGCGTAGAGCTCTGTTAGTTGTGGAGGGATGAGACCAGTTAAGTTGTTGTAGGACAAGTCCAAGCTCTCTATGTTCTTTAAATTGGAAAACGTTTTTGGGATCGATCCCGTCAAATGATTGTGTGACAAGTTCAATGCTCGAAGTTCACTCAAGTAGCCGACCACTGGAGGAATAAAGCCTCTCAAATTGTTCCGCGAGAGATCTATTCCCGACATGAGTTTTAGAATGTTACCTTTATACGATTCCAACCTCATCTTTGTCATGAACTTTACTTCTTCTAATTACAACAAATCTCGCTCGTCTAAATTCGAAAAGAGACCATCTAAGTCTGTAGTTACCTCATCATTTCCAAATCTCACATCTTTCAAACAAGAAGGGATTTGTCCAAAAAGATTATTATTGGAGAGATCCAATATGCTCATATTTTTCAACAGACATAGATCCCGAGGGATTAAACCTTCAAAATTATTTCCTTGTAGCAAAAGAAACTTTAGGTTCCAAAGTGAACCGATCCAGTTAGGGACCTCACCTGACAATGCATTGTGTCTTAGATCCAATGTGACAATCGATGAAGCTTTGAGAAGAAACTCAGGAAAATGCCCGGTGAGTGTGTCATTTGCTAAATGCAAAGACTTCATAAATGGAGCATTGACACAGGAGGGTATATTAGGCCCAAGGTTGTTATTTGAAAGGTCTAAAAGAAAGAGATATTGTATGCTGCAAAAACTCAATGGTAAAGGGCCTCCCAATAAATTACCTGATAGCATAAGCACTACCAAGGGTTGAAAACCTCCAATCCAATTGGGAAGTGTTCCAGATAGGAAATTATTACTTACATCCAAAACTTGCAAGGAGGAGGTGTTCATCATACTAGGTGATATGTCCCCTGTGAAACTATTCCTAGCTAGATCCAAAAACATCAACTTTGTCAAGTTAGAATTCCTCGGTAGCATTTGGCCTTGCAAATTGTTGCCCGATAGTTTCAATAGAAGAAGTTCTGTACAATTTTTAGCTAGTGTCTCCGGTATCTCTCCGGTGAATCCATTATTCGACAAGTCCAATGAATGCAGTCGGCTCATATTGCCCATTGAGGGAGGGATTCTACCTTTCAGTAAGTTGTTTGACATGTTGAAACTTCGCAAATTTGAGAGGATAGAACCAATCCAAGATGGAAGCTCTCCGTCAATAATATTAGCAGACACATCTAACCGCCGCATGATAACAGGATTCGAATTGGAAGGCAAATAAAAAGCACCGGACAAATGGTTGCCATTGATATCCAATGATTCTAGGTTCATATTGTTGTCCAATAGCCAATTTGGGAAATTTCCTGTCATTCCATTGTTGTTGAGTTCAAGCCATATCAAGGCATACTGTTCTTTCAAAAAGCTAGGAATTATGCCATTTGCATCTTTGTTAAGCACACAGTTTGATAATACAAACTCCTTTAGTTGAAATGAAGGAAACCAAGTGGGTTCTTCTGTATTTACTTCCAGACGATGCCGGTTGTCGTGGAGGTACAATAGTTCAAGGTTTGAATTATTGGCTAGGGAAGCAAGTGAAAGTGAGCCTTCAAAAGCATTCCAAGAAAAGTCAATAGATTCAAGTGACTTGAGATTAGAGAGCAGACATGAAGGAATGGCCCCGCTAAAATTGTTATTTTTGACATTGAGCACACGGAGTGAGGTCATATTGCAAAAGCACGACGGAAGAGGACCCCACAATCCATTTCCATTAACATTCAGCTCTTCAAGATTCCTCAATCCGCACAAGCCTGAAGTAGACGCTGCAACTATGAGTATCATCGCTAAATAGAAAATTTTGATAAGATGGAGCTCTATAGTTGAATCACATCAGCACAATGCTTCATTTCCCCTATTCTTTACACTACATTAATAGAACGAAAAAAGAAGAAGCTTAATTACTTCTGGAGTTTGACAAATTTTAATTATATCAAAAATCAAGTCTAAAGTTGATATTAATACTAGATTTAAGGCTTAATTTCATTGTAGTTTCTGAAACTTTATTGCTAAAAGGATTCGATGTGATCCTCCATTAAGATCAGTGTGAGATCATGTGCTTTTCTTGTTCCTTTTATTTTTTTTTTTTTTTTTGCATCTGCTCTCAACATTTTTAATGGTGCTAACTTTCTCGCTTTTATTTTCCCTCCTTCTTCTCCACCCTTCCATGTCCTCCATAGCAACTCACCATCGCCACCCCCCATCCTCCACTACCATTTGCTCCATCGTCCCAGCTCGCTATGCATACTGCCAGCTCGCTTCCCCTCCATGAGGCCATACTTCATATCTGAAGTCATAATGGCTCATGTCGAAGGTCGTGCACGGTTCTCTTGCAGCAGTGAGTTTGACTCTAGTGGTGGTAATAGCGACTGAGCTTCATGGTGTCATGATGGGTCTGAACGCTGCAGTGGGCGGATGCAGCGATGGGCAATGGTAATGAAGATGCCGTGTTCTTCTCAACCTTAGTTATCCTAAAATTATGGGATTGTAACTGTGAAAGTGTACGATAGTAATTTAGGCAGTGGACACCGATATTTAAAAGATATCTTTATATGTATATTATAGATTTGTAACATCGATTACACTATTATAAATTGTTTTGTACACAAAAATTGGGCATATAAGACACGGAAGAAAAGTTTAATCTAAAAAATGTAACTAAATAGATGTACAAAAAAATAATTAGATAAGAGTAATAGCTTCTTCACAAATTCGATTTAATTATAATTTTTATATAGATTATGTGGATTTCCTTATTAACATCGTATTCTTTAAATGTGATTGTCATTCAACCAAATCAAAACTTGAGATCATTTTCTCCTTATCCATTGGTTAAATTTTATTTGAATGGAACCATTAAAACAAAATTTGAGTAGAACTTATGAAATAAGCTATATTTCAGATAAGTGAATTTCAGAGGAAGCAAAACTATATAAATTGCAAATACGTATGTGTGAAATAAGTCAAATTTCCTAAATGTTTAAGAAATTAATGTTATTGTAATATTTAAAGTCAGAGAATATTAAGTAAAATAAGATATAAAGTAAGCTGCCATTCAAATCATTTTATTTTAATTTTAGAAAACTAGATAAAATTTGTATTTATGACTGCACTGAAAAAGGTATGTTTCCAAATATGAATATCATTGATGTAATAAGACATATTTCTCTTTTTAATTTAAATTTTAGATTACATGAATAAGTTATTTCAATATATTTTATCTTCATCTACAATGTGCATATTTATCCTAAAGAGTTAGAATTTCGAGAATAATAAGTCGATCATGTCGCGACCTCCTTGTGTCCTCTTGTGGGGCGTGAAGGGTAATGGCTTGCTAAATCGAGCTTAGCCTGAGCTCTCTCAAGCCCACAATTCGCAACTTTTAGTTCAATTTTTTAAATTGTAAGTCATTTTCAAGTAGCAGTCGCTATTAAAGAAATCGTGAATTTGATTACACTAGTTAATCAATTAATACCATTTTGATATCAAATATTGTTTAAATCTTGAAGTTTGATTTTTTTGAAGGATTTTTCATGGATTTTTTTTGGAGAAAATTATTGAGAAACTTTTTTTAAGCTTTTTTCTAATTTTTGGAAAAAAATAAAACATTTTTCGATTTTTATTTTTATTTTTAATATTTTAAAAATACTTTTAAATATATTAAAATAACAATATAATATTATAATATTATCAACTAAACCCGGGTCGGATATCCAAACCCGACTCGGGCCAAGGCCAACTAGGGCTTCAACCGGACTGGGCTCATTTATTGAGCTTGGTCCCGCGATCGGCCCGGCCCGTACGTGGACTGAAAAAGAAAGCCCTCATGCCCAGGCCGGTTGAACCTGCGACCCGAGAATGATCCGGACCCGACCCAACTCGAGCTCCCTCTTGCCCTCGTGCTATCTTATTCCTCGGTCCTCACCGAGAGCTCTTCCTCCTCGATGTTTCGCCGAAATGGCCTGCCCACCAACCGTAAACCATGCTTCGGTGACACTTGCTCGTGTCGACCTCGACCAAGAAAGGGAGGTAGTGATGGCCAAGGATAAGACAAAATGACGAATTAACGTTCTCAGAGACGAGCGCTCTTAACACAAGCTGAGATTTGGTTTAGACATTCCGTCGAGCGGGTGGTGCGCGCAACTGGAACGAGGGACTCGGATCGAATGGGATCAGAACCGGCGCCTACGCTTTCAACACAAACTAGAACACGCATGACGGCGTGATGAGGGACGGCTAGTGGCTGGAGCTCGCGTGACCTAGACAGCCGCGGTCTCCGACGCAACACGCCCAAAAAAGGGCACGGAACATAGTCAGGGAAGGCTCACTGGTTTGGCTCTCGGAAGCGTCCGCTGGGCGAGGTTGCTGGACGGAGCTCGCACATGGCCGAGGTGTCGGCTGAAGCCCTCTCGCTTGGATCTCCTCCGATTTCACTCTTGGCCGACTTCTCTCTACTTTAGCCTCTCCAATCCCCCTTTCTTCAACCACTGCCCTCGATCCCCCTTACAGATGCCTTTTTTTTTTTTTTGGATTTCCCTCCTCCTCCTCCTTCAATCGAGCTCGTGGCCCCCTAGCACGCCGACCGGGCCCTCTCTTGGCCGAGCTGGCTTTCCCTCACCATCCACTCCGTAGCAGGCCTAGCTCTGCGCCTCCTCTCTCCTGCACCGTCTCCTACCTACTCCACCCTTAGTTGCTTCTGCTCCGTAGTGTCCTCGGTGGCGTGCAGCAGAGGAGGAAGAGAGAAGGGAGAGAGAGAGGGCTGGGCCGAGGGGGAATCCTTATTTGCCCCCAAATTGCCCCCGCGGGGGGGTGTCGCCCCAGCCCCTGAGCTCCTTTTTAGCCCTTTTTTTTATTTTAATATTATTATTTTTTATTTATCTGAAATAAGGTTAAGGGAAAATAAAATAAAATTAAAGCTCAGTAGATGCAAATAATATTAATACCTAGGTGATGTGCAAAATCCTTCTTTGTTAAGGTTGAATTTGCTCCTTATTGGTTCCTAATATTTATGCAATTTAATCCTAAATATTTAGTCATAATTTAGGTATAAACAATAATTCATAACTTAATAGCCAAATGCATCCCATGAGGCAAAGTTGTGCCGCAATTTATGCCGCATGGCAATCACATATATTAGTTAAGTGGCATATGTGGAGTAAACTTAAATTGGACGGTTAAATTTAATATTTCAAGATACATTATCTTTACTCACTTTTTTTTTTTCAAATATATAATCAATGATTAATAAAGGTCGAAAAAGATGAGTGCTGGAGAAAAAATTTGAGGTGCTTTGTCTTTCTATTTATATTTAACTCAATAAATATTAAAGCTTGTTGATGATAAATCAATAAGCCAATGCTTCTAAGTCGAAGTGAATAGGAGCCAACGTAATTCCGACTTTAACAATATACATATAAAATTGATAGATAGGGAAAGCCTAATTATTTGTCCAAATAAGAGATAATATCTTCAATGACAAACCAAAAAGATAAAAACTTATTTATTAAGTTTAATCATGTGATGAAATAAGTTAAATTTGAAACGATAAATAGAATATATTTAAACAATATATTTTGTAGGATTAATTTCAAATTGAATAAATTTCATGATTAACTAATATTAGAAATTGTTTTCTTGATAGACAATCTATATGGCCACCTTGAGCGGCTAATTTTTTATTTTATTTTGCAATTCTCATCATTTTTTCCTATTTTAATTTTTTTCCTTTCTTAAAAAAATTAAAAATATATTTTTTTTCATTTATATGGAGCTTAGTGCGCGCTACATTATTACTACGCATGTTAAGAAAGTAATAAAAACAAACATTTCAGCTTTTCTAGTTAGCCAAATCACATTGCATCAATTTGATAAGTTTGAAAATTTGATTGCACTTTGGTGATATGTTTTAAAATTTATGATGCACTTATCCTTTTTGAGACCCTAATGCCTTCATTCTTGGAGCCAGTAGCCACTTATAAAATAATGTCTTGTTATCATATTTTGCACGCAACAGATTCTCTCTCTCACAAAGTTTATTACTTTGCAACGACACTATTATTAAAAATAACTTAGCATGAGTCTCATAAGTTAATTACTATTCGATAACAATAGTTTCTTCACTCTCTCTCAACTCACAACTTAAGGTTATTGACTCCCTCATTATACTTTCATTTATATAGGTAATTTAATCAAGAAGTATCACCATAGACAAAAGATGATGTGCGTCTTTTTTTTTTTTTTTTTTTTTTTTTTTGCTTTGTGAAAAGTACAAAATAATTTGGTTTTTATTATACTATCAAAATCTAAAATATAACGTACAAAATAATTTGGTTTTTAATATACTATCAAAATCTAAAAAATAACTTAATTTTAAAATAATACAAAAAATTGTATCTCCACAGTCGTGTATGTTGTGGGTGTTTCAAACTAAAAGGAAAAAAAAAAGTCAAAGTGAAAGATTTGCAACATTTAAAATAAGCAAAAAGAATAAAGTAAAAATCAATGTAAACATGCATGTCCATTAAGGTTGTTTTGTTTGAGCTTTAGTATCATTTAATTTCTTAGACTTAATGGCTTTGTTGAATTTATTGACACTTGCAATCCCTGAAGTTTGACCACCATTGTGTTTAACAGGTAAACTTTAAATATTGTTTGATAATGATTTCTGATTAGCTTTTGCATTTAATTTGGTTATGATTCCTATATAATATTTGAACTCCTCTAGTATACTGTCGTGTCGGTATTTGATCTTCTTAGCTATGGCTCCTTGAATCTGTTATGTTGTTACACTATCATTCAGATTGGCCCAGACAAAAAGTTGCAGAAAACTAAAAGCATGGGGACTAAACTTCAATCTTAAAAGATCAGGGAAAAGTTTGAAAAAAAAAAAAAAATCAAACTTGTAAGGATCACTGACATCATAACACATTGAAGCATGACATTAGTTTACTTATGGTCAAATAATTGTATGTGCTTCTATGATAAGTTAATAATGATAAACGAAAGCCTTTCTATAGAAGTACCTTCCAATAACTTTGAAGAGGCATCCCATTCACATTCATATATGTTTAAGGCCTTAAGAGATGTTATCCTCGTAATGGCCGTGAGAGCATCATTCACCAAATTGTTCCCCTGAAGATCCAGCACCTCAAGATTCACACCTGTGATTGACAAAAGGTTCTCAACATCGAACTTTACATATCAAGGCATTGTCTTCTATTTTACATGTACCTTCAAGCTGACTGGAAGACAAGTTTTGGGCCTCCATTGAAGTTTGCTTGTACAATGAGGGGACTCGTTGCAGATGATTGTCAGATAGATCTAGCCTCTTCAATTTCTTTAAGTGTAGCGTTCCGTTTAAATCTGATTATAGAAAAATTCACGCATGCATTATGGTCAAATAATTATTTGTAGGTATCATATATCTAACTATCTTTAATATACCGAGAATAAGTATATACTTATGATGAGGAGAATTTATTAAAAGAGAGAAACCAACTGGTCCAACGTATCCAAGCATTAAAAAAGTCTCTAGCGCGTGGCTTTGTAGACCAATTTCATAAGCGAGTAGTTTGTGCCTTTAACAGTATTTATTTTATTTAGTTAACTAGCAAAGCTGAGATAGCTATGTGCTCCACACTTGACATTTCTTTACTTTACGTCTGTAATTATCACGTGGCAACGTACATGGCATAGTATTGTCATGTGGGTTGCATTCGACCAATAAGCATTAGTTTTGGCTTGCTTGTGCAAGGTAACCACCTCCTCATGAAATGGCAGCTCAGCCTTGGGCTATCCATATCTGGGGTCAAAATAGAGAGAGAGAGAGAGAGAGAAGGGAACTCCACCAGGCAATGGCAGCTCAAGGGTCACAAGGCTCATATGAGCATCCATGGTGGGTTTGTGTGTGAGAAAAGAAGTGGGAGAGCGAACGGAGACTAAAGGGGAATAATTACCAAATTAATTTTAAATCTATTGTATGGAGACTCACTAGTCCTAAACTCTTCAAATTTGCAAATAATCCTAAACATTTGTATGAAATTCCAACGTAATATTTCTAGCAAATTGCTGCTAGAAATCACTGACGTTATATTCAATCATCAACGGCCATTTTACATTGCACGGCTGACGATTTGACACGCACAATTCTTAATGAAACAACATTGTTTTGCACATTTTTCTGATTTTTCTGATTTTGCCCTTTTCTTTCTTTCTTTTTTCTTTTCTTTCCTTCTATGTGCTAGTGTTCATCTTCTTCCTTACAGAGCTCCTATTCATCGTTCATGGTGGCAAAATGTTTCGGCCGGGAAAAAACTGCTTAGTTGGGCTTGTTGGGATCCAAGGGCTCTGATCTTGAAACTCCATAAAATCAGCGACATTCTTATCATTTTCGGTGCTTCTTGTTCTCAACTTGTCACAATGAGAAAAAACGTGAAAGCAATTAAATATCCATCTAAAACTTAGAACAAGCAAAAGAAAAAAAAAAACAAAGCTCTCTGAAGGGTGCATTTGTGAGTCAAGAAAGCCATGTACCAAACTTTCACCACTTGCTAAAACAAAGAAATTCGAAAAAAGAAGAGGAAACAATGAACAACAATGTTGAAGGATGACAAGACGCTTGCATTAGCTGAAGGGGGAAAGAAAAAGATCAACATTTTAGGCGCTAAAAAAGTCGGAGCTAAAATTAGTAGGACTCTTCATAGCAGAGAGTGAGGAGTTTTAAAATAATAGTTTCATGCTCTTAAGTAAAAGGGTTAAAGAAAACACAAAGCATAGATTTTGCAACAACCGATCAGGGAGTCACCTAATATAGAGCACAACATTTTATAGGACGTTAAATGAGCAAAAACTCAACAATACTATCCAATAAAGATAAATAAATAAATAAACAAATAAATAAAGGATTCTTTGCTACTAGCCAAGATAGCTAGGGTTCTAGTGAATTCTTTTGGGGAAATGTGGTGTTGTGGAGACGGAGTGACTTGGTGGTCTCAGCTTTCTCAGGAAGAAGATGAACAATAGAGCGGAAAGTAAAGAAAATAAAAAAGAGAAAGGGAAAGGTAAAAAAAAATTAAAAAATTAAAAATCACCAAAAAAAAATTAAAAAAAAGTATGCAAAACAACATCATTTCATCAAGAATTATACAAGTCAAATCACTGGCTGTATAATGTAACATGATTGATAATGATTGGACCGTCACATCAGCAATTTCTAGTGGCAATTGGTAGAAAAAACTTTATTGAAATTTCCTACAAAGATATAGGAATATATCGACATTTGAAAAGTTTAAGTTTAAATTGGTCATCATGTAATAAGCTCAAAATCAAAATGGTAATTTTACTAACTAAAGGAGAAGGGGAAAAGTGGAAAGAGGGAAAAAGAAAAAAGAAATATAAAGAAAAGCAAAAGGAAAAGAAAATGGGAAATCAATCTTAATCTTGTGCCGAGTTATTTAACTTTCAAAACAGTAAATTTACAATTATCCTTATAAGGAAGAAGCTTTCGGATGACATCCCATGGACCAATTCTCTTGTGGTGCCATCCGAAGACGAGAGGGTCATTTAGGTCGCGGAGTACAAGATGACCCATAAATTGGCTATAGGATGATAACAACTCCATCTGGAGAATGGATAAAGAGATTAAGGAGCTCTATGAAGGCATTAATGATTTCTAGAGTAGTTTAGATAGATTTAATGATAGACTCAGACCATGATAGAGACCTCTACCCAAGGTCAGCACCCTCGCCTCTAACTTTGCTAGCATTATCATGGTTTGTCCTTGGTGTCTTCGAGCTCGAAGTCCGCCGGCACAATCGAGCCTCGCATTCCAAATCTGAGGTCAACCAAGCTATATATTCGACGTCTAAGGCTCGACTGGACCTAGGATTTGGGTCGATCTAAGGTCAAAAGGGGCCAGTAAAAGGCACAATTGTGTTTTTTCGTTGACGACTACCATTGAGCCCCGGTGGGGGCGTTGCCGCAATGTCTAGAAAGTGGAAGAGAGAAGGTGGGGGTTGGGTGCAAGGAGGAGGCTTGGGCAGCCTTGTCGAGCTTAGAGGCCAAGTGCTAGGTCACCGGCAACCTCGTATGGCTCGAACGGAGGCAGGGCTGTGTCGACAAAGTGAGGTGGGGCAAGCAAAGGTAGGCCGCGATGACTACAAGTGGCCTAGTAGTGATGAAAATTAGGGAGGCCGATCGTAAGGGGAGAGAGAGAGAGATTGTTTACTCATTTGGGAGTACTTCATCCCTAAAGCTTCGCTTCTATTTTTGGCTTTCTCAAATTTGGATACATTCAAGAGAAGAGCAGCGAAGCGGAGAGAGAGAGAGAGATAGAGAGAGATGGAGAGTGAGGCAAAGAGTGGAATAATTGGGCCTCACTTTAATAATTTGAGAATATAAACAAGTGGGGCATACTAGGAATAATAGGGTCCAAACACTATATAAGGATTGTATTAGCAAAATAAAAAGTGGAAAAAGTGCAACCCTTTCAATCTTATCTATGTTTGGAATTTCTAGTTGTTCTTCTCAAGTACATGTAGATCACATCGATTGAATCACATAAATATAATCAATATGTAATTTATTATCCTATTTTATGTACGTCTATTTGTGTTAGATCGTCTTATTTGCACAACTCGTAACGTGACTTTCCCTATCTAAATAGACTAGGGGTTGACCTGAAAAGCACCAAGAGATATTTCGATTTTCTTGCATGTCTGGATGCATAGGTAGGGTGGTTAGGATTTTGGAACCATTTGCTTTCTCCTACCGGGCACAAGTCCGTGCATCCAGATGAATATAGATGTAATGAAAATAGAAAATAAGAATTTCAAATAATTACAAGAGAAAAGAAGAAAACGGTAATGAACGAAATAAGTCATAATATTGTTTGGATGCTAGAAAAAGGAATGATTAAATGAGGAAGAAAAAAAAAGAAATGATGCGTCATCACTTTATTGTACTTTTATGTATTTATAATTTAAAATACATAGAAAATATGTGTGGAAAAGAAAAAGGATTTTTGATAAAAGTATTAGTCCCCCTTAATCCCTCCCAACCCTTTATATGAGCGATATAAAGGACACATGACTATACATAATTCTTCTCGATATGTTGTCATCTTTTTATTTCTAGTCCATTTATTTCTCTCTATCCAAACATTACACTACTAGTGACTACCTATAAGATCCTTTCTCTTCCCACTAAATTAATCCCCTCTATCAATCTACTTTTCGTGATTTTAATTTTTAATTTTTAATTTTTTTGCAAACCGCATGACTCTTGCAATTTGACTTTTATGTATAATGAAACACTCAAAACATTTCCAAACATGTAAATATCAGTAAGTAGAATTATATATAGTTCTTTCATAATATGACGAAATATTATTTTCTTTTTTCTTTTTTCTTTTTACTCTTGAGACGAAGTCACAAATAAAAGTATTAAGTAGATTTTAGTCCACTTCCAAACAAGTGCCCTTCGAGTCAACTCTGTTGGGTTGCAAAATGCAAACAAGTCACATTTTTTGTGATGGCAAAAAAGTCGGCATTTGGTAAATCACTGCTTATTGAGCTAATTCTTTTCAGACATATCTTTACCATGGAGATGAGTCTCCTAATCAATTTGTGATATTTGCTATCAACTACTTTAGGAAGTGCATCATTTGTGCAATCATTTATTTGTTGCCAAATCACTCAATCCACTTTGTAGTTTGTAGCACCCTCGTATGATTACGATAAGTAAACAATTAATTAGAAGGATAATAAAAAGAAACAAATAATATATATATATATATATATATATAGAGAGAGAGAGAGAGAGAGAGAGAGAGAGAGAGAGAGAGAGAGAATTCGAACTTAAATCCAACACTTGAAGTTCCTCCAAAGGAAGGAATAAAGTCGCATCAATAACCCAAAGCTGAAACCAATGTAGTATTTCATTCAAATCTAGTCGAGTCACCCGTGAAGTGGTGTTATCGCACTCGATGCATTCCCAGTCGCAACAGTTGCTATCATCGTCGTGCCACGATTGAAGAGAAGACCCAATCGGGTGGTTGAAGGCGGCCTTAATCTTGAGGAGTGCATTCCTCTCTTCTTCCAAGCACCCCATGCTTCTTCTTCCACTACCCATCAATACCAACAACACCCAAGTCGACAAACAGAATAAAAGACCCTTCATGTTTATAATGATGTTTTGTGCGTTATTTATGTTTCTTTTGCTTCACCATGTGCAAACTTACGGGGGCCATTTACTTCATTTATATGCGCTTGCTTTTTCCCTTTCGAGTGATTATCACGGTTGGGTCAACTCCACCAAACAACCTTGGGCAAAGTCAAGGTCTGCTGGGGTCAATCCCACAAAACACGTAATTATCGCTATTGACTTTACCCAAAATTTCTCCAAACGAAAAAGATCAAGATTATAAAATGATAAAAAGTTATTATTAGCAAATCAACAAAAAAAAAAAAAATATGCCCAGGAATTACTTTGCCAAAAAAAAGGAAAAAAAGAAAAAAGAAGGAGATGAGTAACTAAGGCTTGTTGTTGTGCCAAGAAATATCAAATAAATTGGTATTTGTTTGGACTCGTTCATGGAAAAATAAGGCAAAGCCTCGATGAACATTGGCCATAGCTACAGCGAGTTGTGAGGTACTGACCAAAAAAGAAAGTGCAATTTTGATCAATTTGAGAAAGTGAACAAGACAATACAGGTCAACATTTGGTATATCTTATAATTAACCTTAAGTGCACCTTTCATGCTAATCGCAATTACTAAATCTAGATCATGTATAAGGACTTTTAGTAGTCAAATATCTAAAAGAATCACTAATCTTGAAATAAGTATTATGTTAACGAATAGCCATGAGATTACTATAGAACATGAAATTCGAGGCCATCATGTTATTTTTGCCTATGACGATTAACTTCCTTGTAAGCTATACCATTTGATGACTTTCTCCCTAAAGACTTAGAGCATTTTATATGGGCATTTCCTTGGGTGTTCAAAATGAATTTCAATTAGTGTCGCCTCTTTGCCTCAAGGAGACAATTGGGGGAGTCTGCAAAACATAAGCGGATTCTCTTTGATGATTTCCATTTGATATCGGTCCAAAGTAAAATCAACCTTCCACACGAGTACTACTTGAATAGTTATTTTGGGAGTTTGCCAACGTTGTTCGACAACCCATTACTTGTTAGCAATATCACTTCATCCATAAAAATTGCCAATTAAAGATGTTGTATAACTTTATTAAATTTTCAACCAAATATATTGGAATAGAATGGACAAATTAATAACATAAGATATTCAAATCTTTAAATCGATAAGTTGAGCTTATTAATTGAATTCATTATATCATGTTCTATTTTTTTTTTTCACCAAACCTATATTTCTTTGAATGTTTGAATGCCTACTTCATCATGTAGGGACTCTTTATAATTTTGAGCAAGTCGTTTTGGTCACTAGCAATTAAAAACTATGAAATACTTTGCTTTTTGGATAGGGATGTCCATTATAGCTTGACCCAACTTTCTCCTTAGTCGTCTTGGCCACCTACGGTAAATGCTGGGAAATGCTTCACGTTTATTAACAGAGATGTCCATTATGGAAAGTAATAGTAACACCTTGACTAACTTTATGTTTCTTTAATCCAAAAGCAACATGAAGATGGAAAAGAGAGTTGGCCCAATCACTGAATTTTTCTTTCCATCTCGATCTAATCTTGGATGAGATTTTGCCTCTTTACCCCGACAAAACGCTAGACTAATTACTTCCTTTTCTCATAAAGCATTTGACCGATACTCTGAAAGTTGGTCAAACAAGGGCAACTAGACCCTTGTCCTTACACGAATTTGAAAACACATTAAAATTTTCTGAAATATGGAGTAACTTCGTCAGGTAATGTCAATCACCATGTCTAAATGCTCTAGTCATTTGAGAAATTTTGTTTAGAACACCATAAATTAGCTTAACATATAATTGGATTTTCATAATTTAGTAATTCATCCATTTAATTCATCCATTAATAGTCGCTGAATTGGAAGTTTCTTTCCTTCCATTTTTATTTTTGAACTAAGTTGATGAAAATAAATTTGTAAATCCACATCTAATTTCCTTCATGTACTAAATTTGTTGGTAAATACCATTCTATAAATCTTTTTTAATCATCTTGAAGATAGCAGTTGATGTTGATGACTTTCTAATATGTGAATATGCAACTCCCGTGTATCTCCATCTTAACTCACTATCGACCTATCCTCTCCTTGCCTATCCTCTTAGCTTCCTTTGGGTTTGTAATGATTTATTGGATTTGATTTCTCTTCTCTCAACTCACTCTCTCTCCTCCACGCATACTTGAAAATCATCCCAAAAAAAACCGAGCTTCTCCCCATGGGTCATACTCATGTGCATGTCTTTGATACGATGCTTCAAAACTTGACTAATGATTTTTATCGGTAAAAGTAATTATTTTTGGACAAATTTTTACAAGTGATTGATTTGCCACGAAACAACCACACAATTACTAAGCTCCAAAAGGAAAAAGACCACTAAAAACCCCAAACTTTGCCCAAAGTAACAAATTTACCCCAAATTTTTTTTTTGTGACATGAAAAATCCTGAACTTTGTCAACTGTGACACATTTACTCCAAACTTTTTTTGGTGACACAGAAAACCCCGAACTTCTATCCGTGTGACACATTTATCCTAAACTATAGAGCATTTTGGTCTTTTTACTTTTTGATTTTTTTCTTTTTTTTGTCTTTTTTTCTTCTTCTTCTTCTCTCTTCCCTCCGTCGGCCATGGCGAAGGGAAGCCGGCGTCTGGCGAGGGCTGCCCTTGCATGGGCTGGCTAGGGCGGCCCTCGGTTGGGTCGGGCGAGGGCCTCCTTTGCCGAGATCTGGCGAGGGCACCCTCGCCCGAGTCGACGAGGGGTGCCCTCGCAAGGCCCTCGCCGATGTCGGGTGGGGTGCCCTCGCCGGATCCGGGGCAAGGGCGGTCCTTGCCCGACGCAGCAAGGGCGGCCCTCGTCGGCATCGGGCGAGGGCCTCCTTGCCGGATCCGGCGAGGGCACCCTCACTCGACGCTAGCGAGGGCCTCCTTCCGCTTGTGTAGGGCGACGCCCTACGCCGGCGACGGCGCCCCTTGCCAGCCTAGGCGAGGGTGACCCTCGCCCGACGCCGATGAGGGCAGCCCTCGCCGGACATCGGCTTCCCTCCGCCATAGCCGATGGAGGGAAGAGAGAAGAAGAAGAAGAAAAAAAAAGGAAAAATAGAAAAAAAAAAAAGACGAAAATGCCATTGGTGGGGGTAAAAGTGTCACAATTTACAAAGTTTGGGATTTTTCATTTCACAAAAAAAAGTTTGGGGTAAATTTGTCATTTTAGGCAAAGTTTGGGGTTTTTGGTGGTCTTTTCCCGTTCCAAAACTCAACCTCTTTCAATTTTTATTACTATCATCACTTTTAGTTTTTTTTTTTCCCTCATTTTGGCCATCGAGGACCTTTCCCTTCCCATGTGGTCGAACCTACCAAAGGCTGAGTCTCTCCTAAGTCTAAATGACGTCCATGTTCTCTCAACTTCAAAGATTGTATATATATTATTATTAATTGGTTAACTATTTTCTAAAGATTAATAGAAATGCTATACAGTACCAACTATTTGTTCAATTATATGATTTATTTCGAGTTTATCTGCTTGAATTTCATTTAAGACGTGATCAGGTTATAGAATTGAAGATTTTGTGTATCCAATAAGTGTTTTGAATGTTTAAATGCCTGCTTCATCATGTAGGGACTTGTGTATAATTTGAGCAAATCATTTTGGTCACTGGCGATAAAAGGTAGGAAATGCTTTGCTTTTTGAATAGGATGTCCATTATAGCTCAACTCCGATTTCTCCCAAGTCGTTTTCGCTGCCTACCATAAAGGTTGGCTTTACCTTTATGACAGGGACGTCCATTATAGAAAGTAAGTGGCAAGACCTTGACTAAATTTATGTCTCTTTAATCCAAAAGCAATATGAAAATGATGGAAAAGAGTCGGCCGAGTCATTCAATTTATCTTTCCATCTTTATGTAATCTTGAATGGGATTTAGCCTCTTTACCCCCAACAAAATGCTAGACTAATTACTTTTTTTTCTTGCAAAGCATTTGGCCAATACTCCAAAAATTTGGTCAAGCAAGGGTGACTAGACCCTCATTGTTACGTGGATTTGAAAAATGGAATTGAATTTTCTAAAGTTAGATGTAACTTATTTAGTAATGTTAATCACTAAATCAAAATGCTCTAGTCATTTGAGAAATTTCGTTTAAAATGTTATAAATTAACTTAACATATATAATTGGATTTTTGTAATTTGGTAATTCATCCATTAATAATCATTAAATTAGAAGTTTCTTTCCTTCCATTTTTATTTTTGAACTGTGCTAATGAAAATAGAAATATAGTGGAAGCTCTTTTTCCTTATATATATATATGTAAATCCACATCTAATTTCCTAAAAGGTCTAAATTTGTTGATAAATACCATTCGAAAAATCGTATTTGATCATCTTAAAGATAGTGTTTGATGTCAATGACTTTCTAATGTGAAAAATTTGCAACTCCTACGTATCTCCATGTAAACTCAATATCGACCCCTCCTCTCCACTCCTCTCAGCTTCCTTTGTGTCTGTGCAAATCTTTGACACAAAAATTCAAAACTTGCCATCTTTCGTTATATCATTCCTAATCATTTTTTCTCACTTGTTCCCAAATACCAAATGGCAGTTTCTGGAGCAGGGTGTACTAGATTGGTCCTATGTGAAAATTTGCTTTGTAGTGATTTCATAGCTTGTCAAATTCCATTTTATACGATGATTAAACGATAGTTTATACATATAACCACTTCAAAGTGTCATATTAATAGACTGAATACAATTACTAAATTTGAAATATATTTTATAACATGCTTTCATCGACTCTGATTAGCCTTCATTCTCATCTACGTATCATTATATCTCCATTATCTTTCATTGCGTCCAACTATAATTGCTACTTCACTTACTTTTATTAATGGCATCTTGAGTCCCCTAGGCTTGTAGCCTGGACAAGCTTGAAATCAAAATTGGAAAAATACGCCCAAGGACCGGCCCCATCTGACTCGTGCCTGAGAAATTCGGGGGTTGATTCGGTCGGGCCGATTCGGATTTTCTAGCCCTTGATGGCTTCTGAATTTTGTTTACTTTTAATAATTTTTTTATTTCTCGTCTGTGGCGTCCATGGTGCTGGAGAGGGGGAATTTTTTTTGTTCTTTTACTTTTTGTTCATTTTTTGTCTCTGATGTTGAATGGGCTGGGCTTGTCCGTAAAAGTTGTCCAAAATGAACCGAGCGAGGTCCTATCAATGAGTTGGGGCCACCGCCAACGGATGTTCGTCCGCACGAACGGCCACAAAATGGTGGCATTGATGCATAAACCCTTTAATTAGAGAGTGATGAAAGGAAAAAAGCGCTCGGCGAAAATTACCAATTTGACAAAAATATTTAATTTTATATGGTAATAATCCATAAAAATGACCGATTAAAGATTTTGTATAATTTTATTAAATTTTCAACTAAATATATCGAAATAAAATGGACAAATCAATAACATAAGGTACTTGAACCTGTAAATCACTAAGTTGAGCTTATCAGTTGAATTCATTATATCATGTTCTATTTTTTTCACCAAACCAATATTTCGTTGAATGTTTGAATGCCTTCTTCATCATGTAAGGGTGACTCTTGTTTAATTTTGAGCAAGTTATTTTGGTCACTTGCGATAAAAGGCTATGAAATACTTTGCTTTTTGGATAGAGATGTCCATTATAGCTTGACCCAGCTTTCTCCAAAGTCGTCTTGGCCTCTTATGGTATATGCTGGGAAATGCTTCACCTTTATTGACAGAGATGTCCATTATGAAAAGTAAATAGTAAGACCTTGACTAACTTAATGTTTCATTAATCCAAAAGCGATAATGAGGATGATGGAAAAGAAAGTCGGCTTAGTCACTCAATTTCTCTTTTTATCTCGGTCTAATTTTGGATGAAATTTTGCCTCTTTACCCCGACAAAACGCTATACTAATTACTTCTTTTTTCTCATAAAGCATTTGGCCAATACTCCAAAGTTGGTCAAGCAAGGGGCGACTAGACCCTTGTCCTTACGCGGAGTTGAGAAACGGATTGGCATTTTCTAAAGCCTGGAATAATTTTATCTAATAATGTTAACCGCCATATCAAGATGCTCCAGTCATTTGAGAAATTTCGTTCAAAACAACATAATTAAGTTAATATATGTAATTGGATTTTCGTAATTTAGTAATTCATCCATTAATAGTCACTAAATTAGAAGTTTCTTTTCTTCCATTTTTCTTTTTGAACTGAGTTGATGAAAATAGAGATATGGTGGAATTTCTTTTTCCTTACACCTTTATATGTAAATCCCCATTTAATTTTCTTCAAGGGCTAAATTATCTGTAAATACCATTGGATAAATCATTTTTAATCATCTTGAAGACAGCAATTGATGTCAATGACTTTCAAGAATCTACAACTCCCATGCATCTCCATCGTAACTCACTATCGGCCCCTCCTCACCTCTCCTCTTCTCTGAGCTTCCGTTGTGTTTGTAATGATTTATTGGATTTGATTAGCCTCTTCTCTCAACTCACTCTCTCTCCTCCACGCAAATACGAAAGTCATTCCAAAAAAGACCGAGCTTCTCCCCACGAGACATCAGATAGCATACTTGTAAAAATTGGTGTCACACTCATGTGCATGTCTCTGGTACGAAACTTCAAAATTTGAGTAATCATTTTTACTGGTACAAGTAATTATTTTTTGACAATTTTTTACAAGTTATTGATTTTCCATGAAAAAACCACAGGATTACTAAGCTCCAAAACTCAACCTCTTTCAATTTTTATTACTACTGTCACTTTTAGTTTTTTTTTTTCCTCATTTTGGCCATCGAGGACCTCTCCCTTTCCATGTGGTCGAACCTACCAAAGGCTAAGTCTCTCCTAAGTCTAAGTGACGTCCATGTTCTCTCAACTTCAAACATTGTATATATATTATTATTAATTGGTTAACTGATTTTCTAAATATTAATAAAAAAATACCAACTATTTGTCCAGTTACATGATTTATTTTGAGTTTATCTGCTTGAATTTCATTTAAGGCGTGATCAGAGTATATAAATTGAAAACTTTGTGTATTTAATAGGCGTTTTGAATGTTTAAATGCCTACTTCAGCATGTAGGGACTCATGTATAATTTGAGTAAATCATTTTGGTCACTTACTATAAAAGTTGCGAAATGCTTTTTGGATAGGGATGTCCATTATAGCTTGACTTGGATTTCTCCAAGTCGTTTTGGCTGCCTACCGTAGGAGACGGCAAATGCTTTACCTTTATGACAGGGATTTCCATTATAGAAAGTAAGTCGCAAGACCTTGACTAAATTTATTGTTTCTTTAACCCAAAAGCAATATGAAGATGATTGGAAAAGAGAGTTGGCCCGGTCACACAATTTATCTTTCCATCTTGAGGTAATCTTGGATGAGATTTTTCCTCTTTACCCCCGACAAAACGCTAGACTAATTACTTCTTTTTCTCATAAAGCATTTGGCCAATAGTCCAAAGAATTGGTCAAGCAAGGGTGACTAGACCATTGTCCTCATGCGGATTTAAAAAAAGGATTGGAATTTTCTAAAGTCTAGAGTAACTTTATTTAGTAATGTTAACCACCAGATCAAAATGCTCCAGTCATTGAGAAATTTCGTTCAAAATATCATAAATTAACGTAATATATATAATTAGATTTTCGTAATTTAGTAATTCATCCATTAATAGTCACTAAAGTGGAAGTTTCTTTCCTTCCATTTTTACTTTTGAACTGAGTTGATGAAAATAGAGATATGATGGAAATTCTTTTCCCTTATAATTCTTATTATTGTAAATCCACATCTAATTTCCTTCAAGGTGTAAATTTGTTGATAAATACCATTCGAGAAATTGTATTTAATCATCTTAAAGGCAACGGTTGATGTCAATGGTTTTCTAATGTGAAGAATCTGTAACTCCTTCGTATCTCCATGTTAACTCACTATCGACCCCTCCTATGTTCTCTTAGCTTCCTTTGTGTTTGTGCAAATCTTTGACACGAAGCTTCAAAACTTGACATCTTTCATTATAATATTCCAAATCATATTTTCTCATTATCCCCCGGAAGCACTAGATTGGTCTTACGCGAAAATTTGCTTTGTAGTGATTTCATGGCCTGTCAAATTCCAATTTCTAATGGAATTATATAGCTAGATATATGATGACCAAACCATATTTTATACATATAACCATTGGAAAGTGTCATATAAATAGAGTGAATGCAATTACTAAACTTAAAATATACTTTATAACATGCTTTCATCGACACTGGTTGGCCTCCATTCTCATCTGCGTATGTCTGTATGCCCTTTACGTCTCATTGTATTCAATTATATTTTCTACTTCACTTAGTTTTGCTAATGGCATCTTGGGTCCTGAGGCTTGTAGCTTGAACAAGCCTGAAATAAAAATTAGAAAAATACACCCAAGGACTGGTCCCATCTAACTCGTGCTTGAGAAATGCAGGGGTCGATTCGGTCGGGCCGATTCGGGTTTTCGAGCTCTTGATGGCTTATGAATTTTGTTAATTGTTTATTATATTTTATTTTCCATCTCTAGTACCAAGTGCTGGAGAGGTGGAGTTCTTTTATTTATTTATTTATTTATTTATTTATTTATTTTTCTTGATTTTGTTAATTTTCATTACAGGTATTTTTTTGGCAAGACTATCAATTAAAGGGGTATTTGTTTGGACTCATTGAAAGGAAAATAAGAGCCAACACAACGATTATCACTCTTCTAACTTAATCAATACAAACTATTCCTGACCATACTTGTCACCCGGAAGTTGTCATATGCAATGTAAGCGACATAGTTGTTATCTATTTAGGTGGGCCTCTTTATTAAAAGAAGAATCATATATTTGTAAACTATTTTTCAAATATTGGGAGAAGTGCCAAAAAGTCCCAAACCTTTTGCCTTTGTGCCGATTTAGTCCTAAACCTTTTTTTGGTGCCGATTTAGTCCTAAACATTTTTACGTTGTGCCAATTCAGTCATTTCCGGCCAATTTTGGCCGGATTTTTCTTATTTGGGCCTGGCCATTGGGCCGACGTGGCGCGATCGGCGCCGACGTGGACAACTTTTAATAATATTTTAATAATTTTGAATTTTGAATTTTTATTTTTATTTATTATTATTTTATTTATTATTATTATTATTATTATTATTTATTTATTTATTTATTTATTTATTTATTTTTTATTTTTGTCTTTTTCCTCCAGCAGCTTACCGAGGTCCGGCGACCGGCTAGAGCCGAAGGCCGGCAAGGGTGAGGCCGACCTCACCGGCCACCTCGCGGGCGAGGCCCTCGCCCATGGCCGGCGAGGGCAAGCCTCGCCCATGGCCGATCGGCGAGGTCGAGCCTCGCCGGCCATGGCGAGGTCGAGCCTCGCCGGCCATGGCGAGGCTCGCCTCGTCAGATCCGGCGAGGGGGAGCCTCACCCATGGCCGACGAGGCTCGACCTCGCTAGATCCGCGAGGGCGAGCCTCGCCCATGGCCGGATTTGGCGAGGTCGAGCCTCGCCGGCCATGGGCGAGGCTCGCCTTGTCGGATCCGGCAAGGGCGAGCCTCGCCCATGGCCGGCGAGGCTCGACCCTCGCCCGCGAGGTGGCCGGCGAGGTCGGCCTCGCCCTCGCCGGCATTCGGCTCGGCCGGTTGCCGGACCTCGAGGACCGGCTGGAGGAAAAAGACAAAAAGAATAAATAAAAAAGAATAAAAAATAAAATAAAATAAAAATAAAAATAAAAAATTCAAAAATATTAAAATATTATTAAAAGTTGTCCACGTTAGCGCCGATCATGCCACGTCAGCCGGCCGGCGTCCAGTCAGCAAAATCCGGCCAAAATTGGCCGGAAAGGACTGAATTGGCACAACGTAAAAAGGTTTAGGACTGAATCGGCACCAAAAAAAGGTTTAGGACTAAATCGGCACAAAGGCAAAAGGTTTAGGACTTTTTTTGCACTTCTCCCTTCAAATATTGCACTGCAATTTTGAGTAACGGGTCTATTAGTGGTTAAGTAACATAAATATGTGTGGTTTAGATGCACAATACTAGTTCGTGGAATGTATAATATCTATAATCATATACATAAGAGATTTTATACATCATTAGGCCAATACTAAGTTTTTCTAAAATAATATGAATACTGATAGATGCCTATATAGAAAGGTTGTCATGTATTAATGATGTGCAATTACTGCTAGAGTAATTTCTCTATTATAAAATGGTTTTCGTAATTTAGTAATTCATCCATTAATTTAATTAGGTATTAGTATTCTTGTCCTTTCAAGAGTCACCGAATGATTCTTCCCTTTTTGGCGGTCATTCAATGAGTGGATGGAAAAAGAGTGGTAGGAAGTTTCCTTCCTTCCTTATTTTTTGGGGCAAATTCACGTCTAATTTCCTTTGAGGTCTAAATTGCGTTGATGGGAAGCCAGACACAATGGAGTTCTTGTTCCTTCCAATTTTTGTAAAGATGCGACACATCTCTTCATCCCTAGTGGTCCTTAAGTTTTGCCGTGACGCCGAAGTTTTTTCCAAGAAAAGGTATGCAAACCATTTCAATTATGTTGACAATGAAGGACATGAAGATGATAGAAATAAAGGCAAGGACCACAGTTGATACAATCACTATAATAGAACCAATCGAATTTTTTGTAGAAATCAAATGTTCAGTAATCACCGTGGAAATGTACTGATTGCCTTGTATTCAAATCACATGCTCTCAATGGATGTGAATTGTTACGTTGTGCAAGTCGTATGTGGACTTTTTGGCCGAAGGACTCACTAGATTTATTAGTAAAATATATTGTTTTACATATTCCGGGTCCATGCGCAAAAGTTTTTTGGTGAAAAATTGCATTTTTAGTTCTAAACCTATTAGATAAATTTGAATTCAATCTTGATCTTTTCAATCGAATTCAATGCAGTTTAAACTTTTGAGTAAAAATGCAACCAAATTCTCTAGAGCAACACTCGCATGAAGATGCTAACATAGCCGTCCAGTCATCACTGACCCAACCATCTTAAGTGTCAATGCCAGAGTTGATATGGGCAATTTTAAACAAAAGGATACCATTCTTTTTTCTTCTTTTTCAAGTTTTTATTTTTGATTATCGACATCCCCTTTCGCTATGGACACGACATGTGCTCTACAGGTATATACTCTTCAAATATGTTCAATGCGGTGATATTCCTCAAGCAAGGAAGTCTATGTTCAGTGGAGGCACCAATTAAATTTTTCAAAATTGACTGATCGACCAACATACTATCGTTCCCCAGTTACATGAAATGAAACAATTACAAGGCAAATAACATTTGAATTATGATTTGTTTTTCTCTTTTCCTTTTCCATCCAAAATCCGATGCAATGAAACAAGTGCAATGAAAATAACATCTTGACAGCGAATATGATAAGGGCTCATGTGATCACAGTTCACAACCTGATTGAGTTGAGCCGTATCACAGTCAAAGCAACAATTATCACTCTCGTAACTTCATTATTATTATCAAGGTTAATATCACAAAAAATTTCAGACTAATACATCTATATCACATTTATCCTAAATTATTTCATGTCACAAAAAATCACATACTAGTAAACCCATGCTGCATACACTCCAAAAATCCCAAATTCACCACAATTTGAGGTAAATATATCCGAGTGTATCATTTTGAGATAAATTTGATACGAGTACAACAGTATTGACACAAATATTAATTTAGGGTAAATATGACACAACTATAATAGTTTGAAATTTTTTTGTTATACGAAAATTAGTTTAGGTCAAATGTGGCACTGATATTATTAGCCCTTAATACTAATCATTTCTAAGTGTACTCGTTGGAAGTTGTTATATGCAATGTAAGCAACGTAGTTATTATCGGGGCTGCTTCATTGAAAGAAGAATAATATATGTTTGAAGATGAAATTCTAAGTATTTTTTCCAATTTTACACTGCAATTTTGAGTAATGAGTCTAGCTGTAATTAAGTAGCAAATATATGTGTGATTTATGTACATTATACTAGCTTGATTCCCCATGTCAGCACGTGTAAACAATCTCATGTTAAGGTCACTGTAAGGATTTTAGCTTCTTTTTTTTACTTTGATGACAAGATTAGTAGATTTTTTGCGAGAGTTTACTTTAGATAAGTGAATAATCGAACTTTAAAGAAATCGATGTCTTCATCACCCATTTATTTCTCCCAAGTGAGAGGTATGAGCAACCAATTGGGGAAGTCCTAAGGCATGAAAGGCCAGACTTAGTGAAGCATCGTCACTTTTTTTTTTTCATTTTTAAATATCGACATTGTATAGTACGCATGTATTATGTTTAATGTGATAGTGCTTAAGTGAGTACTGATGCAGAAATAATTGCTTGTGAACACGTCATTTCCAACCATGGAGTCGGGAAGGGCATAACTGGGGCTGTCACCCGCTGCTCTAAACTTTCCTCTTCAGTTTCCAACAATAAGGAAAATCTAATGCTCAAAATCAAATCGATAGGGTACTAGAAAATTTAGATGAACGGAGTTTTGTGGCTGGTAGTCACGTCGTCCCAAAACTCAGCTCTCTTCCATTTCCTTTTGTTCTACTTACAAACCATCAACTTTTACACTAGTTAAGTAAAAAATCTCAATTACTTATTTAAGATTGATGTTCCTAAAAAAATGCATTTTAAAAGTGAGATTCAAGTTATAGTAAAGACGCCATGTTTCTTCATCTTCGATGTTAAAAGAAACTATATTATAAAGCCACAATCCACCCGTGGTGCAACTCACGGGAGTTTGACCACCCTAATTTTGGCCGTTACTGCCCTAATTTTGTCGAGCTTGCAACTATTGCCACTTGAGCTTCCAGGCTTCACTGAGCTTCCTGGCCATGGGCCGTAGCTGCTCGAGTTTTATCCTAAAGAGAAAAATGATAAAAAAAAAAATTAGTATTAGCAAATGGACCCAAAAAAAGAAGAAGAAGTTATCGGTGATTCAACGAAGTTATAAAGGGCCCAAAAAAAAAAAAAAACGTTCCAAATATCGTTTCTCAAGAAAAATAAGATAAATAACTAAGATTTGATGTTATTAAGTTTTAGTATAGGTGTTGTTTTGCCAAGAAATATCACATAAATTGGTATTTGTTTGGACTCGTTGAAGAAACAATAAGACAACTTCGTTCAATTTGATAATGCCGATCCACACAATATATCTTATATTTCACTTAAAGTATCAATGAATGAAAAATCAGTTAACTATCGCTATATAGGATAATATAAAAAATATAGGCTTTAACTTGTGCGATACACAGATATTTTGTTAGTGTTTATAAGAATCTTTTTAAACAACTTCCACTTCAACTTCCCCTTCCCTCCAACATCGACGTTACCCAAGTCCACACGCACAAGTTCGGTACTAATGAAGGACACTTTAATTTTCCGCCGGGAACCTTTTCAAGTCAAAGACGCAACACATCTTATCCTCCCACGCGGTCATTAAATCTTGTCGTGACGCAGAAATTTTCCAAGTATGCAAACCATTCTTCAAGTTAGCTGAGAATAGAGGACATGGAAATGATAGAGAAACACCACACCTGATTGAACCATTTTGACATAAAAACAGTCAAGTTCTTCGTGGAAATTGAATGTTCAATAATAACAGTGGATGCGAGAGTGCATGTGGATATCTATTTAGTTTATCGCATGGGATGCGGATCACTTGCGCTCAATGAATGTGATCCGTTACATTATGTGGATCCTATATTGAACCACTTGTTTCATCAGTTAGAAGGCACTAAGAGTTTATTTTGTATGTTCTAGATCCATGTGCAGAAGTTACTGAAAATCTAATCCATAAATAGGAATAAGTGCACTAAGAGTCTTAAACTTGTTGAAAAAATGCAATTTAATCTTTAAACTTTTAAAAAAATGCAATCAAGTCTTAAAATTTGTTGAATTAATGTAATCAAATCCCTCAGTTTAGTCCATCTCTTTTCATTAACAAAAAATGATGACCTGACTTTTTTTTCTATTACTTTCCTAAGAAAATGTGACATCCACCAAGCGCCACATCAAGAAACAAAATGAAATTTAAAAAAGAAAAAGGATAACAAGATTTAAAAAAAAAAAAAAAGAAGAATAGGATAAAGGAAAAAAGTACAAGCATTGAAAAAAAATAAAAGCTAAAAAGATATGGGCTTCAACTCGTACAATTCACGGATATTTTGTCAATGTTATACGAATCCTTTTAAACAACTTCCATTTCAGCTTCCACTTTCCTCCAACATCGACACCACCCAGGTCCACACGCACATGTTTAGTACTAACGGAGGACAATTTTCTGCCGGGACCTCTTCAAGTCAAAGATGCGACTCAACTTTTCTCCCACGCGCCATTAAAGCTTGTCATGACCCAGACATTTTCTAAGTATGCAAACCATTCTTCAAGTTAGTTGACAATTGCAGACATGGAAATGATGGAGAAGAAGGCGGGCACCACAGCTGATTTAGTCACTTTCACATAAGACCAATCAAGTTCTTTGTGGAAATTGAAGAGTCAATAATAATGGTGGACGCAAGAGTGTAAGTGGAAATCTATATAATTTATTGTGTGGCGTGCGGATCACTTTGCACCCAGTGGATGTGATCAGTTACATGAGTGGACCCTATGTTGAATCACTTATTTTATCAATTAGTTAGAAGGCATTGATTTTATATTTTCTGAGGCCATGTGCAAAAATTATTGGAAATCTAATCCACAAATAGGAAAAAGTGCACTAAAAGTTTTAAACTTGTCGTAAAAGTGCAATTGAGTCCTTAAACTTTTAAAAAATACGATCAAGTCTTAAAATTTGTTGAATTTGTGTAACCAAATCTCTCAGTTAATTCCTTCTTTTATTTATTTACAAAAAATGCTGCCGTGACATTTTTTTTCTATTACTTTATTAAGAAAACTTGCCGTCCACCAAGCCCCACATCAAGAAAATAAATTGAAAATTTAAAAAGAAAAACGGAGTGCTACTCTAATTTCGTAGCGTCCACCAAGGCAAGGCAAAACCTTGCCTCGCGAGTCTCGTCAAGCTTGGCCATGACCACCAACTTCTAGGCTTTTTCCAGATTTTGGCCGTTGTTGCTCTAATTTCGTCGAGCTTGCAACCATTGCCACTTCAGCTTCTAAGCTTCTTTAAGCTCACAGCCCACACCATTCGAGCTTCATAGAGCTTGCGGCCACGGCCGCTCGAGATTTGTCTAGCTCCTGGCCATGGGCCAAAGCTGCTCGAGTTTCGTCAGGCTCAGCCATGGGCACTCCAGCTTCCAAACTTCTTCAAGCTTGCAGCACGGCGAATCGAGTTTTGTCGAGCTTAACAATTGCCGCAAAAGCTTCATCCAGCTCGATAGCTGATATAATTTCTGTAACTAAACTAAAGATGAAAGACTTAATATTAATTCCACGTTAGTTCGATTTTGTTTTTTTGGTAAGGCATGATGGAACGATAAAACTCTTTCCAAGCTGCGAACATTATTTCATGTATTTAATCCACTTTTCAGGAAAAAATAAAAAGAGAGAGGATATCATTACACGCTCAATTATTACATGATCGATCGTGTAATAATCTAGTACTTGCATATTACTCAACAATCTCTCTTCCAAGTACCAATCTATATGTGAGATAAACCTCACTTCTTCAAGTTCATCTATGAGATAAACTTCACTTCTTTGAGTTCATCCATCCAAGTAAAACGAAAAAAATCCATTGCCATATTCAAAGTATCGCAGTGAATTTGGTGCTATACAAGTATGGCAGCCAATCTTCTTCTATCTTAAATCATAGTATCAAATGCGCTTTTTAACATTTCATGACTTTCGAATGTCAAACTTTTGTTGGAATTTCCCATGAAAGACAATTATACGAGACATCCACTATGGTCATATCTTGGAGGTAAGACACCGTGGAGGGATTGAACCTTCAAAAAAAAAAGAAAAAGAAATTGTTTCCTTTCAAAAGAAATCTGTAATAAAAAAGAGAGAAAATAATTTAAAAAGGCTCCGATTGGGTCATATTTGAAAGGGCCTTGTCCAATTAGCACAGCCCAGACCTGATCCACAACAACAGTCTGGGCTATAGCAAGCCCATCATCAGAGGACGCCTCGGCCTAAAGATCAAACCCATTAAACACACAGGCCCATTAAGCCAGTCCGATTCTCTCGGGCTTCAGCAGATTTTCGCGGCGATTCCCTCCCCATCGTCCTCAGGCCACCGGTAGCCATCGCCGATCGTCCATCGCCGGCCGCCGACGCACGTAGTCATCGTAGAGAGCACAGACACAAAGATATCAGCAATTCCGCGGTCGATCACCGACAGTTCCGCCGCCGTGAAGAGGCTCCGTTCGCCCCTGTTTCAGAGTCATCGCTGCTGAAGCACACAATCTACGTCTATTCCTCCCTTTGACGGTTCTAGGTCTCGGCGTTACTGTCCATTACGATCTCTCCCGTTTGGGCGATCATCGATCTCGCCCAGGGACGGCTCTGGCCACGTATCCCTCTCCTATGCTCTGTTTTGGCTTCAGCCGATCATCTTTCCGTGCACACCTATCCTCCTATTCGTCGATTTTGTCTCTGATAATCTTTAGAATGAACACCTCGCTCTATACTCTTCACCAATGATTTGTTGAATGTTCTGTCCCGAGCACTTCGAATTTCATGTTCAACAGGTGTTCGATGTTTTGCCCAAGTGACTTCCTGTATTGATATGCTTCTGTTGTTAGTCAATCTGAGAGTATCCTAGTGCGATTTGCATGGTAATTATTTGACAGATCGACCCTGAAATATGATTTACTGATTTGTCACTTGCTGGTTGAGAACCGTCATGCATGAGGCCGGCCCAATCTCGGTCATTCTCTAATTGGCATTAAAGCTTTGATTGTCTGCTTGCTCCTGTACATGTTGAGATCTTGGCTCTGGCCTTGAGTTTATGTACACCGGATTTGTTTCGCACGAGATAGAAGGCGAATGCGAATTGGATTATTCGAGAGTGTTCAGATTCGACTTTTCTGGTTTGTTGTTCCGAAAGAGCATATATCGTTGACTAACCAGCTTTGTTTGAGTTCCCTACTTGGAAATTCTAGTGTGTCTGAAAGAGAGAGGATCTGTTTGAATAGGAATTGGTATGGGTTTGAGGGATTTGTCATCTTTTTTTATTGTGCGGATGGAGTTGAATGATGTTAGAACTCGAATGTTTTGTATATTATGGAATGGAAATGCTGGAGGTGTCGAAGTCTCTTCTGTTGGACAAATCTTGCTTGATGAGTCTTTTTGATGTGCAAATGTTGGCTAAGATTCCACTGTTTGATCTCCAGGAGTGAATGCTCGTTTTGATGTTGTGGTCTGATGACATTGCTTGCTTGACTTCAAATGCACAATCGAATTTAGTCTTACTCTATCAATGCTATGGTGGGTGCTTGATTTTCTTTTGCTTAAAAAAAAAAAGAAATATAAAAGGATAAAACAAAAAAATGTGTGTCTGTATTTAGGGACTATGATTATGCATGCCATCTGTTTTTTTTTTTTTTTAATATATATATTTTTTTTTTTTTAGTTTCACTTATGAAACAGAGCATCCGCGTCCCGTTCCTAGTCGGAAGTTTGCTCTTCCTGGTCAGGGCAATCATGAACAGCCGAGAGCAGGCCAAGACTCTCCACCACGGTACTGAGCTGCTGGTCAGTTCCTCTGTTCCTGTTTATCATTCGGTTGGAAATAATTCATCGGATTTGCTTTCTAGATTCAGCTCAGATAAGATCATTTTTGGAGTGAGATCCTAGGGCTGATAATGGAGTCAATTAATTGTATGAATCCAACTAATAGAACTAGCTCAGGACAAACAACTTGAATCATAGAGAAAAGCATGGGACGTAATTAGTGAAGAGGAAAAACAAATTCGTACTCTTTCAGAATGTGGTGTGTATATTACAGTTGATGCCGAGTAAATTGGTGAAGCTTGGATCTATTACCTTTTTTAGTAAGCTTCAAAACCAGGTAAGAGTCGTTGAGGCATGTAAATCCTAGCACAACACAGTCGCCACACGGATGTTTCAGCAAGTGGGAATGTACCTTATTTCAATAAATGCCATAACTTTGATCGCATTGAAATTCTATAAATGTAGGGAAGGAGTTGGATATGGTTGGGCATTTTCGGAAGCCTCATTTTCATAATCGAGAGATTGGTGAACGTGGTGAAGGTCTTCAAGATGCAGCAAATGGACGGGCTTTGGCTCGAGAAGCTGTGAGGAGGAGCGCACAAGCAGTTGATCCAAGCAAGAGAAGGTCATATGCCGCTCCTCTCGGAGGATCCCAAGCGGCACAGGAGGAGGAAATCAATGGAAGAAGCGCAGCTGCCAGCTCCCGCGCCGCCTACACATTACAAGGATGTCCTTGTTGGGCAGGCTTGATATAGATTGGCAAGGATGTCGGGAGTTTCTTGTCCCTTTTTACTCGATTGGATTTGAGTGAGGTTGTAGCCATTTAGCCAATTTGCCTGCCTCTTTTTCTTTATTGGATTAAAAAATACTGTTCCTTGTCTTGGCCGACTAAATTGGGTGAATCTAAAACCCTTCTCGAGATGCTCTTTGTAATATCAGGAAGGGCAAAATTTCATTTCATGAGGATGTAGTAGGCAGCTGAGGATAGTTTCTTAATATGGAACAGAAGTACTTCATTTTTTATGTTTAGCCAAAAGATTTACTTGACTAACCATTTACCTTAGGCTGGAAGTACATTTCACGTCAATTGAATAGTGAAAGAATTGAGTTGAGGATATTGTTGAGATACACATTTGAGGGTTTTAGGCGAAAGAAGTCGCATATTTGAAGATGTGACGAAATGTGGATCCACTTAGGGTCATGTCATGTTTTCGGAAAATGTTTTTTGAAAAGCCATTTCCTAAAAAAATGACTATATTTTTCAGTGTTCGACTGAAATTTGAAATTTTAGTGGAAAATATTTTCCACTATTCGTTATCTAATTTGATTTTTTGGGAAAAATTACCCAAAAAAATGAATTTTAAATTGACCAAAAAATTAGTTTTATCTTTATATTTTTAAAAAAATGAATTTTTATTTATTTTTTTTTTTTCCTTTTTCTTTTCCTTCATCCTTCCTCCTCCTTCTTCCTTCTCCTTCCTCCACCGCCACATGCTTGATGATGGCCGGTTGCTCGACGGCCAACCAAGACATGGTTGCCAGATCCAACAAGCTTAAGCTCCGCCTAGGCCGGCAAGCTCGAGATTTGGCCAATCCTGGTGAGCCCTAGCTTTGCCACCAAATCCAATTAGCTCGCAGCTTGTCAAGCTCGCAAACCTTTGGTGAGCTCGGGCTAGACCCAAGCCTCACTGAGCTCACTGGATCTAGCGAGGCCCGAGCTCGCCGGGCTCGGGCAAGGCGGAGCCTCGCCACAAGCCGGCGAGGCTCGACCTCGTCGGAATCTAGCAAGCTTGAGCCTTGCCAGTTTGGGACGAGGCTCAAGCTGGCTTGCAGCATATTGCCAGCCGCCGCTGTGGCTGGCGATTGGCCAAGGTCAAGGAAGAAGATGAAAATGAAAGAAAGAAAAGAAAAAAAAGAAAAAAGAAGAAGGAAAAAAAAAATTAAAAACTTGATTTTTAAAAAAAAATGAAAAGGAAAGCATGAAAATAAAATGAAAATGTGTTTGATGAAAGGAAGCAATGTGGAAGAAGTTATGGACAGTGTTTTCCACTTTTGAAAAGTGGAAAATATTTTCCTCACTTTTAAAGGTTGTTTTTTCTAATGATGGAAAATATTTTTCTTGACTAATTTATTTTTCATGAAACGAACACCGGAAAATCCGGAAAATATTTTCCTGAAATTTATTTTTCATAAAACGAATGAAGCCTTAATTTGTTCATAATCCATTAACTTAAGCTTTTTGTCCTTTTTTAGTATAAGTAAGTATAGTTTAATACTATGATGAGCTTGGATTTGGGCTTTTTCTTAATGATTTGTACATACGAAAGTATTGGTTGTATGATGCAATAATTGATTGTTAGCTTACTCATAATATGTATTGACTATGGTGTTTATCTCTCAAGAAAGGAATTTGAACTTGGCTTAGACTTTGAAACTAGATTAAAACTTCATTTTCTTCTCGTGTTGTATCGAAATTGCAGGTGCCATAAATGAATTACTCGAGTTTGTGGCATTAATTGCAAGGACGTTAAATTAAACTCGGAAAATTTATTTTGTTGGAGTATACAAGGATCCTGCTTGCCATTTTCATCGTCACTAAATTTTTGGAGCCCTAGCTTGACAGTCGAACGGATAGCAAAGGTCATATGTAATTGGACAGCATGACGGATCAAAGCATTAATAGAAATTAACTTTCTTTTCAAATAGAAATTAAAGTGTTGAAAGATGAAATAAAATGTTTCTTTCGACAAAAAAAATAAAAATAAAAATTTGAAATTAAAGATCCAATCCACTAGAAAAATTCCGTTTGGTAGTACAACATGTATTCAGTCCTATATCAACAAATACTCATTTTTCAACGCAAGTAGCTCCATCCGTATTAAGAAAAAGTTTACAAATGGGTGGACCTTATAATATACTGTTGCAGAATGCTCTGCAAATTGATTGCTGTTAAGATTTTCTGAATGAAATCGAAGTGGTAAATAGCTTTTATAGTAAAGAGTCGCTCATCGGGTGTCAAATTGAATTCGAAATATATTGATTCAAGCAAGCCAGATAGTTATTCTATTAGTGCCATGCCCATTCACTTTTATCATTATGGTGTACTTTTTCCTGTTTGCGTACATGATTGAGTCATTTCCTTTGAATTATGATGTAAAGATTTGATAGTTTTTGTCTATTTATTTATGTAGTTTGGATAAAGGGCTGGTTATTTTGTTTTGTACAAAAAGAGCCCTCTGTGTTAGTTTGGGACGAGCTAAGGGCGTACTTAATGGAAAGTGATTTACAAAGTTTGGTGCATGCCTGCATGGGAAGAGGTTTTGGACTTAGTTTGTTCTATGTTCTCTCTACTAGCACTTGAAGACCTATTTATATAGGCCACTTCCGACACTTCCACCACTTCCGCTGATGTGGTGCATACCAAAATCTCTACTTTATTAGAGATATTTTCTCGTACTTTCGCTCCAGGCCACACACTTCGCCAACCACAAGTAGATTAAAGTCTTATAGACATTGATAGAGGGTCCTAGATTTATTTATTTTTTTTTAGAAGAATTGGTTAAATTTTGACACTTCTCCTTGATCATAAAATATGAGATTTTGTTAAATCGTAGGTATCGATTGATTTGATGTCATAATTTTATTTAGATACTCTGTGATTTTCATTAAGACATCGATTCAAATCTAAATTGTTACTGTCAATTAGCAAATCTATCTTAGTAAAAAAATTTTAGCGCAGCTGATGTTATATTGAAATATATAAGTGAATGAATGAAGTTTTGTCTAGAAAATAAAAATTAAGAACTTTGATTTTTTTTTGGGTCAATTCGAGCGAAAAACATTTTGATTTGGCGTTGAAACTTTCAAATTTTTTATTATTTGATTTCTTAACAAATTCCGAATAAAACTTGCAAAAAAAAAAATCCTTTTTTCACTAAATAAAAAAAATCTTAAATCTTAATCTTGAAAATATATCAAGAGATACAAAGGAAGCGCTGATATTGGGCCAAATAAGGCCTCCACGATTTCTTCATCTTCTTCTCCGACTGGCCTACCAACGAAAGCAAAGGCCACCTCCTCCGAGTTCTCCACAGAAAGGGAAAAGGCCACATCGAGATGGAGCGAAGGAGGAGAGGAAGGAGACCAACAAATTCAGCGGAAATCGATGAGGAAGCGCCCAGCGAAAGAGCAGGATGAGGAGGAGATGGAGAAGGAGTGATGGCAATGGGGAAAGACGATGGGCCATCGATTTTCACCGACGCTTCTGCTTCTCATGCCACTCGCACTGCTTGAACATGCAGCTGCTGCGGAGGGACGACGTCGGCATCGCGGTACGAGCTGGCGTCGTTCCGGGAGCTGCCGGAGTACGTGAAGGACAACGAGTTCATCCTCGGCCACTACCCGCGCCAGCTGGTGGCTCGCCGAGGCCGCCCTTAGCTTGTTCTGTTGGCACAACGAGACTTTCCACGTCTCGACGTTCGGATGGATGATGTGTTTTTAGTTCGACTTGTTTTTCTTATGCGGGGCCATCTTTGTTCATATTTTCTTCTTGAGTTCATTTTTATCTTCTTCTTTTTTTGTGTGATTTGTGGTTTTCTCTTTTGCGTCCTGTGTGTGATGGGGAGCAGGCGTTTGATTGGGACGAGCCTCAGTTGGCGGATCTTCTCGGCCTGTTCTCAAGGGGCGTTTTGTGTCATTCAATCCTCTACTTGCGTGAACATTCTGGTGAGCCTCGACCATATCGAATGGAGCACATAATTTCTGTCGGAGTGGGAATCATAGCTATACATCTATAGTGAGAAATTTGTCAGTAGCAGCTCGATCTGTGTTGATTGTCATAGCTCGATTTCACGGTCTCAAGTGTAATCTGAGATGAGGCTTGTAGGTGCAAGTTATAACTCTCACTAGAGAGCTTGCTGAATTTTTCATTTGGTGAGGATGTTTGAATTACCCCGTTTTGATGAAATCCTCCATAACTAGCTTAAAATTGTCAAATTTTATAGTCACATTCGCTTAGATATTAACTACCTGTTCATTAGCAGAAATGTGCTCTTGCTGTGTAAAAGTCAATGTAGTATTGTGATATTCGTGGCTTGTTACCATACTGAGCAACCAGCCACCAAAATTGCCATTAACCTTTATTTTTTTTTGGTGCTGTATTGAAATTGCAGTTGCCATAGATGAATAACTCAACTTTGTGAAATTAAGTGCAGGCGCATAAAATTAAACTGTGGAAGTTTGTTTCACAGGAATATGCAAGGGTCGTGCTCACCAATTTCATTGCTACTAAATTTCAGGAGTAGTAGCCTGACAGTCAAGACAGTCTTTGTTCAAAAAGCAAGTGCAAAATTAAGATGGATGGCGAGGGTCATCTGTGATAAGTTACCATGATGGAATCAAAGTATTAATAGAGATTTCTGTTCTTTTCAAACAGAAATTAAAGATCCAATCCATTTGAAAGTCTCTCTGTTCCTGTTAATACAACATGGATTCAGTCCACTATCAATGGATAATCATTTTCCGCGCAAGTAGCACAGTGTGTGTCAAGAAAAAGTTCACACATGGTGGACATTGTAATAAACTATTGCACTGCTGCTGAGATTTTCTGAACCAAATCATAGTGGCAATAGCTTTTATAGTGAAGAGTAGTTTACTGGTTGTCAAATTGAATTTGAAAGTGTCAGCTTAAGCAAGCTAGATAGTTATTCAGTTTGTGCTCTGCCCATTCACTTGATATGCAAATCCACTTGTGCAGGTCAAACTCTGGCAGACAGGATTGAACCATTTTCTATAAATTATGATCTGAAGATTAGACTCCGACTAGTATTTACATAGATTAGGCAATGGCTTGATATGCAAGTCCACTTGTGCAGGTCAAACTCTACTACTGCAGGAGCTAATATCTCTTACTCAAAGGAATTGTTTTTGGTGAGTGGCACACCAACGATGTTTCATTCGACTTATGAAAGGACTGCTGTCTTTTGAAGTCTACAGATGCATCTAACACAATATAGTTTTCAGGGTACAAATTCTTTGGTGAACTTGAATCAGATATCAGAAGAAGGAATGAAGATCTGTTCACTCCATTCAGCTGCAACACAGTGGCCGTTCTGCGTCTTCTTAGGTGGATCCATGTTCTGCCTCCTCTCGAGCAGCATTTGACCGCTTTTCTCATGCCACTCACACTGCTTGAACATCCAACTGTGGACTATGTCAGCATCACAGCCATGATCATCACCTCATTCTTCCCCCCAATCTACTACATTTTCCAGTGTGAGCCCCATTGGCAACTGATAGGTAGAATAACAGCAATAGGGATTTTCCCCGTCGTGACACTGCTTGCCCCTTCTCTTTCTTCTGGGAAATTCCAGGCATTGTGGGTGATGTTCTTCTCGTCCATGGAGTTTTTCGGTATAGTACCTGAGATCCATGCCTGTATTGTGAATTGGAACAATCCCCAGTGCCCGATCACGCTTGCTTATGAGTCGGCCATAGCACCGTCTTACATTACAGGTACTTTGTTTATGTTAGCAGGATTCCTGAGAGACTAAAACCGGGTTGGTTCGACCTCGCTGGTCACAGCCGTCAGATATTTCACGTCTTCGTGATCATGGGTGCGTTGGCTCATTATGGCGCTACTTTGTTGCTCTTACAGTGGTGAGATAGAGTCGGGCGCGATAGAAATGTGTAACAATACTAACAAATTTGCTAAAATTTGATCCATTTCTATTGAAATGAGTATGAGCTATTTGCTGGGGTTGTGTGAATCAAGAAGCCTCAAGGCGAGATGGCGCTCCATGACAGAGGAGACGCCTCCATTTATAAAGAAATGAAATGCTCATTGTATTTGTTATATTTTCTCATTTTCCATGAATGATTTGATTTACAATGTGATCATTTGTGGGTAATAATATTTTCTGCTTTCATCTTACTTTGAGCTGTTTGTAGGGTTGTTGCTCCATAATTTTAGTTCTACCATTACTTTTCCTTTTTCGCTAAAGTGTCCTGCTGCTACCGCCGCCACCACCACCACCACCACCATCATGAAAATAGTTTGAAAAAAGCTAAAGCGGGAGGATGGTGAATTACTTGGTCCTTTGTGTGGTTAAGTCATGGACCAATACAACATATGGAACTACTAAGAGTCTCTACCTAATAGGGTTCGGGAAAAGGCAAAAGATGTAAGCAGATAGAATTTGCAGACATGGAATTTGCTCAAGCCCGTTCGCAATCTCTGCATCTATCAAAGCTCTGTGATAAAATAAAAATAAAAAATGTCTGAAAGAAGCGCGAGCTGTGAAGAATTTGGAAGTCCAAGAAGGAGCCGCCGTTAGTAAGAAAAGAAACTCAGATGATCTAATTTGCACCTTTAGCTAAGCTTCATTCCGGCAATCATGCTGCTAAATCTCAAAGAAGAATCAGCTACGTATTGGCAAAGACAGTTAACAGCTGATCTGGCTTCACAAAATCAGCCACTTCTATGGTGGTCAGGTGTACCTTACAACATGTCGTCGAAATTAAGTCCAAATACGTCGGAACGCATTATCGAATTGTTTACGATTTGTAGTTTGGTTCATAGAAAGGGAGGCAGTAAGGTATGCTAGTGTACTGTAGAAATTCCCAAGGAAAATTAAAGAAGCACTTGTCAATTTGTGATAACAAGTCACAGCCATAGTTTTTCTTTTTTATGGTTATTGTATCTCTGACCACAATGATCTTTCCTTCAGTTCAAAACGAAAAGAAAATCTGGTGATACTCATTACCGAATTCATAGGGAAAGACGGAAACTATGACTATCCAATCGTTCGACGTGCATAGTGAAGAATTAAGATGTTTAAATACTTGCAACCACAAGCTTTGCTAAGGAAACAATGGGATATTTGCTTACAGACAAAACCGAACGGTATGTTGAGACAGAAGTTAAGTAGAGAAAATAACAGTGGAGAAGAAGACGACCCCAACAAATACTACCATGAATGATCCTGCAAAACTCAAGGAGGCATCTTTCTAGGACTCATCCTCTCTGCCTTTATGCCTTCATCAACAGTTGACAGTGTCCTTGGATTGTGATTTGAGCTATGGATTATCTTCTTAACTTGCTTCATCGAAAGTTCCAAATTGATTATCTGTCTGGTGTCTTGCCTAATGGAAGTGTGTATAGCTTTGTTAGTTGTGTGGGAATCTGACCAATTAACTTGTTGTAGGAAAGGTCCACACTCTCTATATTACTTAAATTGAAGAATATTTCTGGAATTGAACCTGTCAAATTATTATGCGATTCTGGAATTGATCCTGTCAAATTATTATGCGATAGATTTAAGACATATATTTCGCTCAAATAACCGATTTCTAGAGGAAGAGAGCCCATCAAATTATAGTGCGAGAGATCCATTCCAGACACTTATCCGAGAATATTAACCTTATAAGACTCCAGTCTACTCTGACATGAAAGGTCACTTGTTCTAGTTCATCCAAAAAAAGCACTTGTGGCTCTATCACCACGGGAGAAATGATAAGCTGAGTTTTGCCTCGTATTGGTAGAGTTGCCAATGCTCAGCCTTTTCACTCAACATATCGAATGTGCTATTAGATACCCCACCATTTCCAAATGTCAAATGTTCCAAACAAGAAGGAACTTCCCCCAAAAGGCCATTGTAGGAAAGATCCACCATGCTTATATTCGTCATCTGACGAAGAGCTAGACTAATTGAACCTTCAAAGTGATTTCGTCCAGTAGAAGATACTTCAAGTTCCAAGGCAAACTAATCCAATTAGGCATCTCCCGTAGATACGATGTGACGATGGACGAAACTCTAGAAAGAAACCAAGGAAAAGGCCTAGTAAGCTCATGACTTTGTAGATGCAAGAATCTCATAAATGTAACATTGGCACAGCAGGGTATGTTTGGATGGAAATTTGTTAGCCCAAAGGTATAAAACAACGAGAGAATTCAATTTGTAGAAGCTCAATGATATAAGTTTCTGACAACATCAGAAATTCCAAAAATTGGATATCTCCAATCCAATTTGGTATTGGCCCGGACAATAAATTATAACTAAGATCCAAAATCCTTAAATCTTAGCTATCCAAAATGCCAGGTGACATATCTCGGTGAATTGGTTGTCTTTTAGAGAATTATTTCAACCTTATCAAGTTAGTAGTCTTGGTAGCATTTGGCCATGCAAGTTGTTGCCTGACATGTTTAGTACAGATAGGGAGATAAAATCTATGGCTGGTGGCTCTGGCACCTGCCCCATGAAGCCATTATTCAACAAATCTAAGGTCATCAACGACTTCATATTGTCTATCGATGGAGGGATTTTTCTTCCTATCGAGTTCCTTGACAAGTTCAGATACAACAAATTTGGAAGGATGGAATCAATCTGAGATGGAAACGCTCCTTTAATCCTTTTGGTAGATGCATTGAACCAACACATATGGACAAGATTCGACTTGGCTGGCAAATAAAAAGCACCCGACAAGTTGTTGCTGAGTTTCACTTGACGAGAATCGCATTATTTTTGCAATAGCCAATATCATTTCCACTGAACTCTACATGCACACTAGCAAACAACACTTCATGTTTTTCTGTTGAACTGTTGCATTACATCATTGCCTGAAGTATATGTAGTTCAGCATTATGTGCTCAGTTTTTTTTTTTTTTTGCATAGCTCGACTCAAGTATCTTCTGGATAAAAGGCGTGACTAGGAAACGTTGGCACAATCATTAGGTGCGTTTGTTTTGTGAAAAACTTTTCCGAGAAACCTTTTCCTCATTTTCTGACGTTTGGTTCGCTTAGAAAAATGAGTTGATGGAAAAGGCCTGTCTAGTCAAAGTCAACGAAAAATGCTTCCCCACCAAAACTTAAATTTCGGAAAATGATTTCCCCTTTAAAAGAACCGGAAAACATTTTAGTCTCAAGGTCCTTGGTTAAATTTTTTTTCTTATAAATAATTTAAAAAATCAATTTTTTAATTATTTTAAAAATTTTCAAATTTTTTTTATTATTTATTTTCTTTTCCTTTTTCTTTCTTCTTCTTCCTCCTTCTTCCCCCTTCTTCCTCCACCAGCGACGATTGACCAAGACGTAGACCGACGAGCTCTAGGCTTTGCGGATCCAAGCAAGCCCGAGCTCGCCAAGGTCGATAAGCTCGCAGCTCGCCCAATCCTAGCTAGCTCGGGCTCCGTCGAGGCCAGAGAGCTTGTGGCTCTCTCGATCTCGATGAGCCGAAGCTGTGGCCATTGCCGACCGGTAGTAGCAGAGGAAGGGAGAAAAAGAAAAGGAAAGAAAAAAAAAAGAAGAGAAAATTTTAAAAGTAATTAAAATTCCTTTCTAAAAAGAAAATATAAAAGAGAGAAGTAAAATAATTAAAAATTCGATTTTTTTTAAATGTAAAAATTTGAACTTTTCTCTTTTGCATGAAATTAAGTCATTAGATTGAAATTATTTTCCAATAATATCCAAATAGCAAAAATCATTTTCAATCATATATCACCAAAAAAAAAAAAAGAAAACTAACTATATTCTTGGAAAATATTTTACCGGAAAACATTTTCCTATATCATTGAGTTTTCTGCGAAACAAATGCACCTTGAGTTGATACATATGCAAAAGACAATCGTTCTTAAAATTTTGCTAGTAGAGTCGAACTTATCCTTCAAGCAATTTTGCATTTAGTATTGGATAAGCTTAGTTCTCTTGTTGTAAATCTTCATCAAGCAGTAAGCACAAAAGCGGGCTCACGCTGCTGAGCAGTGGTCCTGCAATGCAAGCCTTTATTGTGCAATTGGAGCAATTCCCCCATGCCCAGTCCTTTATGTTAGTAGGATCTTGTTGAGACGCTAAAATCTGGTTGTTTTGATATTGTTGGTGACAACCATTAAATAATTTACGTCTTGGGTAACATTTATAGGAATTTGTCGATGCTAGATACATTTCGCTTGTGAACTAAACTACTTCCTCTCAATTTATAGCCAAATAAAAATGCCTTTATATTAAAATTAGCCTGATAAGGAATACAATAGGAACACTCTAGGACTCAAGCATTCAAAATGCATAATAAAGACTCAAATGCCTACAATTCTATAAAAGAAAATTTCTTCACCATTTCATTATTTTTTCCATTACAAAATGCTTAGAAGATCAATCTCTAATGGGGAAACAATGGGATGAGGTTACAAACAAGCTCAAACAGCACATACTGATAATACGAGTTTAAGTAAAGAAAAAGAACCATCCCAAGGAATGCCACAACATATGATCCTGCAAAACTCCACAAGAAGGCTTCTCTCCAGGGATCATCCTCCATGGTATGATTAAAAGATGGCAGTGTCTCCCTTTCCCGATTTGAGTTATCACAACTTCTTAATGGTGTTCCACAAAGAAGGGGGTTACCTTCATAACTTGTCTCACCAAAAGTTCCAAATTGATTTTTTTCGGTCTGGTGTCCTACCTGACAAGTTGTTGTAAGCCACTCTAAAATTTGACAGGGTGTAAAGCTCTATTAGTTGTGGAGGGATATGACCGATTAAGTTGTTGTAGGACAAGTCCAAGCTCTCTACACTCTTCAAATCGGAAAACGTTTCCGGGATTGATCCTGTCAAATGATTGTGTGACAAGTTCAATGCTCAAAGTTCACTCAAGTGGCCGACCTCTAGAGGAATAAAGCCCGTCAAATTGTTTTGTGAGAGATCTATTCCCGACATGAGTTGTAGAATGTGGCCCTCATATAATTCCAACCTACTCTTTGTCGTGAAGTGTACTTTTTCTAATCTATATGTATACGTAGACTTTTTGTCTTCATAATAGGAGAAAAATACAGAGAATTTGCTAATATATACATATGGAAGCATAGTCACAGTCTGCTGTGAATCAGAAAAGGCATCAAATGCGTCTGTAGATGCCCCGTTGTTTCCAAATGCCAAATCTTTCAAACAAGAAGGAATTTGTCCAGAAAGATTATTATTAGAGAGATCCAATATGCTCATATTTTTCAACAGACACAGATCCAAAGGGATTGAACCTTCAAATCTATGTTCTTGCAGTAGAAGAACCTTTAAGTTCCAAAGTGAACTGATCCAAACGGGGACATCGCCTGACAGTGCATTGTGTCTAAGATCCAATGTAACCATCAATGATGCTCTAGAGAGAAACTTAGGCAAATGTCCAGCAAGCATGTCATTTGTTAAATGCAAGAACCTCATAATTGTAACATTGACACAGGGGGGTATATTTGGCCCAAGGTTGTTATCTGATAAGTCTAAAAGCTTGAGACAATGTAAGTTGCAGAAACTCAACGGTAAAGGACCTCTAAATAAATTACTTGATAGCTTAAGCATTTCCAAGAATTCAATATCTCCAATCCAATGAGGAAGTGTTCCCGATAGGGAATTATTGCTTACATCCAAAACTTGCAATGAGCTATTTAATATGTCAGATGATATGTCCCCTATGAAACGATTGTTATCCAAATACAAATATCTCAACCTTGTCAAGTTAGAACCCCTCGGTAGCATATTGCCTTGCAAATTGTTGCTTGACAGTTTCAATAGAACAAGTGACGTACAATTTTTAGCCAATGGCTCTGGTATCTCTCCTGTGAAGCCATTATTCGACAAGTCCAAAGTATGCAAGTGATTCATATTGCCCATGGAGTAAGGGATTCTACTTTCAATAAGTCCTTTGACAAATTCAAATAAATTAAATTTGGGAGGATGGAACCAATCCCGGATGGGAGCTCTCCTTCAATAATATTAGCAGACACATCTAACTGTAGCATGCTGTCAAGATTCAAATTGGAAGGCAACCGAAAAGTACCTGACAAGTTGTTGCCCGTGAGTTCGAACCGTTCTAGATATACATTATTCTCCAATAGCCAATTTGGGAAATTTCCATTCATTCCATTATGGCTGAGTTGAAGAAGTATCGAATCATGTTGTTCTTTCAGAAAGCTAGGAATCATGACATTTGCGTCTTTGTTGAGCACACAATTTGATAAAGTAAACACCTTCAGTTGAAATGAAGGAAACCAAGTGGGCTCTTCTGTATTTACTTCCAGATGGTTACGATTGTTGAGGAGGTGGAATACCTCAAGGTTGGAATTATTGGCTAGGGAAGCAAGCGAAAGCGAGCCTTCAAAGGCATTTTCAGATAACACAATATATTCAAGTGACTTGAGATTGTAGAGGAGAGATGAAGGAATGGCCCCGCTGAAACTGTTATTTCCCGCATCAAGTGCACGAAGTGAGGTCAGATTGCAGAGGCATGAAGGAAGAGGACCCTTAAATCCATTACTATTGATATCCAACTCTTCAAGATACCTTAATCCGCACAGGCCTGTTGAAGTGGACACTTCAAATATGAGTATAATCACTATATTGTACTTCATATGATGGTTTGTGCCGAGAATGGAGGTTAGAAAGAGTAATCTAGTATCCAAAAGTACAAACAGAAAAATAGGTAAGATAGAGCTTTGGAAAGGAGTCGCATCACCACAATTCTTAATTTCCACTATTCTTTACATTACATTAATTACTTCAAAGTTTGAAAAATTTTGAATTGGATTGTTAACAAACTCTAAAGTTGATATTATTCCTAGATTTATGGCGTAATCGCATGGGCAACTTCTTTGCTCGATTTTCATCATAGTTTCTGCAATTTTTTTTCCAATTTAATCATGTACTTTTCAAAAACAATGCCTGCCAAGTCAGCAGTGGAGGCCGCCAAACATCATTTGGACTCGCAAGTCACATTTTTCCCTCTCTTTCTTTCTTTTTTCATTTTTCCATTTTCGTTTCTTCTTCTTCTTCCTTTCACTTCCACGTCCTCCACAGCAACTCGCCACCGCAACCTGCCATCCTCCACCACCATTCGCACCATCGTCCCAACTCGCTATCCATCACCGCCACCTAATTTCAGGCCACACTTCAAATCTGAGGTCATCTTCGCTCAAACCAAAAGTCGTCTGGTGGTGGTAACGGCGACCGAGTTTCCTGATGTGATGACGGGTCTGAGCGCCGCGGAGGGCGGGGGTAGCAATGGACACTGGCACTGAAGAGGCCATGTGAGTTTTTGATATTATAATTATTTATTCTACTCTATTTATTGTTTACCTTAATGGTAAAAAAGAAAATTTTCAGATAAATTAATTTATCCATAATTAGATGTGTTTTCTTTGTTTGATTTTATGCATCTTATTTTACTGATTTAAATTTTCAGTTTCCTATATAATTTTCGCTGCCTAGTTGAATTTATTAACACTGGCAATCCCTGAACTTTAACCACCATTGTGGTTTAATGTGTAAAATGTACGTATTTTTTGGATTTTGATTCCCCATTAACTTTTGCATTTAATTTTGTTATGATTCCTGTACAATATTTAAACTCCTCTGAGATATTGTTATTTCGGACTTCAAAGCAATAACTCCTTGCATATGTTATGTTAACACACTACTCTTTAGATTGGCCGATAAAAAAGTTTCACAAAAATAAAAGCACGGGGGCCTAAACTTCAATCTTCAAAGATCATGGATTTAAACCTTTTAAGAATCACCGACATCGTGATCCCACAGTTAAGACATTGAGCATGACCTACGTTTACTTATGGCTTCCAGGGACATTTAACTAAATCCTTCCAACTTCAAGCATGAGTCAAACAACTATATGATGTCACTTACCTAAATACAAGTCGTTGGCGCTAAGTTATTTGAAGCAAATGTGCGGTCAAAATATGATCTCTGGAGAACGTCTAATATAATGCAGTCATGCCTTCTATGTTCAAGAAAATTTTATCTTATTTTTAAAAAGGTGATATGTGAAAGCATTTTCACTGGAGTACCTTCCAGAAACTTCGAAGATGCGTTCAATCCACATTGATTGATGTACAAGGCCTTGAGAGATGTTATCCTCATAATGTCCATGAGGGCGTCATTGGCCAAATTGTTCTTTCCAAGATCCAATACCTCCAAATTCACACCTGTAATTGACAAAAGGTTCTCAAAATCAAACTTTATGTATCATGGCATGGTCTTCTATTCTACATGTACCTTCAGGCTGATTGGAAGACAATTTTTTAGCCTCCGTTGAAGTTTGCTTGTACAATGAGGGGACTCGTTCTAGATTATTGAAAGATAGATCAAGTCGCTTCAATTTCTTCAAGTGCAGCGTTCCATTTAAATCTGATCATAGAAAGATCCATGCATACCTGATAGTCAATAAATTATCTACCAATATCAAATGTCTATCTATCTTCCATTTATCTAGAATAACTAATAGCTTCTCCAATGTCTATCAGATGTAGTTAACTAGCAAAGCTGAGAGAATGTTCCCTCGTTTGCTCCCATGTGACATATGACTTTACTTTTATGACTGCCTCATGGCAAGATACATGACATAATTTTGCCATCTGACCTGTATTAGACCAACGAGCATTGATTTATTGAGCTGTCATCTCTGAACTTCTATCTCTTATTAAGTTTAAATTACAAAACATGAATAAAGAGGAAAGAATTTTCAGAATACATTCTTGAAGATATAGTTTATTTTGCAACGGGAATGTTCCATTACGTGCTCACCATATGACATTTGATTCTATCTCCATATGACCAGATACAATGCCTCGTTTTTTCTATGTGGCTCACGTCGATTAATAAGTATCAGTTCAATAATTTGTCATTTCATATATATTCTTGAAGATATAGTTTATTTCGCCATTCCCAAAATTCAAAATCTTGTTACATTAATAGTCAAAAAATGCATGAAAGAAATTATCACGTTCCTCAAATATAGAAACAATTCTTCCAACAAATAAATCCATTGCATTTAAAACTGAACAAAATACAACAAACTAGTGATAAATTTTATTTGTGATGAGCCATCGAAGATAAAAAGTATAATTTTTTATTTAAGCCAATGCAATTTTGTTAATTAGTTTCTTACTTTCAGTTATAAAGAAATTTAAAAAAATATAAAATCCTATCTTTTCAAAGATCACAATGAAACTTTTAAACTTGCAATACGTCTTTTAAAATTATAAATCGTTAAAAATCATGACTTCTTTAGAATGTGGCATATTTGCATTTAATTTAGAATTGAAAGCAATAACTCGAACAACATACTTATATATTCATTTAGTTTGACTAATTTTAAAGATGGAAGCTTTTGGTATATGTTGTACGGCCTAAATGGCCTGGATTTGTTTAAACTAACCAAAATGTCATTGTCTCGATAAGTCTCGGTCAAGCCACGAATGCCAAAATCAGTCGGAAGTTTTTCCTCCTGGACCTGACCTCTCTCTCTCTCTCTCTCTTTCTCAATAAATGTTGTAGCTGCTGGATTCGATAAGATACAAATTCAATCTCTCATAGGTGTAGGATGTAGTATTGCTTTGCCTTATTTGTGGTAGAGGAGATTGTAACCAAAATAATTAGTTCTTGGTCAATCCGTCAATGCCAAAATCAGACAAGATTTTTCCTCTGAGACCACTCTCTGTCCAGCTTGTCGCTTTTCTTCTTCAGGCATGGCTTCTTATTCCATCATTTGACTATCGAAATCATTAATGCTTCACTTAGTATTTTGAAGGTAGAGGTTACAAAAATTGAGAAGAAAAGTTAATTAAAATTCACAATTTGCCTTTTCTTCCGTCTCACATAAATTTTATACTAAAATTTTCCACTAAAATCATCCCATTTTACCTCACTGTCCAATTAAAGCCTCAAGAAAAATGGGATTTTGGTTCATTAAAGGGTTCCCAGCTTTTTAGGCTGTGGAAATAGGCCTTTCCCTTCAGTATACATATTCATTTAGCTTTTTGAGTGTATAAAAGTAAATATAGGCATTTTATCTGCATCCTTCTTTCTTCTACACAATTTTGCATCCTTCTTTCTTCTACACAATTTTAACTTTCTGGCGTCAAAAAAATCAGAGCTGAAATTAGCAAGATTCTTCAGAGCAGAGAGTGAGGAGTTTTGAAACAATAGTTTGGAACTCTCAAGCCAAAGGGTTGAGGAAATTACAAAGGATAGAGTTTGAAACGTACTGATCTGAGAGTCACCTAATGCAAAGCGCAACGTCTTGTGGGACATTATGTGAGCTGAAACTTAAAAAGACTCACACATAAAAAGGAAAAAATATATACATATATAGGATTCTTCGTTTGCATATTAAAAAATGAAAAAGTAAATAGAAGAAAAAAGAAATGAGAGGAAAGGAAAAAAGCAAAAAAAAAAAAAATCAGAAAATATGTAGAATGATATCGTTTCATCAAGAGTTGTACATGTCAAATTACAAGTCGTGTCATACAGGAAGACCTGCGCAATTTCCAACTACAAGTGGCAGAAAGGACTATTTGAATTCAAGAAAAGGTTTATAATTACATTAGCAAAATTGGAAATTTTATAACTGAATTGGCATATGTAATTTAGGACTAAATGAATAATTTTCCCGACTAAAAGAGAAGAGGAAAAGTAGGAAGAGGACACAAAAAAAGAAAGAAAAATAATAAAAAGCAAAACAAAAAGAAAATGAGAAATCAATTTGGACTATCAAATGGTTTTTGTGTTAAGGTATTAAACTTTCAAGACAGAAAACTTACAATTATCCTGAATATAGAGGATCTCAATAATATACTAAGAACATTTGAATGACTTGAATATCATCTTTACTTTTTATCATATCGCTTAATCCGGAATCTCTTGCTAATCTTCCTAAAGGTGCACGTAGGTCATATCAACTGAATCACGTCAATATGATAGATGTGTCATCTAATTTCTTTTTCCATTTATGTCTATTAGTGTTCCAATGCGTTATTTGCCCAACATTAAAATGACTTTCCGAGTCTACATAAACTAAAGGTTGACCTGAGAAGCACTAAGTTTTCTGGTTTTCTTTCATGTCTGGATGCATAGGTGGAGTGGCTTGGTTTTTGGAACCATTTGCCTTCTCCTACTACGAACTGGTCCATGCATCCAGAAAAATATAGATGATTGGAAGACGTAACCATAAAAGAAAATAAGAAATTCAAATAATTTCAAGAGAAAAGAAGAAAGTATGTCATAATATTGTTTGGATACTAGAAAAAGGAATGATCAAGAGAGAAAAGAAATGATGCATTATCACTTTATTGTACTTTTATGTATATATAATTTATGTAATTATATCAGAAATACATCAAAGGTAAATGTGGGAAAGAGAAAACAATTTTTTGATAAAAGTATTAGTGCTCTCAATCCCTCCAAATCCCTTTATACGAGGGATTTAAAAGACACACAGCTACACATAACTTTTCCTGATATGGTTTAATCTTTTCTTTTTCCAGTCCATTTCTTTCCCTCTATCCAACCATTACACTACGTTTAAGACCTTTCTCTTCCCTCTAAATAAATCCCATTTACCAATCTACTTTTCGTGGTTTTTAATTTCAATTTTTTTCATCTTTTGTAAACCTAATAGTTCTCGCAATTTGACTTTCATTTATCATAAAACACTCAAAACCTTTTCAAAAATGTGAATATGGATATGTATGATAAACTTGATTTTCTTTTTCTCATTTTGAATGTTGAGAGGAAGCCACAAATAAAAACATTACGTAGATTTTGGTCCACTTCCAAACAAGTGCAAAATTGTTGGGGTGAAAAATTCGAACAAGTCTACCTTTTATGATATAAAAAAAATGTTGGAATTTGGTAAAATCATTGCTCATTAAGCTGATTCTATTTTTGTTTTTTGTACTTATCATCGTCATGGAAATGAATCTCGTAATTAAATTATGATATGTGCGATTAACTACTTTAAGAATCACATCATTTGTGCAATCAGATGTTTGTCATTAATTCACTTTTACAGTTTATAGCACCTAGAATGACATTTTTTCATTGTTCAAAATTGTAAACAATAATTTAGAAACATAATTGAAAAAAAAGAAAAAAGAAACAAAGAGCTGAGAGAGAGAGAGAGAGAGAGAGAGAGAGAGAGAGATGCACCTGAGAGATAATTATCCCTTAAATCCAACACTTGAAGTTCCTCAAGAGGCAGGAATAGAGATGCATCAATAACCCAAGGGCCGTATACTTGCAATGTCAAATTGCGTATATAGCTCAGAACTAGTTGAGTTACTCGTGAAGTGGTGTTATTGCACTCGATGCCTTCCCAGCCACAACAGTCACCATCGCCGTCTCCCCAAGATGGAAGAGAAGACCCGTTTGGGTGGTTGAAGGCAGCCTTAATCTTGAGGAGGGCATTCCTCTCTTCTTCCAAGCACCTCATGCTTCTTCCATTCCCCATCAATACCAACAACACCCAAGTCCACAAACACAATAAAAAATACTTCATGTTTGTACGGGGTTTTGTGCATTATCAATTTCTTCTGCTTCACAATGTGCAAACTTATGAGGGCCATCTACTTAATTTATATGAGTAGAGTCTTCCCTTGGAATGATTATTACGGTTGAGCCAACTCCATGGAACAACCATGGGAAAACTCAGAGTCTATTGGGACCAATTCCACGGAACCCGTGATTTTCGCTATTAACTTGACCTACATCTTCTCCAAAAGGGAAAGATCAAGATTATAAAATGATAATTAAAAAATTACTATTAGCAAATCAACAAAAAAATGTGCCCAGGAATTACTTCGCAAAAAGAGAAGGAAATAAAAAAGGTTTGACATTGTTAATTTTCAAAGCAAGTGTTGTTTTGCCAGGAAATATCAAATAAAGTGGTATTTGTTTGGTCTCATTGACGGAAAAATAGGCTAATTTGATCAAGTCGATAAAGTGATGATGACAATATGGTCAACATTCAGTATATCTTATAATTAACTTGAAGTAAATGAATGCAAAATTGGTTAACAGTCTGTAAAAAAACACAGGCTTAAGTTCGTGCAACACACGGATACTTTCCTAGCATTAAATAAAAATATTTTTAATCGTCTGCCAAGGCATAAAGCAAAACGATCGGGTTGTTTTAGGTGGATTCAACCGTGAGCAGGGCATTCCTCTCTAGTCTCTCTTTCGGACCACCCTGTCAGCTTCCACTTCCTTCCGACATCGACACCATTGAAAGTCTACACGCACATGTACAGTACAATGAAGGACCCTTCAATACTTACGGTGCTTTGTAGGTCATAAGAGACTATTGTATAAGCGTAGTATATATATTAAATTGACTCGGGACCACTGAAGACAGGGGATCCAAGGAGATCTGATAGTCCAAATTTAGTTTGGTATATATAATATGTTCATGGTATACTTGTTCGTGGCCCGTACGTTCTATGTTTCTGCTAGGGACCTTTTTGACTCAAACATTCAAGAGATCTTATCCTCTCTTATTGTCACTAAAGCTTGCCGTGGCCTAGAAGTATTCCTAGGAAAAGCATGCCAACAATTTGAATTTTGTTGAGAATTAAGGACATGAAAAAAATGATAGAAAATAAGGCAAGCACTACAGCTGATTCAATCGCCGTGAAATAAAACCAATCAAGTTCTTAATGGAAATTGAACGTTGAACAATAACTATGGATGCCGGAACGTATATGGAAATTTATTCCATTTATTGTGAGGCCCTCGAATCACATGCACTTAATAGATGTGACTTGTAATATGTAGACTCATCATATCTATTGGTGGGTCACATGGGTCTATTTTATTGAATTTATTAATATGTGCAACGAAACTAATCACAACCAAACTGAAAAGTGTTGCATCCCCTTGAAATTGATGCTTGGGTCTGTTATTGCTAATTATATGTGTCGAATAATACGTAACTACAATAAAAGACCCTTCATGTTTATAATGGTGTTTTGTGCAAACTTACAAGGGCCATCTACTTCATTTATATGCGTAGGGTTTTTCCCTTTCGAGTGATTATCACGGTTAGGCCAACTCCACGAAAACAATCATGGGCAAAGTCAAGGTCTACAAGGGTCAATCCCACGGAACACGTAATTATCGCCATTCACTTGACCCAAAACTTCTTTAAACAAGAAATATCAAGATTATAAAAAGTAAAAAGTTATTATTAGCAAATCAACAAAAAAAAAAAATGTGCCCAGGAATTACTTCACAAAAAAAAGAAAAAAGAAAAGGAGATGAGTAACTTAGGTTTGATATTGTTAATTTTTAGTACAATTGTTGTTGTACCAAGAAATATCAAATAAATTGGTATTTGTTTAGACTCGTTCATGAAAATAAGGCAAAGCCCTGATGAACATTGGTCATAACTACAGCGAGTTGTGAGGTACCGACCAAACAAGAAAGTGCAATTTTGATCAATTTGACAAAGCGAATAGTACAAGTCCGCATTCAGTATACTTAAAATTAACCTCAATTGCACCTTTCATGCTAATCGCAATTACTAGATCTAGATCATGTATCAGGACTTTTAGTAGTCAAATATCTAAAAGAATCATTAATCTTTAAATAAGTACTATGTTAACGAATGGCCATGAGATTACTAAAGAACATGAAATTCCAGGCCATTGTGTTATTTTTGCCTATGACGATTAATTTCCTTATAAGCTACACCATTTGATGACTTTCTCCCTAAAGGCTTGAGCATTTTATATGGGCATTTCCTTGGATTTTCAAAATGAATCTCAATCAGTGTCGCCTCTTTACCTCAAGGAGACAATCGGGGTAGTCTGCAAAACATAAGTGGATTCTCTTTAATGATTTCCATTTAATATTGGTCTAAAGTAAATCAACTTTCCACATGATTACTACTTGAATAGTTATTTTGGGAGTTTGCCAACATTGTTCGGCAACCCATTACTTGTTTGCAATATCGCTTCATCCATAAAAATTACCGATTAAAGATGTTGTATAACTTTATTAAATTTTCACCCAAATATATCAAAATAGAACGGACAAATCAATAACATAAGATGTCCAAATCTGTAAATCATAACATAAGATGTCCGAATCTGTAAATCGATAAGTTAAGCCTATTAATTGAATCCATTATATCATGTTCTTTTTTCTTTTTCTTTTTTTCACCAAACCTATATTTCGTTGAATGTTTGAATGCCTACTTCATCATGTAGGTACTCTTGTACAATTTCGAGCAAGTCATTTTGGTCCCTTGCGATTAAAAGCTGTGAAATACTTTGCTTTTTGGATAGGGATGTCCATTATAGCTTGACCCAGATTTCTCCTAAGTCGTCCTGGCCACCTACAGTAAATGCTGGGAAATGCTTCACGTTTATTGACAGAGATGTTCATTATGGAAAGTAAATAGTAACACCTTGACTAACTTTATGCTTCTTTAATCCAAAAGCAATATGAAGATGATGGAAAAGATGATGAGATTTTGCCTCTTTACCCCGACAAAACGCTAGACTAATTACTTCCTTTTCTCGTAAAGCATTTGGCCAATACTCTTAAAGTTGGTCAAGCAAGGACAACTAGACCTTTGTCCTTATGCGAATTTGAAAAAAATGGATTAAAATTTTCTAAAGTCTAGAGTAATTTTGTCAAGTAATGTCAATCACAATGTCTAACTGCTCCAGTTATTTGAGAAATTTCATTGAGAACACCATAAATTAACTTAACATATAATTGGATTTTCGTAAATTAGTAATCCATCCATTAATAGTTGCTCAATTGGAAGTTTCTTTCCTTCCATTTTTATTTTTGAACTGAGTTGATGAAAATAGAGATATGGTGGAAGTTCTTTTTCCTTCCACTTTTTGTAAATCCACATCTAATTTCCTTCATGTCCTAAATTTGTTGGTAAATACCATTCGATAAATCTTTTTTAATCATCTTGAAGATAGCAATTGATGTTGATGACTTTCTAATTGGAAGAATATGCAACTCCCATGTATCTTCATTTAACTCACTATCGACCTCTCCTCTCCTCGCCTCTCCTCTCAGCTTCCTTTGTGTTTGTAATGATTTATTGGTTTTGATTTCTCTTCTCTCAACTCACTCTCTCTCCTCCACGCATACTTGAAAATCATCCCCAAAAAACCGAGCTTCTTCCCACGAGACATCAGATGGGATATTTGTAAATGTCAGTGTTGTGCATGTCTTTGGTACAATGCTTCAAAACTTGATTAATGATTTTTACCGGTAAAAGTAATTATTTTTGATCAAATTTTTACAAGTTATTGATTTGCCACGAGACAACCACACAATTTCTAAGCTCCAAAACTCAACCTCTTTCAATTTTTATTACTATCGTCACTTTTAGTTTTTTTATCCCCTCATTTTGGCCATCGAGGACCTTTCCCTTTCCATGTGGTTGAACCTACCAAAGGCTAAGTCTCTCCTAAGTCTAAATGACGTCCATGTTCTCTTAACTTCAAAGATTGTATATATATTATTATTAATTGGTTAACTGATCATCTAAAGATTGATAGAAATGGTATACGGTACGAACTATTTTTCCAGTTATATGATTTATTTTGAGTTTATCTACTTGAATTTCGTTTAAGACGTGACCAAGTTATAGAATTGAAAACTTTGTGTATCCAATGGGCATTTTGAATGTTTAAATGCTTGCTTCATCATGTAGGGACTTGTGTATAATTTGAGCAAATCATTTTAGTCACTGGCGATAAAAGCTGTGAAATGCTTTGCTTTTTGAATAGGGATGTCCATTATAGCTCGACTGGGATTTCTCCCAAGTTGTTTTGGCTGCCTTCCATAAAAGCTGGCTTTACCTTTATGACAGGGATGTCCATTATGGAAAGTAAGTGGCAAGACCTTGACTAAATTTATGTCTCTTTAATCCAAAAGCAATATGAAAATGATGGAAAAGAGAGTCGACCGAGTCATGCAATTTATCTTTCCATCTTGATGTAATCTTGAATGAGATTTAGCCTCTTTACCCCCAACAAAACGCTAGACTAATTACTTTTTTTCTCGTAAAGCATTTGGCCAATACTCTGAAAAATTGGTCAAGCAAGGGCGACTGAACCTTTGTTGTTAGGTGGATTTGAAAAATGGATTGGAATTTTCTAAAGTCAGGAGTATCTTATTTAATAATGTTAATCACCGGACCAAAATGCTCTAGTCATTTGCGAAATTTAAATTAACTTAACATATATAATTAGATTTTCGTAATTTAGTAATTCATCCATTAATAGTCACTAAATCGAAAGTTTCTTTCCTTCCATTTTTATTTTTGAACTGAGTTGATGAAAATAGAGATATAATGGAAGCTCTTTTTCCTTCTATATATATATTTTGTAAATCCACATCTAATTTCCTTCAAGGTCTAAATTTGTTGATAAATACCATTAGAAAAATCGTATTTAATCATCTTAAAGATAGTGTTTGATGTCAATGACTTTCTAATGTGAAGAATTTGCAACTCCTAGGCATCTCCATGTTAACTCACTATCGACCCCTCCTCTCCAATTCTCTCAGCTTTCTTTGCGTTTGTGCAAATCTTTGACACGAAAATTCAAAACTTGCCATCTTTCATTGTATCATTCCTACTCATTTTTTCTCATTCGTTCCCAAATCCCAAATGGCAGTTTCCGGACCAGGGTGTACTAAATTGGTCGTATGTGGAAATTTGCTTTGTAGTGATTTCATAGCTTGTCAAATTCCATTTCATACGATGATTAAACGATAGTTTATACATATAACTGCTACAAAATGTCGTATTAATAGAGTGAATACAATTACTAAATTTAAAATATATTTTATAACATGCTTCCATAGACTCCGATTAGCCTTCCTTCTCATTTGCGTATCATCGTATCTCCTTTATGTTTCATTGCATCCAATTATAATTGCTACTTCACTTATTTTCACTAATGGCATCTCAAGTCCCCTAGGTTTGTAGCCAAGCCTGAAATCAAAATTGGAAAAATACGCCTAAGGACCGGCCCCATCTGACTCGTGCCTGAGAAATTCGGGTGTTGATTCGGTCGGGCCGATTCGGATTTTCGAGCCCTTGATGGCTCTTGAATTTTGTTAACTTTTAATATTTTTTTATTTCTCGTCTGTGGCGTCCATAGTGCTGAAGACGTGGAATTTTTTTGTTCTTTTACTTTTTTTCATTTTTGATCTCTGATGTTGAATGGGCTGGGCTTGTCCGTAAAAGTTGTCCAAAATGAACCGAGCAAGGCCCCATCAATGAGTTGGGGCCGCCACCGACGTTTGTCCGTCCGCACGAACGGCCACAAAATAGTGGCATTGATGCATAAACCCTTTAATTGGAGAGTGATGAAAGGAAAGACACTTGGCAAAAATCACAAATTTGATGAAAACCTTCAATTTTTATATGGGCATATTTCACGAAATATTACTAATATGAAATATTTCTTTAAAAATTTATCATTTGTTGATGATGAACATTCTAACCAATATAAATAACTACTTTTTTACAAAGAAATTTACAAATCATTGATTTTTTTTTTGTGGAAAAAAAAAATCAATAATGAGCTTTGGAACTCAACCTAGCTTCATTCTCTTTTTGACCTTTGAGGACCTTTACCCTTTATATGTGGTCTATACTACTAAAGGCTAAGTCTGAGTAACATCCATGTCCTCTCAATTTCAAAGATTGCACATTTATCATTATCTATAGGTTAACTAATTTTTTTTAAAGATTAATAAAAATAGCATACAATACCAACTGTTTTTCCAGCTATATGATTTATTTATCTTTATAATTGCTAGAATATCTTTTGAGGCGGTTTGAGGGAATAAAATTGGGAATTTTGTGTATTTAACTGACCGTGGATTTTAGATTTGTCATGTGAGCATTGACTCGTGAACTAAATTAGTAGTTTGGGATTTTTTAAGTTTTAATTTATAAAGAAAATGACAAAAGTCAAAGTGCGTTTTCGTAAAATTGATCACGTTATTTTAGAATTATGAGCAATATAATATCGTAATAGAATAAGGAAAGGCAGCACTCGAAGAATATATAGAGGTGCCTTAGGATTTTTTATTTATTAAAAGCACGAAAGTATGTTATATGGTAGTCAGTGCACTGTCACTATTATTCAGAAAATCAAAAGTCATTGTACCGGGGAAATAATAGTGAAAAAGGAAAAAAAATAAGAAAAAAAGAAAAGAAAAAGAAGAACGACAAAATACCATGTAATTGTAAACGAGGGGACTGAATTAAAGAGGAAAGGTCCTGGCAGTTTAATTGGTCACGTTGATTTTTTTCTTTTTTGCATTAAATTGGTCAGTTTATTGTATGAAAAATATAATTTGATATTTTGATGTAGAATTTATCTGTTTAATTATAAAGGTCATTAATGGGCAAAACTGTAGTGTAAGTCATTAAGATAATATTGTCCAAAGTAAATAAAACAGTAAATTAATGCAGGGAATGTGTACAGTCGATGAGTAGCACAAAAAGAGAAAAGCCATGCTGCAGAGTCTAGCTACTACAGTATATTATAATAATATCCTACAAAATATATTAATCTTAAAGCTTATTTTTATAAATTCAAGTTTCAATCTTATATACATAATTATGCTAATAAGCGTTAACAAAATAATCAAAGCTCCGCAGAACTTAGTTTTGTTAAATAAACGTTCGAATGGTCATTTGATATATAATATAAACTAGTACTTGCATATTTCAACAACCTCTCTTCCGAGTACCAACCCATATGTGAGATAAACTTCTCTTCTTCGAGTTCATCTGTCCAAACAACACAAAAAAATCCATCATCATATTCAAGTGTCCTAGTAAATTTGCTGCTATACAAGTATGGCACCCAATCTTCTTCTATCTTAAATCGCAGTATCAAATGCGCTTTTGGACATCCCATGACTTCCGAATGTCAACTCTTTCGAACAAGATGGGATTTTTCTTGAACCTTTCAAAAAAAAAGATTTGTTTCCTTTTAGAAGAAATATATGATAGAAAAGAAAGAAAATAATTTCAAAAAAAAAAGGCTCCAATACGGTCATAATTGTAAGTGCCTTGTCCAATTCGTACAGCCCAGACCTGATCCATAATAACAGCCTAGGCCATACCAAGCCCATCATCAGAGGAAGTCTCGGCCCAGAGATCAAACCCATTAAACCCACAGGCCCATTAAGCCAGTCCAATTCCATCGCCCTCAGGCCGCCCACAAAGAACAGAGCAGGGGCACAAGGGGAGCTCGGGAGAGAAAATTCTCTGTTTCCGGAGGATTCTCCATCTTTATTCCTTCTTAGACGCATCAAATACAACCACCGGTAGCCGCCTGATCGCCACCAGTTCCGCCGCGGTGAAGAGGCTCCATTTGCCCCTATTTCAGAGCCATCGCTGCCGAAGTACTCAATCTCGGTCTATTCCTACCTGTGACGGTTCTAGGTCCCGGCATTACTGTCCATTACGATCTCTCTTCTTCGGGCAATCATCAATATCGACCAGTGATGGCTCTGGCGACGTATCCCTCTCCTAGGCTCTGTTTTGGCTTCAGCCGAGCATGTTTCCATGCACGCCTCTCCTCCGATTCGTCGATTTTGTCTCTGACAATGTTTAAAATGAACACCTCACTCTCTGCTCCTTACTATGCTTGGTTGAGTATTCTGTCCCGAGCATTTCGAAAGTCATGCTCATCAGGTGTTGAATGTTTTGCCCAAGTGGCTTCCAGTATTGATTTGCTCTGTTATCAGTCAATCTGAGAGTAGTTTAGTGCGATTTGCATGTTTTTCTTTGACGTGTCAATCCTAAGAGATGATTACTGATTCGTTACTTGCTAGTCGAGAACCGTCATGCATGAGGCCAGTCCAATCTCGGTCATTTTCTAATTGGCATTAAAGCTTGGATTGTCTGCTTGCTCTTGTACATGTTGAGATCTTGCCTCTCGCCTTCAGTTTATGTACACCGGATTTGTTTTGCAAGAGAGAGAAGGCGAATGCGAATCGGAGCAGCGGAGAAAGTTGGGATTGGGGCTTTTCTGCTTCGTGGTGCTGAAAGGCCATATGTTGTTAATTAACCAGCTTTGTTTCGAGTTCTCTACTGGTTTTTTTTTTTTGGGTGGGGGATGCTTCTAGTGCGTCTGAAAGAGGAAGGAGTTACATGATACTGTGGAACTCGAATGTTTTGGATATAATGGGAATGGAAATGCTGGAGGTGTCGAAGACTCTTTTGTTGCATCTCTTCTTCATTGGTTGTTTGCGTGGACAAATCTGCTTGATCAGCCTTCTGATGTGCGAACTTCGGCAAGAATATTCGACTGATTAATGTCCTGTGAGTGAATGTTCATTGTTTGCTTGACTTCAAATGCACAATCGAATTTAGTCTTACTCTATCAATGCTACGGTAAGGGCTGGATTCTCTTTTGCTTAAAAAAATAACAACAAATAGAAAAGGATAAAAAAAAAAAGGGTATTTATATCTAGGGACTACAATTATGCACACTAGCTATTTTTTTTTTTTTTTTTTGAGTTTCACTTTATGATTATCTCTTAGTACATAGTTTTCTTTAGCTAAAAATAGATTTTGACTTGCACTTCAAAACTAGATTAAAACTTGTGTCGTATCGAAATTGTAGGTGCCACAAATGAATTACTCGAGTTTGTGCAGGCATGTCAAGTTAGACTTGGGAAATTCATTTCGTTGGAGTAGACAAGGGTCCTACTTGCAATTTTAATTGCTGCTACATTCTAGGAGCCGTAGCTTGACAGTTGAATGGCTAGCAAAGGTCATCTATGATTGGATAGTATGATGGACCAAGGCATTAATAGAAATTACCTTTTTTTTAATAGCAATTAAAGTGTTGGATGGTGAAATGAAATGTTTCTTTGGAACCAAAAAAAAAAAAAAAAAAAAAAAAAAAAAAAAAATTAAAGATCCAATCCACTGGAAAACCTTTGTCTCTATTTATGGTAGTACAACATGGGATTTAGTTCAATGTGAATGGATACTCTTTTTTCCATGCAAGTAGCTCCGTCTACATTAAGAAAAAGTTCACAAATTGGTGGACCTTATAATAAACTGTTGTAGAATACTCTGAAAGTTGATTGCTGCTAAGATTTTTTGAATTGAAATCAAAGTGGTATATAGCTTTTATAGCGAAGAGTCACTTATCGGGCATCAAAATTGAATTCAAAATATATCGACTTAAGCAAGCGAGATGGTTGTTCAATTAGTGCTTTGCCCATTCACTTTTACCATTTTGGCCTACTCTTTCCCTTCAACAGACATGATTGAACCATTTTCTGCAATTTATAATCCAAAGATTTGATAGTTTTAATCTATTTATTTATATAGTTTTGATAAAGGCCTAGTTATTTGGTTTGTAAAAATAAGAAGAACTCCGTGCAAGTTTCAGACGAACTAAGGGAGTGGTTAATGGAAAGTGATTTGCAAAGTTTGATGCATGGGAAGAGCCTTTGGACTTAGTTTGTCCTGCGCTCTCTACCAGCACACGAAGACCTATTTATATAGGCCACCTCCACCGTTATGGTGCATGCGAAAATCTCTGTTTTATCACAGATTTTTTCTTTTTTCTTTCACTCTAGACCACACACTTCACGACAAGAAGACTAAAAGTCTTTTAGACAATTGCTAGAGGGTCCTAGATTTTTGGTTTCATAGAAAAACTGATTGGATTTTGACAATCTTCCTTGGATCATAAAAATATGAGATTTTGTTAAAATGTAGGCACCGATTGATTCAATGGCGTAATTTTATTTAGATATTTCGTGGTTTTCATTAAGGTACCATTTCAAATTTAAATCCTCACCATCAATTAGCAAATCTGTCATATTATAAAAATTTAGCGTGACTGACATTATCTTGAAATATATAAATAAATGGATGAAATTTTGTTTGGATAATAAAAACTAAGAATCTTGATTTTTTTTTTGGTCAATTTAGTAAAAAAATTTCGATTTAACGTTGAAACTTTCGAATTTTTTATTATTCAATATCTTAAGAAATTCCCAATAAAACTTGTAAAAAATCCTTTGTTCAGAAAATACAAAATCTCAAATCTAAATCTTGAAAAAGATGTATCAAGATGTACAAAGGAGACGCTGATATTGGGCCAAATAAGGCCTCGACGATTTCTTCATCTCCTCCTCCGATCAGCCTACCAACAAACGCGAAGGCCTCCTCCTCTGAGTTCTCCGCAGAAAGGGAAAAGGCCACATCGAGATGGAGCGAAGGAGGAGAGGAAGGAGACCAACAAATTCAGCAGAAATCGATGAGGAAGCGCCCAGCGAAAGAGCAGGAGGAGGAGGAGATGGAGAAGGAGTGATGGCAATGGGGAAAGACGATGGGCCATCGATTTTCACCGACGCTTCTGCTTCTCATGCCACTCGCACTGCTTGAACATGCAGCTGCTGCGGAGGGACGACGTCGGCATCGCGGTACGCGCTGGCGTCGTTCCGGGAGCTGCCCGGAGTACGTGAAGGACAACGAGTTCATCCTCGGCCACTACCCGCGCCAGATGGTGGCTCGCCGAGGCCGCCCTCAGCTTGTTCCGTTGGCACAACGAGACGCTCCACGTCTGGACGTATGGATGGATGATGTGTTTTTAGTTCGACTCTCTCTCTCTTTTTTTTTTTTTTTATAAATAATTATGCGGGGCCATCTTTGTTCATATTTTCTTTTTGAGTTCATTTTTATCTTCTTCTTCTTCTTTTTTGTTTTTTTTTTTGGTGATTTGTGGTGATCTCTTTGGCGTCCTGTGTGTGATGGGAGCAGGCATTTGATTGGGACGTGCCTCAGGTGGCGGATCTTCTCGGCGTGTCATTCAATCCTCTACTTGCGTGAACATTCTGGTGAGCCTCGACCATATTGAATGGAACACATAATTTGCGTCGGAGTGGGAATCGTAGCTATACATTTATAGTGAGAAATTTGTCAGTAGCAGCTCGATCTGTGTTGATTGTCATAGCTCGATTTCACGGTCTCAAGTGTAATCTGAGATGAGGCTTGTAGGTGCAAGTTATAACTCAAACTCACTAGAGAGCTTGCTGAATTGCTCATTTGGTGAGGACGTTTGAATTACCCTGTTTTGATGAAATCCTTCATAACCAGCTTAAAATTGTCAAATTTCACAGTCACATTCGCTTAGATATTAACTACCTATTCATTAGCAGAAATGTGCTCTTGGTATGTACAAGTCAGTGTAGTATTGTGATATTCGTGGCTTGTTACCATACTGAGCAACCAGCTACCAAAATTGCCATTAACCTTTATTTTCTTTTTGTGCTGTATCGAAATTGCAAGTGCCATAGATGAAGAACTCAAGTTTGTGAAATTAAGTGCAGGTACATAAAATAAAACTGTGAAAGTTTGTTTCACAGGAATACGCAAGGGTTGTGCTCGCCAATTTCATTGCTGCTAAATTTCAGTAGTAGCCTGACAGTCAAGACAGTCTTTGTTCAAAAAGCAAGTGCAAAATTAAGATGGATAGTGAGGGTCATCTGTGATAAGTTACCATGATGGAATCAAAGTATAATAGAGATTTCTGTTCTTTTCAAACAGAAATTAAAGATCCACTCCATTTGAAAATCTCTCTGTTCCTGTTAATACAACATGGGTTCAGTCCACTATCAATGGATAATCATTTTCCATGCAAGTACCACAGTGTGTGTCAAGAAAAAGTTCACACATGGTGGACATTGTAATAAACTATTGCACTGCTGCTGAGATTTTTTGAACCAAATCATGGTGGTAATAGCTTTTATAGTGAAGAGTAGTTTACTGGTTGTCAAATTGAATTTGAAAGTGTCAGCTTAGGCAAGCTAGATAGTTATTCAGTTTGTGCTTTGCCCATTCACTTGATATGCAAATCCACTTGTGCAGGTCAAACTCTGGCAGACAGGATTGAACCATTTTCTATATATTATGATCTGAAGATTAGACTCCGACTAGTATTTTCATAGATTAGGCAATGGCTTGATATGCAAATCCACTTGTGCAGGTCAAACTCTACTAGTGCAGGAACTAATATCTCTTGCTTTTGGTGAGTGGCATGCCAACGATGTTTCATTCGACTTACGAAAGGAATGCTGTCTTTTGAAGTCTACAGATGCATCTAACACAATATAGTTTTCAGGGTACAAATTCTTTGGTGAACTTGAATCAGATATCAGAAGAAGGAATGAAGATCGGTTCACTCCATTCAGCTGCAACACAGTGGCCGTTCTTCGTCTTCTTAGGCGGATCCATGTTCTGCCTCCTCTCGAGCAGCATTTGACCCCTTTTCTCATGCCACTCACACTGCTTGAACATCCAACTGCTGCAGATGGACTATGTCAGCATCATGGCCATGATCATCACCTCATTCTTCCCCCCAATCTACTACATTTTCCAGTGTGAGCCCCATTGGCAACTGATAGGTAGAATAACAGCGATGGGGATTTTCACCGTTGTGACACTGCTTGCCCCTTCTCTTTCTTCTGGGAAATTCCAGGCGTTGCAGGCGATGTTCTTCTCGTCCATGGAGTTTTTCGGTATTGTACCTGCGATCCATGCCTGTATTATGAATTGGAGCAATCCCCAGTGCCCGATCACGCTTGCTTATGAGTCGGCCATGGCACTGTCTTACATTACAGGTACTTTGTTTTATGTTAGCAGGATTCCTGAGAGACTAAAACCGGGTTGGTTCGACCTCGCTGGTCACAGCCATCAGATATTTCACGTCTTCGCGATCATGGGTGCGTTGGCTCATTATGGCGCTACTCCGTTGCTCTTACAGTGGTGGGATAGAGTCGGGCACAATAGAAATGTGTGACAACACTAAAAAATTTGTTAAAATTCGATCCATTTCAATCGAACCAAGTGTGAGCTATTTGCTGGGGTTGTGTGAATCAAGAAGCCTTGAGGCGAGATGGCGCTCCATGACAGAGGAGACGCCTCCATTTATAGGGAAGTGAAATGCTCATTGTATTTGTTATATTTTCTCATTTTCCATGGAGGATTTGATTTACAATGTGATCATATGTGGGTAATAATATTTTCTGCTTTCATCTTATTTTGAGCTGTTTGTAGGGTTGTTGCTCCATAATTTTAGTTCTACTATTACTTTTCCTTTTTCGCTATAGTGTCCTGCTGCTACCACCACCACCACCACCACCATGAAAATAGTTTGAAAAAAGCTAAAGCGGGAGGATGGTGAATTACTGGTCCTTTGCGTGGTGAATTTTAAGAAGTTAAGTCATGGACCAATACAACAAATGGAACTACTAAGAGTCTCTACCTAATAGGGTTCCGGAAAAGGCAAAAGATGTAAGCAGATAGAATTTGCAGAAATGGAATTTGCTCAAGCCCATTTGCAATCTATCAAAGCTCTGTGATAAAATAAAAAAAATGTCTGAAAGAAGCGCGAGCTATGAAGAATTTGGAAGTCCAAGAAGGAGCCGCCGTTAGTAAGAAAAGAAACTCAGATGATCTAATTTGCACCTTTAGCGAAGCTTCGTTCCGGCAATCATGCTGCTAAATCTCAAAGGAGAATCAGCTGAGTATTGGCAAAGACAGTTAACAGCTGATCTGGCTTCACAAAATCAGCCACTTCTATGGTTGTCAGGTACACCTTACAACATGTCGTTGAAGTTGAGTCCAAATACGTCGGAACGCATTATCAAATTGTTTACGATTTGTAGTTAGGTTCATAGAAAGGGAGGCAGTAAAATATGCTAGTGTACTGTAGAAATTCCCAAGGAAAATAAAAGAAGCACTTGTCAACCTGTGATAACAAGTCACAGCCATAGTTTTTCTTTTTTATGGTTACTGTATCTCTGACCACAATGATCTTTCCTTCAGTTCATAACGAGAAGAAAATCTGGTGATGTTCATCACCGAATTCATAGGGAAAGACGGAAACTATGACCATCCAATCGTTCGACGTGCATAGTGGCGAATCAAGATGTTTAAATACTTGCAACCACAAGCTTTGCTTTGGAAACAATGGGATATTTGCTTACAGACAAAACCGAATAGTATGTTGAGACAGAAGTTAAGTAGAGAAAATAACAGTGGAGAAGAAGACGACCCCAACAAATACTACCATGAATGATCCTGCAAAACTCAAGAAGGCATCTTTCTAGGACTCATCCTCTCTGCCTTTGTGCCTTCATCAACAGTTGACAGTGTCCTTGGACTGTGATTTGAGCCATGGGTTATCTTCGTAACTTGCTTCATCGAAAGGTCCAAATTGTTTATCTGTCTAGTGTCTTGCCTAATGAGTTCCTTGACAAGTTCAGATGCAACAAATTTGGAAGGATGGAATCAATCTGAGATGGAAATGCTCCTTTAATCCTTTTGGCAGATGCATTGAACCAACACATATGGACAAGATTCGACTTGGCTGGCAAATAAAAAGCACCCAACAATTTGTTGCCAGTGAGTTTAACTTGACAAGAATCGCATTAGTTTTGCAATAGCCAATATCATCACCACTGAACTCTACATGCACACTAGCGAAGAACACTTTGTGTTTTTTTGTTGAATTGTTGCATTACGTCATTGCCTGAAATATATGTAGCTCAGCATTATGTGCTCAGTTTTTTTTTCCATAGCTCGACCCAAATATCTGATGGATAAAAGGCATGACTAGGGCGACCCTTGACAAATGTTCCACGTTGGTTCAGTTTGAAAAGACATTAAGGTGATGGAAAAAGAAACGCTGGCACAATCATTAGGTGCGTTTGTTTTGAGGAAAATTTTTTTAGGAAAACTTTTCTCCATTTTCCGACGTTTGGTTTGCTTAGAAAAATTAGTTGATGGAAAATGTTTGCCTAGTCAAAGTCAACGAAAAATGTTTCCCTACCAAAACTTAAATTCCGAAAAATGATTTCCCCTTTGAAAGAACCAGAAAACATTTTCCAAAATTTTTTTCCTAGTCTTAGGATCCTTGGTTAATGAAAAGTTTATTCTTGTAAAAATAACTTTAAAAAAAAAATCAGATTTTTAATTATTTAAAAAAATTTCAGTTAATTTTTATTATTTTTCTTTTTCTTGCTTCTTCTTCCTCCTGCTTCCCCCTTCTTCCTCCACCAACGGTGATTAGCCAAGATGTAGACCGACAAGCTCCAAGCTTTACCGATCCAAGCATGCCCAAGCTATGCCAAGGCCAATGAGCTCACAGCTCGCCTGATCCTGGCTAGCTTGAGCTTCGTCGGGGCTAGCGAGCTTGTGGCACACTCAGTCTCGACGAGCCGAAGCTATGGCCATCGCAGACCGGTAGTGGCGGAGGAAGGGAGAAAAAGAAAAGTAAAGAAAAGAAAAGAAAAAAGAAAAAGAAAAGAGAAAAGAGAAAAGAGAAAATTTAAAAATAATTAAAATTCCATTTCTAAAAAGAAAATAAAAAGAGAGAAATAAAATAATTAAAAATTCGATTTTTTAAAACAATGTAAAAATTTGAACTTTATTTTTTGCATGAAATTAAGTCATTAGATTGAAATTATTTTCCATTAATATCCAAACAACAAAAATCATTTTCGATCATATATCACCAAACAAAAGAAAACTAACTATATTCTTGGAAAATATTTTATCGGAAAACATTTTCCTATGTCATTGAATTTTCCACAAAACAAATGCTCTTGAGTTGGTACATATGCAGAAGACAATCGCTCTTAGAATTCTACCAGTAGAGTCGAACTAAATATTCAAGCAATTTTGCATTAAGTACTAGATAAGCTTAGTTCTCTTGCTATAAATCTTCATCAAGCAATGAGCACAAAAGTGGGCTCAGGTTGCTGGGCAGTGGTCCTGCAATGCAAGCCTTTATTGTCAAATTGGAGCAATTCCCCCGCGCCCAGTCCTTTATGTTAGTAGGATCTTGTTGAGACGCTAAAATCTGGTTGTTTTGATATTGCTAGTTGCAACCATTAAATAATTTACGTCTTGGGTAACATTTATAGGAATTTGTCGATGCTAGATACATTTCGCTTGTGAACTAAACTACTTTCTCTCAATTTATAGCCAAATAAAGATGTCTTTTTATTAAAATTAGCATGATAAGGAATACAATAGGAACACTCTAGGAGTCGAGCATTCAAAATGCATAATAAAGACTCTAATGCCTACAATTCTACCAAAGAAAATTTCTTCACCATTTCATTATTTTTTCCGTTGCAAAATGTTAAGAAGAACAATCTCTAATGGGGAAATGATGGGATGAGCTTACAAACAAGCTCGAACAGCACATACTGATAGTACGAGTTAAAGTAAAGAAAAAGGACCACCCCAAGGAATGCCACAACATATGATCCAGCAAAACTCCACAAGAAGGCTTCTCTCCAAGGGTCATCCTCCCTGGTGTGATTAATAGATGGCGGTGTGCCCCTTTCCCGATTTGAGTCATCACAACTTATTAATGGTGCTCCACAAAGAAGGGGGTTACCTTCATAACTTGTTTCACCAAAAGTTCCAAATTGATTTTTTCGATCCGGTGTCCTACCTGACAAGTTGTTGTAAGCCACTCTAAAATCTGATAGGGTGTAAAGCTCTGTTAGTTGTGGAGGGATAGGACCGATTAAGCTATTGTAGGACAAGTCCAAGCTCTCTACACTCTTCAAATCGGAAAACGTTTTCGGGATTGATCCCGTCAAATGATTGTGTGACAAGTTCAATGCTCGAAGTTCACCCAAGTGGCCGACCTCCGGAGGAATAAAGCCTGTCAAATTGTTCTGTGAGAGATCTATTCCCGACATGAGTTGTAGAATGTGGCCCTCATATAATTCCAACCTCCTCTTTGTCATGAAGTAAACTTCTTCTAATCTATATGTATACGTAGACCTTCTGTCTTCATAATAGGAAAAAAATATAGAGAATTTGCTAATATATACATATGGAAGCACAATTTGCTGTGAATCAGAAAAGGTATCAAATGCATCTGTAGATACCCTGTTGTTTCCAAATGCCAAATCTTTCAAACAAGAAGGAATTTGTCCAGAAAGATTATTATTAGAGAGATCCAATATGCTCATATTTTTCAATAGACACAGGTCTAGAGGGATTGAACCTTCAAATCTATTTCCTTGCAATAGAAGAACCTTCAAGTTCCAAAGTGAACTAATCCAAGCGGGGACCTTGCCTGATAGTGCATTGTGTCTAAGATCCAATGTAACCATCAATGATGCTCTAGAGAGAAACTTAGGCAAATGCCCAGCAAGCATGTCATTTGTTAAATGCAAGAACCTCATAACTGTAACATTGACACATGGGCGTATATTTGGCCCTAGGTTGTTACCAGATAGGTCTAAAAGCTTGAGACAATGTAAGTTGCAGAAGCTCAATGGTAAAGGACCTCTAAATGAATTACTCGACAGCATAAGCATTTCCAAGAATTCAATATCTCCAATCCAATTAGGAAGTGTTCCAGATAGGGAATTATTGCTTACATCCAAAACTTGCAAGGAGCTATTTAATATGCTAGATGATATGTCCCCTATGAAACGATTGTCGTCCAAATACAAATATCTCAAGCTTGTCAAGTTAGAACCCCTCGGTAGCATATTGCCTTGCAAATTGTTGCTTGACAGTTTCAATAGAACAAGTGACGTACAATTTTTAGCCAATGGCTCTGGTATCTCTCCTGTGAAGCCATTATTCGACAAGTCCAAAGTATGCAAGTGATTCATATTGCCCATGGAGTAAGGGATTCTACCTTTCAATAAGTTCTTTGACAAATTCAAATAAATTAAATTTGGGAGGATGGAACCAATCCAGGATGGGAGCTCTCCTTCAATAATATTAGCAGACACATCTAACTGTAGCATGCTGTCAAGATTCAAATTGGAAGGTAACTGAAAAGTACCTAACAAGTTGTTGCCCGTGAGTTCGAATCGTTCTAGATATACATTATTCTCCAATAGCCAATTTGGGAAATTTCCATTCATTCCATTATGGCTGAGTTGAAGAAGTATCAAATCATGTTGTTCTTTCAGAAAGCTAGGAATCATGACATTTGCGTCTTTGTTGAGCACACAATTTGATAAAGTAAACACCTTCAGTTGAAATGAAGGAAACCAAGTGGGCTCTTCTGTATTTACTTCCAGATGGTTACGATTGTTGAGGAGGTGGAATACCTCAAGGTTGGAATTATTGGCTAGGAAAGCAAGCGAAAGTGAGCCTTTAAAGGCATTTCCAGATAACACAATATATTCAAGTGACTTGAGATTATAGAGGAGAGATGAAGGAATGGCTCCACTGAAATTGTTATTTGCCACATCAAGCACACGGAGTGAGGTCATATTGCACAAGCATGAAGGAAGAGGACCCCAAAATCCATTACTATTGATATCCAACTCTTCAAGGTACCTTAATCCACACAGGCCTGTTGAAGTGGACACTGCAACTATGAGTATAATCTCTATATTGTACTTCATATGATGGTTTGTGCCGAGAATGGAGGTTAGAAAGAGTAATATAGTATCCAAAAGTACAAACAGAAAAATAGGTAAGATAGAGCTTTGGAAAGGAGTCGCATCACCACAATGCTTAATTTCCACTATTCTTTACATTACATTAATTACTTCAAAGTTTGACAAATTTTGAATTGGATTGTAAACAAACTCTAAAGTTGATATTGTTCCTAGATTTATGGCGTAATTGTATGGCAACTTCTAAACCTTTGCTCGATTTTCATCATAGTTTCTGAAGTTTTTTTTTCCAATTTAATCATGTACTTCTAAAACCCCACACCCCCCCCCCTCAAATCTAATGCATGGCGCCCTCTAATTTGAGGCCACACTTCAAATCTGAGGTAATTTTGGCTCAAACCGAAAGTCGTCTGGTGGTGGTGATGGCGACCGAGTTTCGTGATGTGATGACGAGTCTGAGCGCCGCGGATGGTGGGGGTAGCAATGGACACCGGCGCTGAAGATTTTTTTTTTTTTTAATAAGTCCGTATGAGTTTTTGATATTATAATTATTTATTCTACTCTATATATTGTTTACCTTAATGGTAAAAAAGACAATTTTCAGATAAATTAATTTATCCATAATAAGATGTGCTTTCTTTGTTTGATTTTATGCATCTTAGTTTACTGATATAAATTTTCAGTTTCTTATATAATTTTCGCCGCCTAGTTGAATTTATTAACACTGGCAATCCCTGAAGTTTAACCACCATTGTGGTATAATGTGTAAAATGTAAGTACTTTTTGGATTTTGATTCCCCGTTAACTTTTGCATTTAATTTTGTTATGATTCCTGTACAATATTTGAACTCCTCTGATACATTGTTATTTCGGACTTCAAAGCAATAACTCCTTGCATATGTTATGTTATCACACTACTCTTTAAAAGCACGGGGGCCTAAACTTCAATCTTCAAAGATCATGGATTTAATTGAGAAATGAACAACCTTTTAACAATCACGACGTCGTGATCCCACAATTAAGACATTGAGCATGACCTACGTTTACTTATAGCTTCCAGGGACATTTAACTAAATCCTTCCAACTTCAAGCATGAGTCAAACAACTATATGATGTCACTTACCTAAAAACAAGTCGTTGGCGCTAAGTTATTTGAAGCAAATGTGCGGTCAAAATATTATCTCTGGAGAACGTCTAATATAATGCAGTCATGCCTTCTATGTTCAAGAAAATCTTATCTTATTTTTAAAAAGGTGATATATGAAAGCATTTTCGCAAGAGTACCTTCCAGAAACTTCGAAGATGCGTTCAATCCACATTGATTGATGTACAAGGCCTTGAGAGATGTCATCCTCATAATGTCCGTGAGGGCATCATTGGCCAAATTGTTCACACCAAGATCCAATACCTCCAAATTCACACCTATAATTGACAAAAGGTTCTCAAAATCAAACTTTATGTATCATGACATGGTCTTCTATTCTACATGTACCTTCAGGCTGATTGGAAGACAATTTTTGAGCCTCTGCTGAAGTTTGCTTGTACAATGAGGGGACTCGTTGTAGATTATTGAAAGATAGATCAAGTCGCTTCAATTTCTTCAAGTGCAGCGATCCATTTAAATCTGATCATAGAAAGATCCATGCATACCTGATAGTTAATAAATTATCTACCAATATCAAATGTCTAACTATCTTCCATTTATCTAGAATAACTATATGCTCATGATGAAGAAAATTGATTTCTATGCAGAAACCAGTTGATCCGACATATCTGAGCATCAACAAAGTCTCCGTCACATGCATTTGTAAACCAAGTTCATAAACGGGTAACTTATAGCTTCAACAATGTCTATCAGATGTAGTTAATTAGCAAAGCTGAGAAAATGTTCCCTCGTTTGCTCCCATGTGACATATGACTTTACTTTTATGACTGCCTCATGGCAAGATACATGACATAATTTTGCCATGTGACCCGTATTAGACCAACGAGCATTGATTTATTGAGCTGTCATCTCTGAACTTCTATCTCTTATTGAATTTAAATTACAAAACATGAATAAAAGGAAAATAATTTTCAGAATATATTCTTGAAGATATAGTTTATTTTGCAACGTGAATGTTCCATTATGTGCTCACCATATGACATTTGATTCTATCTCTATATGACCAGATACAATGCCTCGTTTTTTCTATGTGGCTCACGTCGATTAATAAGTATCAGTTCAATCATTTGTCATTTCCAAACCTCTATCTCTTTTGAGTTTAAATTTCGAATCATGAATAAAGAGAAAAGTTTTCATATATATTCTTGAAGATATAATTTATTTTGCCATCCCCAAACTTCAAAATCTTGTTACTTTGAAAGTCAAAAAATGCATAAAGAGAAATTATCACGTTCCTCAAATATAGAAACAATTATTCCAACAAATAAATACATTGCATTTAAAACTGAACAAAATACAACAAACTAGTGATAAATTTTATTTGTGATGAGCCATCGAAGATTAAAAAGTATAATTTTTTTATTTAAGCCAATGCAATTTTGTTAATTAGTTTATCACTTTCAGTTAGAAGGAAATTAAACAAAATATAAAATCCTATTGCTTCAAAGATTACAATCAAACTTTTAAACTTGCAATACGCCTTTTAAAATTATAAATCGTTAAAAATCATGACTTCTTTAGAATGTGACATATTTGCATTTAATTTAGAATTGAAAGCAATAACTCGAACAATATACTTATATATTAATTTAGTTTGACTAATTTTAAAGATGGAAGCTTTTGGTATATGTTGTACGGCCTAAATGGCCTGGATTTGTTTAAACTAACCAAAATGTCATTGTCTCGATAAGTCTCGGTCAAGCCACGAATGCCAAAATCAGTCGGAAGTTTTTCCTCCTGGACCTGACCTCTCTCTCTCTCTCTCTCTCTCTCTCTTTCTCAATAAATGTTGTAGCTGCTGGATTCGATAAGATACAAATTCAATCTCTCATAGGCGTAAGATGTAGTATTGCTGTGCCTTATTTGTGGTAGAGGAGATTGTAACCAAAATAATTAGTTCTTGGTCAATCCGTCAATGCCAAAATCAGACAAGATTTTTCCTCTGAGACCACTCTCTGTCCAGCTTGTCGCTTTTCTTCTTCAGGCATTGCTTCTTATTCCATCATTTGACTATCGAAATCATTAATGCTTCACTTAGTATTTGGAGATAGAGGTTACAAAAATTGAGAAGAAAAGTTAGTTAAAATTCACAATTTGCCTTTTCTTCCATCTCACATAAATTTTATACTAAAATTTTCCGCTAAAATCATCCCATTTTACCTCACTGTCCAATTAAAGCCTCAAGAAAAATTAGATTTTGGTTCATTAAAGGGTTCCCAGCTTTTTAGGCTGTGGAAATAGGCCTTTCCCTTCAGTATACATATTCATTTAGCTTTTTGAGTGTATAAAAGTAAATATAGGCATTTTATCTGCATCCTCCTTTCTTCTACACAATTTTAACTTTCTGGCGTAAAAAAAATCAGAGCTGAAATTAGCAAGATTCTTCAGAGCAGAGAGTGAGGAGTTTTGAAACAATAGTTTGGAACTCTCAAGCCAAGGGTTGAGGAAATTACAAAGGATAGAGTTTGAAACGTACTGATCTAAGAGTCACCTAATGCAAAGCGCAATGTCTTGTGGGACATTATGTGAGCAGAGACTTAAAAAGACTCACATATAAAAAGGAAAAAAAAAAAAATATATATATATATATATATATATATATAGGATTCTTCATTTGCATATTAAAAAATGAAAAGGTAAATAGAAGAAAAAAGAAATGAGAGGAAAGGAAAAAGGCAAAAAAAAAAAAAAAAAAAAATCAGAAAATATGTAGAATGATATCGTTTCATCAAGAGTTGTACATGTCAAATTACAAGTCGTGTCATACAGGAAGACCTGCGCAATTTCCAACTGCAAGTGGCGGAAAGGACTATTTGAATTCAAGAAAAGGTTTATAATTACACTAGTAAAATTGGAAATTTTATAACTGAATTTGCATATGTAATTTAGGACTAAATGAATAATTTTCCCGACTAAAAGAGAAGAGGAAAGTAGAAAGAGGACACAAAAAAGAAAGAAAAATAATAAAAAGCAAAAGGAAAAGAAAATGGGAAATCAATTTGGACTGTCAAATGGTTTTTGTGTTGAGGTATTAAACTTTCAAGACAGAAAACTTACAATTATCCTGAATATAGAGGATCTCAATAATATACTAAGAGCATTTGAATGATTTGAATATCATCTTTACTTTTTATCATATCGCTTAATTCGGAATTTCTTGCTAATCTTCTTAAAGGTGCATGTAAGTCATATCAACTGAATCACGTCAATATGATAAATCTGTCATCTAATTTCTTTTTCCATTTATGTCTATTATTGTTCAATGCGTTATTTGCCCAACATTAAAATGACTTTCCGAGTCTACATAAACTAAAGGTTGACCTGAGAAGCACTAAGTTTTCTGGTTTTCTTTCATGTCTGGATGCATAGGTGGAGTGGCTTGGTTTTTGGAACCATTTGCCTTCTCCTACTAAGAACTGGTCCATGCATCCAGAAAAATATAGATGATTGGAAGACGTAACCATAAAAGAAAATAAGAAATTCAAATAATTTCAAGATAAAAGAAGAAAGTAAGTCATAATATTGTTTGGATACTAGAAAAAGGAATGATCAAGAGAGAAAAGAAATGATGCATTATCACTTTATTGTACTTTTATGTATATATAATTTATGTAATTATATTAGAAATACATCAAAGGTAAATGTGGGAAAGAGAAAACAATTTTTTGATAAAAGTATTAGTGCTCTCAATCTCTCCAAATCCCTTTATATGAGGGATTTAAAAGACACACAGCTACACATAATTTTTCTTGATATGGTTTAATCTTTTCTTTTTCTAGTCCATTTCTTTCCCTCTATCCAACTATTACACTACCTTTAAGACCTTTCTCTTCCCTCTAAAATAATCCCATTTACCAATCTACTTTTCGTGATTTTTAATTTCAATTTCTTTCATCTTTTGTAAACCCGATAGCTCTCGCAATTTGACTTTCATTTATCATAAAACACTCAAAACCTTTTCAAAAATGTGAATATTGATATGTAGAATGATAAACTTGATTTTCTTTTTCTCATTTTGAATATTGAGAGGAAGCCACAAATAAAAACATTACGTAGATTTTGGTCCACTTCCAAACAAGTGCAAAATTGTTGGGGTGAAAAATTCGAACAAGTCTACCTTTTATGATATAAAAAAAATGTTGGAATTTGGTAAAATCATTGCTCATTAAGCTGATTCTATTTTTGTTTTTTGTACTTATCATCGTCATGGAAATGAATCTCGTAATTAAATTATGATATGTGCGATTAACTACTTTAAGAATCACATCATTTGTGCAATCAGATGTTTGTCATTAATTCACTTTTACAGTTTATAGCACCTAGAATGACATTTTTTCATTGTTCAAAATTGTAAACATAATTTAGAAACATAATTGAAAAAAAGAAAAAAGAAACAAAGAGCAGAGAGAGAGAGAGAGAGAGAGAGAGAGAGAGAGAGAGATGCACCTGAGAGATAATTATCCCTTAAATCCAACATTTGAAGTTCCTCCAGAGGTAGGAATAGAGATGCATCAATAACCCAAGGGCCGTATTCTTGCAATGTCAAATTGCGTATATAGCTCAGAACTAGTTGAGTTACTCGCGAAGTGGTGTTATCGCACTCGATGCCTTCCCAGCCGCAACAGTCACCATCGTCATCTCCCCAAGACGGAAGAGAAGACCTGTTTGGGTGGTTGAAGGTAGCCTTAATCTTGAGGAGGGCATTCCTCTCTTCTTCCAAGCACCCCATGCTTCTTCCATTCCCCATCAATACCAACAACACCCAAGTCCACAAACACAATAAAAAATACTTCATGTTTGTATGGGGTTTTGTGCATTATCAATTTCTTCTGCTTCACAATGTGCAAACTTATGAGGGTCATCTACTTAATTTCTATGATCAGAGTCTTCCCTTTTAGTGATTATTACGGTAGGGCCAACTCCACGGAACAATCATGGGAAAACTCAGAGTCTATTGGGACCAATTCCACGGAACCCGCGATTTTCGCTATTAACTTGACCTAGAACTTCTCCAAAACAGAAAAGATCAAGATTATAAAATGATAAAAAAAAAATTACTATTAGCAAATCAACAAAAAAATGTGCCCAAGAATTACTTCGCAAAAAGAGAGGGAAATAAGTAAGGTTTGACATTGTTAATTTTTAAAGCAAGTGTTGTTTTGCGAAGAAATATCAAATAAAGTGGTATTTGTTTGGACTCATTGACGGAAAAATAGGCTAATTTTGATCAAATCGATAAAGTGATCATGAAAATATAGTCAACATTTAGTATATCTTATAATTAACTTGAAGTAAATGAATGCAAAATTGATTAACAGTCTGTAAAAAAATACAGGCTTAAGTTCGTGCAACACACGGATACTTTCCTAGCATTAAATAAAAATATTTTTAATCGTCTGCCAAGGCATAAGCAAAACGATTGGGTTGTTTAAGGCGGATTAGTAGGGCATTCCTCTCTAGTCTCTCTTTCGGACCACCCTGTTAGCTTCCACTTTCTTCCAATAACGACATCATTGAAAGTCCTTACGCGCATGGACAGTACAATGAAGGACCCTTCAAATTCCGAACAGCTCACAAATTTCGTGGGTTTAGCAATTAGTCAAGAAGTAATTATATTAAATTGACTCTGGACCACTGAAGACGGGGTATCCAAGGAGATCTGATAATCCAAATTTACTTTAGTATATATAATATGTTCATGGTATACTTGTTCGTGGCCCGTACGTTCTATGTTTCTGCTAGGGACCTTTTTGACTTAAACATTTGACAGATCTTATCCTCTCTTATTGTCATTAAAGCTTGCCGTGGCCTAGAAGTATTCGAGGGAAAAGCATGCCAACAATTTGAATTTTGTTGAGAATTAAGGACATGAAAAAAATGATAGAGAAGAAAGCAAGCACCACAGTTGATTCAATCCCCGTGAAATAAAACCAATCAAGTTCTTAATGGAAATTGAATGTTGAACAATAACCGTGGACATCGGAACATGAGTGCAAATTTATTCAGTTTATTGTGAGGCTATCGAATCACATGCGCTTAATAGATGTGACTTGTAATATGTAGACATCATATCTATTGTTGGGTCACATGGGTCTATTATTGAATTTATTGATATGTTCAACGAAACTATCACAACCAAGCTGAAAAGTGTTGCACCCCCTTGAAAGATGCTTGGGTCTGTTATTGCTAATTATATGTGTTGAATAATACGTAACTACATAACCATATATGCCAACCAATAAAATCTAAAAAAGTGGAATCTTTTGATATTGAAGATATATAAACATGTTCTTATATATAAACATGTTCTTATACTGTTTAAAAAGTTTGCAATGTATATATTATATATAAATTCCCTTATTCGTCTGAAAAAAAGGATTGCCATATATAAAGTATGTGATATCTATATCTGATATGTATAATATTATCTAATGTATCCATATAAACAAAGGGTTTTTGTGCATTATACGGTCCCCTGTGTGGGTTTCCCGGCCCACCCGGGGACGCTGACGGGTCGGTGCTGCCCCCTCTTGATAGTACTACGGACGACCCCGAGTCCAACCTCAACTATGATCCAGAGCTCGAGCTATCACCGTGAGGACACCAGCGAAAGATGGGAGCCATTTTTTGTAACTGCCTTGGTAGAAAGAGCTAGGACAAACCCCTTCAACACCCCCCTTCCCCCTTTTGATATATTTCTAGTATGAGGGGATATCCAGTTACGGAACGGTCCTAAGGTTGGGCTTGTAAATTTGTAATCGTTCCACGTAGATAAATAAAGCTGAGAAATTATGTAGTATATATGTGAATGTGTTTTCTCCCTAACTATCTGTTGTCTGTTATTGATTGATTAGGTGAACGGAGATTGCATACTTCTGCATGTGCTTAATGAAAGATAAAAATCAATGGGATGATGACGTCTCTTGGGACGTCGCAATTTCATCCCATGAAGAGGAGGATTGTCACGTTCCCGCGACAAGGGTAAGGTCCAGGGCATGACATTATACAAACTGTGTTTCCAGTAATATCATTTATTTGTCTTTTTACACACTAGAATTTCATTCGAGGCGTTTTGAGGGTATATTGGAAATTGTACTAACAATAGATTTAAGATTTATTATGTGTAGACTTATGCACAAAACTCTCTGTTCATGCAATGACTTGACAACTAAATTAGTAGTTTAGGATTGTTTTATAGAAGTGACTATTTATAAAGAGAATGACAGAAATCAAAGTGACTTTAGGATATTTTATTCATAAAATAGACCATCACGTTGTTTTATTAGTATGCGCTATGTAATAGTGTAAAAGAAGTAAGGAATAATAAATAAAATTTCATAAGAAGTCATAACGAATCACCAAAATTTGGAAAAGAAACTATAAGAAAAGAGGACAAGGAAAGGCAGCTCTCAAAGAAAATATAGAGGCATCGGTACATATTTGTTGAATGGATAGGTGCCTATGAATACATGATTCTATTAAGCTCCGGAACAGGACAAGCGTGAGCTAACTCCTGATATAAGCATGTAATTACTCCAATCTAGGGATGGAAATTTCCTAACTAAAATGATGACGATGAGAAACTAACCAATATGAAATACAACAAATCATGAAACTAATGCATACACGTAAATGGGTTCGGACTGCTCCCCATCAAATCCGAACCAATTGTGACTCGGCGCCATCAAGCCCAAACCAACCGGGTTCCAAAATCTGAGAAATCGAGCCGAACGCTCTCCTCGAGGACTCGTTCACCCATTATTAGATAGTAAACACATGCAACCCTTATTAAACACTAAAGGCGTTTTGACAAGTAAACACGAATAAGTATGCATGCCCCCTATCAACTAATGGCACAATCAAGCATAAAGGAGACCAAAACTCATTACGAATCATGCGATGCGCAACCAACTAATTCTGGACAGAACTAGGTATGATCATTCTCGCAGTACTCCACGGTGAATTTCGCAACAAGACACAATAATTGACATCCAATGGCCTCGATTCATCTTTTAGTGACAAGTCTTCAGTTTATAGATTCATGAATAACATCAAATGGTAATCACGCTGAAAATCGTAAGGATCTTCCACTTGCCCTGACACGCACAAGTTTTTTTTTATCTCTCTCTGGATGCTCTCTGACAAAGTCAGTTGAACCATTTTCAAGATGTTCTAGATTTCTCTTTGCAAGATTGTCAAAATTTGAGGCATACAGATGTCAAAGAACATAGGCTGGAAAAATCTCTTCAAATGTCAAAAGCATAGGCTGACCAAACCTAATAAAAGACACTTCATGTTTATATGTGTTTGCACCAAAAAATAACCAATTTTTTTTTTTATTATCAACATATGATAGACCTAATTGACAAGAGCAGAGTTTGATAAGCAAAGCGAAGCGAATATTCCAAATGATTAATAGTTATTATCAACATATAACCAACTCCAGTGATTTCCGTTTAATAGTTGTTGATAAGCAAAGCGAATATTCCAAATGATTAATATTTTAATAGTTATTTCAAGAGCTTGCCAATGTTGTAAGATTTTTTCTGACATGGGCTACATTAATTGAAATTTGTTATAACCGTTTCATAGGATTAATCTAATAAGGTGAGATATAAAGATTCTTAATTAATCTAATATTGGGCTAGCTAATTGTCGAGTAAAGCCCGACTTGTGACGAGAGAGCCTGTTGCTTAAATATATATAAATAATACTCAAGACTTTCTACTAATCCTGACACCCAAATATCCTCACATAAGGAACAGTTACAAAACGTTGAGCATGAGGACAGTTTCATTGAGTCAGTAATACAGGGAGCAATAGAGGAGAAGTGTTTGAGTTATAAATTGTTGCTACTCCACGTAAAGAATAATGGATTTCAAATAAAGTGCGTAAATCTCTCGATTATATGTGTTTCAAGTTCTAGTTGGAGATCTTGGGTTGCCGATTTTGTGGCTAACCAATGTTGCTTGGGCCATATCATTATAGTGTAACGCATTACTTGTTTGTATATTCATTGGATCAATTAAAATTTACCGATTAGGATGTAGTATAATTTTATTAATTTTCTCAACCAAATATAACAAAATAACTCAATAAGTTAAGCTTATCAATTAGATTCAATGTATCATTTTCCTTTCTTTTTTTTTTTTCACCAAACGTTGAATGTTTAAATGCCAACTTCATCATGTAGGACACATGTAATTTTATTTTATTTTTGGTCGAAAGACACATGTATAATTTGAGCAAGTCATTTTGGTCACTTCCCATAGAAATGCTTTATTTTTTGACGGGGATGTACATCATGGCTTGACCCACAATTCTCCCAAGTCGCTTCGGTCTCTTGCGATGAAGGCTGGGTAATGCTTTACTTTCTTGATAGTGATGTCCATTATAGAAACTAAAGCGAAAAGACCTCGACTAAAATTAATGTTTCTTTCATCCAAAAGCAACATGAAAATGATGGAAAAGAAAGTCGGCTTAGTAAGTCAATTTCTCTTTCCATCTTGGATGAGATTTTATCTCTTTACCCAGGCTAATTACTTATTTTTCTCGCAAAGCTCTTGATCGATGCTTCGAATATTGGTCAACGCAAAGACCACGTATGTGGATTTGAAAAGGATTGCAATTTTCTAAAGTCTGGAGTAACTTTATCCAGTCGAGTTAACCCCAAATTCAAGTTCCAAAGAGAGAGAGGGACAAAGAGAAGTTAGTAGCCTGAAAAAACTTAAAAAGAAAATTAGAAAAGACGCGCCAAGGACCGACCTGTCAACCTCATCCCTAAGAAATGTGGGGGGTTGATTCGTTCTGGTCGATTCAGATTTTTAAGCTCTTTTGACGGCACCTGAATTACTAACTTTTATTTTTATTATTATTATTATTATTACTACTACTACTACTGTCTTTCCTCTTTAGCATCCCTTGCGCTAGAGAGGTGGATTTTTTTTATCTTTGATGTTGAATGGGACTGGGCTTGTCTGTAGAAGTCGTCCCCCTTCCAAGGGCCCATGATGAACCGAGCAAGGCCCTGTCTATCAGCTGGAGCCGCTGCCGACGGTTTTTGGCGGCTTTTCGTTGCCCGCACGCACGCCCGCGGAGAGAAGGTAGCCTGGACAGAGTGATGAAAGGAAAAACCCTCAGCGGAAGGAGAAGATAAAAAAATTAATTTTTAGATGCATTTATCCCACAAAAAATATTTTATCATCAACAAAAACATTAAGAAACAAATTATTATTGCTAACAAAAATATATTTCCCTGATTATTTATTCTCAACAATACAAATAACTATTTTTAGAAATTTGTTTACAAATCACTGAATCCACTAAGTTCCCATAATATATATAAATAAACTTTGGAACTCAACCTCCTTTACAGTTAGCTTGTTTTCTCATTTTGGCCATGGAAGAATTTTAGCCTTAGGCTCTGTTTATTTCACGAAAAATAATTTTTAGAAAAAAGTTTTATAGATTTTCCAACGTTTGGTCATAGAAGATAAATTAGTCAAGGAAAACATTTTCAATCAATAAAAAAAAGGAAAATTGTTCAAAAAGCCTTAAATTTATGCACTTTTATCCATTCAATCATAAACCTTTTACTTGTGCTAATTAAATCCTAAACATTTTTACGTTTGCCAATTGAGTCCATCTATTCAATTTTGCTCATAAATTACTGACGTGGATACTGACTATTTTATGTGACATGGCTAATGCTGACGTTGACTTTTTTTAAATAATATTATATCATTATTTATATTTATTTTTTTTGTTTCATTTATTTTCTTTACCTCTTTTGGATTCAAGCTGGCCGCAAGTGAGGGTTGGTGAACCTAGCCAGCACAAGGTGAGGGTGTCATGGCCCTCGTCGACCAAAGCGAGGGTGCTAGCAAAAGCCACATTCAGGCCAAGTAAGGGTTTTGCAGCCCTCACCAACTCCAAGCGAGGGTGTGGCATCCGTCACCTAGATCAAACAAGGTCCACAACGCCCTCGCCCAATGCCAGCAAGAGTTGGTGAACCTTGCCAGCCTGAATCAAAAGGAAAGAAAAAAACCAAAAAATTATAAAACTTTTCAAAAAAAATATTAAAATATTATTAAAAATGGATGCATATACTAAAAATCCAAAAACTTGTCACGAAAGTGCAATTGAGTCTTAAAATTTATAAGTACAATTAAGTCCAAAAACTTATGAAATTGATGCAGTCGAGTCATTTCATTAACTACGTCCAACTTGACTGATGGAAAATAGTTACATGACTTTTTTAAAATATTTTCTCTACTCTTCAAGATGAACTTCATTCTTCGAGTTCACCCATCCAAGCAACTCGAAAATCATCACCATATTTAAGTGTAGTGGTGAATTTGCTCATTTACAAGTATGGCGGCCAACCATCTTCTATCTCAAATGCAATATCAAACGTGCTTCTAGGCATCCCCTAAAATGTCTAACTCTTTTAAACGAGATAGAACTTCTCCGAAAAGAGAACCATATGAGAGATCCACTATAGTCATGTCTTGCAACTGACATTTGTGAAGAGATTGAACCTTCAAAATTGTTTCTATTCTGAAGAACCCTCAAGTTCGAGAGCAAACTAATCCTAACGGGATCTTACTTAACAGTGCATTATCCCTTAGATCACAATTGACGAAGCTCCGGAAAGGAAGTCGGTAAAAAGCCTTGCAAGCTTATTGCCTTGCAGATGCAGGAACCTCCTAGATGTAACATTACCATAAGGGGTTGTAGTTGGGCCAAGACTATTACTTGAGAAGTCTAGGAAACTGATATGGCCTCATTTGCATAAGCCCCTGTTGACACCTAAATTTTGACGATCTGGTCATTTATTTATTGCATAGAAAATTAGGGGTTAATTTTATTAATTGCATAGCATATAGATTTAGGTTGCATTTATTTTGTTATTTGCATTTTTTGCATTTTATTAGATCGGTGGCGGATGAGTTCAAATTAGATGGATCAGGCTCACGAAGCGAGCAAGTTGGCCCAAGCCCGTATTTTTAATGATCGAAAATTATCTCGTGGGAAAATTGATTTTTGAAATTTTGCCGGGATATGATTTTTTTTTTTTTGATAGGGCAGATGGGTAAAAAAAAATATTGTGAGTTGGCTTTGAAAGATTTGGATTTAGAGAAAAATTTCATCTTAATCTCGAATCCTTATCAGGATGGGATGATTTTCATGAAAATATTGTGGATACCGATTCGAAGAAAAGTTGAAATCCAAATTACTTCCCCTGTGTAAGGAGTGCACGGAGATCGATAAAGGGGGGCTTGGCTTTTTCTTTATTGGGTAAAAGAACACAAAACGTGAAAAAAAAAAAAAGTAATCAGAGAGAAGTGTAAAGGCAGAAGGGGGGTGATTTAACCCCTACTGTTCATCATCTCCCCAAGCTCGCTGCCCACGCTGTGCTCCATCCCCGGCGCCCGTTGTTGCTCCATCCACGACCGCCCGGTGTTCCTCCGCCTCACCGCGCGACTACCGCCGTCAACCGCACCCGCGTGGCTGCTCCGAGAGCCCGGCGTGCCTGCAGTGCCTCCATCGTCGACGCTCCTGATCTGGTCCTGATCTGCTCAGCCCGGAGTCTAGCAAAGCCACCGCCTCCTTCCCGCGGCACCAGCAGCTGCGCCTGGGCCCTACCGGACGCCGAGCCGACGCCTCCTGCAGCTCACCGTGATCTTTGATCGGTGACCCAGCTCGCAAGCCGACTGACCCACTGTGACCCGCGACCTCCTGCTAGCCCACCACCGCGCCGGAGTGCCACCTGATACGCACCTCTGCGTAACCAACGCCGCCGCGCCTCTGCACTCGCGAGCTCGCCGCTCCGCTCTACCGCGCACCACTACCGCCCTGCTGCTCGAGCCTTCCGACCCGACGCTGCTCTGTCCAAGCCCGATTGCCCCGAGGACCAGCGACCGACGGCCTTGATCTCGACGCCCTGTTGCTCGGAGCCGAAGCCCTGTGACCTGCCTTCGCCCGTTGCCGCCCTCGCCAGAGTTTCCCCTTGCCAGACCTCCGGTCCGCCGCCCCTCACCGAAGCCGGTGACTAGCCGCACGAGCAAGCCCACTTTTGGGAAAAAAAAAAAAAAAAAAAAAAAAGAGGATTAAGTAGTCTTTTTATTTATTTATTTTTTGTTTGTTTTTATTTTCTTCTATAGCTTGTTTTTTTTAGTGAAATTGTTCCTAAATATATGATTGATATTCCAACATGAAAGTGCCTCTCAAATTAGGGGTTGTCAGTCCGATTTTTGCTCCCAAAATCCCACTCGCAATCCCTTGTAAAAATCGACAATCCAATCTCACGCCCGAGATTCGATTCGCGATTTAATTTTAAAATTGGTCAACCCAATCTCATGCGCGAGATATGGTTCGCCAATTTTTGGATATCAACATTATCTTGCTTGATTTGATGTCGTGGTGTTTGAGTTAGTTTTATTTTCGTAAAAGGAAAAAGAAATAAAAAAAAATTGAATTAGGTTTAGGTTTGTTTTTTTTTTTAATTATCTTTGCATGTTTAGAATAGGGGTTTTATTTTGAATCATGAAAAAGGAAACAAAAAAAAGTGCATTCATTTAGGTTGTTAGTTTTTTTTTTTTTTATTTGAATTGCATGTTTAATTATGTGTTAGTTTTAATTTCGGATTTCATAAAGAAAAACACAAAAAAAAAAAAAAATCATTGTGCATGTTAGGTTAGAATTGCATGTTTCATTTTAAATTTAGATAATCTTTTTAGATAAATTGCATTTTAGATTTAGATAATGTCTTAGTTTAAATTAGGATTTAATATGACTTAGTCCCTAGTTTAAATTAGATAGAATCTTAATCTAGCTAGATCATTTTTGCATTTTTTCTTAAATTTCGAATTTTATGAAAATAAATAAATAATATAAAAATACAATTCGTTTTTCTAGGATAGATTGCTTTTTTTTTTTTAAATAGAAAAATCATGTGCATGTCATATAGAATTAGGCCCATGAAATGCACGTCATTTTAGTGATTGTTATTAGATTCATTTAATTAGAAATTGCCTGTCATTAGAGTTAGGTCATTTTGGTTAATTTAGATTGCATATTTAATTATTGCATGTTCATTAGGAAATCATTAGTGTTTTTTACTCATTCACATAGTTTAAGACATTTTGCCATGCCATATTATTTCATTTTATGTTAGAAGCATTGCATTGCATATGAACTATATTCTCGTTAAGAAATGAAAGCAAAAATTAAGTGATTGCTTGTTAATTAGAAATCATATCTAGGATTGCTGATGTGAATTCTGATCTAACAACGCAGATGCTTTCGTTGCTTTGAGGTAAGTTCTGCATTATTTAATTGCTTTCTTGAGTGTTAAATTGGTGGTATGCGCACCTGCATGATCGCCTCACATGTTAGGAAAGTGAATTAAAATCAATTTAAGCTGCCTGCAAAACATTTTTTTTTTCAAAATAAAAAGAAAAATGTACCAAAAGGGCACTAGGATAGTTTAGTGTAACCAAGTCCCCGTACTCATGATCTCTAGTTCGTAGAAGTAAAGTAAATCTCCCGTTACTTTACTTGGGTTTCTAATCGACCAAAAAAACAAATAGATTAGTGGCGACTCCTAGTTAAAAATCAATTGCATGTTAAAATTTGAACCTAAGTCGCGAATTGGTATGGGCTTGGGAGAGCCCGAGTTAAGTCTAGGCTTAACAATCCATTAGCCAAACCCTAGGTGGATCACCAAAAATTTGGTCGCGACAGCCCCATTGGCAAAGGACTTCCTAGTGAGTTATTTGACAGCATAAGAGAATTTAAATGTTGGAAAGCATCAATCCAATCGGGGATCCCTCTAGACAGGAAAGCATTATTAACACCTAAAATCCTTAAGCCCAGAACTATTCAATTGACTGGGTGATAAACCACCCGTGAATTCATTGCTATCCAGATGCAACCATTTCAGACCAGTCAAGTTGGTGATCTCGATAGGATATGGTTATGCAGTATCCCCAAGGACATACAACCTGTGGCTAGTGCATCTGGCATATCTCCTGTGAAGCTATGAGTCGACAAATCTAAAGTCATAACATCTTCATGTTGCCATGTAAGCAAGTATTCTTCCTTTCATTATGTTCTGTGGCAGGTGTCGACACCTGAATTTTTGTTGACAAGTCAAACATGCATTTTTTGTAATAAAAAAATTAGAGAGATATAAGAAATACACAAGAAATTAAATAAATAACAAATAGTAAAAAAAAAAAACAAAAAAAGAAGAAGAAAATAATAAGAAAGACTCCATTTTCGGTCATTATTGAAAGGGCCTGGTCCAATTCGCGCAGCCCAGACCTGATCTACAAGAGCAGCCCAGGCCATACCAAGCCCATCATAGGAAGCATCGGCCCAGAGACCAAACCCAAGAAACCCACAAGCCCATTAAGCCGGACCTGATCCGCTATCCACTCTCGGGGTTCAGGAGCTTCCCCTGGCGATTTCCTCTCCATGTCTCTTGTGGTCCGTTGCTCTGAAAGAGCAGATATCGTGAACTAACCAGCATTGTTTGAGTTCCTTCGGTTTTTCGGTGGTGGATGCTTTGAATTTCTAGCATGTCTGAAAGAGGAAGGATCTATGTGAATAGGAACTGATTTGGGTTTGTCCGTGTCGTGTTGAGACAGTGTATGAGGATAGTGCGGAGGCATCGAGGGGTTTCTTATCTTTTTGATAGCTGATGGAGCCGAAACTTCTGTTGCATCTCTTCTTCATGGTTGTTCTGTTTGGGTGTCCAAATCTGCTTGATCAGCCCTTTTGATCTGCAAATTTTGCCTAAAAGATTCGACTATTAAATGTCCGTGAATGCTTGTTTCAATGTTTTGCTCTGATGACATTGCTTGCTTGACTTCAAATGCTCAGTCGAATTTAGTCATACTTTATCAATGCTTCGCTTAAAAAATAAATAAATATAAAAAGATAAAAAAAAAAAGGGCATTCTGACAGTAGCTCCCATATTCATGTCTCGAAACTCAAATAACAAGGTCATATATATTTTTAGTCGACTCATTCGGATACTTTACTACACTCTATATTTTATTGTTCTTTATTGTTATTGAGTAATGTGAGGTTTTAAGTTTAGCTTACAAGGTTCATGCCTAAAACTCAAATAATGAGACTATGTATATACTTTGGCTGACTTGGTCGAGTTACCTTATTGTACTTTATATTTTGTCGTTTTGAATTTGTGCTAAGTGATGTGAGGTTTATAAGTTTACCTCACAAGTTTCTGTCCCAAGGCTCATTAATAAAGCCATGTATGTTCTTTGCCCAACTTGTATTGGGTTTATTTTTTGCATATTTTATCTTCGCCGTCTTTACTTTCGTGCATAACATCGTTTGACGTGTAGCTTTTATTATTTTAGTTGTTATAATTTTCTTTTTATTGATTAATAAAAAAAGCCTTAGTGTTATGAAATACATGAATGAATGAGATACATGAATGAATATTCATTATATTCATTTTATCTAATGTACTTATTACAATGAACGTTCATCTCCCTTATCCAGTACATGTATCATTCGATACATTGATATTAATGATAAGTACATTCTTGTTCTCCTATAAATAGGAGTTTAGTTTTGATGTACAATAACAACTATCAGTACAATAATCACAATACAATGAAATATTTGGCTTTCTCTACTATCTCTAGTGTTCACTTGCTTTCTCTTCTCAATCTCTTCTCTATTATATATTCGCAACGCAACATTTTACAACACGTTATCAGCACGATGCTCTAACCGACTGAGTAAGTAATTTTTGCAAGCACGAAGATCTACCGATTGAGTAAGTAATTTTTGTAAGGTGGATATTCTTTTTATTAATCAACTTATACTTCATCTTCTTCTATCAATTCTTCATTGTTATTTCAAATCTAAAGGTATCCTTTTGTTCCTAAAGTGGCAGTGGATATTAGGAAATTCTTTTAATTAATTTAAGGATTTGATTTTGCAAGGATTATATGCAAATTTTATAATACTTGGCACCTGAAGTTGTCAATATAAATACAAATGGAAAATACCGAGAAAAAGGAAGATGTTTGTTTGCTTGAAAGTGCAACAACACATACTATATTTCGTAATAGACACTTTTTCTCGAGTATGACATTACAGAAGGCACAAATCCATACAATATCAGGTCCTGTTCTGATTATTGATGGTTTTGGAAATGCCACAATTATTTTGCCAAATGGCACCATTCTGCATATTGAAAATGCATTTCTAAGCATTAGATCCAAAAGGAATCTGCTTAGTTTCAAAGATGTACGCCGTAATGGGTACCATATCGAGACTATTTATGAGCAAGATAAATTGTCATTTCCTCTTATAAGATGGGCCTGAAGACCATCCATGAGAAGTTAGAAACTTCTTCTATGGGTTTGTATTGTGTCATGATTAAGACTGTTGAAACCTACGCCACCACATCCTGGAGATTGGTAAGCCCTGATCAGTTTGAACTGTGGCATAATCGCCTTGGTCATCCTGGAGCTTCAATGATGCGTAGGATAATTCAAAATATAAAATGGCACCCTTTAAAAGATATAAAGGTATTGTTGTCCAAAGATTATAATTGTGAGACTTGCTCACAAGGAAAGCTCATTATCAAACCTTCTATAACAAAGGTTAATCTTGAATCTCCTTTATTCTTGCAAAGAATTCAGGGTGATATTTGTAGACCACTACAACCACCAAGTGGACCATTTCGATATTTTATGGTATTAGTGGACGCATCCTGTAGATGATCCCATGTTTGCCTATTGTCTACGCGCAATGTCACATTTGCATGTTTACTTGCGCACTTGAAGTGTGGTAGACCGATATGATCAAAAGATATTATTCCTCAAAAACGAAGAGGAAAGAATCAGGAATCCGCTCCAGAAGAGCCTGGCGTTGTGCTTGCTCCTAAAGAGCTTATTGCCCCTGAAGAGGCGCAAACCCATGAAAGGAACACTAGCCCTAGGAATGCCGAGAATTCCATTACATATTGTAATGAAATTTGGGATCGAAATGAAATCATCATTGATGATGCTTTTGCATTCTCAGTTGCTCATAAAATTATGGATGATGATTGTGAGCCGCAATCTATTATTGAATGTCGTCAAAGGCAAGATTGGCCTAAGTGGGAGGAAGCAATTAAAGTTGAATTAGCTTCCCTAACTAAACGAGAGGTTTTTGGACCTGTAACTCGTATCCCCGATAATGTAAAGCCCCTTGGATATAAATGGGTATTTATCCGAAAACGAAATGAGAAAAATGAGGTTGTCAAGTATAAAGCCCGACTCGTTGCTCAAGGATTCTCCCAGAGACCTAGGATTGATTATAATGAGACATATTCACCTGTGATGGATATGATTACATTTCGTTTTCTCATTAGCCTAGCAATCTTTGAAAGATTAGAAATGCGTATTATGGACGTTGTGACGGCATATTTATATGGCTCATCAGACTCTGATATTTATATGAAAATTCCCGAGGGATTCAAAATGCCTGAAGCATGCACTCCCCGCAATTTATTCTCAATAAAATTGCAAAGATCCTTATACGGGTTAAAGCAATCCGGTCGCATGTGGTATCAATGCCTAAGTGAGTACCTAATCAAGGAAAGGTACAAGAATGATCCTATCTGCCCATGCGTGTTTATTAAGAAATCAGAAACTGGATTTGCTATTGTAGCAGTTTATGTCGACGATATAAATTTAATTGGAACTCCAGAAGAGTTAGTTGAAACTGCTGAGTATTTGAAAAGGGAGTTTGAAGTTAAAGATTTGGGTAAAACCAAACTTTGTCTTGGTGTAGAGCTTGAGCATAAAGCAAATGGAATAATCGTCCATCAATCAGCATACGCTGAAAGATTGCTTAAACGTTTCAACATGGACAAAGCTCACCTATTGAGCACCCCTATGGTTGTAAGGTCTCTAGATCCCCAAAATGACCCATTTCGTCCTAGAGAATCTGATGAAGAGATACTTGGTCCTGAAGTACCATATCTCAATGCAATTGGGGCTTTGATGTACTTGGCACAATGTACGAGACCAGATATCGCTTTTGCGGTAAATTTATTGGAACGTTTTAGTTTTGAGCCAACTCGGAGACACTGGAATAGAGTTAAACATATTTTCCGTTATCTCCGAGGAACCATAGATTTGGGATTACATTATTCCAATGATTCCACTAACTCCGGTTTAGTTGGATATGCTGATGCTGGATATAGATCCGATCCACATAAGGCTCGCTCTCAAACCGGGTATTTATTTTGTTATAACGGCACCGCTATTTCTTGGCGTTCTATGAAGCAATCGCTAGTAGCTACATCTTCTAACCACTCTGAGGTTATTGCTTTATATGAAGCTGGAAGAGAGTGTGTTTGGATAAGATCCGTTATAACGCATATTCATAATTCTTGTTGTTTAATACCGGTTACAAATTCTCCCACTATAATTTATGAAGATAATGCTGCTTGTGTTGCACAAGTTAGGGGATGATATATCAAAGGTGATAAGACCAAGCATATCTCGCCGAAATTTTTCTATACTCATGAACTCCAAGAAAGTCGACAAATTGATGTTAAACAGATTCGATCCATAAATAATCTTGCAGATCTTTTTACCAAATCATTGCCAACATTAACTTTTGAGAAATTAGTATATGGCATTGGTATGCGGCGAGTTCACAAGATGCAAGATTGATTAGCCCCAACAGTGGCTACATGGCTCAATTGAGGGGGAGATATTATGAACTATGCATTGCAGCATTGATATGCGGCGAGTTCACAAGATGCAAGAATGATTAGCCCCAAAGCGGTGGCTATATATGCATTGCACTTTTTTTCTTTTTGTCCGGTTTTTTCCTACAGGGTTTTTCCGGCTTAAAGTTTTTAACGAGGCAATTAATGCATCCATAAAAGGGAGAGATCATAACATTTGTGCTCTGCACTCTTTTTCCCTTTTGTCCGGTTTTTATCCCACTGGGTTTTTCCGACTTAAGGTTTTTAATGAGGCAGTATCATTCGATGCACAATTCATAATGAATACAATGAATATTCAAGGGGGAGTGTTATGAAATACATGAATGAATAAGATACATGAATGAATATTCATTATATTCATTTTATCTAATGTACTTATTATGGTACATTTGTATCATACTTTCTAAGTACATTTCCCTATACAATGAACGCTCATCTCCCTTATCCAGTACATATATCATTCGATACATTGATATTAATGATAAGTACATTCTTGTTCTCCTATAAATAGGAGTTTAGTTTTGATGTACAATAACAACTATCAGTACAATAATCACAATACAATGAAATATTTGGCTTTCTCTACTATCTCTAGTGTTCACTTGCTTTCTCTTCTCAATCTCTTCTCTATTATATATTCGCAACGCAACATTTTACAACACTTAGCAAATAACGATCATTGGGCATTTAGTAGGACATACAAACAAGAGCGCATGATTCATGTTTTAGTAATAAAATGAGTTTAGATACAGAATGGACGCTAATCAGATGTTAGCATAAATGAGTCATGAACTTATATCTCTACTTCGTAGGAAGTGAAACGTTTTCTCACCTTCCATTCCTAGTCTGCCCAAATAGATTAGAAGCAGCTCCAAATTAAATAGAATATCATCTCTTAATCAAACCAAATTTTCTTTTTTTAGGTTCAAATTCAAGACATATTTTAATAACAACTTCATTCAATTTGGTAAAGTGATCTGCACAATACCAATCAACATTCAATATATCATATATTTCACTTGAAGTATCAATAAATGAAAAATCAGTTAACTATCGCTATATAGAATAATATAAAAATATATATATAGGCTTCAACTCGTTCAATTCATGGATAGTTTGTTAGTGTCATAAGAATCTTTTGAACAGCTTCCACTTCCCTCCAACATTGACACCACCCAAGTCCACAAGCACATGTTTAATACTAATGGAGGACACTTAATTTTCTGCTGGGGACCTCTTCAAGTCAAAGATGGGACACATCTTTTCCTCCCACGCGGTCATTGAAGCTGGTCATGACCCAGAAAGTTTCCAAGTATGCAAATCATTCTTCAAGTTAGTTGAGAATTGAAGACATGGAAATGATAGAAAAGAAGGCGGGTATCACAGTTGATTCAACCACTTCGACATAAAGTTCTTCATGGAAATTGATTGTTCAATAATGATGGTGGATGCCAGAGTGTACGTGGAAATCTATTTAGTTTATTGCATGGTCTACAAAGCACTTGCGCTCAATGGATGTGATATGTTACATTGTGTGAGTCCTATGTTGAATCACATGTTTTATCAGTTATAAGGCATTAATTTTATATGTGCCGGGTCCATGTGCAAAAGTTATTGGAAATCTAACCCACAAATAGGGAAAAGTGCATTAAACTTGTTGCAAAAGTATAATTGAGTTGTTCAATTTTCAAAAAATGCAAACAAGTCTTAAAATTTGTTGAGTTGGTGTAATCAAATCCCTCGATTAACTCCGTCCCTTTTCACTAATGAAAAATGCTAACATAATTTTTTTTTTATTACTTTCCTAAGAAAACATGGCGTCCACCAAGCGCCACATCAAGAAAAAAATTTGTCAATTTAAAAAGAAAACAGTATAACATGATTATTTTTAAAAACTAAAAATAGGATAAAGGAAAAAAGTACTAGCATTAAAACAAATTGAAAAGCTAACTTATGTGGGAAAGAAAAAGGGTCAAACCTTGCCTCAAGGCTCACGAGTTTCGTCAAGCTTGGCCATGACCACCAACTTCCAGGTTTTTTTTAATATTATTGCCATTGCTGGTCTAATTTCGTCGAGCTTGCAACCATTGCCACTTCAGCTACCAGGCTTCTTTAAGCTCACAGCCCACCATTTGAGCTCACGGCCATGGCTGCTCGAGATTTGTCTAGCTCCTGGCCATGGGCCGTAGCTGCTCGAGTTTCGTCAAGCTCAGCCATGGGCACTCTAGCTTCCAAAATTCTTCAAGCTCGCAGTCACAGCCAACCCAGTTTGGTCAAGCTTAACCATGGCCGGGAAAGCTTCATCCAGCTCGATGGTTGAGATAATTTTTTTAGCTAAACTGAAGATGAAAGACTTATGATTAATTCTACGTTGGTTCAGTTGTTTTTTCAAGGCACAAAGGAACCGATAAAGCTCTTTCCGGGCTACAAACATTACCCCTTGCATTTCCTCCAATTTTCAGGAAAAAAATAAAAAAGGTACTATTACTATACCATTCTAATTCTCTGCCTTTCAGTGCTTTCACAGCTTCTCGTGTTTGATTGAAGCACGCTCGATTATTACAGAATCATGATTTTTTTTTTCTTTTATGGATGATCAAAATCGAGAAGCTGAAAGATAGAGGCTGTGAATTTACTTCCTGCTCTCTCTTCTTCTTGTTCTTCTTTTTGTCAATTTAAAACCGTCATTTTAATTTATTTATGCAAATGTAATAGTGATCTTATTACGATAAGTCTTTTAAGAGAGTTCCTTTTTATTTCATCCAGTGATCTCATTATGTCAAAATGAAAGATAACTGACAAGAAAGAATTTGGCTGTGATATGCAAAAATAAAAACGAAAGCTTTATGAGTATTTGAGTGTCTTAAATAGTTGTCGATGTTCAATTTTTATTTGTATTTTTCTTGACAATCAATTCATAAATTGGCTTGACAACGTAAAAACGGACTAGGTTTTCTAGAAAATTCCTTCTTCAAGAAAGCTAATACTTGCAGTGGAAAAATTTAAAAAGAAAAAATTAGTGCTTTTTAAATATGCATGGTAATATCCACATGAATTAAAAAAAAAAAAACCCATGATATTCTTAATTTTGACAAGTTACTCTGGCATAGAAATAGAACAAATAAAGAAAAAAGAGGAAAGTGAATAGCTTTACGGTCCCAGAGTTCAGATGTAGCAGTTTAATGTCGTACTATGGACTTCGCTTTTATTAAATTGGGTGGATTTAGGCATATAGCAAGTTGAGAGGACATGATACATCTGTTGACACCTAAATTTTGGCGATCTTGTCATTTATTTATTGCATAGAAAATTAGGGGTTAATTTTATCCCTAAAAAAAATATTAATTGCATAGCACATAAATTTAGGTGCATTTGTTTTTAATTTACATTTTGTGCATTGGACTGATGGCAGATGGGTTGGAATTAGTGGTTACGAGCTTTAATTTGGCAGGACGGACTAAGCCCACGAAGCAAGCAAATTGGCCCGAGCCCGTTTTCTTTTAATGACAAAAATTACCTAAATGGAGATTTGAAATAATATTACGGTGGATTTTTGGAATTTAAGAAAATCGGGTTCCAATCTTATCTTTAGGCGATAAAATTAGTAGAGAATATTCAGGAGATGTGGAAAATAAAAAGTAATATTACATGCTGAAAAGAAATCTTCACGGATATGAATTTGGAAAAAATTAAAACCCTAATTCTTGGCTTATATAAAAAAAAATGCGTAGGGTTTTCAGGGAGGCCACACATTGAACATACGGCCACAATTGAGAGAGAGAGAAGTGACTACGTCAATCCAGATTTTTTACAATATTTCTCTCCTCCCCTCATCACATTCACGCCTCTGCCCCCTTTTTCTTCGAGCAAATCACATACTCCACGATATTATTTTTACAATTCCTCATGATCATGGATGGTCACATGAGTTATCCCATGATCTGACCATCACTACTTGACGGCCACAATTTCATGAAGAGGATATACGGCTACAAGACAAAAAGGAAAAAAATAAAGAGAGGGCTTTGTTCTCGATTGCTCACTAGCGGTGTTCTTCCACTTTGCCGATCCAGCAGAGTTCGTCAGCAATCGTCAAGGAGTCCGGGTGTTCGATAATTGCAACACCCTTATGCGCCGTCCGAAGCTGTTGCTGTCCATATCTGCTGCCCAATACGTGCCCGATATCCCTAACGTCCAGCAGCTTTCAGTCGCAGCTTCCAGTTTCCTGATGCTCGATAAAAGTCGCCACTACTCATCATGTCTCTCAGCAAGCCATCTAAAATTTCAGATTTGTGTGAAGGTGTCTTGCGGGCCTTTCCAGCGAGTTTCCTGCAACGAGCAATTTTGGTCGGGTCACATCAAGTTGCGGCAACGTGTTTGGTTCCATACAATGGAGACCGATCCTTTGAAATCCTGATTTTTATTGTTCCTTTAGGCTTTTTGGCATGTTATCCCACAGTTTCATCACTCATTGCATGCACAGAAGACGTCACATTTTTTTTTTATTCCTTCTGAGACATAGAAGTGGCCTAAGAGCTTGGTCAAATTCTTCATTGGTGGCTCAGACTCACGGAGAGATTTGTATATCTAGAGTTCTCACCTGATTTGGTGACTCATCGGTAAAATCAAAGTTCAATAGCCGCACTCTTTTACCGCCATCCTCGCAATTTCATTATAAGCCATGCCATGAGCAGCAGCGAAAGTCCAGTCACGCCTTGCTGTCCTAGTCTCTGATCCGTTTGTCGCTGTTGCCGCAAACCACATCGCCGTGAAGCATCGCCGCTGTGCACATAATGCTTGCCGTCGTTCGCCATCGAGAAACCGATCGCGATCTCGGTCCGATTGCACTTGGTCCAAATTTGGAAATAGTATCCTCGAATTAGGTAAGATGCACATCTCTAGTATATTTGCATATTTTACTGCCTAATATATGTCTATCAATATCTAACATGCATATCTATGAGTGATAAGACATATCTCCCAATAAGAATTTATTGCCTAATCCATAACCGCACCTCGATTTTTTATTCCATCTATAACACTGTAGATGGAATAATTAATCACGTGGGAATAAAATTGATATTTTGATCTTTAAGGCTTAAGATCCATTTATCGATTTTATTTGCGGAATAATCAAGTTGATTAGATATCGTTTCCAAACTGGAACGATTGATAATATCTTTGATGATTGTGAATGATTTCGTGCTTATCTTTTAATTGCTTTATTTCTCCTAAAAATACAAAAAAAGATTGCATTTGCATGTAATGCAGATTTGATTTGTTTTCCTAGATAAGGTTGCATGATAGAATATATATAATATATATATATATATATATATATATATATATATATTTAAATGCATGTGGTATCTAGGTTAGATAATATTTCTTAGATCGGATTGCATGACGAGATAATTTTCTAGATTAAGATAGGATTCAGATTGGTCTATTCCTAACTTAAAATAGATAATGTCTTGCTTTAGTTAGATTTTTATTTTTTAGTAATTTTTAATTACGAATTTTCATAAAAAATACAAAAAAAATCATGCGCATGTCATATAGAATTAGGTTCATGAAATGCACGTCATTTAGTGATTGTTACTAGGATCATTTAATTAGAAATTTCCCGTCATTAGAATTAAGTCATTAGATTAATTTAGATTGCATATTTAATTATTGCATTTCTTTAGAATAGACCGCATGCTTATATTTTATTTATGTCATGTAGTTTAGGTCATGTTACCATGTCATATCATTTCATGTTAGATTAGTAGCAAGCATCGTGTGATTTTCATTAAATAAAGTGAAAAAAAAAAATTGAAATTGCGTGTTAATTAGAAATAATATCTTGGATTGTCGATGTGAATTCTGATCTAACATTGCAGATGCTTTCGTTGCTATGAGGTAAGTCCTGCATCTTTTTATTTGTTTTCTTGGATGTTAAATTGGTGGTTTGTGCACCCGTATGATCACCTCACATGTTAGGAAAGTGAAATTAATTCAAGCTGCTTGCCAAACATTTTTTTCAAAAATAAAAGAGAAAGGTACCGAAAGGGCGTTAGAGAAATCTAACGTAATCAAGTCCCCGAACTCACAAATCTCTGGTTCGTAGAAGTAAAATGATTCTCCCATTATTTTACTAAGGTGTCTAATCTACCTACCAAAAATAGATTAGTGGCGATTCCTAATTGAAAATCAATTGCATGTTAAGAATCCGAATATAAGTCGCGAATTGGTAGGCTTAACAATCCATTAGCTAAATTTTAGGTGGTTCACACCCGAAAATTTGGTCTCGACAGCTTGGCAACTCCGCCGGGGAGTTGAGTTAAAACTCTTAGTGGACTTAGGCCAATTTTCTCTTTTTTGAAAAATGTTTTGTTTGGCAGCGAGGATCCCAGGTACGTCCCTAACATTTAAGGTGTTAAATGTTTTTGCAGATTGAGAGGTATAAGGGGAAGTATTTGCTAACCTCTGTTTTGTAGGGAGGTGAGAGAATGTATGGTTTATTTTCATGTTGAAGTGTTGCTTGATATAAACTGTTGTGCATGCCTTGCATTTACACTACACTTTCGCACACACAACCTGCCGCCGGACCTGGGCCGCATTAGGACACTTAGGATGGTATTGAGTTGGATACGACTTCGACCGCGAGGCCGTGTAGTAGAGGTTGCCCAACTCAATCCCGAAAGTTTCTTTCGTGGTGTCAAGAATGTTTACCTCTGCCCGCGAGACTGCGTCGCATTGGGGTATCATTCTTGACTGAGCCGGAGTTAGGAGGACTTGACTTAGTATGCGAGGCTGCAACTAGTCATCCCACCCTGCTAACTTCACTTTGCTAAGCCTGTCTAGAGTAGAAATCGAACCCCACATTTCATGTTCTTGTCTATGTGATTGCCATTGATTCTCCTTGGTGAAGTAAGTCTTCTATCCCTATACCATACCATTCATTTTGTCGTGCTTTTGGTCGATCCATGACAATCTAGGTTAGTCATTTGATCTAATTCCTTTGTCAATCATGAATGAAATGAGGAAATTGCCATGCAATGAATCATTTGAAAAATAACAAAAAAACTTTGGAGAATTTGTTTACAACTCATGTCTTTATTGTTCTTATTAGGGAGATTCAAATTTTGGCATTTCCTAGTTCATGTTTAGGAAATTCTGTCCTTGTTAGGGCGTCTCATGTCTTTATTTTTTCTAGTCCATTTTTAGGAAATTCCCTTCATGTGTGGACTCTTCATGATTAAAAAAAAAATAGAAAAAATAGATTGTTGTCATTGATTGACTTTCTATTTACACCTCATGCTTACATGTTCTTGTTTATTTGAATTAGGTGATTATGGAGTTATCTCACTCACCCATCCATACACGATCGAGAGCTAAAATGATAGATCAAAATGAGTGAGAAATTGCGACTCAAAGAAAGCCAAGAAGACTTTTGAACCGTCTCATTTTCTAGAGGTAGCTGAATTTGACGCTACCATGAAGAGACTAGTGACATACCTAGAAGGAAGAATCTCTGATCTGGAGGGTTTGCATCACAAGATCAAGGAGGGTGAAGAACTCAAGTATACATGATTCATGGTCCTAAGTAGTTCGCTTTCCTTATTTAATTAGGGGCATGTTCAGTTGCACCTTCCCCTGCATGGGAATTTTTATTGATTTCTAGCAAATGTTTTCAATTTCTTCTTTTCACTTTCCGTTTAAGGATTGAGCATTGCATTCACCATTTAATAAATGTAATTCGATTGATGAATATCAATAAAATTACAAGTTTTGAGGACATGATGGGGTATGCCAAACCAGTTCAATGACGATATCCAATCATGAAAAGAAAACATCATCCACGGAGAAATCCTAAGGACTGGGCTTCTTCATGCTTCCTCATATAAAAAATAAAAATAAAAATCATTTTTGAAGCCATTTCCAAAAGCATGCATTATGTTAGCCCTGTTTAATTTTCTGACTCATTTACTTCATGTTTCAGAGCATTACTTTTTCGGTCTGATGAGAATGCATCTGAAAAAGGCACACCAGGTTGCAATTGGCCCGATTGTCAAGGACACATTTCTAAAGAGTTAATGTGACAGATTTGGGGCATGATAGATTTTGGTAGTGACCCTACTGAGATAAAATCTCGACCTAAGCCAAAAATGGACATTCCATTTGCTTTTACTTTGATGTTGCATAGTATCATATTCATGCACGTTCTCCGGTGCAGGGGCAAAAGTGAATTTTCAATCTTGAATGATAGGGACAATGCGAAGACATCAACTGCTGAGGCAATCCCATTGTAGAGGAATCCTTGAATGAATGCTTAAAACCATTTTGCAGTGTGGAAAACTGTTTGTTTTGAAGTTGATAATTTTTCATGCCTAAAGCTGTTGAGCTCTTTTAAAAAAAAAAATGATTTTGCATGATGACTCTTACATGTTTCATCCACCAATTCCACTAAAGAACATCAAGATGGACTAATTTAATGAATGATGTGGAATTGATTAAGCATGCTAAATGAGACGTATCAGAATGATGAAAGGCAAGCCCTATCCTATACACAGTCCCTTACTTATACACTTGATACACTTGTGAGATGAGTGTAGGAAGTTCCATATCCGCAAGGTAAAGAGTTCTCTCGCGAAAGATACGATAACCAAAATGATGAGGGGCAATTCATTTCTCTATCCCAAACACTACGGGTGATCCATTGCTTAACCTCTTTGAGCCACATACACTTGTGGAAATTCTTTCAAATTACCCCTGTCAAGAACCACCCCACATCGGGGCAAATTGGAGGGTAAGACAGCACCATAAGGCGAAGAAAATGGATTGAAATTTTCTTGCTCTCACTTGTATCAATCTTCTAGTCATGCTATTACATTGAATTCATCTGGTAATTTAAGTGCCTTAGGATGACGAAGAGCATTTCTTTCACTATCATGTACACTTATATCCTTTGCATAGCCCACTTGAGCCTACAATTTCATTTCTTTAAACTCAGTTGATAATCATCCCCCACACTGGGGCAAGGCAAAAGGCATATGAAGACCCTTGAAAGTTCGAGTGTCATTCAAAATGTAATTGCTTGATGCATGCATAGAAATCAAAATAGAACTAAGGGGCATGAAAAAGCAGTGTGCCTAGTAAAAGTAAGGCCAATGCCCATGAAAAAGAAGTGAAAAAAATGAATGAGAACTAGGGGCATGAAAGAGCGGTGTGCCTGGTAAAAGCAAGGCCAATGCTCATAGATGAAAATGAAAAATGAAAAAAAAAGAAGTCAAGATAGATGACTATCAGTTGCAAAGATTGTATCTCAATGGAGCAGTACTCAAAGAGTCAAGACCAATGGTGCATTTATAATGACAATCTCTGGTGAAGGAAAAGACTGGTGACAATGCCTGCATGATCATTAACTCTCACCCCTATACACATTTTTTAGCCTAATGATCATTTTGTTTCTCAACCCATGAACCCAGCCTACGTTACGTCCCTTGCAAAGTCTCTTCTGATTAGGGCACTTGAATTAACGTATGGATTCACATGTCATAGGCATCGCTCGAAGAAGTGCGAGTAAAATTATTTCTTTCTCATTTTGCAGGGTTCTTGACTTGTAAACCCGGATATGATTACAGAATTGTTCTTTCAATTACCTTGACTCAAAGAGTCCCCTTTGTTAAGCCGTTGACCAAGCCCACATTATGGTCCCTATTGAAGACCTCTCGAATTGGTAAGGTCGTACTGATTGCGAGAATACTCGGACCCTTGTCGATATGATGATGTTGAGATCGAGTGATTCTCACAAAATAGCCATTCTAAATGAGAGTGAGTGAAAGTCCTTTCTAACTGAAAATCTCTCATTTAGCATTTTTAAGAAATCCATGTCATTGTCTTGAACGACAATTATCTCCTGTGGAAATTTGGGTGATGAAGTCATTATGCATAAACCTTGATTGAATGGATGGAAGCCCCAATGAATTTTGAAATGTACATTCTAGAATAGCTTAGATTGTCTATCTCTTTAATGAATGTATATCAGTTTTTGCTCTAAATCATGTCTGACAGGTAATTCAAGTTTCTTTCAGAATGCCTCATGATATTAGGAGATGAAAAACCTCCACCATGAGGTGAGAGACCTCCACAAGATATCTAAATTCCAGAAGACATGTCCCCAAGAATCGGAGATATCACCAGGTAAGTATATCTCTGCCCATATACTTGTCATTGTGCAGGTATTCTCTCTCAAGTGCATCGACACTTGACTCGGTCAAGCTGTCCCTTTATATTGACCCGGCGTGCTTTCGTAGCCCAATGTCCCTTTTATATTGACTCAGCGTGCTTCCGTAGCCCGATGTCCCCTTTAATAGACCCGTTGTACTTTTGTAACCCGGAGTTCTTGACCTGGCATGCTTTGTAGCCCAGTGTCTCTTTTCACTGACTCGGCGTGCTTTCGTAGCCCGATGTCCCTTTTGATAAACCCGGCGTGCTTTCGTAGCCCGGAGTTCCTGACCTGGCATGCTTTTGTAGCCCAAAGTCCCTCTTTATCGACCCAGCGTGCTTCCGTAACCCGGTGTCCATTTATATTGACTTGGCGTGCTTTCGTAGCCCAGAGTCCTTTACACCGACACTCAATTGAGTTGTCTCCAAAAAATTTTCTCCAAATTCAGTTTGATTAAGGCGACCGAAGAAAGGTTCAGGTCCTGGTCAGATGATTTATGTTGCAACGCTGGGCGACCGAAGAAAGGTTCAGGTCCTGGTCAAGCAAAACCTCGTTTAGGCGATCGTAGAATGGTACGGGTCCTTGACAACACCTATTCCTTATTCAGGCGACCGTAGAATGGTACGGGTCCTAGACACAACCAAATACCGTTATACTAGGCGACCGTAGAATGGTACGGGTCTTGGGAAAGCAGTCTCTTTACAAAGCCTCGTTGCTATTCTGGGCGACCGTAGAAAGGTACGGGTCCTGGACATGTAACACCACCTATCTTGAATCACTCTACCCTCCTTGAAGGTAAGATATTCCAGGTAGGTTCATTTGACATCTCAGTCTGGATCTGGATGTCTCAATTCTTTCGTTGAACATTTCACTCTGGATGTGAATGTTCTTCGATCTTCCTCGTTATACCTAAGTCTGGATCTAGGTATTTCGAGTTCAAAAATCTTGACATCTCAGTTTGGACCCGGATGTCTTGATTATTTTCGTCTAAACATTTCACTTTGGATGTGAATGTTTTTTCGACCTTTCTCGTTATACCTTAGTCTGGATCTAGGTATTTCGAGCTTCAAAAATCATGACATCTTAGTCTGGGCCCGGATGTCTTGATTATTTTGATTTAAACATTTCACTTTGGATGTGAATGTTTTTCAATCTTTCTCGTTATACCTTAGTCTGGATCTAGGTATTTCGAGTTTCAAAAAATCATGACATCTCAGTCTGGACCCGGATGTCTTGATTATTTTGATTTAAACATTTCACTTTGGATGTGAATGTTTTTCAATCTTTCTCGTTATACCTTAGTCTGGATCTAGGTATTTCGAGTTTCAAAAAATCATGACATCTCAGTCTGGACCCAAATGTCTTGATTATTTTGATTTAAACATTTCACTTTGAATGTGAATGTTTTTCATGTTTTCTCGTTATACCTTAGTTTGGATCTAGGTATTTCGGGTTTTAAAAATCTTGACATCTCAGTCTGGATCTAGATGTCTCAATTCTTTCCATTGAACATTTCACTTTGGATGTGAATGTTCTTCTCAATCTATTACCTGTTACACTCTTCAAGGAACCTGAGTGAGAGTTTGGTACTTGTGGAGTAAATGGGGATTTATCATATGCCTCAGGATGCTTTACCGCACTGACTGGTAAGTAACTGTAGGTACGTTCCTTTCTTTCGCATCATGCATTTGCATTAGCATTTCCATGCATCATATAAATTGCATCTTAAAATGGGATTCATTTCCCGACAAAAAAACAATCAATCAAAAATTATTCAGTGCATGTGCATGGTCAAAATTTAGGTTTCAATTTGTCTTTGAATGCAACCTCTACGAGCTCACCTTCAAAGAGGGGCAGCTGTTGACACCTAAATTTTGGCAATCTTGTCATTTATTTATTGCATAGAAAATTAGGGGTTAATTTTATCCCTAAAAAAAAATATTAATTGCATAGCATATAAATTTAGGTGCATTTGTTTTTAATTTACATTTTGTGCATTGGACTGATGGCAGATGGGTTGGAATTAGTGGTTCTGAGCTTTAATTTGGCAGGACGGACTAAGCCCACGAAGCAAGCAAATTGGCCCGAGCCCGTTTTCTTTTAATGACAAAAATTACCTAACTGGAGATTTGAAATAATATTACGGTGGATTTTTGGAATTTAAGAAAATCGGGTTCCAATCTTATCTTTAGGCGATAAAATTAGTAGAGAATATTCAGGAGATGTGGAAAATAAAAAGTAATATTACATGCTGAAAAGAAATCTTCACGGATATGAATTTGGAAAAAATTAAAACCCTAATTCATGGCTTATATAAAAAAAAAACACGTAGGGTTTTCAGGGAGGCCACACATTGAACATACGGCCACAATTCAGAGAGAGAGAAGTGACTACGTCAATCCAGATTTTTTACAATATTTCTCTCCTCCCCTCATCACATTCACGCCTCTGCCCCCTTTTTCTTCGAGCAAATCACATACTCCACGATATTATTTTTACAATTCCTCATGATCATGGATGGTCACATGAGTTATCCCATGATCTGACCATCACTACTTGACGGCCACAATTTCATGAAGAGGATATACGGCTACAAGACAAAAAGGAAAAAAATAAAGAGAGGGCTTTGTTCTCGATTGCTCACTGGCGGTGTTCTTCCACTTTGCCGATCCAGCAGAGTTCGTCAGCAATCGTCAAGGAGTCCGGGTGTTCGATAATTGCAACACCCTTGTGCGCCGTCCGAAGCTGTTGCTGTCCATATCTGCTGCCCAATATGTGCTCGATATCCCTAACGTCCAGCAGCTTTCAGTCGCAGCTTCCAGTTTCCTGATGCTTGATAAAAGCCGCCGCTGCTCATCACGTCTCTCAGCAAGCCATCTAAAATTTCAGATTTGTGTGAAGGTGTCTTGCGGGCCTTTCCAGCCTGCAACGAGCAATTTTGGTCAAGTCACATCAAGTTGCGGCAACGTGTTTGGTTCCATACAATGGAGACCGATCCTTTGAAATCCTGATTTTTATTGTTCCTTTAGGCTTTTTGGCATGTTATCCCACGGTTTCATCACTCATTGCATGCACAGAAGACGTCACATTTTTTTTATTCCTTCTGAGACATAGAAGTGGCCTAAGAGCTTGGTCAAAGTCTTCATTGGTGGCTCAGACTCACGGAGAGATTTGTATATCGAGAGTTCTCACCTGATTTGGTGACTCATCGGTAAAATCAAAGTTCAATAGCCGCACTCTTTTACCGCCATCCTCGCAATTTCATTATAAGCCATGCCATGAGCAGCAGCGAAAGTCCAGTCACGCCTTGCTGTCCTAGTCTCTGAGCCGTTCGTCGCTGTTGCCGCCAACCACATCGCCGTGAAGCATCGCCGCCGTGCACATAACGCTTGCCGTCGTTCGCCATCGAGAAACCGATCGCGATCCCGGTCCGATTGCACTTGGTCCAAATTTGGAAATAGTATCCTCGAATTAGGTAAGATGCACATCTCTAGTATATTTGCATATTTTACTGCCTAATATATGTCTATCAATATCTAACATGCATATCTATGAGTGATAAGACATATCTCCCAATAAGAATTTATTGCCTAATCCGCAACCGCACCTCGATTTTTTATTCCATCTATAAGGCTTTAGATGGAATAATTAATCACGCGGGAATAAAATTGATATCTTGATCTTTAAGGCTTAAGATCAATTTATCGATTTTATTAGCGAAATAATCAAGTTGATTAGATATCGTTTCCAAACTGGAACGATTGATAATATCTTTGATGATTGTGAATGATTTCGTGCTTATCTTTTAATTGCTTTATTTCTCCTAAAAATACAAAAAAAGATTGCATTTGCATGTAATGCAGATTTGATTTGTTTTCCTAGATAAGGTTGCATGATAGAATATATATATATATATATATATATATATATATATATATATTTTAAATGCATGTGGTATCTAGGTTAGATAATATTTCTTAGATCGGATTGCATGACGAGATAATTTTCTAGATTAAGATAGGATTCAGATTGGTCTATTCCTAACTTAAAATAGATAATGTCTTGCTTTAGTTAGATTTTTATTTTTTAGTAATTTTTAATTATGAACTTTCATAAAAAATACAAAAAAAATCATGCGCATGTCATATAGAATTAGGTTCATGAAATGCACGTCATTTAGTGATTGTTACTAGGATCATTTAATTAGAAATTTCCCGTCATTAGAATTAAGTCATTAGATTAATTTAGATTGCATATTTAATTATTGCATTTCTTTAGAATAGACCGCATGCTTATATTTTATTTATGTCATGTAGTTTAGGTCATGTTACCATGTCATATCATTTCATGTTAGATTAGTAGCAAGCATCGTGTGATTTTCATTAAATAAAGTGAAAAAAAAAATTGAAATTGCGTGTTAATTAGAAATAATATCTTGGATTGTCGATGTGAATTCGATCTAACATTGCAGATGCTTTCGTTGCTATGAGGTAAGTCCTGCATCTTTTTATTTGTTTTCTTGGATGTTAAATTGGTGGTTTGTGCACCCGTATGATCACCTCACATGTTAGGAAAGTGAAATTAATTCAAGCTGCTTGCCAAACATTTTTTCAAAAATAAAAGAGAAAGGTACCGAAAGGGCGTTAGAGAAATCTAACGTAATCAAGTCCCCGAACTCACAAATCTCTGGTTCGTAGAAGTAAAATGATTCTCCCATTATTTTACTAAGGTGTCTAATCTACCTACCAAAAATAGATTAGTGGCGACTCCTAATTGAAAATCAATTGCATGGTAAGAATCCGAATATAAGTCGCGAATTGGTATGGGCTTGGGAGAGCCCGAGTTAAGTCTAGGCTTAACAATCCATTAGCTAAATTTTAGGTGGTTCACACCCGAAAATTTGGTCGCGACAATATCCACAATGAATTTTCTTGAATTTGAATCATTTAAATTAGAAAAAAAAAATCCAAAAGCGGATCAAAACTTACATTTGCCGATTGCTTTGACGTGCCATAAATTCCGATTTAAGTGGAGATGGAGCCTACAAATCCAATTTCAAAAGCTTATTGAGAGCCCTGACCTCATTTTTTACCCAAAAGCTTCACTTCTTTCCTGGCTCTGGGCTGTTTTAAGAACACTCCTCAAGCCCATTAGCTGTAGATTTAATTATTTATGCACTTTACGTTAAGGCTTAAACCCCCACTAACATGGACTTGCAATGGTTCTCGGAGTACTTATTCGTTAAGCTTTTCTTATAACAACACTTGAGAGAGTTTAAATATAGAGCCTGGATATGGTACACCTATGGCACGTAAACTTTCTTGGAGGCGTTAATTTTGCCACCGAAAATAGCTTAAGCACCAAAAGAACCATAATAGAAGGAAGTGATTTTCGACACTTATATTGGCTTAAGACGAAATGAAAACATCGCAAGTTTTTCTGGTTAAACCTCAAACACAGCATCTACTTTTCGCAAGTCGTCAAATTTTTTTTTTTTTTTTTTTTTTTTTTTTGCCTTGTGTTTTAATAATTTCATCGGGTGATGTAATGAACCTCATACCATATGCTAAGTCCGCACCTTGATATTGTTTAAAGCAAGGTATCTATCCAAAGATAAAGGAGAGGCAAAGAATTACATTCTTGGGAAAAACTACCCAAAAAGTCACAAACCTATAGCAGTGGTACCAATTCAGTCCTAAACCTTTTAATTGGATCAATTTAGTCTTTAATCTTTTGATACCGGTACCAATTTAGTCCATCCAGCTAATTTTGGCAGGCCGACACTAACGTGGACACCAACTGGCTGGCGAACACTGACATGACAATTTTTAAATAACTTTTATTTTTTCAAATTATTTATTAATTTTTTTCCTTTTTTTTCTTTTTCCTTTTTCCTTTTCCTTTTCTTTTTTTATCTTCTTCCTTTTGGCCTTCTTCTCCCACAATGACCGCCTTCGCTCATGGCCCTGGGTGCGGCCAGGTAAGGTATGCAACCCTCATCAGCAGCCAGCGAGGGCTTCATGGCCCTCTTTAGAGGTTCGCTGGCCAATGTAGGAGAAGAAGGCCAAGAGGAAGAAGAGAAAAAAGAAAAGGAAAATGAAAAAGAAGGAAAAATTAATTAAAAATAAAAATAAAAAAAAAAACTAAAAACTACCATGTCAGCATTCGCAGGCCGAGCAGCATTGTCACGCCCCGAACCCCGAGTATGCGCACATCCCTCGGCGGTTGATTAAAAATGCGACATCCCAGGACGCATCGCCGACCCATTCTTTTTATCTTTCAATTAAACGCATGCGGAAGCGAATTAAATAAACCCCCGGTCAATAAACAAACAATCGAGATAGTAAAGCACAACAAAAGTTGCTGAAAACAACTTATTTATTTATCCACTGTTACCCGTAGGAAGTTTAATAATTACAAGCCTTTCTACGGCCACTTCCTATCGACTCTCTCAAAAACTTTTAGGGATTAGGGTTAACCTAAACTTCACTAACGGTAGGGCCAGCCAAAATGTGTCGCATCTCGCACCCACCACATCCGCACTCAGTAGATCTCTACGCTACGGCCTTGAAAAGGGTTAACCACGACGGTGTGAGATAAAATCTCAGCGAGTTAAAATCTCTAAGCCTCGACTAGGACGCAAATTCTCCTCGGAGGTAGCCTAAACAGGCACCACAAACAACTTACCTCGCATTGGCACACCCTTGCATGTTAGCACGTCACATATGCCGTTATCAATACCATAAACATAATCAATAACCAGAACACATAATTCTCACTCTCCAAACATTCACACGGGTCCCGATTCTAAGGTAAACCCGTTTTGGCACGTCCCATACCATGTCTAACAATCTTACCCTATAATCAAGCGCAATACATCACAATCATTCATATGTGTTCTGATTACGACCCCTCGGGCCACGGCCAACACAAGAGTCGGCGATCTTTCGGCATAACCAGGTATCATCCCACCCCATCGAGCATGGCAACGTCTAGAACCCCTGCCTAGACGGCATTCCATAAAGGAGCATCAGTCCGGCCTTAACCGTGACTCGACTTCCGGACCCCCGTCGGGCATCCAATAAAATCGGGCATCGCCCCCAACTCTCGTCGGGTGATGGGTTCCATTAAGTGACCATGCAAGCACATATTTAACCAAGAACACCATACTTTGTTTTCAAATTGTGGCATCCTAAAATTTCATAGCGACCTTTAGATGCATTACGACCTATGGAAAAGTGATGGAAGTGCCATTGGATTATGTTATGGCCTTTAGATCAATGAATTACAACAGAACAAGGCCGAACATTGAATGGACAATTATTTGGTTGGAATATATCCTATGTCCATGACTGATTAAGGATTTGTATTAAAGGATAAATTGACAGGAAAATTTTTATTCTTGGCCATGTACTTTATAAGTTGGATTTTTATTTATTTATATTACAAAATTTTATGGCCATGTGAGTATTTGAGATTATGAAGTTAAGTGGGGATTAAAGTAAATTGTTGAGAGCAACTATGGGCTTATTTAGTATTATTTTTGGGTCATTTAAAAAGTTGGATTTTTGGCCCAAGAGTGTTGGGCCCAAAATGGGCCAAGAGGCCCGGCCCATGAAGCCATAGGGCCATCGACCCAAGAAGGAGGGAGGAGCTGGATTTGCATGCCCCACGCCATTTGTCTTCATGGTGAGGACACTTGTCTTCCTCTTGGAGCCAAGTGTCAATCTTCATGCAAATCAAATAATTACCTAGCTAATCATGAAGGGGAAAGAAAGAGAGGGAGAGTGGGCAAATTGAGAGAGAGAATCCGAGAGAGAGTGTTCGTGCAAGCGAGAGAGTGAAGCCGAGAGAGAGAGAGAGAGAGGAAGAGGAGGTCCGTTCACCGCCGTTCGTTCGCTGCTTTGCCCACTATTTTGTGGCTGTTTGTGCTTAAGTTTAAGGCAAGTGAAGTCCTAAAACCTACTCTTTGCATTGCTGTGTGTAGGTGTAGTAGATGGTAAGTCTTGGTTGTGGTAGATGGGATGAGATTTCGGAGCTTTGAAGAGAGATTCGTTGGTCATGCATGCTGATTTCGGAAAGACCAGTCCGACCGTCCGCGAGTTTGTGTGTTTCATGTGACTTTTTAATCGGAATCTTGCTTCGATTTCTTCATCAAAGTTTTAGATAACATCTTGAAGTATAACATAATAAAATTTGAGACAAAATGGACAAGTATTGAGGGGTGAAACCCTTTTTGTACGAAAATGTTAGATCTGGAAACTGTTTTGTTGACCTCTTGGTGATTTCGTGTGTTGCATGTCACTTTTTACTTGAAATTTCACTTCGACCTCTTCATGAAAGTTATATAGAACATCTCAAAGTATAACATAATAAAATTTGAGATAAAATTGTTGAGTTTTAAGGGGTGAAACCCTCCCTCTACGAAAAGGCTAGATCTGAAACTGTTTCGTCGACCTCTTGGTGGTTTTGTGTGTTGCATGTAACTTTTTACTAATAATTTCACTTCGACTTCTTCACGAAATTTGTATAGAACATCCTGATGATTTACATACTCAAATTTGAGGTAAAACGAGTAAGTGTAGCCTGGTGAAATGATTTTCTTTTGAAGACGGTAGATCTGGAAGTATGGTACTGGACTCCCGAGACTTCGTGGACTAAATGGTGACTATCCTTTGAGAATCTCACCTGGATCCCTTAATTAAAGTTGTAGTGGACCTCTTGAAGCAAAACATATAAAAATTTCAGAAGAAATGAAGAAATATAAGTAGGCGAAACCTCGATATTTCGGAGATAGCTAAACTGGACAGTTCGGTACTAGAAACAGGAACTTCGAACGCCTATAGTAAATTATCTAGGACGAATCTGGCCTAGATGTCTCATGAAAAATCTACCTTATGGTCTCAACTATAACCTGGTAAAATTTCATAATTTTGGGAGGTCATTCGGGTATTTTAATCGAAATATTTCAAGAACTGTGTAATCTGATTTTATCCGAATTTTGCATGTTGTATTGTGTGAGCTATATCTTCTTGTGTGTAGCTCTTTTGGGCATGTGTTCTTCATGGAAATGCTACCTTTATGTCTTGCCTACCACATGTTCTGATTTTATGATTTTTGAAGATCATATGGATATTTAGTCTACATGTTTTCCGAAATTGTGCAAGCTGGAAATTGTTTTATTTACTGTTTATTGGATTTATTATGTAAATCACGATATCCTGGATTATTACTCGTGCAATGACATGATGACATCCATACATTTCGTATGACATCAAAGGATTGATGGATTTTCATGAACTCAATGAAGTTTTCAAAACCATTGCATCAAATGATACTTTTCCCAAGGCATATTATATGATTTTAAAGGGGCTGTTGTCAAATCATTGGCATTGTTGCATCAAATGTGAAATTGAAAATGAGATGTATGGGAATATGCATTGTGGTGATGAGAAGGCCGTCGGAGGTGTGAGCCGACGATGCCACGAGAGTGTTGGGATGCCCGGAATGTGGGGGTGCCGGATGCCCGGTGGCCTAGTGGCGTAATTCCGGAGGGTCCTCGGGAGTTTCGAGATGCCCGGTGGTATACGGTACGTAATTCCAGAGGGGGGAATCCTGGTGGTATGTCGGTACGTAATTTCGGAAGCCCCGGAGGTTTGTGCCCGGGGGGATGCCTCGTGATGCTAGTTGGGATGCGAGATGCCTGGAATGTGGGGGGCCGGATGCCCGGTGGCCTAGTGGCGTAATTCCGGAGGTTCCTCGTGATGCCTGGTTGGGTGCGAGCGATGAATTGTGGGATGCAAACATTGGTCCCTGGAAAGAAAAACTGATGAGATCCTTGTGAAAGATAAGAATTGAAAATGAATCATGTGCATGGGTGTATGCATATGGCATGATGCATGATCGGCTTATGAAAATAAATTGATGCTATTTGATATTGAAAATGCGATCATGAAGGCATGAATGGATCTCATGGTGATGCATGCTTGATAGCATGGATGATATGAATCATGGTGGTATATGCACATATGGCATGGATATGCATGAATACTTGATGATGAGTGCGTAAGTGGTATATGCACATATGGCATGGTGATGTATGCATGAATGCTTGATAATGAGTGCATGGTGGTATATGCACCTATGGCATGGATATGCATGAATGCTTGATGATGAGTGTGTAGTGGTATATGCACGTATGGCATGGTGATATATGCATGAATGCTTGATGATGAGTGCATGGTGGTATATGCACATATGGCATGATGATATAAGCATGGCTGCAAGGTAAGTTATGCTTGAATGCATGGACGATATGTGCTTTGTATGATGCCTTGATTGTTCTGTTTGATGCATTGAGTAGTTTGGTGGATCTTTACTGTTGAGTGGTTGTACTCACTCTTTTTGGGGATTAACATTTCAGAATAGATAAGATACCTCTGCCGCCACTGCCACCAGTAGATGGTCAAGTGGTTGGATATGACCGCGAGGAGGAGGATAGCAAAGGAAGGAACTTTTGGACGCCAACACTGATCGATGGACATTAAGTATACGACTGTTGGAGGAGATGCCGGTCATCTTTTGAAGTATAGCCAAGTATAGAAAACTATGGCATTTTGATGTACCGATGAATGATGTCCATCTGGTTTAAGTAAATAAAAGTGTTTGGCTTTTACCTGTAAATGTTTAGTTGGTGTGCATTGTTTTCTGAATATAGGGAAGGGAGTTGTTGGATATGCTTCCGTTATATGAATTGCGCAGGGGACCGATCTAAAAAAAAAAATGTAAACCCCCAGGTTGTATGGACCCGCTGTAATTGAAATGGTATCCGAGTGACATGTTAGTAGGGAAAGTGAAAGGTGAGCGAACTGTGGCGACCCTAACGGATCGGGGGCCGTCGAGGGGTGCCACACAAATGCTTTGTTTTCAAATAATGAACTTGGCCAATTTTTCTTATTTAAAAATCCCGGTAAAAAAATCATGCGTGGTCACGTATTCAAAATCGAACCGTCAAACTTAGTACACTCCCATTTTAAAACTTCATGGTTTTATCTAGCACGTAAAATTTAGCATCCAAACCCGACACCTCCCATTTTTCCATTTAATTGCTTATGAAACCAAGTTTTATAATAAAAATCGATAACTACCATAGAGCAATCAATTGCATAATATCGGACGTGCAAACAATCAAAATCATGCATAATTTCATCCAAGAAAACCAGCGTAAAATTCTACCTAATGACTAATCCGTCACTAATTATGCTAATTGCGATTAATTAAATAAATGGCAATTAAAATAAATAAATTATGATTAATGAAACTAAACTCAATTACTTAATCTAACCACGATTAATTAATCTAATTGTAATTACTTAAACTAATTGCAATTAAAATGAATCTAAACCATTCTTAATCTCAATTAAACTAAACCAAGCTTAATTAAGACTAATCTAGGCTTAATTAAGACTAATCTAGGCTTAATTAAGACTAATCTAGGCTTAACTAAGACTAACCCTCATTAGCACTAATCTAACCAGCCCTAAACGAAATTAACGGTCTAATCGAAGATTAGGAAGTTAACTCACGGGTTTTTCGACGGCGGCGGGCTCGTGGTGACGGAGATGCAGCCGCGTCGAGGACATGCCACTCGGGAATCGAACGGGGCTCGACGGCGACAGCGACAGTCCTTCCAAGCTCTTGGCCAAACGGGGGAGGCTTGGCTTGGCTTGGAGGCTGGTGGAGGTGGAGATGGCGGACGGCACGGGTGCTGGTGGCCAGTGGAGGTGCTGCTGGGCGTTGGCCAATGGCGGTGGATGGCTCGGTGAAGTTGGAGCCGGTGGTGGTGAGGTGGTGGCGTGAGGCGCGGGCAGTGGTGGAGTCGCTGGACGTTGGTGTAGTTGCTGGTCGCTGGGTGTGGTTGCTGGACGCTGGGGGTAACGGGGCTGTTGGACGTGGTGGTGGGCGGGCTAAAGATGATGATGGTTGATGATGATGGGTGGAGGATGATGGGGTGATGGAGTTTTGGTGGTGCTGGGCGTGATGCGGCAGTAAAGTGGAAGGAAATGGAGACGGGGGGAAACGAAAATGGAGGGAAGAAGTGAACGTGAGGAGAAAGAAGAAGGGAATGGCAGAAGGGGAGGCTGAACGTGCGTGAGAGAGAGACAGAAAATAAGAGAAAAAAAGCCAATCAAAACCCTTAAGAAATATCTAAATCATCGTCACACAAGCCACAAAGTCTGTTATGCCTCATCCTTGGTCACCCAATCACAAATTAACTCTAATTTCTCAAATTAAAGCCTTTTTGGGTAGAAAAATCCAATTTCTCATCCCCTCCGAATTTCATATCCTTTTTTTTTTTCTTTTTTCTGTCTGAAATTCATTTTTCCGCAAAATTTCATACTCGTCGAAAATTCAACGGAAGATGAGATGACATCCAATAAATAAAAAGAGACACACTCGAACGTTCGATTCCCAAAACCGAATTAAATTTTGTGGTTAAAATCGATCGAACGCGACTTTAGTACGACCCAATCAACCGGGTAGCTTTTAGGGATTTTAGCACGTTTGACCCGTGGTCAATAATTTTCGATCCACGTTTGTTCATTTTCGAATTGTAGACGACTCTCGGTTGTCATATAATTGCGAGGGTTCAATTACATATCCCGAATATAATATCGATAGAAAATTAGTTTATTACCATTCGATGCGAATATTGTAATCATGCGGAACCACCCGCAATTTGACTACGTACTTCTATCAAATCGACTTATATCCGTTCGCTAATCGATTTATAACGGTATCGTATTGACCCTTGCCGATTATTATAGTCGAGCGGTCGATTCTGATCGAATTCTCTAGTCTGTCGCGTTTATATCCTTAATGGCCTCACATAATAGATTAGTTAGCTTGTGAGTGATCAGTTCCGAATAAAATTACCATAAGCGCGTCGATGAAATAACAATTTCATATATTTGAAACATGGGCCAAATTTTGGGATGTCACAGGCACCAACCAACATCCACATCAATGCTAGCTAGTCAAAATTAGCCAGAGGGACTAAACTTGTACCAATGTGAAACGGTTTAAGATTAAATTGGTCTAATTGAAAGGTTTAGGATTCAATTAATATCAATGCCATAAATTTAGGACTTTTTTGGTACTTTTCACTACATTCTTGCAATCTGATTATTGAGTTGCGCTGAGGAGAAAGTGAGCCTCCGGCCATAGTACTCCCAAGGGGCGAAGTTTTTTTGGCCTTATCAACATGGCTGGCCTGTAGAGTTTAGTTGTCTTCAACAACAAGGACAACAAAAGGAAGTTGACACTTCTCAATAGATCACATGTTTCTTCTCTTCTAACGTAGGTTCAAACAAAACATAGTAGTATATTAAAATGATTGGGAAAAATTCCAAAAAAAATAGCCTAAAGCGCCGTCATTTTCTCAAATAAAGGCTCGAAATGAACGTTGTTTCAAATAAGGGTCTAAAATGACATTGGTTGTTTCAAATAAGGGCCTGAAGTAGCTATGGTTGTTTCAAATAAGAGTCTAACCTTACTGGTCGCCAACCGGCTAAATTTTCTGACCAATCAAAGGCATTTTCATCCAAATTTTTGTTTTTCTTTTTTCTTTTCTAGCATCGACCGACGGTTGCTAGTAAAGGTTGGCAAGGGCTCGACAACCCTCACCGACCACTAGGAAGGGCCAACGAGGGCTTCACATCCCTCGCCCGCCACTGATTAGGGTTGTCAAACCCTCGCCTGGTGCCGGCGAAGGTTGACCTCGCAGATGACCACAATGGACGGCCTCCCCCAAGGCGAAGGTCACCTTGCCCAAGCAAGGCCCTCCCTCGCCTATGGTAGGCATGGGCGGCTCTCGCTAAATAGGGCAAGGGTCCCTCACTCAAACATCTATGGATCAGGAAGAATAAGAACTAGAAAAAAAAAAAAAAAAAGGAAAATAAAGGGAAATGGTAAATGACGAAAATACCATTGACTATATGAAAGTCAGACTCTTATTTGAAATAAATATTGCCACTTCAGGCCCTTATTAAAACATGATTCCCTTTAGGCCCTTATTTGAGAAAGTAATAACACTTTAAACCCTTATTTGAAACAAAATCTACTTGAGCCCCTATTTAAGAAAATGAGGGTATTTCTGGCCGTTTTTGGAATTTTCCCAAATGGTTTGTTGCCAATTTTGTTTATATTACCCAAGCATATACACCCTAATAGCTAGCAGGTATATATGTTGAGATCACGATGATTTAGTCATGATGCAATGTAGTATTAGAACTAAACGCATACTTTTCGCGTTAGCTTATTGAACTATGATGCCTCAAATGCGGAAATTGGAGAATTGCATTCTTGATGCGGAGAACTTGCTAGGAATAAATCGAGTCCATGTGGGTAAATCTAAGAATAGTTCTATGTTTGGAAAACGATGGATTCCCATTAGATTCTTTGGTACCTTGGCCTCCTAGAAGGGATAAGGGAGAGGGTCAAATCTCAACAAGGCCATTGACTTCTCTCTCTTGGGTGCCTAAGTCATGCCGTCCATCCGGCCGAACATAATCACTCACATGCGACATTTCTTTGATGTCTATTTTTGTCGCTGCTGAATTCTATTTTGTCTCTCACCTGCTAGTAAATTCAAATGAATTTAAAAGCGATAAGCTATGCACTGAGCAGCCTTCAATCGTCAATGAACTTCTAGATGAACATTGGGCGACTTTTTCAAAATGTTTCAGAATTGACACAGCACAATCGAGGGAGGTTGTCATTTGATCATTATTGACTCAAAGCATTATTTGAGTTTTCTTTTTTCTTTTTAAAACTTTATCACTTCGCAATTCTACAAATGGGAATTGTGCATGCGTGTAGCTCAGAGAGTGGCGGAGGATGCAAGAATATATGATAAAATTTAGGTCCCAAGAAGTACTGACGTGATCGGTCATGATCAAATGATTTGTCCCAAGCACGTGATATTTCAAAAAAATGCTTCCATGGCGTAACTTAGAGAATCGAACGCAGTTAGTGGTTGCCTATTTGCTATTAAAAGGACTAGTCTAGTTCCAATAAGAAAAAAGATAAAGTCTTTAAAATTGTTGGTAAGCTATAAATTCTGTCAATAAAAAGAATGACTTCTAACTTATCCATCTGGAAAAATACCAAAAAATTCTTAAACCTATTGCATTAGTATTAATTCAGTCCTAAGCTTTTTAATTATATAATTTCAATCGTAAATCTTTTTATAATGGTAATAATTTAGTTCATCCAACCAAATTAGGCCAAAAATTATTGACATAGATGACGGCCGTCATACATGGTACGGCCACGACATGGACAAATTCTACAAATTTTTAATTTTTTTTTCTTTTTTTTTTCTTTTTTTTTTTTTTTTTTTTTTTTTTTTTTTGTACTTTGGGTCGGTGAGGTCGTTGCCAACCATTGTTAGCCACAAGCGAGAACCGGCAACCCTTGCCAACCACGAGTGAGGGCAGTCACCCTTACCTATTAGCTGACAGGGGCAATGACACCCATGCCCAGACCTCAGTTGTGGCTGGTGACTTTGCAGGCCCACAGTTGGGAAAGAAAAAGAGAGGAAAAAAGAAGAAGAAAAAGAAACAAACAAGTAAAAAATTGTTCACATCAACATTGGACGTACCACATAGAACAGTTGACATTCACATTAGCAATTTTTTATCTAAATTGATTGGAAATATTGAATTAATACCAATTTGAAAAGGTTTAAAACTCAATTGGTCCCATTGAACAGTTTATGATGGAATCGATACCATTGCAAAAGGTTTAAGATTTTTTTTTTTAATACTTTTCCCCCTTGTTCATCAGGCAATTATTTAGATAACCAACACCATATTAAATCAACATATCATTAGTAAACTATAGCTGCTAATAAGATCAACAGGTCACCAGTTTACAAGAATTTATAAACGTAATTTAGAATTTACTTCTAGTGTCACATATTTACGGAACAAAACTCCGTTTTTGGCCAGTGGAATTTTAGAAACGTCCCTAAAACCTTTTGTCATTAGTAAACTATAGCTGCTAATAAGATCAGCAGTTACCAGGAGATTGGCCAAATTCTTCAACAGGTTAAGAACGGTTGAGATGGTTTTCAATTTTGAGGAAAATCATCATTAATGAGATAGCGAATTGTTTGTCTTCACCTATTTCGACTCTTCGCTTGGAAGTACCTCACATAGAGGTATCTCTCGTTCCCGTTCGACAAACCATTAGACTTGAAAGGTAACATAAACACGACAAAATAAATGTTCACCGCATGAGGAATCCACCTCCGGATGGAAAAACATGTATTAGGGTAGATGCTCATCGCCTATGGATTCCAACTTAAAATAAACCACGCAATGGAGTCCCCTAACGAGATACAGAGTTAAGATAAAGTCTAATCTAAGAGTCAATTATAAGTTCATTACTCAAAACACTAAATCGGAAGGATGCGACACCTTTCCAAGCACAGGCAAACTCCTTGAATCCTGACTTTTAATTTTCCAAGACAGACTAATAATCCCGGCAAGATATAAATAAAAACATTGACTCTTGATTTAAATGTCTCAAAAGAATACAATACATAAGAGTCAGCAACCACATACCAAAAGACTCATTCTCTATTTTTCTGACCATCTCTTGGAATTTTGGGCCTAGCCTCCTCTAATGAACTCCAAATTGCTTGAATTTGATTTACTTGAAAATAGATACAAAAAGCTCAAACTGTATATTATGGACCTGATTGGAGCATGAAATCCTCATTAAAATGCAAAACAGATTGATTCATAAAATTTTGAGAGTAGGATTGAATTTATCCTCCAAGCAATTCTGCATTAGGGATTGGATGAGGCTTAGTTCTCTTGAGATAATTGTTCATCAAGCGGTGAGCGGAAGGTGGGCCAGGCCGCAGAGCTATGGTCTTGCAATCCATGCTTTTGTCGTCAAAGTGGAGCAAAATCCAACGCCCAATCCTTTATGCTCATAGGATTCATGAGACGTTAAAACTCGGTTGTTGGTCGTAGCGTGTAGATATTTCACTGTCTTACGTAACATTTTACAAAAATATGTGAATGCTGGATCCATTTTGGTTGTGAATTAAACTATCCTCTTCACAATCAAATCAAATCTCTTAATGTTCAAATTGGCGGGACAAGGAATACAATACGAACACTCTATGAGTTAAGCGTTCAGAATGCATAATCAAGACTCAAACACTTACAATCCTATTAAACAAAGGTTCTACACTGTTCTATTTTATCAGAAAATGCTTAGGAAACAATGTCTACATGGGGAATGCTGGGATAAGTTTACGTACAAGCTTGAAAAGCACAAACCAATATTGTGGATTTAGGTTGAGAAAAAGAACCACCCCAAGGAACACCACCACATATGATCCAGCAAAACTCCATAGAAAGGCTTCTCTCCAGGATTCATCCTCCCTAATATGATCAAAAGATGGTTGTGTCCCCTGTCCTTGATTAGAGCCACCACAGCTTGTTAACGGAAGTCCACAAAGAAGAGGGTTACCTTCATAACTTGTTTCATCAAAAGTTCCAAATTGATTTTTTTGGTCTGGTATCTTGCCTGACAAGTTGTTGTGAGCCACTCTAAAAATTGACACTGCATAGAGGTTTGTCAATTGTGGAGGGATGGGACCGGTTAAGTTGTTGTAGGATAGGTCCAAGCTCTCTACATTCTTTAAATTGGCAAATGTTTCTGGGATCGGTCCTATCAAATGATTGTGTGACAGGTTCAATGCTCGAAGTTCACTCAAGTAGCCGACCTCTAGAGGAATAAAGCCTGTCAAATTGTTCTGTGAGAGATCCATTCCTGACATGAGTCCTAAAATGTTGCCCATATAAGATTCCAACCTACTCTTTGTCATGAAGTCCACTTCTTCTAATCCAATTGTAAAAGCGGATTCATCACCTTCACTATATGTATATTGTAAAGAGAATTTGCCCTTGTAGATGTATGGTTCCCAATACTCTACCTCATCGCTAGAGGTATCAAATGTGTCCACAGATACCTCGTTTCCAAAAGTCAAATCTTTCAAACAAGAAGGAATTTTTCCAGAAAGATTATTATTAGAAAGATCCAATATGCTCATATTTTTCAATAGACATAGAGTTAGAGGTATTGAACCTTCAAAATTGTTTCCTTGTAGTAGAAGAACCTTCAAGTTCTGAAGTGTACCTATCCAGCTGGGGACCTCTCCCCGACAACGAATTCTGTCTAAGGTCCAATGTGACAACGATGAAGCTCCAGAAAGAAATCCGGGAAAATGCCCAACGAGCATGTCATTCGTCAAATGCAAAAACCTCATAAGTGTAACATTGACACATGGGGGTATATTGGGCCCAAGGTTGTTACTTGAAAGGTCTAAATGAACCAAATAACGTAAGTTGCAGAAGCTCATTGGTAGAGGACCTCTCAATGAATTACTTGACAACATAAGTCCACTCAAGTAATGGATATCTCCAATCCAATTGGGAAGTGTTCCGGATAGAGAATTATGACTAATATCCAAAACCAGCAAGGAGGAGCTGTTTAATATGCCAGGAGATATGTCCCCAGTGAAACGATTGTTATCCAAATACAAATAGTTTAAGCTTGTCAAGTTAGAATACTGTGGTAGCATTTGGCCTTGCAAATTGTTGCTTGACAGTTTCAATATAGAAAGTGACGTACAATCTTTAGCCAGCATCTCTGGTATCTCTCCTATGAAGCCATTATTCGACAAGTCTAATGTATCCAATTGTTCCATTTTGCCAATTGAAGGAGGGATTCTACCTTTCAATAAGTTTTTTGACAAGTTCAAGTAACTCAAATTCGGTAGGATAGAACCAATCCAAGATGGAAGCTCTCCGTCAATCAAATTAACAGATGCATCAAGCCAATACATGCTAACAAGATTCAAATTGGAAGGCAAATGAAAAACACCTGACAAATTGTTGCCTGTGAGCACAAACTCTTCTAGATTTACATTGTTGTCCAATAGCCAATTTGGGAAATTTCCCATCATTCCATTGTAGCTGAGTTGAACACTTCTCGGTCAGTCTGTTCTTTCAAAAAACTAGGAACTATTTTATTTGCGTCTTTATTGAGCACAGTTTGACAAACTAAACACCTTTAGTTGAAACAAAGGAAACCAAGTGGGTTCTTTCGTATCTACTTCCAGACGATTATGGTTGTCAAGGAGGCGGAATACATTAAGGTTAGAGTTATTAGCTAGGGAAGCGAGTGAAAGTGAGCCTTCAAAAGCATTTCCAGAAAGCACAATATATTCAAGTGATTTGAGATTATAGAGGAGAGATGAAGGAATAGCCCCGCTAAAAGAGTTATCTGCCACATCAAGGGCACGAAGTGAGGTCATATTGGAAAAGCATGAAGGAAGAGGACCCCAAAATCCATTATTCCTAATGTCCAACTCTTCAAGGTTCCTCAATCTACACAAGCCTGTTGAAGTGGACACAACAATTAAAAGTATCATCACTAAATTGCACTTGTAGGATTAAAACACTCGCGATCATGGTTTGCGTTGAAAAATGGAGAATTGAAAGAGGGTATCTATATATTATTTTAATTCTTTCACGATTATAGGGTATCATGCTATATAAATTTTTTAATTGTCCTCATCCAATGCATATAATTATGAAATATACATGCACTATCATGTTATGGAGCCCTTTGAAATAAAATTTTCTTCACTAAACTGTTCGTATAAATGGATAGTTTATTATTAATTTGAGCATTTTCATTTGTATGTAAAATATGTGTCATCATCTAATTTAGATTATTTTGAGGCATTTATTTGTTATATATTGATTGTCAAGTCATGTAAAGTTTTATCAATCTTTTAATATCATTTATTTCTTAAGTAGAGCAAAAATGCTTATCAAATCAGTATCCATATTAATTCAATTTAGTTTGTGCTTATCCACTTTGAGTGATAGGAATAAGACCAAATGGGAACATTACAAAAAAAAAATCTAAACCTATTGTACAGGTACCAATTCAATTGTAATGTCGGCCATGTCACGTATAATGATCGGCGTTAACGTGAAGAATTTTTATAATTCTTTAAATTCTTATTAAATATTTTATGATTTTTTTTTTTTTTTTGGCTCTCTTTCTTCATTGTGGCAGGTGAGGGTTGTGGCCTTAGCCAGATGGGGGCAAGGTCGTCGCCGACCACAAAGGCCTTGTGTAAAATCAAGGCGAGGGCCTTCATGGCCCCAACTGTAGCCACATTAAAAAAATATTAAAAACTAAAAATATTAAAAATTATCACCGTTAGTCTCGAATTTTGCCACGTGAGATGACCGGCATCCATGTTAGCAATTTTTAGTCAAAATTGGCTAAAAGAAGTAAATATGCAAATTGTCAAAGATTAAATTGGCCAAATTAATAAGTTAAGACTAAGTTGACATCCGTAAAATAGTTTCATGACTTTTTATGATACTTTACGCAATACCAAATATAAGAGTTTGGTTTTACCAAATGTAATGTCTACAGTATAAGAGTCTCAATAACTATGCGCTAAACATTATTTTTTAATGATATATAACCGTCTAAACATTATATATAATTTTTGCCCAATAGACTTTTATAATAATAGATAATATTTTCTACTAATAATAGATAAAACTATTTACTTTTAAACCATGAAATAGAAATTATAAGAAAAATAATTTTTATTAGTCGATTATTTGTCAAATATAGACTATCATGTTATGGTAGATGATTCCACAATGTTCAACTTTTAGTATCTTATTTAGTACATATTTAGTACATGTACATAATTATTTCTTAATATGGGCCATCATGTCATACATTTCTTATCAATTTTTTATTTGTCACATATAGAAACCATGTTATGTTAGATATTTTCACAATTTTCAACTCTCAGTGCACATATTATTTAGAATATGTTTAGTACATTTATTAGTTAAATATGAACTATCATGTTATTTAATTTTGTAATCAATTGTTAATATCATTTTCTTATGAAAGAGGACAAAATACTTTATCATTATGCAAATCCATACAAGTTTTCAATCAAAACAATCATTACTTAGAAATTTATTACGGAAACATGCATAAGAATCAGAGATACAGAATTAAATATATACACAATATATATATATATATATATGTATGTGTGTGTGTGTGTGTGTGTGTGTGTGTGTGATAAAACGGGTAATACGCAATGTAAGTCAGACAAGACAAATACATACGATAATCTATTCCCCCAGCTAAAATATACTAGACATGTCAGGACAAATATTGCGATACAATTGATGAATCATATCCGCAAGCAATGGTACTGATATCCATATATGCTTTTGATATATGAAGGAGACGCGTGGAAAATCCATTGTGAAACTGATAGCAGTGGAATATATTAGTTGAGAATTTGAGACAAGTTCAACAAGAAAAAATAATAAGTCATGACAGGGTAAGAGACGAAATTAGTTACACTAAGAGAAAAATTTCAACTTCAAGCATAGGTCAAACAACTATATGTGCTTCTATGATATCACTTAGCCAAATGTAAGTAGTCACGCCTTTTATATTCAAGACACCCTTACCTTTTCGTATTGTTAAAAGGTAATAAACGAAAGCATTGCAACAGACGTACCTTTGAGTAACTTCGAAGCATTCAATTTGCAAAATGCGATGTCTAAGGCCTTGAGAGATGTTATCCTCGTAATGTCCATGAGAGCATCATTGACCAAATTGTTCATATTAAGATCCAGCACTTCCAGGTTAACACCTGCAGTTGACAAAATGTTCTCAAAATCGAACGGTTTACGTCAAAGCATAGTGTTCAAAGTTAAATGTACCTTTAAGCTAGTTGGAAGGCATAGTGTTCAAAGTTAAATGTACCTTCAAGCTGGTTGGAAGACAAATTTTGGGCATCCAATGAAGTTTGCTTGTACAATGAGGGGACTCGTTCTAATGAATTCATAGCTACATATAACCTCTTCAGTTTCTTCAAATGGAGCGTTCCGTTCAAATCTGGATATGAAAAGATCCATTTATACAATAGGGTAACTTAATTATTTGCAGAATCATATGTCTTAACTATCTTCAATTTATCAAGAATAACTATATGCTCATTACGAGGAGAATTGACTTTTAAGTAGAAACCAATTGGTCAACACATCCAAGCATCAAAAAGGTCTTCCTGCCACCTGACCTTTTAAACCAATTTTATAAACAAGTAACTTATATCTTTAGCAATATCTATTATATGTAGTAAACTGGCAGAAGTGAGAGAATGTTCCCTCAGGCGCTCCCCACTTGACATTTGTCTTACCTCTATGATTGCCACATGGCAAGATACGTGTCATCGTTTTGCCATGTGACCCACATTCAACCAATAAGCATCAGTTTATTGATTTGCCATCTCTATACTCCTATTGCTTATTGAGTTTGAGTTTGACTTAATTTCTAAATAAACAATGTCCTACATACTTTTGCACATTCTTTGACTAAGTAAACTAGTATAATTTATTTTATTGAGGGAGCTTAGTTCATTGAACATATTAATAATTATTCTAATTATTATGATTTATTATATTTTCTGATGACTCTTACAATATTAAACAAATATTAAATCACGTTACTTCAAAGTTACAGGAAAATTAATCATTATTTAAACTTGCATATATGTACATATATAATTATATATAAAAATGTATATATATCTAATATCTAATATATATATATATATATATAAATTTTTAAAGCTTATTCTAGAGTGTCGTGTTTAGGTGTCATTTTCTTAAAATACAATAATATTAATAATAGTCATCTAGATTAAATATATGTTTAGTCTTACTTGTCCTCTTTGAATCTTATCACAGCTAATTCTGATGTGTATCTTTTCAAAAAGCAGAACGAATTTTTATTCTCTAATCTTGTTTCATTTTATGCTCACATTCAACAAGATAAAGAAATGTTCTAAAAGAATTATTATAATAAATTCAAATTAACCCTGAAATCCTTCTCAATGATATATAGTATTATGCATTACATGTCCCGAGATTCTAAACGGTTCCAATTACAAATTTTATAGATTGTTATTCAACCAACGATTTTGTTTATAATTTTCAAATATGATACTCATGGTGAGTTGTTGTCTCTCCTTTATCCCTTATCATCTATTCTTTTTCTTACTTGTTTTCATATTTTCCTTTTTATGATCTTAATCTTTAGGTAATCGGTTGGCTCTATTTATAGTTTTTCAAAACAAGTAAATAGTATATATAAGAAATTTGTTCTAATCCAAAATGCGAAATTTTACACCTATTGCAAATGACATCTCACTTAATTCACATCGACTACTGAAGTTAGTATCTGCCTTTAAATAGCTTATGCAATTGTTTCATTTATCATTACAATTTCACGCACACATGAGTGCATTTATGTTAGTTTTAGTGGAATATAACCTTGGACCTCAAACCCACATCATTATTATTGTATACAAACATTAAAGTAAGCCCAAAGCGAGATTCATAACTTTAAACATAAAACTCCATGAAAAGCTTGTGTTCCCAGCTTTTTAGGTTATGGAAATAAGCCATCCCTTTAGTATACATATTTGTTTAGCTTTATAAGAATATAGAAGTAAGAAAGAGACGGTATGTCTGCATTGTCCTTTCTTTGATACACATTCTCAAAGGTCACTAGGTTTGCTTTTGCTTTTCTGTTTGTTTATTAATCGTTATAGAACGTACTAAAAAAGTCATAAACTTATTGTATTGGGACCAAATCACTCATAAACTTTTCAATTGGACAAATTTAATTATAAACATTTTCATATTTACACTAATTGAATCCATCTGGTCAATTGCTAACATGGATAATGACCATCCTACATACCACGACTAACACTGACATGGAAATTTTATTTTATTTTGAAATACTTTTTCGAATTTTTAATTAATTTTTCGTTTCCTTTTTTCTTCTCTTTTCCCTTTTTTCTTTTTTTTTTTCCTTTCCTTTCTCTCTTTTTTTTTTTTTTTTTGCTTATTTCCTTAAACTAGTCACCAGCCTTTGTGATGACCGATAGGGCCAATAGAGGTTGCCAACCGTTGGCGATGACAAGGATCGAGATGCCCTCACCGGCCATCACCAAAGGCTAGCGAGAGTTGGCCTTGCTAGTGGCCAACAAAGGCATCACGGTCATGACCTCCGCTGGCAATGACAAAGGCCAGCGATCGAAAGAGAGAAACAAGGTAAGAGAGAGAGAGAGAGAGAGAGAGAGAGAGAGAGAGAGAGAGAGAGAGAGAGAGAGAGAGAGGAAAGAAAAAAAAGAAAACAAGGAAAGGAGAAAAAAACGAAATAAAAATTAATAAAAATATCTTGAAAAATTCTAAAATTAAAAAATGTCCATGTCAATAGAGGCCATGCCACATAGGATGGCTAATGTCCACGTCAACAATTTTTAACCTAAATTAGTCAAATGGATTCATGGGTACAAATATGAAAAGGGGTATGACTAAATTAGTTCAATTAAAAGATTTTGGACTAAATTGGCATCAATGCGATAAGTTTATGATTTTTTTTATACTTTTCTTCTAATCAATTCATCCATTAGACTTAGAAGACAGAACTTGAGCCCAAGATTGGAAGCAAAATCCATAAATACTGAAAAAATGCTATAGATTTTAATTTTACGCATTTATTATATTATTTTTCTTGCGTTCTCTGCTTAATATTACCTATGAAAAAGAATCATTTGGAATCTAATTGTTAACATATTTCTGCACTTTGTGAAGTACAACATTATGACACGTTTCTACCTCTTATCAATCTTTCAACTACTGAATTTTTACGTCGATTTAAATAATATAATCTAATAACCCTAAGCTCCTCTTTTATATCACATCTCCTCTAATTGACATAATTAATGATTCAAAACTGAATAAAGACACGTCCAAGCGAAGTGCGGACCAAATAGCTAGTTCTTACCATGAGTTCTAGCTAGTGCAACCTGACATATCCAGTTAAAACCTTGATGTCTTGTACTTTTGGCATTTTTTTCAAATAATTTTAGGATGTCAAGATACTCTAGTTGAATTACTTTGACTTTACTATTGTTTTTCAAGTGAGTGATCTCGTCCTAATTCGTGAATTCTAAAATCACATGCTTGTAAAGATTAGTACTTACTATATGTTATGACTTTTGGAAAGCATAACACGGCATGCCATTGTTGAAGACTGAAAAAAAAAAAAAGTGCATTAATGCATACTTCTTCTAAAAGTTGGATCATGTTCGTATACTATTCTGTTTATGTGTAGGTACATTGGAAATTACCTCATAAGGTGATTTATGGCCAAGCTCTTACCTAAGTATTACTTAGTTAATTCACTAAGATATTTGCATGGTTATCCCGGCTTGGAAGAGTGTCGAATTTGTTGTAATAGGTGCAGATGACTTCTTGAGGAAGACCATGATTGTTTGAGCTGAGGCACAAATTTGATACTGCAGTCAAGATGAGGTAGTGAGAGCTTTCATTGGAGCGGAGACTTGTAAGATGTTTAAGATATGCGGACTAAAAGTGACAAGGAAATCTGTTTGGAGCTATTAAATGAATTATATAAGGAAGAGGCCATAATAAGGCACCAAATCAGTGCTAGTCAACTGTTGAAGACTTGATGAGCAAAATGTAATTTGGAGAGCCTATAGAATGCTCTTTAGCTAAGAGATTCATGATAAACATGCTTTATATGGCAAGTAACCTAATGAATAGATCTTCATCAACTGTATTAAGAAATCAAACTTATTTGAAAATGTGTTTAGGTTTGTGTTGCACACATTTGGTTTCTTTTTGTATTCACATAAGTGTTGCGAATAGTTGATTCCCCTTGCATATTCCTGGGTTTGCACTGGATGAGCAAGGTTATTGGCTGTGGTATTCGAAATTAGATTCACATACTGGGTGGACAAAAAGTTAGGGAGATGCTAGCCTAACGGCCACCATCATCCAAGATGATGACGGTGGATTGTGGGCCGCAATTTCCATTTCAAAGAAATGGGCAACCGGTTGAAATCTAAACAATATATTATTATATTTGCTAACCTTAATTAATTCAACAAGGAAACTAGATAAAAAAAAAACATTACATACAATGAAATGAAGGTTTTGTTTTCTTATTTTATTTAAAGAATAATATAACCATCGTTCCTATTTTTGTCCAAAAATCAAAATAAAAATAAAATCATCCTTCTATCTTTTACTTTTTTTTTAAAACGTCCCTCAACTTTTTAGAAAATGTCAATGTACAGTCATTTTGTTATAATTTTTCTCTTATTGATCAATTTTTGTTGCCATGGATTACATATTTAATGATAAAAAACACTAGTGAATATTAATGTCACGCTGAAATACATATGTCATGTCGCGATTCATTGAAAATTATTATAAGTCAAAAAGACACCACATCAAACAATATTAAAGAAACCAAAAATTGAGAGAGAGAAAGAGATGGAGGACCATCGTGATTGCTCGTAGCCGTGAGCTCAAGCTCTAAGCTTACGTAACCATAGTTGCGGCAGCCACAACCACTCGAGTTTCAAGTTGCAAAAGCTCAAGATCATGGCTGCTCAAGATAAGCTCACAATCACGGTGGCTCAATTGGTGGTTGTAAATGATTACAAATCATAGTTTTTGTATTATTATGGATGTTTTGTGGGTTCTCTTCAAGTTTATCATTTCTCTTATTTTATTTTTATTATACTCACATTTAAGAAATTTTACTTTTAGAGGGATTAAAGGAAATCTCGATAACTGAGATTTTATTCCAAATTTCCCAAAGAAACCGATGAACAATTTATCCTGTTCCCTTCAGAAAATTAAAGGCAAGTAAGGCACCCTCTCTTTTCCAAGAGAGTGGGTACTATTTTTATAATCATATCGTATTATGCATTACCGATATTACCAATCTTGATTAAATCAATGGAGAGTCTTGTAGAGTAACTTGATTTGAGTGGGAAAAAAAATGAGGAGCTTGAATGGGACTAGATAACTATCAATAATACCTAGCAAAAAATGAAAGAAAAGATTAGAAAAAAAAAACCAACAATCTTAGGGAAACCGGACAAGCAAGTTGTCCCGTTTCCTTGGGAAAACGTGAGGTGTGACCGTACCGTCACTCTTAGATCCAAGAGTGACGGTACCGTCTGCCTCTCATTTCCCAAAAAGTTAACTTCGACGAGTCTTTGACTCTTTTGCTACTTCTAGGTGGAGAAGTTATTGGCGGTGCTTATATGAATTTGGACGGCGAAGCTTGGAAGTGGAGTTTCAACCGGAAATACTTGACGCAGCATGTGCTAGTGTGACAACTGACACAAATAGTGCTTGTAAGGAGATAGAGCCTCTACACGGCGAACGTAGCAGCTGCTGGATTTGATAAGTTACAAGTTCAATCTCTTGACCGGTTGGGATGTAATATTGTTTTTGTTTATCTATGGTAGAGGAGAATGTATATTAGAATTCTTGTAGAACAAGTAAAAGTGCAAGTGGAGTTGGTATTCGATAAGATTCGCGATCATGAAGAAATTCAATGCGGCTTGTACTTGAAAGACATTTGTAGCGTCAAGGAGCCCATAGAAAATTTAGGATATTAGCAGAAAAATTTTCACGTATCAGTAAAAAGTCTAGGCTATAGGGATGCAATTTGTAATTTAACAGCCAACATCGAGTCTAGGTAGAAATCTGTGATAATATATTTTAGCTTAAGCTCGGGAACGATCAAATTAAATTATGGGAGGCCTGACCATGCGAAAGGGAAAAGGAATATCACTAAATAGTCTTAGGATTGGGAGCCACTAAACCTGGTCTTAATTTTAACGGTTAAAATCACCTCAACACGCCGCACCATCTCGATATCGCTTATTTAATTTCTTCATCCATTTATGTCTATTTGTGTATGTTTGCCTTATTTGCACAGCACTAAATGTGAAAATCCCTGTCTAAGTAGACTAGATGTTGACCCGGGAAATGTTGAGTTATGAAGACGGACACGTGAATGAGCTTCCGTGTCAGCGGCCCAACACGCTCCGACACGTTCGACACACCGTGGACACGCGGACAATGCATGTCAGATTTTCCAGCATGTAATCAGCCTTCTTGAAATGCTCCGACACATATGTTCGCAGCTATAGAGGTGGCTAATAGTTTCTGGGCGGGTCTCAGAAGTGCAAAGGATGAGAGAATCATTGAAGAAGACGATGGAGGGTGGAGGCGAGGCCAAAGGGGCGACTTCGCAAGACCACAACTGCAAGGGCAAGGCTAGAAGAAGAGCAGAGACCACGGCAACCTAGAGGGCCACGATTGCCCACAATGGAGGGCCAGAGGCAAGCAGTTGCAGCTGCGAAGGAGGAAGGGCTAGAGGCGAGCAATTGTAAGGCGATCGAGAGAGAGCAGAGATCGAGAGAAAGAATGTTGTACAAGGAGAAGGGGAGGGCGGCGGCGCCGGCTAGGTTTTAGAGTTTCTTCCTCTTTTAGTTTTAGGCTTTAGTAGGAAGAGTAGAAAACAAATCATGATGGGACTTGGCGTACACTTTAAAGAAAGGCATCACAGCCTGATTAGGATGGGGGCTTGGGGAAAGAAACAAGGGAAATAAATTTTTAGGGAGAAAAAACGACGGAAAGAATTTTTCTTTATTTTTTTTGTTTTTGGGAAGAGGGAGTGGGGGAGGGGGGAGGGCCTGGCCTGACAAGGGTTGGGGAAAGGAGGATTGAAACAAGGGAAACTCATCACATTCATATATTTCGAAAAATCTATTTCAGGCGGCCCTTTTCTTTTTTTTTAACTTTCCTGAACTTGCGATTCAATATCTAGTGCAAGAAAAATATAAAAAATATGGGAAGAGAGAGAGAAATAAAGAAGAGAATAAAAGGGGAAAAACGAATAAAAGAAAAGGTGGGCATCTTCTAGGAAACGAGGGAGTGATTTTTCTTTTTAATTTTTTCTTTATTTTTATCAGAAAAATAAATAAGGAGGCTAAAAAAGTGATTTCTAAAAATAAAAGCACTGAATTTTAAATAATCATAAATTTTGGTCATTGTAGAAGATCAAAGATTTATTTAAATAAGTTGATTCTAATTTATTGTTAATCATTAG